>CM029553.1:1575210-2775210 GCA_017141385.1 Sogatella furcifera | reverse complement strand
AACACAATCGCCGCCATTCAAATTTTTCTTTAGAATTGGGGTATCGTAAACTTTTACCAATTGAAAATACAAATTTATGATTTCATATCCAGTTATAGCCCTTCATTGTAGTCCAGTCAATGAGTGTTTTTTAGAGGAAAAAAACATATGAGGCTAATTTTCTCCACATCAATTACTATCATATAGACAAGTGTTCTGCCAAAAGTCCCCACCCCTACCCTTCTTGCTTACCCACCAGCACCCCCTAAAAGTTTCCATTTTTAAGGATTTTTCAATTGAATTTATCTCCGCAACTATTGAAGATATAAAACCAAATTTTTTCTCATTATTTAGAGAATGAGATTCTCTTCATTTCACGTCATTACCATTTCACTCTAGCTCCTGTGGTTCAAGAGTTATACATGAGAGAAACTCCTGAATTTATGCCTGAAAACTCCATTATTTTCCAAATAAAAGTTTACAGGTTCGTTCTACTGAAAAAAGTCTCATATGAAACTTGTAGAACTTTCCAAGACCTACATTTTGAATACTAGGAACATATATTTTGCTCAAATGTAAGGGGGGAAAAAGTCCGTTAATATGCGATAAATACCCCCTGGCGTGCCAAATAGTCGAGTCATTCTAGTTCTAAACAGGGGTCAACCTGGAACTAATTGCAACAGAGTTGTTTTCTGGTGGAAATGGTAGCTGACACCCTCCTATTTAATGTGACAATAAAACTTACTTTACCTTTTTTTGGTAAATAAAATTTGCAAGAGAATGGTGGTAGAATCATCTCTTTATCTTCTACTAGAAACCGAGTTACGATTTTTAAAAAATAGGTTAATTTTCAAGAAAAGCTATAATTGAGTATTTTCAGTTTTTGCTCGCTCAGATCTTTTGACATATTCATTTAAGTTGTTCAATTCAAAATCCCTCTGGGGATAATTTTGTCCTCTACAATTTGAGACCAAGTAGACCTTTCTCCCTTGTATAGTTTTTGAACTAGAGCAATTAAAAAATATCCTTACATTTGAAAAATTCCTATTTTGGGGGAAATGGTCTCCAAAAAATGTATACCGTGCTTGTTTTGATATTTTCTCTGGTAATAATATCTTTCAGACCAATTTCCAGCAGAAAAGCTACTCTCCGACCTGAATTTAGGTTATGTTCAATATTAAGGACCCTTCAAGGATCTCAATCTAAGGATACCTCTAACTATTGTAAAAGTCATCGGATCTCAACAAACCATATCTCATTCTTTTCAGCTCATGAAGGTGGTCTAAATTCATATATCATATTATGTCAAATTCTGTCAAAATTGTGGAAAATATCTCCTTAGAGAATATTGACTTTTTCATCATATACCGAAAAATGCCTTTTTTTGCTTACAAATAAGTATATCTTCTAAGTCCTTGATGATAAAGAATTGTAATTGGTCTTGAATTGTAGAGCACAATTTTATCTCTCATTTGCATATAATATTACTACAATGATCTGTTTAATAAGAGGAAAAAATATTAGTTCTTATAAGGTAAAGAATGGTCTATAATTCTACTCATTTAACTTTTCAATCATATTGTAATCGAACAAAGTGATTCGAAAGGTAAATGAGACGATTTAGCATGTAGAACTAATCATTCTCTACAATTTGTGCACAAATACGTGACTTAATCTTGCTCCATTCTTGATTTAGAGGCTATTGATTGTCTGACAAATCATTAAAAAATGAATGTATTGAATTTCACCATTTATTTAAGTTGATGCAACTATTCTAAATACGTGATGCCATAAACCTTATTTATAGGAGATTAAAAAGAAAGAATTTAGCTACATTTCTAATGCATTTTCATTTTTTTTCATCACAAAGGACTTGAAAGATATACTCATTTGTAATAAAAAAAAGACATTTTTCTGGTATATGATGGAAAAGTCAATAATCTCTCAGGAGTTATTTTTCACAATTTTGACAGAATTTGACATATGATATATGAATTTAGACCGCCTTCATGAGCTGAAAAGAATGAGATATGGTTTGTTGAGATCCGATGATTTTTTTCAATAGTTAGAGGTATCCTTAGATTGAGATCCTTGAAGGGTCCTTAATATTGAACATAACCTAAATTCAGGTCGGAGAGTAGCTTTTCTGCTAGAAATTGGTCTGAAAGACATTATTACCAGAGAAAATATCAATACAAGCACGGTATACATTTTTTTGGAAACCATTTCCCCCCAAAATAGGTTTTTTCAAATACAAGGATATTTTTTAATTGCTCTAGTTCAAAAACTATACAAGGGAGAAAGGTCTACTTGGTCTCAAATTGTAGAGGACAAAATTATCCCCAGAGGGATTTTGAATTGAACAACTCAAATGAATATGTCAAAAGATCTGAGCGAGCAAAAACTGAAAATACTCAATTATAGCTTTTCTTGAAAATTAACCTATTTGTTGAAAAATCGTAACTCGGTTTCTAGTGAAGATAAAGAGATGATTCTACCACCATTCTCTTGCAAATTTTATTTACTAAAAAAAGGTAAAGTAAGTTTTTTGTCCGACGCTTCGTTTTAACGTTATTTCAAGAAAACCGAAAAATGAGCAAAATTTTCCAATATGGCGGCCAAAAAAACAACTATCTGACACGAGTTGAGAGTGGGATTTTTTACACATTAAATAGGAGGGTGTCAGCTACCATTTCCACCAGAAAACAACTTTGTTGCAATTAGTTCCAGGTTGACCCCTGTTTAGAACTAGAATGACTCGACTATTTGGCACGCCGCATAATTATTAACGCATTATCCGCATTATCGCATATTAACGGACTTTTTTCCCCCTTACATTTGAGCAAAATATATGTTCCTAGTATTCAAAATGTAGGTCTTGAAAAGTTTTACAAGTTTCATATGAGACATTTTTCAGTAGAACGAACCTGTAAACTTTTATTTGGAAAATAATGGAGTTTTCGGGCATAAATTTAGGAGTTTCTCTCATTCTTTCATGTATAACTCTTGAACCACAGGAGCTAGAGTGAAATGGTAATGACGTGAAATGAAGAGAATCTCATTCTCTAAATAATGAGAGAAAATTTGGTTTTATATCTTCAATGGTTGTTGAGATAAATTCAATTAAAAAATCCTTAAAAATGGAAACTTTGTGGCGGTCTGGGGGGGGGGGAAGCAAGAAGGGTAGGGGTGGGGACTTTTGGCTGAACACTTGTCTATATGATAGTAATTGATGGGGAAAAAATTAACCTCATATATTTTATTTCCCGTAACGGGCATATTTTTGCACTCATTGACTGGATTATTGTTGAAAAATGGCGTTTTTTTTATATTTCACTTATTATATTGATAATAGTCTTCAAGATCTATACCAGGATCTATACCTAGTTCTAAGATAGCCGCAGGTATACGATATCTCAACTACACCTGGTTGTTCTCGTGTAAAGTGCGCTTGGCTGCATAGAGTAGCCTACCTAGTGAGAACGACATTTTGCGTTTTCGGATCAGAATTCCATGAGCAAGTCGATTTCATTCAAACGCAAAATATCGACCATACTGAACCTCATCCACGATAGCTTAAGACGAAATAAACAGACCCACAAAGTAAATGAACAAGGTGGCTTCTGTTACAATGAATAACCAATAGCAACGATACGATACAGTCCCGACAAATAAAATAGCAGACATGTCTATGGATTGCCAATACTAAGATTTTTTGTTGTTCAAATATTGAAGGTTGATCTCTGAATATTGAGTACCTATGAAAGAAAATGGCGAAACAGCCCATGAAGGGTCTAGGCCTACCAGCTGGTTTCATATCCACTCCACTATATAGCAAAGGTGAATAATCATCAAGCAGGATAGATGATAGAGGATAGCACGTTGATCCTCTCAACCATAAGAGAGCTTTCGTGACCAAGTGAAACCGCAGAACAGCTCTGAATAACATTCAGTTGATTAGTTAGAGTGTGATGCAACAATTACCATTCCTACAGAGACGGGAAACGACTGACTATATTTAATAACGACAAGCCAATCTCCCAAAGGTTGGTAGCCTATATATTGAGTAATATCCTAAATATCAAGGGTATTATTGTTAGCTAGTGTTGGGGGAATATCCTGAATATTAGGAGTACATTATGAAATCCTCAACATTATAACGGAACGTCTTCTTTACTTACGCGTTACGCGGGATTTATAATTAATTGATCGTATAATACGAAATTTATCATGTTCCTCATTCTATTGGACAAAAGAAGAATTAATAGTTCATAAGATTTTATTAGATGAACTCACCCCATTAATAGCTTCAAGATCATGATCATCAATGATTTCCGTTTTGAGATTCTCAAGCACACAATAACTCATGTCATCTGCATTCACTTCTCCGAAGTAGAAAGTCGGTGTTACCTCCTAGAAACATAACAAGGATTCAATACCAAAACTTAAAACGATGAGAACCGATAAACATGCTGTTTGAATTTGAAAACAATTTATGAATTTATTGATAAATGGCAAATTATTGTGCAGAGGCCTATCGATTCAACTTAATAAACTTTTCAAGGATTCTTGAATTCCCGAAAAACTATGAGCATATAACAGTGATGATAATGGAGGTAAGATAAGCAATAGTTACTAGCCTATTTCGTTAAGCAAAATGTTGAACAATACTTTTTATCGATGATTTTGTATTGTTATAACCTAAGTTATCTATGTTTTGAAACACAATTTTGGGAGTTAAACCCATTTTCAAAACATCAAGTAAGTATAGTACCGTAATTAAATGTATAATTATCAATATTTTCTGTATGGTATGATGAATTAATTACCACTTTAGTAATTGCATTAACTTGTCTAGCTCTTTGAACTGCATAAGCAGATTTAAAAAAGCAACTAGAACCACTCATAAGAGATCATATCTATGAAATGGAATGAGTTATGACTTAAACTTGATTAAATAATAAATCGTAGCTAAGTTTATAGTAAGTTATTTATCATAATTGATTCCATGAAATATAGCCAAAATACAAATCGCCAAACATAACCTTATTCAAGATGTTCTATAATTTAATTTAAAGTTCAAGAATTTCTCAGAATATTCAACCTTCTTTAATTTGAAGTCAATAAACTCAGATCTAAATAGAAAGAATGATAAAAATTAAATAGTTAGTGAAATGGTATCGATAAAAATACTTACTTGGGTATTCATCTTAAATTAAGCAAAAAAATGCACAAGTAGCCTATTGCTTCGAAAAAAGGCAAAAATAGATCAGCTTAGAAGCTTAAATTAAACTAGAACATTGACCGGACTATGCAAGTAAGTAACCAAAATTCCATGAAACACATATTTTATAAAATTTATAAAATGTAAATTTCAAAGAAGCTAATTACAAATTAGGTCATTACAGCTCGGCAGTCACCTTTTGATGTTTGCTTGCTTTTGTATATCGATTATCGATATGCTTCGATAGCTCGATCATTCAGCGGATCACTCGAACTTCAGCGGGCGACACGACTTCAGCGAGCTGTCGATAGTTTCTCAGGCCGGTGTAATGTATTCTTTGTAGACCATATTCTTTGTAGGCGGAAGTCAGGTATGACGTCACTCTATGACGTTGCACCACTCCCCCTCGTCCACCACCCTACTTTATCCTGTGACGTAACACCTGACCCCCTCCCCACTTCCCCAGATTATCTACGAGTAGCCACTTCTACCAACATAAAAACCATAAATTTTAATTTCCCACTTATTTCATTTATTTCCCACTTATTTTATCGATTATACAGCTAATCGATATTAGCCGTATAAATCGATATTCTACAGCTAATTTGTAGGTTATGTCTATGTTTATAGTTTAAGTTATTAATATTAAATAATTGATTAGTTGGTACTTGAATAGTTTTTAACTGACACGTGAATCAGTTATTTGTTCGTTTATAATGACACGATTAATAATAATTGGGTAAGTAGAAGTAACTAAATACTCTTATCATTGTACATTCATCTGTAACTGTTTCAGTGTTTAGTGATTTGTTTTTAAATAGATTCTCTTTACAATAATTGTTTAAAACTTTAATTTAATTCTTGATCAGTCTACAATATAATTATTCATTTATTTTTTCAAAATTACTATAGGCTATCAAGGAATGAAATAACAGGCTTTCGCCCAAAACTTTCTCAACTCCAATTTGGATTGAAATGTCAAAAATTTGGTTATGTTCCAAATTAGAATTCACACAATTTTCATTCTAAAAATCACTACAATAAAAAATCTTTATTTAAAACCGCATACGCAAAGGTTATAATAATTATGACTTATATTGTGATTATAATAGGCCTACATTATGCTAGTTGATACAATTGCCAAAATGTTTTCTAGCAAAACTTTCTTTCAGCATGGGTTTAGTATGGCATGCCAAGTTCGAAATTAAAATCTCAAACACAATTTTCATTCGAAAAATTACTACAATAAAAAATCTTGATTTGAAACCGCAAAGGTTGATTTATAACTTACATTATGATTATAATAGGCCTACATTAACATTATGCTATTTGATACAATTTCCAAAATGTTTTCTATAAAAAATATTTTTACCATGGTTTTGGTATGGCATGGCATTATTTTTCTGATGGAATGATGTTGTTGAAATTCATGCATTTTTATTCTCACAGAAAGACAAGTTCATTGGACGTGTGTTTAATATATATGCAAGGATAATGACCAATGATCATTGAAGTGCAAAAAATATGAGTGAATTTCTATATGAGTTCAATTATTAATTTTATCTAATATTAATTTTATTTTTATTTCCACAGGCCCCACAATACCCCCTAGAGGCTTCAAATTTGCTCCTGGATTAGAATTCAAACAGTGTAATTTAGTTATTTGAAGATTTCTGATTGGTCTACCGCACCCGCACACTATATCAAGTAAGTGAGCATAAAATTATTAATAACAAACGATCATGTAAAATCCCATATACTTTACTTTCAATTTTTAGGGATTTTTTGTTGAATTACTCATTTTTATTTTCAAGTTCGTAATTAATTATTATTCAAGTGGATTTTCTTCTTGTATTTTTCATGTCAACTATTTAAATTCGAAATTCTCTGATAGTTTATTTTTGCACCAAAAATATCTGTGCTAAGAAGATTTCAATGAACATAGCCTTTTCTGAACTGAATTTTTATTCAAAATTGGGATCGAGATAGTGAAGGGCCTGTGCCTGTATTCTCTTTCTCTATCATATAATTATTATGATAGTGTGTTAGTATCTCTGAATAAATAAATAAATACTTCAGCCTGTTTTGGGAGATTGGCTGTCGTTAGTAAACATTGTTTCCCGTCTCTGGAGAATAGTAATTGTTGCATTACACTCAAACTGATTAACTGGATGTTATTCAGATGTGTGCTGCGCCGCCAATTGGTTGTGGAGACTGGCGTATGGTTGAGAGGATCAACGTGCTAACCACACGTTACCTCTATCCTGGTTGAAGATTATTTGCTTGCTGTATGGTCTGTCCGGCCGGGAGGGAATTCTGGCGGGGTGGGGGGCGGCTTCGGCTCGGTCAGTGTTGGTTCAGGGACTGTGAGTTCTGATTGAGAATTTATTACTTTTGGGCCGGTATTGGTCAGGCTGGAGTCGTTTTCCCGTCTTGCCGGGGTGTCTTCTTTGCTTGGACGGACTGTATAGTGGAGTGAATATGAAACTGGAAACCAGCTGGTAGGTCTAGGCCCTTCATGGGCTGTTGAGCCATTGAGACAGACAGACATGAACATGAAATTTTTTGTGAAAGGTATGCTTTTAAATGATATAATGGTGACCAAATATGGTGTAGGATGCTATAATCAAAATATTCACTACAAATTATCATTGAAAAATACAACCACTTTGAATTTTTAGGGGTTTTTTCGTTGAATTGCCCATACTTCTATAAATCAGGCTGAACATAAAATTTTTTGTGAAAAGTATGCCTGTTAATAATTTGATGATGGCCAAATATGATCTAGGATGTTATAATCTGACGATTCACAACAAATTATCATTAGTAAATACATCCAATTTGAATTTTTAGGGTTTTTTGTTTAATCACCCGTAAGTTAATTCTATAAATCAGCCTGAACCTTAAATTTTTTGTGAAAAGTATGCTTGTAAATGACATACTTGTAGGCCTACTTGTTTCCCATACTGTTTGTTTGTTCGAATATAATTTTTATTCTTTTGTCATGCCTTATACGTTGATTTATTGATTAATTTATTTTGTTTAAGTAATCAATTTCTTCATTTTTTGCAGGATCAGGAGCAGCTACCAGTTACCACCCACGGACAGCTTTTCAAATGAATGAATGAATGAGGAAGCGTGATTATCCTTAGCCAGTGAATAACAAAGAAATGCCATTCTCATTTTTGTTTGAGATTCAAGTTGAACTTTTTTAAAAAGATGTATAATTATTCAATATTTGATGTAGTGTTTTAGTGTTTCTTCATCATCAAACTGCATTGATTGTTGTCAAATGTGCTCCTGAGTTGAAACATTTATATATTTATCAATACATATTGTTCTTAAATCTTGTAAATTGATGAAAAGTGATTATTGTTGTGTGATTTACTTTCACATATTTATTCAATTTCTACTCTGCAGTTTTTATAGTTTCATGACAGAATGTATTTAGAGAAGGGTATATCAGTGCCCCGAAGGGCAGAGAATATAGAGCTGTCTTTACCAGAACTTAAACTTATAATTCCAATTCCTAAGGACCCTGGACTTATTACGTCCAAAATGATATCTTTTATCTATACTCTGGGTGAAAATGACAATAGGTTCAACCTTCCTTTGTGGCATGTCGATGTTTTTCTATCGATTATTGTAGACTTTTTATTTGTAAATTCCAAATCTCAATTATGCCAAACTGTAAAAGTTGAGTATTTATTGTAAAAATGAACGACATACCTCAAATAAGGTTATTCCCTTATTTTGCATTTCGTACCCTACATAAATAGAATGATTCAATAGTAGAATACATTTTTAGGGATCACGCACATATTTCAGCCAAAAAACCAGCTCAGTATGACGTTTTAACAATCCACAAAAATTGGGTATTTACCCAAATAATCATAACGTAATAACAGTAGAAACATGTTCACTATTTTTCTAATGTGGTGCCGTCATGGTTTCAATGAAAAAGATGTAATAATTTCATTGAGGAAGCATTAAATTATGCTTCTGATACAAGCGAATGTGATAGACATTCTAATCCAAAGTGCTTATATTTTTTTATCAAAGTGCTTATTATTGATTTATTAAAGTATATTACTTTGGATTGATCAGTTTAAGGACATTAAAAATACTTTTCAAATCTCAAATTACATAATATAACTCTCAAAAATTTAAAGTGCGTTTCTGTTCTTTTGAGAATATTACTTACCATAATATTTATCATACTTAGCCTAGATAATACTAGTACCAGGAAAAAATATATGGAAACCTGAGTGGATAATAATAAATTGAGTTAATAATGATTTGTTCTATCTATTAATAGAGAGGTATAAAATATTTTTCATTATTCCTCTATTCCAAACTATCTGTATCATTGAAAAATATTTTATACCTCTTTATTAATAGATAAAACAAATAATAATTCACTCAGATTTCCATATTTTCTTTCCTGGTACTAGTATTATCTAGGCTAAGTATGATAAATATCATGGTAAGTAATACTCTCAAAAGAACAGAAACGCGCTTTATATTTTGAGAGAGTTAGGGTCACTATTAGCCTACTTCATCAAGAAAATATTGAGCAAAATTTTATCGTGAGGATAATTTCAGGTAATGTATAGTCCAAGAAAAGAAGGCATTCTGGCAAGCTAAGAAAATGACTAGCTTGGTCAATAATATTATGAGTTCAAAAGTTATAAATTTGGTGAAACAAAAACACATAGATGTTGTCACTTTTCTACACTTTTTATTTCGTACACGACCATGATTTAGAAAATGACAACATGTCAATATGTCATCATCTAGGCCTATAAGTTATTATCTCATTGTGAAACGTTTCTACAATATAGACTACAACACGGTTGAGTTTTTCTAAATTTGCTTTTAAATTGAAGGAAACATTCTAATATATAGATGTGATACCAAATTTATAATTTTTGAACCAATATTGACCGATCAGGTGTCATTTTCCCACCTTGCCAGAATGCCTTCTTTACTTGGACATAATATATATTTTTCATGAGAAGCCTACATCCTGAAAAATATTTATATCAATGTAAAATTATTATACATGCTCTAATCCAATCTATGCCAATAGGCCTCTCATTTTTAGAATGTCAAGAAAATAAATGATTCATTGAATTAATTCTAAACTTAATAAAAATCACTTTTTATGTGGTGTAATGTGGTATTTACTGTGACAGTAAAGTTGATTTCCTCATAAAAAGTGATTTTTATTAAGCTTAAATCCAAAGAATAGATACACAACAACATAATCACGCCGAATTTATTTTATTTCAAGTTACGAGTTTGAACCATTTTATGCACCTTCATTGGGTTTCAAAAAAGATTTAAATTATGTTTTGAATTTGCTTCCATATTTTTAATTCAATATTATTTATTTATTATAATATCAAGTAAAGCTTCTGTAGACACAAAAACCTCACTATTTACAAACATTTTCTAAGGGGTCATTTTTCATTTCGATTTTCAAATAGCCCACATGCAATATTTTTGAGTATAAATTATTGGTTTCAACCCTCTTCTTATTTATTATTTTTATTTAGTATAGTTCAAGGTAGAAATATATGCATCAAACTCTTGCAGAATTTGTCTACTCCAATATTCACCCAGTTCCCTTTTTAAATAAAGAATCCTATTTATTAACAAACCTCAAGTAATTAATGGAAAAATTATAAAGTCATTGAAAAAAAGCAAAAAATAAGTTTTTAAAATGTTATAGCTTGGCTATGAGTATGATAATAAATCATCAATGACACTAATAACATATTCAGGCGAGGTAAAAACGTCAATGATTATAATTATAAATACCCAATCTACCCGGGTATTTATGCATTTGGGTTATTTACCCAAAGTTTTAAATACCCGGGTATTTTACATCTATAGCTCCCCGCCAAATATTTATAACTTAATAAATAATATAAGTGATTTTACAAATATAATAGCTGAAATCACAAATTCAAAGAGGTCCTACAAACTTGAGCTAAATCGTGCTTTTCTTCTACTGACATGCATTCACAAGTAATATTGCTACTATTCATAGGAGTAAAGGACAGTTTTGACACAATTGTGAGAACATTAAAACTCAATCAAAGTCTAATAGATAAGAGTGTACAATTTAAATTGATTTTGTTTGCTAACTGAATATTAAGGAGAAAAATAATCATAACTTAGTCACATTTTACCTAAATCATTAGGAATTTAATTTCTCAAGTCGATATTGTACTTAAAAAATCATCAAATAATAAAGAATTGTTGATATTGTCACCATAATACTTCTAAATCAGTCACACAACTTTCCGTTCAATTCAAATTTCCCACTCCGAATGACATTGTCGGCGCGCTTTGCTATTGGCCAATCTTTCGCGCCATTGAGCAGGATTGGTCGGCCAGACAAGTCATACGGCGCAATTTTCAATTCAGACAGGGTCTCATCAGTCTTGGTTTAGAGCCTGTAACGCATTTCTTTTTCCTTCAATTTATTTTAATATTCGATATTGAATTATCATCACAACATTCTTTTCTACGTACTATATTGATTACAAGACTAGATTTAGGATTGATCAGCTTTAAAAGTTTCTTCTTGGTTTGTTTGTACATTTCAAAGATTACGGATTGAGAGTTTTTTCAAAATATATTCCTCAACATAACTTATTATAATATTTAAAATATACTTCCATTTTTTAATTCATTGGCAAGAAAAAACAGGTTTTTTCAAAGTTTTTCTTATTTTCATTCCATTTTTCCCGGAAATATTATGCATTTCAATACGATAGTTCATTTTTTATCTTATATTTCACGAATTTTTATTTCTAAATTCAATATGATATAATATTTTAGTATCAACTAATTGATATTCTTTGAATATCTTCAGTCTTACATCTTTTTATCCATTTTTTTTAGTAAAAAGCACTTTTGCTTGTTTTTTGTACAACTCTTACAAAAAATTTAGCGAGAATCAACCGCTGACGTTTTTGTCACTGTAACATACTCAACTTTCAAGATCTATTAATTTATTTAGTAAACTTACAATAATTTAATAAACAGGTATAAGTATACTTGAAGGCGGAGAGATTACCAGTTTATTGTCACATGAAATGCAATGTTATCCTAGGCCTTGGTACTTCCAAACGAATTGTACCATCAATTTAGCAAGCAGTTTCTTATTTTTGATTGGATCATATTATTATAAGTACTGTAGTTGTATAGTTAAAAGTAGCCTACATTGTTCTGTTTTATCTTATTCCTAGAGTAAGATAAACAGTAAGTTATATATTTTACAATATTTACAAATAATTGTAAATATTATTCATCCATTGGGAAAATATGAAAGATCACAAACATGTTTGAATAAAAACCAAATTACTTACAGTTAGAGTTTTCTTCTCCCATCTAATTTGTTGTCTCAAACAGTTTTTTTACATAATTAATAAATTTCAATATGTTTGCCCTTAGTTGCTTGACAAATATCCAAACAATAATCAATTTTTTCCAAACATTTTATAACATTTCTTCTGTTTTTAAGTGGAACAGGTCGCGAATGTTTTGTGAATGAACAATGTTTTTGAAGTAATTCTACCAGAAAAAAATCACAAGGTGTCAGGTCTCCTTGAAGGCCACAGAATATATTCTTGCCGACCTATCCATCGATATCCAAATTTTTTTGTTTCAAGTGTGGGGGAGTGACGACAGGAATAATATTTTTTCATTCTTGCCACCGCGCAGATGGACGTTGACGGCTATAGTCTGTCCAAGCAAAGAAGACCCTGTTGCAAGATGGGAGAAAGATTCAAGCTCGGTCAATATTGGTTCAAAAATTATCAATTCGATCTCAAATAGTAGGAAACAATTTGATCTACTATCAAGACCGCATTTATAATTCTTGAACAAATATTGACCAAGCTGGAGTCATTTTCCCATCTTTCCAGAGGGTCTTATTTGCTTAGACCGACTATACCTCTCGAATCTAAATCAACAAATTTTAAAAGGCCTGGGAGATTTGTTAAGTTTGTTTCCACTAACCCCGTAGGCTACTCCATTTCCAATTTTTATTAGGAGAATAATGACCTGAGAATAATTAAGTCTTTAAATCTGGCAAGAATAATTTGTTATTATATTATTTGAGAAATGTAATAACCAATTTTTACCAAATCTAGGGTCTATGACTAATTTCTATTTTAATTTTGTATCATTCATTTATGTTCCAAGTATTATGCATCAAGCAAGGTAATTTATGTTGGTGATTATATCTTTTATATTGAGATTCATACTTTTTCACAAGCGGTTTCAGTAATTTTGTAGGTGGCAGTTTTAGGGGTTTTGAATAGTAAAAATTCAGAAGTTTTCAAAATATTAAATTTATTAAAAAAAATCCAATTTAAATTTAGGATCAACTGAAAATTTTATTTAAATTTTTTCAATTTAAATTTAATCTAAACATCCTCCAATTTCGCAACACAACTGCTTCCTTCCTCCTCTTTTGCTGTCCATCGCCTTTCAGCACTAAACAAACAAACACACCAATTGAAATTAGATACTGATGATTGTTGATGCATTAACCACACATAAATTTAAATTAAATCCAAGCAAACAAGTAATGTTAACAGGCAGATTTCAAGCAGTGGGGTCGACTAAGGCACTTTCTATCACATAAAATCACTAGTTTACTTGCAATTTAAATTTTATTAAGGGTGGATGGTAGTGGACGGTCAACTGCCGATCGCCAGAACTATGTCTCCTAAGAACAATGTAATTATCAATCTCTTGGAGCAGATAGCGTTTTCGTTTATGAACAGAATACAACGTTCTCTTCATGTCATTGGAGAGAAAATTCAATTCTCCAGGGATTGGACTTTTCACTTTGTTGATTTCAAGTTTATTTCATAAATTAACTTCAATACTTTTACAGTGGTAATTAATAATACATTAGCCTAATTATTGAAATGAACTTGAAATCAAAGAAGTAAAAAGTTCACCCCTGCAGAATTGCAATGACATGATGAACGTTCAATTCTGTCCATAAATTTTGGGCTAACGCCTGTTTCTTCTTTCCTTTTATTGTATTTTTTCAATGAAATAAATAAATAACGGCGCTATTTGCCCCAAGATATTAATAAAAATTACATTGTTATTATATGGCATGATTCTGCTGTTCGGCGAATGGCCGACTACTACTGCCCAATCTTAAGGAACAAGCATAAAATTGAGTGATTATTCTCACAAATTTATTCTAGCCTTTCAGTAATGCAATTGAAATTGGAGAAAATAGAAAAGGGTGCATTCCCAAGCTTTGTGCTCTATCCCAATTTCTTCTTGAACTATTGGAGGCACAGTTCTAAACATGATTTAAGATTTTATGAGATTTCCAAGCCTTTTTCACATGGAGTTGAACTGGTTAGCTCCTTAATGAGTACAGTATGACAAGTAGTTTACCCCATGGAAAAAATTGACTACATTTTACTGATATTTTCTGTTTGAGCTTCAACATTTTAGAAAAAAATGGAAAGAATACAGTGACAGTAAATGGATAATTTTAATAACTTAATAAACCATAGAATATTATGAGAGAATAGGAGAAAATTATAAATTTGAAAAATCATGGCTTCAAAATAACTACAGAAAGACTGATAATAATGACAAATAATGATGCATTTAATCAACGGTGAAGTGTATTATAAAATAAACTCATCATGCCAGGTTTTTTCCAAATTTTGTCAAATCAAATCTGACAGTGTTCAAAAAATGGTTAGAATGACTGATTAAAAAAATAACTGTAATAAAACGTTTTGTGAATCATTGGAAACTACAGCTCAATTATCTTCAATAATACTTTATGAAATTTTCATTTTCATACACGGTGATCTGTAGGCTTAAAAAGATGTACGATAGCTGTATGAATTCTAAGATTGCAATTGAACAATGCACACCAAACAATTCTATAATATTCATCACCCTATCATCAATCATCAATTAAAGCGTTTGAGGATTAACAAATATTTTTTGCCATTGTAGTATAGTATATCCAAGATAAGAATAAAAATATTAATTTACAATTTATAAAGACAAAATAGTAAATTTGGTCTCAAATTGTAGGAAACATTTTTATCTACGATTTGAGACCAAATTTTCAATTTTTGAACCAATATTGATCAAGTTGAAGTCGCTCTCACATCTTGCCAGAATGTCTTCTTTGCTTGGACAGACTATACCATTGCCAATGTTTGGAAAATCGGGCATCAGTACAAGTACCTGAAAAGGAAACTGGCGACTGAAAATTTATTTTTCAATTGAAAGCTGATGCTGTCCAAGAAAGAGATGTTTGTAGTAGTTATTGAGAAAGAGAAAGGTAGAAAACAAAAAGTGTTTGACTAGTGTTATCTGAGTCATTTGCCAGTTGTTTTTCAGTTACTAAGTACCGTAATTGAAAATTTATAATAATAAATACATCACCGATAAAGAATAGAGCAGAGCCCAGAACTCACCTTTGATTTGATGTATCATTAATTGTCTTGATTTCAATCATTCCGCTGCCGGCATGTCAAGGGGCAAAATGGTCTGATACTAGGCCAAGGAGGTTCCTTGTACTAGGCCTATTCATTGCTTTTTCCTATCTCTGAAAAAAACAAACCATTATGATAACATATGAAGTGGCCTACATCATAAAGTATTCAATTGAGAATGAAACAACATAGTATAAGTAAAAACCCCTTTACAATAAAATTCAGTCATCAACGAAATTTATATTCAACCATTGATCTTTAGCAGGCAAACACAACACTTCACAAATATGCCACCTTGGTATGATGTGATTGGACCAAGAATTCTTAATTATTATAACCTGGACCATTGCATTGAAATATTTATAAAACATACTGTAATAGATAAAATCAAAATCAAATACCCTTCAAACTTTAAAAATATTATTTAAACACAAACATGTTTCGGAGCTTTAGCCCATTCTCAATGTGAATAAATACTGAACTAAACTTAGTTCAGGTAATGCCGTTCTACTGCTCTACCCTATAAAATATAGCAGTAAGTTATAGTCCAATAGCCCAATAACACAGTAAAAATTCTGTGGACATGTAATGTAATAATACAATCAACAGTCAGTACAGAATAATTTAATTACTGTAATTTATCAATTGTTGAATAGTTCTGGAAAAGTTATTTATTCATGCTATGTATTGCAATTATGGTACAAGTCATGCCACATACAAAAAAGAACGATGAATACCGGTACACTAGATTATTAAGTGACAGTCAAAGATTTAAAGATCCTTTTGATTAGGAGAATGTTTTTACTTGAGAGACTCTAGAGAGTTTCTACATTTCATGACTAACTTATGACTAACACAAAAAATATCCGCGGTATCATCAATACATAAGCTATCATCATTAGTTTTGGTGAGTTCTCCATCGTCGTTGCGTAGAATTGAAAAGTGTCCTAATAATGATAATAACTTTATTAACTTAGATTATTTGACGTTTAGTACCTATCTCGACACATCCTTTCCATACAATTCACTCATCACGCAGTAGCCTAGCCTACTGATTATCGTATGCGGATTAGCCTATCATATAACTTACCATAATCTATAGAAATATGCATGCATTTATGCTGAAAAGGATTACCTTAGAAATGTTCTCAGCAGTTGATATAGCTCATCAATACCAGATAGATCAGGTTGACAGTAACATCATGGAAGGAGACGTTATCTGAAAAATACATTTAATGTTAGATCTGACAAAAGTGAATACATATTTAGAACTGTATAGCTAGGAAACTATCATAATAAAACGATCATTAGGCCTATTATTACTTGACTTATGGATATGGTATAGTGGTGTGACCAGTCCATGTAATGAGCATTAAACAGAAACTAACATGACTATTATCATTATTTTTTGCAAAAATAATTATTTATTATAATCTAATTAATCATTATATATTATTTATACTAATTATTATATATTATATACTAATTATTTATTATAAATCATTATTTATTAATACAAAAATTGGGGAATTTGAATGGAAGCTTTTCAGTTTTGAAAGTTTAAGTTACCTATTACATTAATTTGTTAGTGGGGTAAAAAACCTAACACATAAGCCACAAATAATATCTCACAAATCACTAATAAAAGTAATAAATAGTTGTAACCAATTTAAAAATTACATTGTTAATAACTTTCTATGCGCAAGATTCATGAAAAATGAAAGATGGGTTAGTTAGACTTTGATATTTGATTCAACTTACCGTTTATAGTTTCTCGAAATTCATTTTTGTCTTTTCTTCTTCTTGTAGAATCTTCCAGATAAAATAGTAGAATAGAAACAATTTCAATTAATAATTAAACTATAGCCTGATTAAAATAAATAACAGTAAAGCACGAATAGCAGAGTTTGCTTCATTTTGACTTTTGAGGTTAGTTCCATATTATTTGTAGACTCTCTTGTGAGAATATTTTTGTTTCCCTACAGCGGAAAGCAGTATTTTGTTTTCCTATAGTGGCAGCTGTGAAGCCGTCAGTGACGTCAAAGGCTATGACGTCATACCTGACTTCCGCCTACAAATAATATGACTACAAGCAATACATGACACCGGGCGTATGCTGAGACGCACGCGACGTAACCCACGCAAGCACAGTTAGTTCTTGTATTGTGTCTCGTCATTAATCTAAGCTGTGATTGACCAATTTGCGTGAGCTGCGTCACGTGCGTACCAGCATACTCTCTCTTGCGTCTCTCTCTGCGTCCTCTTCCATACTCTCGCCCGAACCGCTCGAGTGGCTCAGCGCTCATTTACATTCCACTCTATCGCGAGTGCTACCGCCGCGGGAGTGCTAGCGAGCGCTGGTTGCCGTCCATTCTTCCTGTTTTTTAAAATGATGAAGTTCATCAGATGAACCGTACTGATGCTCAAGCAGACGACTGCCTTTTCTTACTAATATTATGTGTTTAGGGTTGAGTTTAGCAATATTACTTCTATTATGATAATCGTCAGGTTCTATCCCTGTCGTTGGTTTCTCATAAAAAATCCAACTGAATTTTAGTTTAAACAATAATCACCTGGCTCATTTGAAAATTGAAACACATCATAATAAAGTGGCCATATAGGCTACTGACAGAGTGACAGTTGATGACTTAAACTAAGATTCTGGGTGGACTTTTCAGTGAAATTTGCCCTGAATATTTTTTCCAAAATTGTCAGTTTCAGTATTAAATTTCTGTTTTGAATTGTTTCTGTGTAAGATTCACGATTGAGATCTATAATGTTCAAATCTACTGATATAATTCCATTCATTAGTATTATTGATTAATAATAATATTATTATTAGTTTTTATCAGTATTTTTTCCTTATAATTATAGTGTAAAAAAAAATCCAGGGGCCCAATTTCACAAAGCAACAAGTCTTGTTATGAACCATGGTTACTGACAAGTACTTGTGATAACAAGTTGTTAATTACAAGCATTTTACAAATGGAATGACCTACAAGTTTACAATTCTACAATTTGACAAGTGTTCTCACCCATCAGTGCCATCTGTATCGGTTTTTGATACTTTCTATAGTTTGCAGTTTGCACTGATAGTTTTGGTTGAAATTTGAATCATTTGGGGTAAAGATATATTGATAGAATTGATTTTGAAAATAGATCAATCATTAGAAATGCAAATTGTTGAACCCTCATATCATTTGGAATGAAAATAATAATGAAATAATGAGATATTTTCTATCCATTTAGATCAATTACTTGAACCAAAAAAATATTACAGTGAGCTTGGATAGTCTCCCCTCATCTCAAATGTTATGAACATAGCCCATATTTTACTGGTACTGATGATTTTTCTAATTTATTGAATTAATTTTTTCAATTTGATTGAAAGATACATATTAAGTACAAATCAATGTAACCCTTAAAGTATGTATTACAAAATATGTACCTCAAAAGTATCTGATACATATTATTTCAGGCAGAATTGATACGTATCTCCTGATACTTTCCAATATGTATCAGATACGTATCTGCTAAACCTTCCCACAATACATTAGTAACTGTGCCTCTGCTTGTGTGCTCTTTCTGAACTGAAATTTTCTTTTGTGAGAAGTGATAAAATGTAAAGCTGATGTGATTGTGGAGACAAAACCATAATAGGACTTTTAAAAGGATGAAAATTGTTTATTTGAATGTAATATTATGATTTATTACTTAATATATAAATCTGTGTTCCATTTATCAATTGATTTGAATCTGGTCCAATGCTAAAGTCGATTGTGTAGGCTATTGATTGCATTCAGTATTTTGAGTAGCCTATATTTGTTATGCATCTTTTTATGTTCTTCCAGATATGAGATTAACTGGATTATTATGATTTTATTTCAAAAATTACAAATATCAATATTATCATTTGATAATATTTATATCATTGATGAACAAAGTATTTTGGCAATTCTTTTTTTGTTAGTTACATATTGGATGTATATCCAAGACATGAGGGTGATACACATAAGATACATATAATCAATACCTAAATAATATGTATTTCAAAAACGGACATTTTCACGTATCAGATAGCTACTAGATATGTAAATTTACATATCCAATACATACTGTTGGTATTGATGGAACATATGTAATATGTATCTGATATGTTCATGTGCTATGTGGAATATTTTGTAGAATATTCTGATGAAATTTGACTGGAATGTTGCGCATCAATGTATATGTATGGTTTTTTGAAATATTGTATTTTAAGGATAATATAGAAGGAAAAGGAATTACCTACATACTAAAATATTACTCTATAAATTCCTACTTCTAAATATAGGAGAAATCAGACTATAAAATTACAAAGTGGCTGCATGTCTGTCAAGACGTACGCCAATATAGGCACCACTAAGGAGGAGCTGTAAAGAGCCCTAGGTACCACCAATATTAGGTGTCCATCAACTATTAATGTCACTAATTTTTATGATGCCATGAGATGACGGACAAGTAACCATCCCACTGTATGCACTTTCTTCACAGACACTTGACTTGGCTTGGGTTTTGCTAGTCCTCTTTGTCTCAGTAAAATGATTGATTGCAAATTAAACATTTGATTTTAAAGTTTTTTGGGCATGGAAGAGTTAGGCCTACATAAATTCTAGAAGATAATTTTAGATTCAAACTTGTGAATGTATAATAGGTAATAAATTGATGAATAACCTGATGTATTAATCAATCCAATTGAATTCTATCTTGAAATACTGTTTTGTTACTATAAAATTCTCAGAGGCAGATGAAGCAAAAAGATCACTAGAACTTTTAATTTTTTCACTCAGTGCTACTCAAATGCCTTCAGCAATAGCATAGCTTCCTTTAATAGAAGGCCCTGCCCTAATAATATGGCAACGTTGCACTGGAGGTAAAGATTTTGTAGGTAGTTTCTTGTAATATTTTGTAGTATAATCAGACCAGCTAAAAGCATTGAATCAATTGCAAAGCTGGTGTGTTAATTTTGTTTTCTTAATATTGATTTCAGTTTTATTAAATAATAATCTTGTTGAAAAACCTTTAGAATATAATTCAATGAGATGTCGTATTTTTGCTCCATTCCTGACATTGACAGGAATAATCTTGGAAAAAGAAATGAATTTATTCAAATTTTTACAATGTCATTTGATGTTGAGCAGCAAAACCAAGGGCTACGTGCAATCTCAAGAAAGGAGTTGATTCCTTCATAAAAATTGAATGTGTGTTAAAAACATTCTAACAAGGATGTATTGAGTTTTGTGGAGGAATATCAGGACAAATATGGAAATGGGATGTAATAGTAGAGATAGATAAGCCTAATTTATTGGAAGAAGTGCTGCCCCATTCTCAAATGTTCATGATGATGGACTTATCTTTGCTGAAAACTTTGGTTCAATAAGTAAGCAGGAGATGGATCAGCAACCAATGTTACAACCACAGAATACAATCTCATATCCCATTCTTTTGCTCTAGTTTCCTGATTCCTGACTACTTAATGTCGAAAAGCTGTTCTGTGTAAGCTTATTAACAATAGAGTTAGATAGTATTGGTTTGAATGTATATTGGAATGAACAATGAGAGTGTAATCACTGCTGAAATAGTAGACTATTGCATTCAAAATAATCCTAACAATAGCTAATATTGCTCTGGACAATTATTCAAAGCAGAAGAATGATTCATTGATCAAAATCGAAATATAAAACTTGATATTCTGTATTGATAAACGTGATGCACATTCAAAAATACTTTGATTTTTATTATATTTATTCCAATAAAAACTATTTCTGTTTCTTATATCTATAAGTATCTAATCAAATTGTAATAGAATCTCTATTAAAATAGGTTGACAAGCATTTTTATTGGAGAAAAGTGAATCAGAATCAAACAAGCATTGTCAGATTTAAGGCTCTGGCCTTCTATTAAAGGAAGCTATGGCAATAGTCAACTTGCAAATATTCTTGCAAAATATGCCTGACAACCACTCTTTTTTCTGGCTATTTGAATAGGCTACTTTGAGAGTTCATATCTGACAATAGCTAAGATATTTGAATCAAGTGGCACTATTCCATCTTTTTATTAGAAGCCAGAATTGAATTGAGTCTAGTGATGGCTGAGAGAAAAATTTAATTATAATAAAATAACATACAAAAAGATTATTAGAAGTATAAATATTCATTATTTATCTAAAGAATGCATCTACTAACAGCAATCATCTGTCAAACTTGCATACATGATCCACAATTGACGGATGCCTATAATTGGTGTATGTCTTGAAGGACGTGTAGTCATTGCCATAGAATTATCAACTCCTACTTTAATACACAACCAACACCTACTAATACATGATGTATTAGTAGGTCCTGGAATTATCCATTAAACCAAATGTCAAGTTTATTATTCATTGCATGCAATTAATGGAACTCAACATTACTTAGTATTCCCTTCATGAATAATGCCACATCCATATAAATGACTTCCTGAGGTCTACTGTTCACAGAACTACTAGTATTGTAGATAAATAACAGTAAAAATAGCTAGCGTCAGTCAGTCGAGCGGAGCAGACCATCTACACTTTTGCATTCGCCTTCCTAGGCAAAAGTGTGGATGCTGGATTACGCTCGCCCCCGCTAGGCGAGAGTGAGGCCGGGCGTATGCTGGGACGCACTCACAGCAGCCCACGCAAACCAGCCAATCACAGCTCATATTGATGACAAGAAAAGAGCTGTGATTGCTAATTCGCGTGGAATGCGTTACGTGCGTCACAGCATACGCCAGGCCTGAGTATCGATAACTGATCCGAGATCCGATACATCGATGTCTCACATCGAAGTTGACATCATCTGTCAACTTCTAGCTTTTTTGTTGTAGTTTAACCTCAAAATTAAGAGACTGTCTTGGATGGATGTTGAATATTTCAAGCATTGAAATGCAAATTTTTACGTTTAAGTTCAAAGTCCAAAATATCAGTATAGCCCACTTGCTGTAGAATTCGCCGCAGCCAAATCCGATGACGCATGTGAACCAACAATAATTTTTTGCAATGAATTTAGATTTGGAAGAGTTGGATAGAAGATTGGAGACATTCATCAATGAAAATAATTTGAAGACAAGGTAAATGTTTATCTCGCATGAACAGTAACTTTAAACATAAATTTCAAACTTTATTATCGTATGACTTGCCTACACATTCATAACATAGACCTTATATCATAGTAATTTCCAATTTTTATAAATTTCCAATAGTACTGGAGTAATTACTTCGAAGTCAATAATACTTGAGCAAAAACAGAAAGTTGAAACTGGCTACTATGTAAGGCAACTGGCAAAACCCCTGGTAGGTCGTCCTTATCCTCAAACTCATTCAATCGAAGTAGCTTTTGAAGGCAACAAAGATGCATTCCGAAAATTAACTGACAACATCTTCTGGCTTAGCATATTCAGAGCCAGGTTTAAATAACTGCATTTTGGACAATTTATTTACAACAACGGAGTATTTTGAGGCTCTCTCACCTTTGTGTATTGTGCTCATGCATGTTCGGTATCTGTTGTTTTGTTGTGAATAACTCACAATGACAGTTCAAATACAGGCCAAGATGTACTAATAATGAAGACTATGGCCAGTTGGGTCATTGGTGTGGAGCTATAAGAATCAGTAAAGCAGTAGCAACATCAACGTCTGCTAGAGGTAGCGAGCTCGCTTCGCGGTGGTAGTTCAGGCCACACCAAAAAACGTCCGATAGCGGTAGTCTTCTAGTAGTGAGGGAATGCGTAAGCGCATGCGCTACCAATAGCGACGTTAAGGCCCATTCTATACGGGCGTAGGAAACGCGGCGTTAACGCGTCAAAATTTTTTGCAAACTACACGAGGCGTAGCAAACGCGTGAAGAGAAAATCAAAATGGCTGATGAACCTAACCTAGGAAAAGTGATACAAAACCCAGCTGATCAACGCGCGCTCAACAGAACACATTGTGTTGAATGGTCTTGTCTACACGAGCGAAATAATCAAGCGTTCTCAACGCGTTGCTAACGCCCAGCTCACGCCGACCTCGACGTCGGCAACGCGTTGACGCTGTGAAAACGCGTGATTATTTCGCTCGTGTAGACAAGCCCATTTAACACAATGTGTTCTGTCGAGCACGCGTTGCCGACGTGACGTTAACGCCGAGTTTCCTACGCCCGTGTAGAATGGGCCTAAAAAACTCGCTTTCCATGTCATTAAATTGGGCAGGCCACACCGAGCTCGCTACCGAAGCGGTAGTACCGCTAGCAGACGTTTTAAAACTTTGCCTGGCAAGCGAAGTGAAACTACCGCTACGAGCGAGCTCGGTGTGGCCTGCCCAATTTAATAACATTGAAATCGAGTTTTATAACTTTGCTACCGCCGCGGGAGCGAGCTTGGTGTGGCCTGCGCTTAAGTTGAGATAACTGGACTCACTGCCACACAGTGGGACGTTCACGGACGATATTAGCTAATTATTAAGGACGATATAAGTACAGTATTTGTTTTGTTTTGTTTGTATCATGTCCTGAAACATCCACATACAGTGGACAGAGGATGAGTCAACATATAGGTGTGAAAATACATAATAAAATGCTCAAATAGAACAATAACAATTAGACTACACAAATTATCCTGATAATACCTTGCAGTAGGTACTCAAAAACACATATCTAGATAACTCGATTATAAAACTCATTCAATTTATAGGTCTCACAACTAACCAGTCTCTGAGTTTAATCTTGAAATCCTTAACGCTATCCACATTTTTCAGATTGACAGGCGGAGAATTATAAATTTTTGGCCCGCTATACTGTGGTGACTTTTAAAAGAGAACGGTCCTATGATTCACTGAATAAAACATATAAGAGTGGCGAGTATTATAGTTATGTGTGTCTCGGCTCAAGGTGTTTTTATTCTTCTTGGTATGAACACATAGCTCTAGTACATAAAGAGAGGTCAGGGTGAGGAGCTTTCCTCTCCTAAAAAGCTCACGACAGCTGTATATAGGAGGCTTATCAAAGATCACCCTGACCGCTCTCTTTTGTACTTAAAACACCTTTTCAGCTGTAGATGAGCTCCCCAGACAAGTACACCATTTTTTAGGAATGGGAAAAAATATCCATAGTAAACCATTAACAGTGACTCCATTAACTTATTGCTCCTCCAAGCTCCCGCAGTAAAAAACAGGCAGAGCTCAGCTTTTTACATAATCTATTGATGTGCTCCTCCCATTTCAAGTTTCTATCAAGAAGCACACCCAGGAACTCCACACAACCCATGACGGGAGAATAAAATATAAAATTAATTTTTTCTTTTCTACCAGAAGGTGCAAGCTATAGTATGTTTGTTTAGTTTGGGAAACTCTGAGGATATTAGGTATTTTGGGAGATACATCCCCCTTCGCCTCCGACCCAAGTCGATTTGTCCTGTGGTAATGTCAGGGGAAAAGAGGCTTTGACAGGCCTAGACCATATAAAGTCTAGAAAAATTCACTCAACTTCATATGGATAATAAAATTATGCCTTTATTATAGTTACAGTATTTGTTTTAATTTATACTATCTTAGATTGTAGGCTATATTCCAATAAAACTTTTGAAAAATTAAAAAAATTAGGTATGTTTTGGTACCTAACATAATCTATTACAATTGCGTGAGTTTCTGAATGAAGCTTAATGTTCAGTTCGAATAACTATGAAGAATGTGAAAGTAGCTTCAATATTGATTGAAATATCCTTATTATTGATTCATCTCCAAACTTATCCTTTTCCTCTTCTGGATCTCTATTTTAAATGTCCATGTTATCACTTCCCAAGCCTAAGAAATAAGTGCATAAGCCTATTCTCTAACGGTTTGGGTTCATATACCACTCTCTCTACTTTCGGACTTGCAGTGACAGATCAATACCGTAATTCATCTTTGCAGTTGCACTTGATTAGGAGAAAGATATTGCAATAGATTAGAAGAAAGTTATTCCTGGGGAGCTACTTGCTGTTGAAAATGGACTCATATTTTCAAAACTTTTTCTTCCACCTCAGTGGAGCAGATTCTTCTTCTCAATAATCCAGTGCTGTAACTGGTTTTAGGTTCTGAAATTCTGTCTTTAAGCTTCTGATGTAAAAGCTTGAAACCAATTTTTGAAATAAATTAATAGGCTGCTTTCCAATTACTCCAAGTAGGTGTTCAATTGCGTAAATTTGATTAAAATTGCAGAATATAAGTAATATCACTGAATATAAATACTGTAGTTCTGCATTATCAGTGAAGTTACAAATTAATCAACATATATCTCAATATTAAAATAAGTCATAGAAAATTTAAACAAATATTGACAATAGTTATAGTGCGAGTATAATTGCCGCCTAAAAGTTGGGCGGTTTTCTAGCTGATGTTAAGTATCGATTGTTTATATTGATTTCAAAAACATTATCTGGGCATAGCGCTGATCATAGCTTATGGCCTAGGCCTGTGAAAGCCTCTTCCCTTCTAAATGGAGTGTCCTTACAGAACAAAGTGAAGTAACCACTAGACAATACCACAAAACAAATCTACTGGTAACGGGGGTCAAAGGGAAATGTAAATTCGAAAATACCTTATATCCTCCCAGGTTTTTCCAAACTTAATAAAATAGTACAGTTTATAAGTTATATAGAGTAACGTTTGTGCAATAAACCAAGGGAGGTCGGTTGTTGGTGGTGGAAGGGTGGGAAGAGGGGGAAGGGCGCCACAAAATTAGTGCCCATAGCACTCAAAAATCTAAAACCGGCCCTGTGCGTGGGTAATGAGAGGGGTGATGATGAGAGATGAAGACTGCTTTTGAGGCAATCGTGACCGACGGCTTAACGTCTCTTCCGAAAGACAGGAGTGGCTGTTAGCGTTCAAAAATTGGTGACTTCAACTGGAATCGAACCCAATGACTTTGCCGATTAACAGACCAACGCTTTATCGTACCCGCTACAGCCACTGCCATTCATTTAATTTTCAAAGAGCCTACTTCACTAAATTCGTTTCACTTGTGATTAAATAATAATTATTTTCAAATTTATTTTGTTCCAGACGTTTAGCGGGTCATGGAGTATGGATGAGCTTCCTTCTACCCCTGGCGGTGTTAATTGGAACTATCAAATATGAATGCAGTTGGCTCTACAAAGTATCCTGTTGCATCAGTCTCGGCCTGCTGACTAACTGTCTACTGATTCTATTTCAAATCAGCAGCAATTTCGTATGTAGGGCGGTGGCCTGTCTAGTTACATCAGCAGTAACTGTTATATCACTGACTGCTTTCACTGATCAAGGTAATGCTGAACAAATGAAAACTCTAAACCTACCTTATTCACGATCACTTGAGACGAAATAAACTTTTTTTGCTTGTGTGTGATTGTAATGTTAGGTCTTCTCCTATGCGAAACGGTCAGACGGTCGGCCGCAGTCGAACAACCGTTAGCCAATCATAGCTCAAGACAAGTCGGAGTGTAGCTAATCACAGCTCAAAAAAAAAGAGCTGATCGAAAAGGCTACAGCTGTTCGACTGTGAGCGACCTGCGTATAGAAGAAACCTAACATTACACGTAAAATTTTTGAGAAAACTCACTGGAGACGAAATAATTAAACTTTTTTCTTGTGTGTGCGTGTAATCTGGTAGGTCTTCTTCTATGCAGAATGGTAGGTCACAGTCGAACAGCTGTAGCAAATCACAGCTCAAGAAAAGAATCTTGAGACAAGACAGTCGGACTGTAGCCAATCACAGCTCAAGACAAGAGTCAACAACTGTTCGACTGCGACCGACCGTTTCGCATAAAAGAAGACCTACCATCACACGCATACACACACACACACACACACACACACAAACACACACACACACACACACACACACAAACACACACACACACACACACACACACACACACACACACACACACACACACACACACACACACACACACGAAGTTAGTTTAGTCTCAAGTGGTCGTGATTGGACTTTAGTCATTTCGACTCTATTTAAATTGTAATAGATGGAATACTCTGCATGATCACCTTCTTGGGCTACTATTGATAAATGTATAGAAATTACAGCTTCTGCTAGGTACTTTTATTTCAACACAACGTGTCTCGTACTCTTTAGAGGCTTGAAAAAACATGTCCAAAACATGTTTTTGAGAAAATTACCTACTAAAGGTACGATTCCCAAGTGACTGCTCACCTAAGCTGCCCAGCTCTAGTTGCGCTGCTATAGCCATTGCAACTCTATTTACACAACTATATTAAAGATGATTACTTTGTTATTAGGGCTAATAATGTATATTAAATCAACAAATAGTGAAATTCACTTGAAAATGGCTTTAAAAAGATGAATTTCATTATTTATTGATTTGGTGTTCTTTATAGTAGCCCAAAAAAGAGAATATGGAAAATGTAGATAGAAATGTGAGCTGGGAAGCTTCAGCAGCGAATTTAGAGCCGGGCAGTCGTTTGGGAATCGTATTGAATTATAAAATGGTGCTTTGATTTCTAATTTTTATACACAAAACTGTAGTTATTCACTCTTTGTAACACCAACTACACCTAATATATTTTGAAAATTTGAATCTGTCAACTTTATGTTTTTCAATATTTTTTGTATTAACGATTTTTAGGACTAGTGTTCAACCTACTCACAGCACTGCTTAATAGTCTTGGATTTCAAATGTTGCTATTAACAGTTCTGCAGTCATTTCCTTCAAGTTTCACGTTTGGAGAGGCGTGTGTTGCCGTGCAGAGTACTGTACTGTTTTTAACCTCTAGCGTGGCCAACTTCGGTTTCGAAGAGTCTATCAGTTGTATGAGGATAGCTACGCTCATTTTACAAGTAAGTAGGGCCAGAAACTTATAGCCTACCAGGTTCTCTGGACATTCGATTTCTTGACATCTTTATAAATTGTACAAGATAGTACCGAACTTGGCAAACTTATGATGTCTATCTGCACACTACACATCATGTGTTAAGCATGCTGTACACGGGGTAAGTAGTGTCAGCCAGTTGAATATCTGTAGCCAATCACAGCCTTTGTCTTTCCATTGAGTCGAACAACAAGAGATGATTAGCTACAGCACAGAGAAGCTAAATCAGCTCCTCTGTGGCTACAGATATTCAACTGGCCGACACTACTTACCCCGTGTACAGCAGGCTTTAGACAAATTCTGTTCAATTCTACCGTGTTGCACTCTAGTGGACAATCGTAGGCGTTTCTAGGCGGAATTCAACATGCAAAGCATAGCGCTAAATGGGTAAAACTGATTTATTATTAAAATGGTATTATTTGTTGCTGTACGGCATTCCTTTCCAAGTGATTGAAGCATGATATTTAAAATAGGAATGTTGATTAATTCTATTTATTTCCAAATCCCAACTCAAGTTTCAATGCATCATATTGGCATCATCTTATTGGAAACTGAGGATTTGAAAAAGTGGAAGAGTGTGACAAAATTGAAAAGTTAAATTTTTGTGGAATTGCCAATATTTTTGTTATCTTACTCATTCAACTTGATAATTCATCATATTAAGATGTATAACTACATAAGTGAATAGGAGCTGCAGCCGAGACTTGATAGAGGACGGTCTAGTTTTAATAGTGATCTCTTATCTCCGAAATGATAGACAGTCAACAGTATCGGGTTCGAATTGGCTTGTTCGGAACACTTAAATACTAAAAATGTCGACTTAGCCGACTTATTTCGTAGCTTTGAAAGTTTAAATAAGTTCACGAATCCGTCTTGAAATCCGTGTAGTAGAAGAATGTACTGTGTTGTTGTAATGCTGCTAATAATTGAAGACAAAGTGTCAGGTGAGATGTGATACTTGTAACTTACATAATCAAAGAGCACAATATTGTCTATATCACAGAAAATTATCAGTACACTGATGATGATGTGAACACATCGAAACAATTGTTTGTACCAAATAAATTTTTTCTGTGAAAATATTGTGTTCTTTAACTCTGTTAATAATTGTTGGAATCGAGCTCAACCCAGGATCTCCTAAACCGGCTGAAACAATTGAGGACGTTCCTACAAAGCTGGAGCAGTTCAACTGCATAAGTGGAAAAACTTACTTATTCACCAAAATATGGAGAAGTTCCACATGATTTCTTGTATACAAATGTAATTTTCTTAATAAATAATTCACTGGTAATCATTATTTCTTGTCTTTTATTACAGGTTGGGTTGTCAGGAGCAGGTATACTATGTATCTTGCTCAAATTGTTTCCAGAAATGCAAGTTCCAGCACATTTTTACATGTTATCAGTTGGATTATTTGGTTTTCTAGTCATTCCACTGTTACACATTCTACTGGGCAGGAGTGCTGTTATTTGGATCTTCCATGAACTCACTCAAGATCTATTGACTGTGAGTAGAATAATATTCATAACTGTTTTGTGTACAGTCTGTCCAAGCAAAGAAAACATTCTGGCAACATGGGGAGATTACTCCAGCTTGGTCAATATTGGTTTACAAATTATAAATTTGGTCTTAAATTGTACATAAGAATGTTTCCTACAATTTAAGATTAAATTCATTTTTTTCATCAATATTGACCAAGGTGGAGTCATTTCCCATCTTGCCAGAATGTCTTCTTTGCTTTATTTATTTATTCCTTGAAAAAGCATTACAACAATATTTACAATGTACAAGTAGAACAGCAAAATGAATCAATAATAACAAATGCAAATAAACATAAGGAACTACTTCCCCAAAAGAGCGAACTCGAGCTTGGGGAAGGAGCAGCCGCACTTTGACTATCGTTCTTACTTATTATTACCATTATACAAAATATACATTAACAACTGAAATAAATTACTTTCAAAAAACAAGATAAAATTAATAGTGATGCTACAATAGATTAATATATTTACATACAAAATGTGTTACTATATCCAACAAAATTTCTTTATTATAATAAATTATATTGACCTGATATTGCCTAGTGCATAATATGATGTAAGATGAAATATGAAATAAATCTATTCAACTGGAATAATAAAACTATCCTAATGCATTCCAGAAATTCTGGGCACTATCCCAGCCATCAGAGTTAACCAGATACTTTTTCAAATGTAATCCAAAGTTTTTTGGGCGAGTACACCTCTCAAATAACTTGGGAGAGTATTAAAAAATAGTTGAGACAAATAGATGAAGCTATGCTTGGAGCGACTATATCTATCATTTTTCTGCTAGTGAATTGATACAGACTTTTTAATAACTTCTAAAGAGGAAAAACACATATGGAAGAATTATTAGATATTGCAGTATACTAACTGCTGGATAATTCTGAATAATTATTAAATAGAATCTCCATATATTGCTATGTAAATAGACAAAGGACTACTTGCTATTTATAAATGTACAAATGACGTTTCATTCAATGAAGGTGAAAAAATGATCACAGAACTTGAACTAAAACTGGAAAAACTAGAAAATAAGGTTATAGTGGTTGAAGTTCCATTTAGGTATGATCTTCCACATTGTTCCTGTGTCAACAAAGCAGTTGAAAATGCAAACAACCAGATTCACGAACTATGCGCAAAATATGAAAAGCATAATATGTAGCAGTTATCAAAATTAGTCAATTCAAGAGACATCACTACACCACCCACACACTGCACCTGAGCAACTCAGGTAAACGTAGGCTAGCAAGACTTTATAATAAACAAAATCAGTGAAATAAAAATTTCACTTTCATCATGCACTGAGACCTACAACCTAATAGAACTAAAGGATGGCTGCACAAATGATTCCGGTATGAGCTCAGGCCTAGAATCTCCTTCTCCTGGACTCATTGGAAATCAATTGGAGAACAACAGCCCAACTAACACCAGCCCTGGATCTCCATTTCTGGGATGGAGCCCGGTTTCTAGTAAACCCACAATTCTGGACTCTAGCCTTGTTCTTCTGTCAACTGATAAGCAGGATGAAAATTCAACTGCAGTGAACGATCCTTTTTTAGAGTCGGCCTAAAGAAACAAACACAGTCAAATGTTAGCAGCCTGCTATTTTTTCACATAAACATCCAGTCCTTACGGAACAAACTGGATGAACTGCAGCCCTTGCTTGATAATGAGAAGTGCAGCATACTCTGTATAAATGAGCATTGGCTAACTGATGATATAATAGATTTATACATTCCTTTTGGGTATACATTAGCCAGTAGTTATTGCAGATCGGTGAAAATACATGGTGGGGTCTCAATATATATCAGGAATGATTTGAATATTCAATTCAGTCCTATTAATGTACTGGACATTTGCATTGAAACCTCATTTGAAGCTGCTGCTGTATAAATTCCTAGTCAAAAGATTATTGTGGCCTCAGTATATAGATCACCATCATCTAGGGTAACAGATTTTATTGAAATTCTTAATAAACTTGTAACCTCTTTTGCTAAGCCGAAATATAAGAACTATAGGATTTTAATTTAAGATGATATTAATATTGATGTTACTACTAGAAATAATACTGTAAGTGAACTATTAGAAACACTGAAATCATTTAATTTCTACTGCTTAAACGACAAGCCCACCAGAGGCAACGCATGCCTTGATAATATCTTGAGCAACATCCACACAAATAACATTGATACAGGCATATTTGATCCAAATCTATCAGTCCATAGTGGACTCTGGCTAAAACTCCCTTACTCCCCCTAAATGAAAGAACTAAGAACAGTTAGATTAATAAATCCAAACAGACTCCAGCTTCTTAAAGACAGATTGAAAGAAATCAAATGGCATGAGACAATTCCAATATAAATGAAATGACAGAAATATTTATTGATACTATAAAAGAACCCCATAACGCATCCTGCCCTAGAATAAATAAACAAACAAACAATAATAAACATAAACCACAACCACTTCAAAATTGGTTTACACCACATCTTGACAGAATACGGTCTCTGTTCTCAGTATATAAAATCAAATCGAATGAACTTGAGGAATTTAAAGATAAATATTCAAAGCTCAAAAAAGTATATAAACTAGAAATCAAAAAAGCAAAATATAGTGCTAATGAAAAACATATAGTAAACTCAAAAAACTCTTGCAAAGCAGCTTGGGAGGTGATTAAAACGAAATAAATTTGCCCAAAATGCAACATCAGATACCTATTGAACCTAATGTACTGAACAAATTCTTCATAAACGCCGGTACAAGCCAACATGCTCAAGTACCAAAAACAAATACTAACAATTTTCTATCTCCTGACCTGAATGTTACCGGTAAATTCAAATGGAAGTATATAACTGATATTGATATTGATAAAGCATTAAGTAAACTCACAAACAGCAGAGCTGAAAACTACTATGGTCTCAAATTTTCTCATTAAAAATATTTACAAACACATCAAAGTACCACTACGTTCTCTTACCAACAACATAATAGAAACAGGAGTCTTTCCTGACTGATTGAAAGTCACTGTCACTATCCCTATTTACAAGAAAGGTGAGAAAACCAATCCAAGTAACTATCGCCCCATCTCCCTCATACCAATATTCTCTAAAATAGTCGAGATTATTATGCATGAACAATTGTGCCATTACTTTGGGAAAAACGGTCTCTTGAACTCAGCACAGTACGGTTTCAGATCCAAACTTTCAACAATTAAAGCAGTAGAGGATATCGTATCTAATATTCATGAAGGCTTTGAAAATAAACTTTTAACTAGTGCTGGCCTACTAGACCTAAGCAAAGCCTTCGACTCCATCTCCCATAAAATCTTAATAATGGAAATGAGACACTGTGGAGTTGATGACAGATCTATACTATTACTCCAATCATACCTAAGCCACCGCCTACAGATTGTACACATAAAAGACAAAATCTCTGACCCCTTAGAGGTAGGTACAGGTGTGCCCCAAGGCTCTATTTTAGGCCCCTTTCTATTTATAGTATATATAAATGACCAGCCAAAACAGCATGTAAGGTCGTCCTCTATGCTGATGACACTATCCTCATCAACACCAGCAACTGCAAAGCATTGTTGGATACCAATAGGAAAGAAATTTTGGGAAAATGCAAAGATTGGTTTGATGCAAACTGTCTAAAAATAAATGATAATGAAAGTGAGAATATCGTTTTTGATCTGAAAGTGAACAGCCATTTGAACCAATCAGTTAAATTATTAGGCATTAAATTAGACAAAAAACTCAACTGGGAGGATCACATTTCATCACTCTGCTCAAGACTAGCTCGGGTAAACTATCTCTTATTAAAATTAAAAACTAGTATTAATAATGAACTCTTACTTAGCTCCTATTTTACATATTTTCACAGCCATCTCACTTATGGCATAATACTCTGCGACAACTCCACTTTTACAGATGGAGTATTCAAATGGCAAAAGAAAGCTGTAAGATGTACATGTAGTCTATCGCCTTAAGATTCATGTAAGGAATACTTCAAGAAATTGAAAATAATGACAGTACCCAGTCTATTTATATTCAGCTGCTTAATGCCCATTAAAGAACACTTCAATAAACTCACAACCCGAACAAATATTCACACACACAACACCAGAAACAAACACACAATCGATATACCATATTCTAGGCTTACAAAAATTCACAGAAGTCACAAGTATGTAAGTATTGAACTTTTCAACACTCTCCCCGCTAGTGCCCGTGCAGTACCCTTAGAAAAGTTTAAAGTAGTTCTGGGTGAATGGATTAAAGACAAGGCGTTTTATTCATTAGCTGAATTTAAAGAGTGCAGTAAAGCTGACTTGCAGTTTGTTTAGCATAGATATCATTAGCTTAACTTTGTAAATGTATTATAGGCCTATACTCTATAACATTGTCTTTTTTCTTCTACTCTCCAACAATGTTCTATATTGTATGTTGTATCTATAATTATATACCGATATGCATTGTACTATAATAAACTCAAGCATCATCATCATCATCATCATCATCATCTAGCTCATACTATGATTAAAATACTTATGTTAAATAAGTTGTCTAGGATAGATAAATAGAAAAAAATTAATAGTTAATATATTGGTAAATATTTGCAGAAGTCCTTTGTCTATTTATATAGATGGAGATTCTATTTAATAATTATTAAAAAACACATAGTTTTAACCTGGTTTTAGCTATCATTAAGCCGTCTCTAGACGAAAATTTTTTGATACGCAGTAGTTATACATAGTCCAAAATTGATACAGGAAGGAGGCTCCTTTGATACAAGACTTTCACAACATGATGCAATCGTTGCAAGAATAATAAAAGTAGCTTAAATTTTGGCCGAGTGGTCTGGGGCATGACAATCTTCAGTCCGCTAGCGCTACCCGGTTATAGGTTTAAAACCCACCAGAGGCATGGATGTTTAACCACCTCATCAATCACACTTGCACTCTCCATCACCCACGCAAATAGATACTTTTATAGGCTTCATCCGCATCTGCAATAAAATAAACTTAACAATATGCACATTGGGGTTTGCTCATTTGGCAATGCCGGAAATTGGGGAGAAATAACTATTGGCTCTCTGAAACGTAGTGTTTTATTATTCTTCTCTATAAATTGAAATTTAAAAATACCTTAGCTTAGTTCAAATCATTGAGAACTTTTTTTAATAATTGAGAAATAAGAAACTACTTATTTTCAATGTGGCGGTGATCCATACATCATTTCAAAAGTCAAGTATAAATTTTGGACTCTGTATCAAAAATCTGTCGTATGAATGGGGCTTAAGTCTGAGAAACAGTTGACTCTTGTTCCAATTCTATGGTAGGGAACGATGTCACGTTGAACATGCACAACATTTTTTTTTAACAAAGATCAGGTAATGGTCTCAACTTCCGGAAACTGCCTGAAACCATGTGGAAGTTGATTTTATGATAAACGACGAATTCGAGATTTAATTTAATCACTACAGGTAAAACTAGGTTGAAGTTACTTTGAACTGCTATAACTAAAAATTCAAATGGATTATACTGACGCAGGTGAAACTTGTTAAGTTTGAAGTTACTTTGAACTATAGAGACTGTATGTATAGAAACAATAATAGTGTGACCATTGGTGTGAAGTGCTTCATCACAATTTGTTGAGATAAAATTTTTCACGACAGCAGCCATATTTTTGCCAAGCTTTTCAGTTATGGTTTCTTTACTTTTGATTTTGATTTAAACGCTTTCAAATGTAAAAACTGAAACAGGCAGAGGCAATTCTGGGTGAGAAGTGAGTAACTCAGAGAAACATATGATTTCAAAGTACATCTTATGACTTAACTTGAGAAACAGAGGTCTACAATGGGTTGTTCTGCTTTCAGCACCAGCTAATATCCTTATAGCTTTTTTCTGCAGTATAAGCACACTGTTAACATGGCTACAGTTACCCCAAAACAACAATCCATATGAAAGAATGCTTTGGAAAAATGCAAAATAAGCAGATCTTACATAGCTATCAGGAACATGATTTTTTAAATTTTTCAACAACTCTAGACAATTTACTATTTACATACTCAATATGGGGCTTCCATAGGAATTTTTCTTTGCTTTGTCTAATATTCCTGAAATATTCTAAATGAACCAAATAGTAGAAAACTAAATGAAATATTCAATTGAATTGCTTCATCTAAAACTTGGTTGAGGTTATTTTGAACTAATATTCCTGAAAATTCAAATGAAATATTCAACTTAATTGTTGCATGTGAAGCTTGTTTAGGTTGGAATTACTTTGAACTGAAATTACTTGAAATTCAAATGAAATATTCAATTTAATTGTTGCAGGTGAAGCTAGTTTCCTACTGGGGATTGTGTTGTTTGGTTGCCATTGGCGTGGTGGCTCTGCAAATTGCAGGCGGACAAAAGTCTTCCACAATTGTTAGAAAAGCTTTTCATCTACTAGCCATTGCTGTATTTATCCCTGGATTAATCTATCGTCCATGTATCCTGTACTTGGCATCTGGTGTAGTGTTTGCTCTCTTCATCTATTTAGAGGTGAGACTGAAGATATAATACGTTGTTAAAGTCTGTCCAAGCAAAGAAGACCCTCTGGAAAGATGGGAGAATGATTGAAGCTCGGTCAAGATATTGGTTCAGAAATAATCGATTCTATCTCAAATTCTAGGAAACAATTTGATTTACTCATGACCACATTTATAATTCATGAATAAATATTGACCAAGCTGGAGTCAGTTTCCCATCTTGCCAGAGGGTCTCCTTTGCTTGGACAGACTATATTTTTACACAGAGTGTTTAATTTAAAACAGAACCCGTTGCTCATTAGCTTAAGTGCATTGGAACTGATGGACAACATTTTCAACATTTTCTGTAATTTAGTAGTTCAGGTTTTTAAAAAATTGTTATTCACACACTAAACTGATAGGCCTAGTCTGGTTCTGTTTTAAATTCAACACTCTCTATCAAGGTTATTCATTACAAACATTTTACTCCAATTTGAGGGAAGTGGGATTCTGATAGGGGGAAGTCAGAAAATAATGTACTCCAGATCAACAACATTATTAATTTTTTTCTGAAAATATTAGTGCATGCGCACAGTAGCCTACTTAAAATATTAATCCAAACTACGTCACATTCTAGTCCCTCCCACCCATTTATATTCTTGCTCAATATCAAGCAATTATTGGGAAGACAGACAGACAAAAATTCTTTATTTCCATAATATTCTGATAACAAAATCAAATGCATGTACTCATGTATTTTTAAACAAAATAACAACCCTAGTACTCAAAGTTATACTATGAAACTGAAATACCTATCAGAATATGTACAAGTTTGTGGCTAGGTTTCAAGGAAAACAATGAGTTCTTTAGAGTAATGAGCACAACATTATAAAAAAGGGTCTGCATGGGCCAGATGCCTGTGCGCAGACCAGAGTTACCAAAAACAATGTTATTTATAATAAAAATATTTAGAGAAGTATAAGAATAAGTTTTATTGTTTATGAATAAGTTATGTGTGTGATTTTTTATTCCTTATTTTTACAGAGTTTAAATTGATTAGAAAATGAAACTGCAGAATAGGCTACCTTAGTACAGAGAAAATTCTTAGTAGAATAGAATAGACAAATAATATCAATGATGACTTATAGTTAGTAGAAATAATATTTTCTGAATGATTTAATCCTTAATGTAAAATAAAATTCTTTAATTCTAATTTGAAAGCTGATTTTGAAGTATTTTGAAATAAAATATGTTGAGGAAAGTAGCAAGTTTAGTTACGATATAGCACATCAAGGTTATTAGAAAAAGGTTGTTCCATAACTGCCAGATATTGGGCAAAATGGAAAAGTGGTGGGGAGACGAAAATTCGACGTAGTTCAGATCAGAGATCCCGACTACACTGGAGCACAACTACACTGGCTCCGTAGTGCGGCGCATGCGCGGTCCTTCAATCTTTTCAGCAAAACAATTTGTATATTTTAATATCATTGTTCACGCTTGTCAAAAGAAAACACCAACTTCATATTATGCCAATAGTGGATCCTATTCCTACATTATGGAAACATTAATATAGTATTATTATCATTGAAACATTAATATTAAAATAATTTCCGTATTGATACTAAATCTGTCAATTTATTATATCTCTTCCATCATAACGCAAAATATTGTTTTATAAGTGTGAATATCAAACTAGGTTAGTCATATTTTTTTCGCCATACTCCTATGTAATACACAACTTTCCAAGCCAGATTTGCGTTTGGAAAATTGCCGTTTACAGGAGAATCAATGATCAGCTGTTCTGAATGCGGGAATAATCATTTGGATGATTATTACGGCACTAGTCATCATCACGATGATAATTACAGCATTGAAAATCTAGCACAGGTGTTTTTTCCAAACTCCAAAGTATGAATAAACAAGTCGAACGAGCCGCCATGACAGTTCACTGTGTGCGTTTGTTTTGTGCTACTGCTAGTGTTGTGTTGAGGTTATGTTGGCTTCAGTTAATGTTTTCAGTTGTTTGAGGTTTTAATAAATCCTTCTCAGTTTAGTATGACGAAAAAATGTACATAATTTGTGTGGAAAAGTTTACAAACTCATAATTATTCTCCAAACTTGCGTACCGCTCGTTTGGAGAACATAATTATTCGTTTGTAAAAACGCCTTTTCCAAACTCATTATGTAATATACTATTTACAAAAATGGGAATTCATTTACAGGGTCAAGTACTAGCTCAACATCCCATACACAAGGATTAAGCAAGTAATGCCACCTTTACACCAGAGTGTTAATAACATTTGTTAATAACTTTTGTGAATAATGTATTATTATATAGATTATTATATAAAATTTATTACCAATTTTGTTATTAACTCCGGAGTAGGGCCTAAACGTGACTTTAGGAATAGCCAGGGCCATGCTAGACTTTTCAACTGAGTTTATAGTGGACAAATCAGGCGATTCATATTTTCAATGCGCCAGTGTAGTTGGGTTCTCTGATCTGAACTACGTCATTTTTTTGGTTCCCCCACACTTTTCAAATTCTCGAATCTCGGAACAACCTTGTCTCTTAACCATGATAGCACATGACATATACAGGGAGTTTCAGGAGGAATGTGCAATACTTCTCAGGCTGATTCCTTACACCAAGTATACAAAAAAGTTCCATGGTACCAACCCCCAAAAACGCTTTGTTACCGAGATAACAATGGCAAAAAATTGAGATTTTTCAAAATATATTGATTTTTATAATTTTTTAGAGGCTTTACTGTTCTAAAATAATCAATTCTTATGTAAAATTAGCTGAGGAATTCAATGAAACCAGTCTGAAGTCTGTAACGTCAACGGTTATTGAGATAATTGGAAAAATATGCTTAAAAACGCCATTTCTCAACAATAAAGGTTATAACTGGATAAGGAATCATAAATTTGTATTTTTTATTAATGGAAGTTGAAGAGAGTCGGATTCTAAAGAAAAAGTTAAATGACAGCGATTGTGTAAATCTTACCCAAATCTCAGAAATAGCGATCAAAAATCGCAAAATCGCTACTAAATACAAATTTATCACTTGTGCTATGTTTTGTCGAATTTTGCAATTTTTGATCGCTATTTCTGAGATTTGGGTAAGATTTACACAATCGCTGTCACTTTGAGAAGAATGAGCTATGAATTGTTGAGATCTGATGACTTTAACAATAGTTAGAGGTATCCTTCGATTGAGATCCTTGAAGGGTCCTTACTATTGAACATAACCAAAATTCAGGTCGGTAAGAGGCTTATCTACTGGAAAATGATCTAGAATACATTATTATCAAATAAAATCTCAATACAAGCATGTATAAATTTTTTTGGAGACCATTTTTCCCATAAATAGGGTTTTTTAAGATACAAGGATATCTTTTTACTGCCCTTGTTCGAAAACTATACAAGATAGAGAGGTCTACTTAGTCTCAAATTGTAGAGGACAAAATTATCCCCAGAGGGATTTTGATTTACACGATTCAAATGAATATGTCAGAAGATCTAAGCAAGCAAAATCTAAAAATACTCAAATTCTCATTTTTCTTGAAAATTAGCCTCTTTTTTGAAAAATCATAACTCCGTTCTTAATAAGGATAGAGACATGAATCTGATATTATTCTCTTAGAAATTTAATTTACTAAAAAAAGATGAGAATGATTTTTTTCGTCCAACGCTTCGTTCTGACAGAAATCGTGATAGACTAGAAATGGAACCAAAATTTTGGCCGCCATCTTGAATTACAAAAAATGCTCAACTTTTACAGCTTGGTATCACTCGGGTTTGGAATCTACACATCAAAATCTATCATAATCGATCAAAAAACCAACGATATACCACAAAAAAAGGTTACCCCCATTGGCACCCAGACTATATTGCTAAGAGAGGAAAATATGTGTTTAAAAACTGAAAATCTAAAGTTAATCCATGAACATCATCCAACGCTGTCTGTTTATTTATGAAAACATTGAGCAACAACGGGCAACTTATTCATAAAAACATTGAATCATATGACGTTCAAATTTTGAATTCAAATTCACTAGTAGTTCTGTGATTAATTCAGTAAAAATTTCATGAGAATGAGATCTCAGATATGAGCAACATTTAATGTAAAGCCTTAGCTGGTGTGATTATTCAAAAATGAACCAATTTTCAATTATAAGTGCAACAGACTTATGCCTAAAACTGCTCCTTCATCAACTCATGCTACAGTTCAAAACCTGGTAACGACAGATACTAATACCTGTATTAAATTTTTCTTTTGTTTGTGGGTTAGCATCTCAAGTTCATCAATTGTGTGATTTTTTCTTATTGGTTCAATTCAATATTATTTGATTGAATCACTGTGAAATTTATTCTTCATTTGTCTTTTGATTATTAGATGTGCCCGTGGTTTGTAGTAATGGAAACCTACCTCCAATGAGAGCTCACGACTATATTCTGTCCAAGCAAAGATGACCCTCTGGCAAGATGAGAAAATGACTCCAGCTCAGTCAATATTGTTTTAAAAAAATATTGATTTGGTCTTAAATTGTAGATCAGAATGTTTCCTACAATTAAGACAAAATCAATAATTTTTTTAACCAATATTGACCGAGCTGGAGTCATTTTGTCATCTTGACAGAGAGTCTTCTTTGCTTGGACAGACTGTACCTGATTTTTAGATGAGAAATGCGCCCTACCCAATAAATCTAACCTAAGCCACAAAAATGTTTTCTAGAAGCTGATTGTCAGCTTTTGATGAATTTTGGTGAGTTTGGGCACTCACTCTACTATTCTATTTTTTGGGTTCAAGCAATGTTATAATTCTATCAATCTACTGCATTACTTTTTCTCAAGATCACTACCATGTATTCAAGAATCCTTGGATAAACCATATTTGTTGTAATAATTCTAGGTGTGACATAAGCTTTAATTGTTTCAGGTGTTGCGAATGCTGAAGATTCCGCCAATGGGGGAGCGGTTGGAAGCAGGCTTTCTAGTATTTGCTGATGAGAAAGACGAAGGTATTCATCTTGAGAAAAAAAAAGTTTTTCAGTTTAAAATTTTCCAATTATTTTTCTGAAAATAGAGAATTATAAAAATAGACATTCTTTTTTTATACAAATCTATAAATAAAGGCTTGTTGCTCGAACTATACAACTAAATATAAACTATACTTACCTTGGAACCTATTTTTTAAAAAAATCAATATAGTTGTTTGAAAAATTATCACAGTATACCTTATTATGAACATAAATAGATTTGATGAGTTTGAATGTTAGCATCAAAACCTTTTTATATACTTGAGCATATACTCTATACTGTGCTTCTGCATCCAAACAAATTGTACCATTAATTCAGCAAGCAGTATCTTTTTTCATTGATTAGTCTTTCATAGTTGAAAGTAATTTGTTTCATTCCATACAACTATTCATTTATTTATTTATCCATTAATATTAGTCAACTTGACCACAATTTCACATGATGGGAAATTGTGATATCTATTGGTTTTATACACAGATTGAAATTTTTGTGAAGATTCTCTTATTTGACAGAAATACACTTAGGCTACTGGTTAAACAGACCAATGCTGTCCATAAATAGTCAAAAATTATGTATTCAACAATATTCTAAATGTATTTTATCTAGTCAGCTGAATAAATGATGATTTTATTTTGATTTGAAGGCCCACTGGCGCTGACGCCCATCTATCTGCTGATTGGCTGTGCTGGCCCGCTTTGGCTCCACCCACTGGCCACACCCTTCCCCCACCACCTTTTACCAATGCTGGCTGGAGTCCTGTCAGTGGGCATTGGTGATACTGCTGCCAGTGTATGTGGAACCCTGTTTGGACGCCATCATTGGCCTGGTTTGTAATTAATATTTCCATGAATAAATTAAATTTTATAAAGAACACAACATTTGAATTCAACATTTTTGGTATGTCAGGCTGGTATAGTCTGTCCAAGCAAAGAAGACCCTCTGGCAAGATGAGAAAATGACTCCAGCTCGGTCAATATTGGTTCAAAAATTATTTATTTGGTCTTAAATAGTAGAGGGTCTTCTTCGCTTGGACATACTATAGCACTGTTTTGTCATTTGTTATATCTGCGGTTTGTTGGCATGGAGTGTTGCACAAAGAAGCATCACATTGTAATCCTCAAAATGCATTATAGGTTAGTGGAATTTGTTTTCCAAACAAAATCATTTTCAGTGATGAGGCACATTTTCAACTTGATGGCTATGTAAACAAACAAAATTTTTGGATTTGGGGCACTGAAAGCCCTTGAGTCATTATTGAAACCCAGTTGAATCCAAGATGATAGTTCAGTAAAATAATGAAGCATTATAGAGTGCATGGAATATGCGCCAATTTCTTACCTCGGGGATTTGTTTAGACTAGTAATGTGTTTAACATACTTAAACTCCTTAAACCTGAGATGTGAGTGTAGGGTGGCTGGAGGGTTAGAAGGTACAATTTCTCAGTTTTTTGCATAAGACTCGAAAACGGTTAATTACAGCAAAATGCCCTGAATAGAAATTGAAGTGGACTAAAATCTGCGTTGATTAAAGAAAAGGCAACAGAAATTGGCTCAATAGAATTTTTTTACATTTGATCAAAACCCTAATTCAAATAAAAAATCCAAAAAAATTGTCCTAACTGGTTTTTAATGTGATGTAACTCATAAAGTAACAATGATTCTTCTACTACCTCACCCTAAAAATTGTGGAGCATGAAAATTAGAGCTAAAATAACATCTTGATATTTATATTTGTCCAATTTTTGGAAGTTTTAGGATAATTTTTCCAACAATGGAATTCCTCCAAAATCAGCTACAGGTGGTTTTGGTCAATATTTTTATGCTAAAATATACATACAAAGTAATAACCATATTTAACTAAATACATTCAAATAATATACCCGGGTTGAGCTGAGGTAATAGAAAAACTAATTCAAAACAATCTCTTAGAAGAATCCTGTTAAGTGATGAGATGATCAAAGCAAATCCTTTTGAAAGGAAATTGTAGGCGAGCAAAGCAAGCATGTTTGTCTCAGCTGTCACTGACAGAAGTTCTGCAGGTAAGCAAAGCAAGCCTATTTGACTCACTTACACTGCTGATACTAGTGGTTTTTGGCAATAGTTTGATGCTAAAATAATATATATATGAAGTAATAACTATATTTAAGCTGGTGTCTGGTAGTCTAACTGGATCATTCCTCATCAAAATACTCATTTTACTGCTCAGAATCTGGTTTATTTGCAGTAGAAAGGACCTTTCAACCATAATATTTAAGGACATCCCTAACTTACGTAAAAGTGAACGTATTTTAACAAACTATAGCTCATTGTTTTTAGCTTGAAAAGGCGGTTCTATTTCAATAAAGAACTTTAAAACAGGGCTGTTTAAAATAGTTGAAAAATAAATAAAAATCAAACACCTTTTTTTTTTTTTTTTTGAAAACTTTAAAAATTATAAAACACACATACATGTTTCGGGATCTAAGCCCATTTTCAATGTGGATAAAAATAGTTATCCACATTGAAAATGGGCTTAGATCCCGAAACATGTATGTCTGTTTTATAATTTTTAAAGTTTTCAAAAAAAAAAAAAAAAAAAAAAAAAAAAGGGTGTTTGATTTTTATTTATTTTTCAACGGTTCTATTTCATTTATCATAGTATGTTCAATTCGGTCAAAATTAAAGGATCTCATTAACTTGACTACTTTAAGCTTATTCTTATGTATTGAGAAGAAACAAATTTTTTGTGTTTAAATGCGTCTATCATTGATGGTAGAAAGTCGCATTTGGGCTTACACGGAATTACACGTGAGCAGATGGAGATAATAGGAGTAACGCGCACTAGTCAGACCCAGACCAGACATACGCAAGACCAGAACCAGACAACAGCTGTACTATGCTTCCAATTTCAAATGCACATCTAATGATTTTAAACATATGATTTCTATCATGGTCTGGGTCTGATCTGAGGTCTGACAACAACAGAACAGTGCTCTGGTCAGGACCGTGTCTCATAAACATTTAAAAGCTTGTTTTTCTGAAGAAAAACAAGTGATCGGGATTGTTGATTCACCAATAAAACGTTTGATTTACAATGTTCCAAATTTCGGAAGAAACAGTTGTTGCCCTAATATTGCAGACGTTGAAATTACATCAATGAGTACCTCAAGATTTCATATTACAATTTGATTTGTAGGTTATGATATTATTTTAGCAACAAAAATTATTTCTATTCAAATTTCACAATAAAAATAATAATCGATATTAATATTCATAAATGAACGAGCGTTAGCAAGTTTCTTCTTTTGACTCAAGGCCGAAGTCGGTGCCCGTCTGTTCTTTTGTCTGTCTGTCTGTCTGTATGTTCGACAATAACTTTCGAACGCCTCAATTAATCAACTTCAAATTCAGAACATATATTCTTCATACTTTTATACAGGTCAATTTTGTTGGACAATGAAATCGACCGACTCCTTCATCCTTTTTCAGGCGAAAAAAGATAAGCTCTCAGCAACAATATATCTATATATACTCCGGCATCTATTATATTTCAACACAATAATCACAGCTAGAAAAAATTTCATATGGAATTTGAATAAATCATTTTTTTGGATGATCCATCTGATTTCAATTGAACAGTTGATCTATTAGCGGCAAATTTGAGAGAACTATCATAAAAAGTAATGTTGAATTGAAGTCATATGTGGTTGAATATTGATCTCAAACTTCAAACATGTGATAGTAGTCTATTTACTCAAACAGCTGACAAGAGGCGGCAAATTTGAATTATTTTACCACAAGACATTTTTCCAGTATTTTTTTTTTGGTAAAGAAGGGCTTTTATCTGCTCTTGGGCAGCCATCACAGTAAAAAATGTAATGAGAAATCATGATTATGGATTTATTAAATCATAATTATCCTGTTCAAATTTATCAAGCAACTGATAGGAGACAAAAATTGAAAATAAAAATACAATAATTATCCAAGAAACAAGAATCTGTTTAGAGCTAACAAGATTTTCAAATCAAATCTGATTGTTATTATCACATGATGTTTTCAATGTAACAGAAATTGCGGTTGGCGAATACTCAGCTCTCTCTCAGAACAGTCTGTAAGTTGTCTAAATGAGCAAATTGTCTAATGAGCATGGTTGTCTAACCGAGAGCAAATCGGTTTAGTTCCGCTTGTTCCTGACTCAATAATATGTTCTTGCAGATCGCTTGCCGACTGTCTTTCCTGGTAAAGTTCCTTATCACTAACAGCTCTTCAATCGCCTTTTTTGTTGGCGTCTGCTATAATCTCGTGTAACACCATTATTTACTGTATCACTCTTTAGGTAGGTTTTAGTTGATTAAACGTACCGCGGCAGGCAGTCGCGACTGTACAACAATGGTTGAGGGCATACATTTTATTCGTTTTTCTTTATGCGGCCGCAACTGGATTCGTTCGAGGAAGACAAATGCTTCAAAAATGGAGCATCCAGCTATTGTTGACAACCGCGATCGAAAGCAGCTGGCCGCAGTCACTTCAAAAAAATATCCTTTTATAGCTATGATCAACTGATTATAGAAATTTAAAAATATCTTCTTATAGTTATGATCAACTGATTATAGAAATTTTTCAGCTTCTAAGCTCTTAAGCTTGAAAAAAATTATTATTTTCTTAGCTGTATTAAAACTAATTGATTCCACGAGAATATAATTTTTATGAAGTTTTATGAAATAAAAGATTGATAATATAAATCACTAAAATAGAATATTATTCTTTAATAATGATTGATTTATTGATCTTGAATTTTTGTGAATCTATACTGATTGAAACATAATTTTTTTATTTATTATCAATTTTCAATTTTTAATTTCAATTTATTAAAACACACAAAAATAAATACAATAAATTTCAGAAAACAAATATACAATAACAATGACACATTAAACAAAACACAGGCTTCATGGTTGGGTGTGCTGGAAAGAAAAAAGAGAAGAAATAATACCTTACCAACTATGGTTCCCCATGTAATAGGCAGGTAGGATGAAGAGATAGGAAAGGAATGGGAAGGGGTAAGACATTGAGAAAAAAAGTAAGGAAGGAAGAATACAGAAGGAAGAACAAGCAAAAAGAATGGTGAGCGAGTCCTTTTTATCGAGAAAAAATAATAATAACTGAAAAAACAATGCAAATAAAAAGTTTGCGCAGAAATCTTGAGTCTCATAATCCAAATTGAAGAAAAAACTATTGGTCCAGTTTTTTATATCAAGTTTAGTTTTTCCACTGATCTTAGAGTTTATGAGAAAGTGATCTGGAATGAGGTTGAATACTTTAGTACTTATGTAAATCAACATTACATAATATAATAAAAGGAACATTCAGTATTGTTTAAATATAGGGATTGATAAGAATTTTGATTCATATTCTAACTATTCGCGGCATCCGACGCATCAACAAACTTGATCAAGTGGACTTGACTGCAAAATTTAATCATCAAGTTATCAAAGCCATAAGTTAACTTGAAGAGTTCGCCCGCTAGTTCTTCAGCCCATGGTGCTTACTAGTAATATATCAATTTATTCATCAAATCATTGCATTGCATTGCATTGGAAGCAAAGTTTTGGGTTTTTCATGCTATAGCAACTAGCCAGCTGAGGTTGTAAAATTTCCAAATTATGAGAAACGTTTATGAGACAGAAACCAATAATTCACGAATTATGAGTAGCCTAATTGTGGATTGTAAATGTTTATGAGACAAAGCTCTGGTCTGATTCGTGGTCTGGTCTGAGTTGTACCAGTGCGCGTTACCCTTTACTCCATTTGCTCACATGTGATTCCGTGTTTCTCTGGCTGCAAGTTGGTCTTGTCTGAGTCGTGGTTTAGTCTGAGTCGTACCAGTGCGCGTTTACCCTTAGTCTAAAATTTTTTATGGATTAATTTTTTAATGATAAATGTCATTTTTAAAACTCGAATAATGTGAATCTATGATATAGGTATATTACAAGATATTATTACACTTCTAGCCATATTAATAATGTATTTTTATTTTTCCAGGCTCAAACAGGACCAAGGAAGGATCAGCAGCTTGCTTTATATCACAGCTATTTGCTGTATTAATACTAATTCACTTTGGATACATTCCCAGAACTAGTCTACTTAAACCGATATTCTCAATAGTGATCTCATCTCTAGTAGAAGCCAATACTGATCAAGTTGACAATTTGGCATTACCACTACTTATGTACATAATTTTGTTATAGAATAAAATAGTTTTAATATTTTGAAAGTTATGTTGATACACATTATGAAAGTGCATTTTCTTGTTTTATATAGAGAATTATTTAATATAAATGGTTATTGAAAGATATATGAACTCTTAGTATTTTTCCCTTGTATCGCTTCACGGCCAAAAGGTTCCAGAGCTCAAGTGGTAGGCAAGATATTTAGATAATTATATTAATAGCTATTTATGTATTAAGAGCGTAAAGCGCGACTTTATCGCTCGCGCAAAACAGTTGTCGCGCGATGCAATAGCAGAGCGGATAATTTTGCAAGAGCGATAAAGAAGCTTCACACGCAAATTACATACAAAAATTTTTCTACAACTGCACATTATAATGACCTGTTGAACTAATTTGATTTGTCAAATAGCCTACTGTAAACTGTTGTTAAATTTCTCTGATGATTATTGGAATAATAAAATGAATCCATCCAGTTAAACTCGAAAATTAGAATTAATTTTTAATTATAATTATTATATGTTTTAATTATACGAAAGAAAAAAACAATTTTATGAACTCCAAAAAAATCAGTCAGGAATCAGATTTGAACCTGATAAGATAGCATCGAAGGTAATGAATGCTCTAACCACCTCAGCCATTCAGCTTTTACAGAAGAGAGCGGAATCTAGCTACATGAATTTGCATATTTTTTGTTTCACTGACTGAAGCTTATCACAACACAGCGAGCATAATGTAAATCTCCTGCTCATGCGCAGTTGCTTAGCAAGCGTAAAGTAATTCAACTGCGCATGCGCAGATGGTTAGTGAGCAAAAAAGTAGATTCTCCTTGGAAATGAGCTATTTTACAAGAAGAATTCAGTATGTAAAATCTTGTTTTACGCGCAGTTGTAGAAAATAGCTATTTATGTATTAAGAGCGTAATGTGCGACTTTATTGCTCGCACAAAACAGTTTTTGCAATTTTGTAAGAGCAATAAAGAAGCATTATGCGCGAATTACATACAATATTTTTTCTACAACTGCACAAACCTGTTAATCTACAGTTTTTTAGTCCTCAAATACTGCAAACTATTAAATTACTCTTGTGTAATTACTGGTACAGGTACAATCAGCCATTGTCGACTTTTGTTAGGTTATGTTATGACTCCACCTGACCTACTTTTGGCGAGCCATGATCAGCTGATTAGCAAGCGTAAAGTAACTCTACTGCTCATGCGCAGTTGCTCAGTTAGCTTAAAGTAATTCTACTGCGCATTTGCAGATGGTTAGTGAGCGTAATAAAGATTCTCCTCAGAAATGGGCTACTTTACAAGGAGAATTTAGCTCGTAAAATCTTGTTTTACGTGCAGTTGTAGAAAAAATATATTATTACACTGCTAGTCATATCAAGTAGTTATATGTGAAATGAAGTTTGTTGCGGAAGCTAGCTTATGGTTGAGAGGATCATTGTGCTAACCACACATTACCTCTAAACTGGTTGATGATTTTTAATGATAAATACAGTGACTACTTAAACTATGTTCATATAGGTGGATACAACATGGCGGGAATTACTGAATCTTTTTTCCAATTGATCAAATGCAATTTTATAATTTTCATCTGATAGAGGCAATGATCTGATGCAAGACACACGCGGCAGAGCCTATGAACGTACGCTTTTATCTAGTCACTGTATTAATGATACACAGTATACACTTCTGCTCTATATAGTGGAGTGAATATGAAGCTGACAGGCCCTTCATGGATCTTAGTGGCTGCTTTGCTTAATGATCGTCACCAACACTGTAGTCTGCTCTTGTATGGGAGACCAGCATTATTTGGTCAAGTAGGCTACATGATGGCAAGGGGTACCCGTAAAGGTCTTCTCACTGTTGGAAGCCATATAAATATATTTTTATACATGTTAACTAGAGAGTAATAGCCTACAAGGTTTACAAAAAATATACCGATAGGATATAGTTTGTCCAAGCAAAGAGGACCTCCTGGCAAGATGAGGAAATGACTCCAGCTCGGTCAATATTGGTTAGAAAATTATTAATGTGGTCTCAATCGTAGAAAACATTCTGATCCACAATTTCAGACCAAATAAATATTTTTTGAACCAATATTGACCGAGTTGGAGTCATTTTCTCATCTTGCCAAAGGGTCTTCTTTGCTTGGACAGACTATACACTAGTTAGCTGATAAGTTAGAACGTACAAGGTAACAGATGAAACCGGCTCAATTCTATACTCCGTCCACCGGGTGTTCGGACCTAAGCCCCGCCTCCTAGGCTCTGACGTCATGATCCGACCAGCTCACAAGCGGTTGCAATTGCCTGGATAGTAGTAATTGGAACTAAGTGGCCTTTAAAATATTGATATTTTTATGGTTTTTATTTGTTGATTGGCATAATTCACATCATTCTAACATAAGAATGATTATTATCATCAACATCACTTGATAGAATTATAGTTGATGAAACAGATTATTCATAATCATATTTTTGTTATTATTATTTCGACTGCTCACTTTAAGCCGGGAATTTCAAACTCATTCAACTACACACTAACGTACTACAAATTCAAGTATAGGCCTATTGACCTCCAGAAGTTGGCTTGTGATTCAACCTACCCGGTCTCTGATGGTCGAAATTTGTACTTAGTGTCTATAACTAGCGCATGCGCAGTACAGAGGCACATTCCTTTGGCAAGACGCTCGTATGTCAATTGACTAGAATTTTCTGGGTTATTATTAAATTTTATCATTGATTTATCAATAATATCATAAAGCTATGAAGTATTTATCTGTCTGGAATAGTTTTAAAAATGTATCAGTCAATTTGAAAGCATTTCCATCGAATAATCTGATATCACTAGGCTTATAGGTTAGGTTTAAGCTATCCATCCGTATCCGCCATCTTGAATTAGCTCCTCTCAAGTCGATTGCGAGTTGCAAGTTTCCAGGACAAGAATAAATAGGAAACCTTTTCCTTCAGAATTGGAATAATTGGTATTGAAATCTATCACACAACATTTCCTCTTGCACTTCGACATCTTTTTTTCAAAAGTAAGTAGTTTTTCTATTCTCAGGTAATTCAAAATCAAGCGAATGTAGCTAAATGCATTTGAATTTAACCGCGCTTAGGCTATAGACATCAAGTGCATTTATTGTACACCGGTCGCGCTGGCCACCTTGCTGCAGCTGGTCTATAACCTAATCCATATGAAGTTTAAAATTAATTATATGTAGGAAATGAATGGAATTATTGTATGTACTTTGAATTCAATAGAACCAATACCGGTATTTTTTAAAGAATTATGCTGTTTTGTTGAACAAAGAACAAAACATAACCGCCAAAAAATCTTCCATGAGAGGTTTGAATAATTTAAATCAGCTGAAAGAACACAAGAACATAAATTTTGATCAAGGTTCAAGGCTTGAACCTCCTTGATTTTGATAGATTCACTGAAAAGTGGAAGGCTTGCTTTTCCAAGATTTTCACAGCATGACTGTGACCTAAAAAGTAACAGCTGCAGCATAATGATCTTACTTGCCATTGGCTACAGCCCCCTGTATAGTCAAAATGGGGGAGGAGCTTAGGTCCGAACACTCGGTGGACGGAGTAATTCAGAATGACCTCCACAAAGGTTAAATTTGACCTCCACCTCCACTCAAAGTGTTTTTCAGTGCAAAAAAACTATTATTTCCGTATCTATGATAATTCATTGTAATCAATGTGTTTTGATCCACTGTTGTTTGATGCCAATTTCAGATACAAGCTTCAGAATGGCCTTCAGAAGGGTTAATTTTGACGTAATGTTTTTTTAGCTTGCTCCAATTATACTAATAAAACGTAATCAATTTCAATTTAACCCACAAAGATAAGTGTTTTTGAGTGCAAAAAAACTATTATTTCCGTATCTATGATAATTCATTGTAATCAATATGTTTTGATCTACTGTTGTTTGATGTTAATTTTAGATATGGCTGTCCAAGCAAAGAAGACCCTCTTGCAAGTTGAGAAAATGACTCCAGCTCGGTCAATAATGATTAAGAAATTATTGATTTGGTCTCAAATTGTAGATCAGATGTTTCCTACGATTGACACCAAATGAACAATTTTTGAATCATTATGAACCGAGCTGGAGTAATTTTCTCATCTTGCCCGAGGGTCTTCTTCGCTTGGACAGACTATACCAGCTTCAGAATGGCCTATATTGGTTAATTGTGACGTAAGATTTTCTTAGCCTACGCAAATAATATAGTCTCTCCAAGCAAAGAAGACATGCTGGCAAGATTGGAAAATGACTCCAGCTCTGTCAGTATTGATTAAAAAATTATCAATTTGGACTGAAGTTGTGGGGAAAATTTCTATCTATGATTTGAAAGAAAATATATAATTTCAGAACCAATATTGACCGAGCTGTAGTCATTCTCCCATCTTTCCAGAATGTCGTTTTTGATCGGACAGATTATACCAACAAAACGTGCCCAATTCAAATGCAACTCACGTACATGGGTGTTTTTGAGTGCAAAAATAACTATTATTGACGTATCTATGATAATCTATTATAATCAATATGTTTTGATCTTCTCAAGTAAATAATGAGACCAGTATTGGCTGAACGGTGATCTAAACAATTCGATTGTTGTAATCAATAATTATTTCGAGTGATTGGATTGCAATGAAGTACTTGCATTTCTATTTATTTCTAATATATCTTCCCTTGTCGCCATCATCAGCGGAGTAAGTCATTAAAATTATAGAATTTCTCTCGAACATTTTTTCCTGTCTGTAGTTTCTTCCATGCATGAAATAGACCAAAAATGTTAAATCTTCAGGTTTAAGATCTACTTTTTAGCTTCATAACCATGTGGTTTTGAAGGCTTTTGCTTCATCGATGAAGGGTACAGTGAGGCCTGAAGAGGGGCTTGCGCGGGGTAAGGCAACTCACATATTGTATAAAAACTATTTTTCTATATGTCCCCTTCATTAGAGACTTGAAAATGGTATCAATCTCTTTCTTTCTTCTTTTAGATTTCAACTATAATTATGCACTGAAAATGCTTGTCATCTTGAGAAAACAAGGAATAATAATAGATAATAGATAAGTTGAGAAGAGTTTTAAAGATGAGAAAAATTTTATCACATGCCAAATCTTACGTTAACTCTAATAAATATTCATTGTACAACTAGAAAAATCAAATGTGAAGAATGAACTGAATAGAGAAAATTTTCAGCTTTCTAATGATATATTTATAAAGCTTTTAGGTTCGCTAATGATGTACAGAGCGTAAGCGAAAGAAGCGCTTGTGCAAGTCTGATTCATAATGCCAAAATATTGACTTTCTACTGCATCAAAAGAGGGAAAAAAATTTCTCGTGATTCCTTCGTAATAAAAGCATGAAACTAGTGTCAATTTCGTCATAATAACTGTGCTAATTGGAATATCGATGAAAAGATCCTTGAAAATCATTTCTACTACAAAAAACTAAGATGGCGGCCGAAAAAAGCAGATTTTCACTATATTCGTTGTAAGTTGAGAAATGTTCTACATATTCAACTTTTATCAACCAAAATGTTCCATAAAACCCAGGCTTCAACCTACATTCGTTCAAATAACTTTCTTTAATGTGTTGTTGATCAGTTATTTGAATTAAAAAAAAAACAGAAAAATATTTTTTCTCCATAAAAACGCTTTTTCACATCTTATTAATCTAGATGAGAAATTCTCACAATGTTGTGGAACAATTCTCTACCTACAAAATGGTATACAGTATTTTTCATTTACTGTAAGTTGATTATTGGTGGCGCAATCATCGGTGAATAAAAAGACCCTGCACAAACCGCGCCAACACAGTTTGATGTCAAGATAGCTCATGCCGTGAGTGTGTTGGTGCGCTGTGTGCAGAATCTTCTATTCAACGATAATTGCGCCACCAATAATCAACTTACAGTTATAAAAAATATACCATTTTGTAGCTAAAGAATTATTCTACAACATAGGAGGTTGTAGGATTTCGCATCTGAACAAATAAGTTATAAAAAATGAGAGAAAACCTTTTCATTGAGAAAAATTATTTTCATGTTTTTTAAATTCAAATAACTACTCAACAACGCAATAAAGAAAGGGTTATTTGAACGAATGTAGGTTGTAGCCTGGGTTTTATGGAACATTTTGGTTGATAAAAGTTGAATATGTAGAACATTTCTCAAATCAATCAATCGAAGCTAATAGCATGGCCAACGAGGTAGTACAGTTTTCAATGATTCAGACCTCTCTATAAATCCAAACAAAGTCAGGTTATCAGTTTTGATTATAAGTGTCACCCGCCCTTTCACCCCACAATAACACTTGTTGAAACGGACATCGAAAGTTGTACTGTTGTGAACATGTTGGGCTTGTCAATGGATTCCAAGCTTGATTGGGGAGAGCATTTGAGACAGTTATAATGAAGAGATTGGCACCAGTTTCATGCTTTTATAACGAGAAAATTATTTTTTCCTCTTTGGAATTCCTTGCTAGTGGCTGAGTCGGTATACACCCCCAGACCCCCCCCCCCATGGCGGCCGCACCTCATGCTGCGCCTACGGGTACACAGATTCTAAATTCGACTCTGTTGCAAGCTTCAGTTGAGTGATCTGATTTATGGAATACAGATTTGGAAATTTCTTGTAAAAACTCTATCATTTCAGTGGAGAACAGTTTCAGAGGGAATTGGATTATCTTCTGGACAAAGGACAGTCTTATTTTAAGCGCATCACTGACAAATCCGATGTAGTTCTAGTGATTGGTTCAGAGCCTGAAAGCCCATTTGGTCAGAGTGATTCATACGAGTGAGTCTATTTTATTACATAATACATTGAGGGAGTAGATGCATGGTCTGTCATGTCCTCACCATATGTTCACTTTTCCTTCAGAATTTGATTTTCTACTTCTATTAGATATTAGTTGAGAATGAAAGTTCATAATTCCATATCCATTTATCCATATTTCATATTATATTTCCATATCATGAATTCATATTTATCATTATTCTACAATATAGACCGGTAGTATATATTTATACAATTTATGTTAATTTGTCCATAAATTATTGTTGAAATTCTGCGTTTTTGGGATATTTTCGCTATCATGTTTCAATAAACGTTGAATTAAAAAATTTCTCACTGGTCTCAAGTCCCATTGAATTTCATATCAGATTTTACCAAGGAAATGATCATTTTTGTACCTACATGAAGTCTGAGAATTTAAAAATTTATAGACGTTTTGAAAAATGTTCCTATCAAGTTATCAATTAAGCTCCTACACCTATTTTTATATGAATGATAGCTTGCAAAATATTTCGAGGAAACTAGAAAAAATTATCTATAGCAATTCCAAATATTATTTGCGTCCAAACACAACTTTCCGACTTAAGTTGAGCTTATCAAGAACTTTTGGCACCAATGGCGGCTCGTGCCCACGAAACAGGTGAAGTGCTGTTCAGTAAAAGATACGGGCACTTCACCTGTTTCGTGAGCACGAGCCACCAGTGTTTGGCAAATCAAAAAGGATGGTATCAGCAATAATCTCAACCAGGAAACATCTTTGTTGCAGTGTGCTCCAGATTGAGTCTTATTTTGTTTGAGCTAGTATGACGCAACCATGGATACTAGAACACATTTTAATATTCTAGTATCCGTGGACGCAACCATCACTTTTATTTCAGATGCTATGAGCTATCGGATGATGAAAGGAATACGCTAGATGAAAAAGCCTTTAAAGTCTCGGTAAAATCTAAATACTGGAATAAGTACACTCTAAGTCAAGTTGAAAGATTCTTTGTATACGATACAATGGAGATTTGGAAGTGCAATCCATCAAAAGTAGATGAGCGCAAGGTGATAGAAAGTTAATTAAATTAAATTGATACTCAATCGAATATCCTGTTTTATCAAGCAAACAATTTCTGTTTATTTTTTCATAAAAAAGTTTGTTCAACGCACGGAACCTCGGAAACGGCACCAAAGATTTTTACGGAATTTATAACATTTAATTATTATCTGATAGGTTGTATAGGCCTATTATAATTTGGAGCCAAAGGTTTATGATCATCACGAACCTATTGAATAAACTAAATGATTATACTGGAAATTATTTGTAACTGGTCTCCTTTGCTTTCAAAATGCGGTATGACTGTTGAACAAGGTAAGGCTATTACAAGAAGTTTATTGTATAATATAACTGCCAGATTTATTGGGTAAAATGAAAAACGGGTGAGAAGACTGAAATTTGACTATAAGATCAGATTATAAATTCCAGAACTGTGCGCATATGCTAATATTCTCAACTATAATTGTTGATCTAAATTAAATAATTTTTTGACTACCTACCTTATCACCATTTTTCTAGTTCCCTTAAATCGAAATAACCTTATTATGAATTACCGGTATGAGATATATAATTTAATAGAGAATTTTTCACATTCGATCAAACCTTCTATTTAAAAAAGCCCAAAAATTATCCCAACTGCTTTTAAATGTGCACATTTTTGGGATTTTTTAAATAGAAGGTTTGATCGGATGTAAAAAGTTCTCTATTAAATTATATATCTCATATCTCTAATATTACCTACTGATATCTCTCAACCTTCTGCAGTAGATAACTGATAAAGCATTATAGAGTGCATGAAATATACACCAGTTTTTCACCTCGGGAACTTGTTAAGACTAGCTAGGAGGTTAACATACTAAAAGTCCCCGAACCTAGGGGGTGAGCATAGGGTGGGAGGTGTTTCAGAAGGTACAATTTTTCAGTTATTCGCATGAACTCGAAAACGGTTGATCCTAGAGCAGAATGCCTTGAATGGAAATTGAAGAGGACTAAAATGTGCGTCCTTAAAAAAAGAAAACAGAAATCGGCCCAATAGGAAACTTTTTACAGTCGATCGAAACTCCCATTGAAAAAAATCCCAACTCTTTCTAAATGTGATGTAACTCAGAAAGTAACAATAAATCACTCTAAAGGCTGTGGAGCATGAGGAGCAGAGTTCAAAATAACGTATTAATATTGATATTTGACCTATTTTTGAAAGTTTAAGGATCACTTTTCCAAGAATGGAATTCCTCCAGAATCAGCTAAAAGTGGTTTTTATCAATATCTTGATGCTAATATTATTGAGAATAGATTGAGAATATAATTTAAGGGGTGCTTTCCGATACTAAGCCGTGCACAGGCGTCAACGTGCAAATACTCAAATAGCCTACTATGCTACAATAGGCGTTAGCTAACAGCGTGGTAGTGCTGCTATCTAGTGACACTACTACACTATCAGCTTGCGCCTATATTATAGCATAGTATTTGACTTTTTGCACGCTGACCCCAGCGCGCGGTGTAGTTTCGGAAAGCATTTCTTTATGATGTAGTCTGTCCAAGCAAAGAAGACTCTGGCAAGATGGGAAAATGACTCCAGCTTGATCAATATTTGTTGAAGAATTATAAAAATGTAGTCTGAATAGTAAATCATATTGTTTCCTAGAATTCATTGAGATCAAATTGATAATTTTTGAACCAATATCGACCGAGCTTGAGTTATTTTCCCATCTTGCTAGAGGGTCTTCTTTGCTTGGACAGACTATACTATACTCTGTCCACGGAGTGTTCGGAACTAAGCTCCTCCCCCATTTTGACGTCGCAGGCGGCTTTAGCCAACGGCAAGTAAGGTTATCATGCTGCAGCTGTTACTTTTCAGGTCACAGTCATGCTGTGAAAATCTGGGAAACGCAAGCCTTTCACTTTTCAGAGAATCTATCAAAAAATTTATGAGTTTGCATTCTTTCAGCTGATTTACATAATTCAAACCTCTCATGGAAAATTTTTTGGCGGATATGTTATTTTTGTTCTTTGTTTCACCTTCAACAAAACAATATAATTATTTAAAAAAATATTGGTTCTATTGAATTCAAATTACATACAGTAATGAGATCAATTTATTGCAAATGTAAACTTTAGATTGGGTTATAATAGGGCTATTTGAATTTGCAGTAGTGTGTAGTTGAATGAGTTTGAAATTCCCGGCTTGAACTGAGCAGTCAAAATGATAATAACAAAAATATTATTATGAAAGATTCTGTTCAATGAACTATAATTCGGTCAAGTGATATTATAATGATCGTTCTCATGTTAGAAGAATGTAAATTTTGCCGAACAACCATAAAACATCAATATTTCTAAGGTCACTAAAAAATTCGATATTGAAATTTCAATATCGATTAGAAATTTCTACGTTCCTGGCAATTACGACCGCTTGTGAGATGATCGGATCATGACGTCAAAACCTCGGTGGAGGAGCTTAGGTCCGAACACTCAGTGGACGGAGTATAGGTCCGAACCCTCAGTAAACGGAGTATAGGTAGGTAGGTAATAAGATAATTCATGTAGACATCTGGTTCAATTGAAATCTATTGTTTATTTATAACGATTTGATATTTCACTAAAGGTGCATTTTGACTGTTGAATTCGCTTTTTCGCAGCCCAAATTCTTCAGAGTATTCAGTACTCTCGTGAGCATTCAAGAAATTGGAGGTGTGCTGTACTACGATACGGTTGAAGCTTTTGCCATAAAGCATGTTGAGAATGATGTAACAGTTCGGATAAAAGAGGTGAAATATGTCCAAAAAATCGGGAATAATTATGTTACTGTGAAGTATGGTAAGTTAAATTCATGTTCTAACTAACTTACACAACGGTGTACCTATACTAGCACATTGTAGCCATTGAGTGTCAAACATTTTTGGCTTGATTGGTCGAATCCACCATACTTTTGCAAACTCTCATCATATTTTTACATTGAAGTTCAACTCAATATTATTTTATATTATCATTATCATTATCATATGGCTTAAGACGTTCCACATAACTAACATTTCCCAAGATGAGAGATCGTGATTGTTATTTTTTATACATAGTTAAAACGCAGTGATAAAAATTTTGTTGAAGCTCTTCTATAGAGCCAACATACAAAAAAAAAAATTGCTCCGGCAGCTGGCGGTCGGAAAGAGTGCATTTCAAATGCAATTCTATGATAGCTCAAATCATATGACTTATAATGAGCTATTCAGGGTATGAATTTAAAAGTGCCGTTTTCGAAAAACCCATGAAAACACAATTTTTGGCATATTAATCGCCATTTTCTCCGCCATTTTTTATTTGATTTTTTTCGTTGATGGCTCAAATTGTAGGGCATAATAAGGGCAGGGGTGCCCATCCCCCCCAAGGCTGATGGCGCAAAATCCCCCCAAAAATTCATTAATAGTCCTGTACTATAATTCCTCAAAAACCCCAACCAACCCCCCCCCTCCCACTACTAACAACAAAACGTGAGGACCAATTTACCAGTAAAATCGTTGACTTCATTGACTGAAATAATCAAAATATTTCAATAAAAGTTTATTTCAGCAACTATAGGTAAGTTACTCTATTTGACGTAACTTTCGACTTGAAGCCCAACACTCGAAAAAATAGAGAATACCATGTCTAGTATTCCAAGACAGAAATTCCCACTTCATAATACAGAGTGTCTCACGAGGAGTGTAACAGCCGGCAACCATATTCTACATGCAATTTGCAACAAAAAATGTCCAGTAAAGTTTTTTTCTTATCGACCTTCATTTTCGAGATATATAGATTTTTCGATATTCTTCAAGTAGGCCTACATACCGTCATTAAATCGTCAATATATCGTTGAAAAGAAGATAAAACTTCACATTGATTTAAGGTATAACACATGCCGAAGTCGATTACTGAGCAGTATTTTTTAGCGGTCAAAGTTGAAAAAGAGTGATTTTTCAAGTTTTTTTTTTAAAATTTCAAACAGATTTTTCTTGATTTTTTTTCCAGGGTACAAAATAATTTTTATAGCGCAAAAAGTTTTTCATTTGATTATTTTTCATATGAGACCAAGTACAGGGGTCTAGCTCAAATCCATGAGTCAGAATTCCAGTTTTAATTTTATCAAAAATGAGACTAATCTTGTTGAGTGTGAATAATCGTCTACAATTTGATCGCTCTGTTTCGAGTGATTTAGGTCATACAAAATACTTTTCCTACTGTAAATTTGGCTTAGAAATGCAATGGAGCCGGTTAGAATTTTGAATCTGCAGTGGTTATTGAGATATTTGTAAAAATATGAAAATTAGTATTTTAATATAAAATATGAAATATTTTAGTATTGAAATATGATTAGTATTTTTCAATTTCAAAGAGGATTAACATGTTCACCTGATGCTTCAACTCACTTTTCTGTGGCTGAAACTTGTGAATAATTTAGTTTTGAATAAGAAGTGTTCAGTCAATAAACAGGACTTATTTCAGTACCTATTTCTGAAATAAATTAGGCTACAGTATAATATTAATGATACTCACATATGGTCTTGATTTCTACGATTTATGCTCTCTATGATTTTTTTTTTACGATGGTCTTGATTACCGTATTGAATTAAACTACAGTTCCATCTATGAGACCACCTTATTATGAGATTATAAGGAAATCGAGATAAGGAATCTTCTCAAACGAAATCGAGAAAAATTATCTCGGATGGGATGATGCCCACATAATCATTTTAGCTTGTGCGTGAGTAATGGATCTAGAGTGCTAAGGTGATTGATGAGGTGAAAAACAGCCATGCCACTGGGATTCGAACCCAGACCTGTGGCAGTGCTAGCGGACTGAAGGTTGTGACGCCCCAGCCCACTGCGCCACCGGGGCCTTGTCTTGAATGTATTGAGTATGAACAATCTTCACTCAAAAGAGGCTATTGATCTCAGTATCCAATATCACAATCAAATGTGTTTTTTTTTGGCTCCTGTTATGTATAATCTATAGTTTGTTTATAGAACTTGTAAGCGCTCCTTCGTCAAGAACCAAAAATATTACTAAGAAAGAAAAAAAATCACAGTAAAATAAAAAATGAAGTCAGTAGAACATGAAATAAGTAAACGTTTTCCCACTCCATGACATTCTAAAAATCATGAGCTCGGTTACGCAATAATTGAAAAATAATAAACTATAATTAAAAACAACAATATTTAAATTCTCTTCAATATAACATTCAATTTCAAATCAGAATGCTCAAATATCCTGATTTACAATAAGTTGGAAAAATTGTCAAGGTCTAGATATTTATTTCCATTTCCAGATTTATCACTATTTTCTTGCAGGCTTGCTTCCCCTGAGAGCTTGCACTCAGGCAGCAGCCACTTATTAACTGTATTCTATAGAACTCATGCAATGCTGAAAGAAAATAGTCTTCCCGGCTAGCCTACTTATTAATGGATATTTTTTTAATTATAGCCTACATCACCGATGTTCAAATTTCGTGCCGATGGCGCAACTTGCGCCATCAATCCCACCTGTGGGCGGCCCTGAATAAGGGTATTTATTATGTACACCAATTCTCAAAACGATCGAGTAATTGGTCGATTTGTAGTGATTTTTCAAAACTTTCATCCCCTAAATTCACCCACTACCCTTGGACCAATTTGGCTGGTTAACGAACTTGACCGGGATATTAGCACTAATGATTTTTGTGCAAAATTCGGTCGCTCTCTGACGAGCCCTTCGGGAGTTATCGTGTTCACAAGAATCTGTACATATATATATCGAGATATATGAATTTGAACGGATATCAAATTTGTGTTCTAGGGGCTCGGAAACGTGTAAAAAATATATCACATCATAAATTTTCGATTGTCAGGGCAAGACCAATAGTGCATTTTTTCGAATGAAATGCACTAAAAGCTCTAAAACACTAATTCACAATGTTGAATTTTGAAAGAGTTCAGAATAATAATAAATCATATATAGTACGGTGCAATTAGACTTGAACCTCAACATCCAAAGAGAAAGGACGATTCCTACGCCAACTTGTTCTATACAACTCTTTCATTGTTTGGTAAAAAGTTACACCCTTAAGAGCGTCGGGTTTTTGGGGGAGGGTAGGTGAAAGGTGCAAAATTTCAGTTTTTCGTGAATTTTAGCCGAACCAAGCGTCGGACGAAACAATTTTATACATGGTTTTTCTAGAAAACAAAATTTTGAAGAAATTGAGACCAATAACAACTCTGTATCTTCAACCGTTTCCAAGTTACAATTTTTTGAAAACTCCATGTTTTTTCACAGGAATTATTCCGTTACTTTAAAAGTTTGTAACTTTGAATTGAAAACACTTGCATCCGTATTTTAAAATCCCTTTGGGCGAAATTCATTTCTGTTTAATTTGAGACCGAATTCACACTTCTATGTTCAGTGGTTCATGCGCTACAGCGATTTTAAAAAACCCTTACATCCCCAAAATCCCCTAAAATTACATTTTATCATAAAAAAAAAATACTAAAAATATTCAGATTGGCTTATAATCCTATACTTATTATGGAGGGCAAAATTCTCTACATTTTCAGACCAAGGACATCACTCTACCTTAATTAGTTACACAGTTACAGATGAATAAAGTATCAAAAATAAGTAAAAATTGAAATAGGATATTTTACAGCAATGCTTTCATCAAAGCTTTATCCAAGAAATTCAGCGCATCATATATAGTATCAAAGATTACATTTTTCTCTACAATTTGAGACCAAATTCTTATTTTTCGAACAATTACACAATTAGCTAGATCCATTTTTCAAACCAACTGTCGAGCTCAGAGCTCACTCTGAGAGGCGCTTCTTGCACTATATGAATGATACATTGAAACGCTTCGCTGAGCTAAAGAAGACGACGATTGGTTTTAAAAATATACGTAGCTCATTGAATAATTGTTAAAAAAAATATGAATTTGGTCTCAAATTGTAGAAAAAAATGTGATCTTCAATATCATATAGGATCCATCATGATTTACAATGCATTCCTCATGATAACATTGTTTGAAAATCAGCGTTTTCAATTAAAAAAATTTTCAATCAGCGTTTTCAAAAATTACACATAATTCATTCTATTGTAACTCGGTAACTATTGGCGGTAGAATTATGCTCTTGGTCTAGAAATGTAGAGTGATTTATCCTCTAAAAGATGATAAATTAAAATTCCTTGTTCAATGCTTATTGTTGGAGAAATTTCAATATAATTAAAAACATGAGCGAATTTATAAGAAAAAGTGTGATAAAAACCGGTTGTGTACCTTCTTATGTCGAAGATTCCGCTATTCTCATAGTAACCATCTGAAAGAGGAAGATTTTCTCTACATTTCTTGATACTTTCAGATTTTTCCGTTCACAACTTCCCGATTGGGATCATTGATATGTGAAAATTTGGACTTTTCAATGTGCAGGTATTATTATTCAAGGGTATCTGAATTTTCTAGTTTTTCACCGAATTTGGATTATAATATATGAATTTATACTGCCGTGATGAGTAGAAAATGATGATATTAAACGATAGAATCCGACGTACCAATCAAAAGTTGTAAGGGAATATAAATTATTAAAAATAAGGGTATGCTTTTGACCAAGCCCCATGAATCCTATGATAGTCTTGGTCGTGTCAACAATTTTTCTGGCAGTCTAGGGTCTCAAGAAACAAAATCTAGAAGTATGAGTCAGTCCGAATATTTTTAGTATTTTTTTGTATGATAAAATGTAATTTTAGGGGATTTTGGGGATGTAAGGGTTTTTTAAAATCGCTGTAGCACATGAACCACTGAACAGTGTGAATTTGGTCTCAAATTAAAGAGAAATGATTTTCGCCGAGAGGGATTTTGAAATACGGATGCAAGTGTTTCCAATTCAAAGTTACAAACTTTTAAAGTAACGGAATAATTCCTGTGAAAAAATATGGAGTTTTCAAAAAATTGTAACTTGGAAACGGTTGATGATACAGGGTTGTGATTGGTCTCAATCTCTTCCAAATTTTGTTCTCTAGAAAAAACATGCATGGAATTGTTTCGTCCAACGCTTGGTTCGGCTACAATTCACGAAAAACTGAAATTTTGCACTTTTCACCCCTCCTCCCCCAAAAACCCGACGCTCATAAGGGTGTAACTTATTACCAAACAATTAAGGGGTTGTATAGAACAAGTTGGTGTAGGAATCGTCCTTTCTCTTTGGATGTTGAGGTTCGGCAGTGGCGTAACTAAGTCAGTGAGCGCCCCCCGCGAGCCGAGTGGGTGCGCCCTTACCCAAACCCCCTCCCCCCCTAAGATACGAAGCGGAAAAAACTCATCTAAGTTATGGTACCTTTGTTTTGTTTTTGCATGTGTTAATGTACGGTGACAAACGTGAGCTCCACATACGTGATTATAGATTAAATTATTGTAAAGGTCGGAAAGGATTAGGCCCACTTCAACTACTACAGAATATCCTAAAAGGAACTAGAAGTAAAAAGAAATTAAGTTTGCAATTTGGATTAATATTTCTAAATAATAGGCTGTAAATATGTTATAGCCCATGATATATTACACAGAACTAAAATTTACACCTGATATTTGGGTTTGAGTTATGCAGTAAACGCACTATAATTTAATGGGCTTATAATAAAAAGAACTTGTAGACTATGAGTCGTGTTTAGCTAATATTTATTTATTACAAACAATAATGTTACATACAAACTACAAACTGTTTACTGTGTAGATCAGAGAGCTATCACCAATCGGTCAATCTTCTTCTTTTCTTTGTTTGTCCGCGGCTCACCAGCCCAAGAAGGTCCTAGGCCTACCAGTTGGTTGCCAGTTTCATATTCATTTCTTTTCTTTTCTCTGCTCTCACAAAATCTTCAGCAAGTTCGTCTAGATTAATAGTAGCCTACTATTAACATTACAGGACTGTGGAGAGGAAAGAGGTGACGGGTGATTAACGAGTCCATTCTAGCACAATTATATACAGAGTGTTTCAGGAGGAATGTGCAATACTCCTCAGGCTAATTCCTTTCACCAAGTAGACAAAAAGGTTCCATGGGACAAACCTCCAAAAACGCTTTGTTACCGAGATAACAATGGTAAAAATTAAGATTTTTCAAAACTTATGAATTTTTCTAATTTTTTAGAGGCTTTATTGAGGTTCTAAAATAAGCAATTCTTATGTAAAATTGGCTGAGGAGTTCAATGAAACCAGTTCCAAGTATGTAACTTCAACAATTATTGAGATAATTGGAAAAATATGCTAAAAAACATCAATTTTCAACAATAAGGGTTATAACTGGATAAGGAATGAAAAATTTGTATTTTTTATTAATGAAGGTGTAAAATATTAAATGAAGTGATTGATCATAAAGATTAGTTCACTATGAAAAGACAATTAGAAAATGAGAGAAAAAAATACAAACTAAAAACTCATGATACAATACAAATCATTATTTCCAGTTTCAACAATAAATGATAAAAAATTCAACAACAGCACAAAACATGAAAGTCGTGAGTGATTCATTCATTTATTGGCTCTAATAACGTGATTTATTTCTATATGTACGTTATTCACTTATTCATTGACTTGGAAGTTCTTCAACCTGAATTAAAATCAAAATCTCTTCAAAAAGTTTATTATGCATACCAAATTGCTCTGGAAACAGCGATAAACTATCCAAGAATAGCAATCAAAATCAAATGTTCAAGTTTTATTAATGAAAAAATAAATGTAAAATTAATTTAACACTTAAATGAAAGCTAACATTGAATTCTCAATTCATAGTAATTTCCATTGGGCTACATATGATACCTATCAATTAAATAATAATACTCTCATGTAAATGTTTATGATAATTTCGTATAAATAATACTTTTTGGTCAATTCCACTGAAAAATAAATCATAACAAAAACAATATTAAGATGATTTAAAGGGATCGAGTAGGATTTCAAAGCAATTTATTAGCAGGGAGTAAGTATATATGTACCATTTTTTTCGACCATACTGTTCTAAGTCGTCGAGTTTCACGGTCACATCACATAGTTTTTTCTTGAGAGTATCATTTTCAGCAAGCAAAGACTCGATGATTTTTTGTTGATTACTGATTAATGCATCTTGTTTGGCTAAAATTACAGAATTAGCATCCAACTTTACAAGACAAGAATCAAGAGATGCTTGCAGAGTAGTTTGACCCGCTAATATTTCACTCTTCAAATCATTCAAAATCCTAATATCTACAGAAGTACTAGCGGCAGTCTCAGAGCACACACTATCAACAGTTTTTACAGGTGTAAATAAATTCACATCGTTGTTTACGGAGACCTTCCAAACACCTTTTGCACTTCCACGAGGTACTAGTCAACATCTTTCGCCTAGTAGTACTAGTCAACAGTTTTCGCCAACTTCACCGCTCTCTGCTATCCTGAATGAACGCTCTCACTCCACTCACTCACACACATACCAGAGACACTGTACTCTTTCTAGTCTCTCACCAAAATGGAATTAGTTCGATTGGAGCTCGCCAGATTTTTTTTCTAACGTTTTAGAAATTCATCGTCTATACACCCGACCCTTAATGCATTTACTGTGGAAAAGACACCTACAATCGGCACAAGCAATACTAGCTTAATCGGATCTCTCCACTGACAAACTACAAACGGAGCACGCACTCATTTCTATTACTGCGATTACGGAAATTAATTATAAATTTTAATCCCAAATATAAATTCAAAAACAGTTTCAAGTACGGCCGAACATGACTCGTTTAACTAAACTTTATAACTCATCAGCAGTAATGAACGAGTTCAATCAGATAAGACGAGAAAAGATTCGAACGTCCGACTTCATCGAGAGCCAACTGATAACTGATATATATATATATATATATATATATATATATTATATAACTATAACAGCCGGCAGGCTCGCTTCGCTCGCCTTCTCCGCCTAGCCAGGGGGCTCCACCCCCTGGACCCCCGACAGTATCAGCAGTGTCAGTGAGTCAAACAGGCTCGCTTCGCTCGCCTGCATAACCTCTGTCAGTGTAAGCTGAGTCAAACAGGCTCGCTTTGCTCGCCAGCAAATTCCATACAGAAGGGATTCAAAACTTATTGAACACAGCATTTCTAGATCTAATCTGAACCTGTTCACCAAATTTCGACATTTTCTACCAATTTATTCTCGAAAAATCCAAAAAAACTTTGAAAATTCCGAAAAATAGTAAAACGCTAATATTGAGCGTAACCTTGGGAACTATATCGGACATATTTTGAAACTTGATTCAATATCTTCCAAATTAGTTTATCTATAATCTCGCTGAACCATTGAATTTACAGTAAGGATTGGTCGTATCAAGGCGGAAGATATGCAACCTGCAATATATCTATAATTTTGAAAAACCTGATTACTGGCGTAATCTTGAGCGGAATTCAAAAATATCTCAACAAAACATTTCTAGACCTTATCTGAACCTACCTACCAAATATCAACATTTTCTACCGATTGGTTCTCGAAAAATTGAGAAAACGCCAAAAAACTTAAATATTCTGCGTATCCTTGAAAAGTTCCTAAAATCCGTTCTTAGCGCGCGTCTAAACGTCCCACTGTACATGCTTGCCAAATTTGAACTCATTCGGTTCAGTGGATTCTTAGTTCTGGTGATTAATGAATGAATGAATCAGTCAGTCAGTCGGTGCCATTTCGCTTTTATAGATAGATACCGTACTGTAGTTGTATTTGAAAATGACTGTTCAAAACATGTTATGCTTAAATAAAAATAATTAAAAATGGTTCTGTAATTATTCTCATTTTAAATGAAAATCACTGTATATAAATCTTCTCTATATATAAAAGCGAAATGGCACTGATTCATTCATTCATTCATCACCAGAACTAAAAATCCACTGAACCGAATGCGTTCAAATTTGGCAGGCATGTTCTATTGGACGTTTAGACGCGCGCTAAGAACGGGTTTTAAAAACTTTTCTAGGATACGCCAAATATTTAAGTTTTTCTGCGTTTTCTTCATTTTTTCGAGAACCAATCGGTAGAAAATGTTGATTTTTGGTAGGCAGGTTCAGATAAGGTCTAGAAATGTTGTGTTGAAATATTTTTGAAATCCGTTCACGATTACGCCAGTAACCAGGTTTTCAAAATTGTATATGTATTGCAGGTTGCATATCTTCCGCCTTGATTCGACCAATCCTAACTGTAAATTCAATGGTTCAGCGAGATTATAGATGAACTAATTGGGAAGATATTGAATCAAGTTTCAAACTATGTCCAATACACTTTCTAAGGTTGCGCTCAATATTAGGTTTTTACTATTTTTGGAGTTTTTCTTAAATTTTTCGAGAACCAATTGGCAGAAAATGTTGAAATTTGGTAAACAGGTCCAGATTAGGTCTAGAAATGCTGTGTTCAATGAATTTCGAATCCCTTCTGAACAGAATTTGCAGGCGAGCGAAGCGAGCCTGTTTGTCTTAGCTGACACTGAAAGAGGTCTTGCAGGCGAGCGAAGCGAGTCTGTTTGACTCACTTATACTGCCGATACTGTCGAGGGTCCAGGGGGCGGAGCCCCCTGGCTAGGCGGAGAAGGCGAGCAAAGCGAGCCTGCCGGCTAGTGAATATATAAAAGCGAAATGGCATTCATTCTCTCAGTCATTCAATCACCCATCAGCAGAAATAAAAATCTACTGAACTGGATGCGTTCAAATTTGCAAGGCATGAGTTGGACCTTCGTGCTCTAAAGACGGATTTTCTAAACTTTTCTAGATTACTTTTTATATCAGCGTTTTCCTATAGTTTCTCAAAGTTTTTCTCAGATTTTCTCGAAAACAAAATGAAAGAATAAGTTGAAATTTGGTTAACAGGTCTATTAGATCCATTTAGGAGATTAGACAGATTAGGTCCATTAGATCTAGGAATGTTGGGTTGGAATATTTTTGATACGGTACCCCTTATGCCAGTAATCATTGTTTTAGAAGTCGCAGATGCATCGCGGGTTGCATAGGCCTAAATTGGGTCTTATTAGTCAATCAATAAAAGTGAAATGGCACTCATCCATGGTATGTTCGGTTGGGTACGTTTAGACGTGCACTGAGAACAGATTTTTGAAGTTTGCCAAGGAAGCCCAATATTTAAGTTTTTTCTGGAGTTTTCTTAGCTTTTCCGAGAACCAATATTGAGAGAGAATTTTGGAATTCGATAGGTTCAGAAATGTTATGCTCTGAAAATTTCGAAACCCTTCTGAGATTACGCCTGTTATAATATGTTTCAAGGTTTTCTATGCACGCGTTTGCAGATTTAACAGGAATAACTGAACTGTATTGTGTTCGAGTTGATAAAATAAATAATTCAGAGGATTCACAAATCATCCAAAAATTAACCTTAAAGACCCTGTTGAGTGATATGGTGGTCAATACAAATCCGTTTTATGAAATTCGCAGGCGAGTGCTTGTCGGTCTCATTGACATTTACAATGCCGAGGAATCTGCAGGCGAGCGAAGCGAGCCTGTTTGTCTTATTGACACTTCTGACACTCTCGTGGGTCTAGACGGTTAGTGCTAGACGGTTAAGGCGAGCGAAACGAGTGCTGTGATGTGATAAGACTAAGTTATAGATATGTTGGCTATGTAAGTGTTATAATATTGAGATTTTCAAATTAAAGTATGAGGCTATAGCCTGTATATTTATATATAGGCAGATAGCATTATACTATAATTATTATCTCTCTGTGTGATAATTTTCAGAAGGTCGTTTAAAACTAGTGGAGAACTATTATATGAAACCTCATCAAAGACATCCAAAGTAAGTGGGATACCATAAAATAACCTCTAACCCAATACAAACTTGTTGGTCTTATTTTGATGTTCCTCTACCTTTTACTAAACATCAAAATATCAGATTCAATATTATCAGGTTTTCAATAAGTTGGAAATTTTTGTAAACATTGCAAATACCTGTTTATGCCTGGTATAGCGGACGCCAAACGTTTTGTCTGTCTCTTGTCAAGGGCGTATCCAGGATTTCTAGGGGGGGGGGGGGGGCGCCAGTTTTTTGTTCCCGCAAAATATGAGTAAGTTGCCCCTTTTCCCTCTCACTGGTGAGATGGGCAAGAGGTTGTAAGCCATAATATTGTTCAGTTCAAATAGTGAAAAATAATATATTTGATCATTTCTTAATTTGTAAAATTTGAGGTTCTGGTACGGATTCTGAAATTTGGGGGTTGGGGGGGTCCAGGAGTTCTCCCCCGGAAAAAAATGAAATTTCAAAATTTCAATTGCTGAATTGGATACTCAGGTAGCTGCCCCCTGCCCCTGCTTGCATACGCCCATGGCACGTTAGAAGTTTGTCGCCGGACAGACTAGCTAGTAACAGTAACTAGAGAAAAAGTGTATAAAAATTGATTCTCTTGAAGAATTGGTGACTTATTCGAATCTTTTCATTTTACTGGCTATCCCTATAAAGGATTGAGAAGTGTCAGAAAGCAAGAGTATTCTTATTTGAAAATCCGACTCCCAATAAATGTTTGGAGAGTCAAGATAAGGAGTTATCAATGATCTTCTCTAGTTTTCAATTGGAGACTCAGAAGGAAGTTTTACCTATGTGAGTCTGTGACTTCGCAATCTTCTCAATTAAGTTGTGAATTTTTCAAATTTAAAGATAATGATAATTTATTATATTATTTTATGATATTCATTCAATTTTATTCTATTTATTTTAGCTGTGAATTTATTTTATAAATGACCTAAAAAATCTGCCAACTTTTAGGGAGGGGGCAGCTGCCCCCCCTGCCCCTGCCTGGATACGCCCATGTCTCTTGTATGTGATGTAACCTACTACTAGAGTATGTAAAGCTTTTAAATCTCTTATAATGTCAAAAAACATAATTTTGATTGTGAGAATCTTAAATTGATATTAAGTTTCTTGATCTATCATAACCTTTTTTGGACTGTTGTATAAATTGGTAGAGGAGCAGTTTTGTGTATTCGCTAGTTGCACCTATAGAGACTCATGAAATACTGATTATACAGTCTCTATACACTTACCTATGTATTCAATTATTATTCGATGAATGATGATGATGATGATGATGACGATGATGATGATGATGATGACGATGATGATGATGATGATATTGGCATAGCTCAATGGAGCGCAAATCAGCTGTTGGAGCGCAAAAGAAGCAGACAAAACCGCCTATCAAATAAATTAATTTGGTACTATTGATCCTATTAATTTCAAAAATCTAAATTCAAAATTTGTTTAATACGGTATTTCTCTTCAACTATAAATTCTTGTGAAAGTGCTGCAAAAAAGATGATCATGTAGGCCTATTTTTATTCAAAATGACATCATAGTCATTAGCCTTCTTTTGACGTTCGAGAATGGCTTCCGCTACGGCTCTATATCACGAATTTCCTCCTCATGTTGATGTGTTCCTTATTTTCATTCAACGTCTTGTTCCCTGTTCTGTGCAGCCACAGAGAAGAAAATTTCTTCTCTGATGGTGCAATTTCTTCTCTGTGGTGCAGCTCAGTTTGATAACCACGCTTATTTTGTTTTAGCAGCTAAAGTTTTGTAACCCACACATGTTTAATGTTGATAACTGGATTGCTAATGTTTAAAATAATGAATAAATAAGAATTGATAATAATAATAATTCATAATGGATTTTGCGTTACTTAATTGGATTACTACTAAGTAATGTATGAATATTGATAGTTATGTATCCTCTATCAAACTTATTAGGCAGTATATGTGTTAGTAGTGGCGGCTAGTGGACAGAATTTTCTCGAATTTACGTTTGATTCATAAGATTTCTCAGATTGTATATTTTTAGCGAATTATTTGTTAAACTAGGCTTAATAGTGGCAGACACTACCTTCTCATCCCGTGTAGCCTACTGCAGGCTGTAGTTTCAATGAAGTAATGTTTCAAGATGTTTGAAGGTCTATTTTGTCTACAACACAACAGTAACCGATCATGAAAACCTGTTAATTAGGGCAATTAAAATCCAAATAACACAATCGATGTTTGATACAACATGAATAGAAGCCAAGGTAGGAGGAAATGGCGTTCGAAAAGGAGGAAATTTGTGATATTATTATGCTCGGCTTTTCCAAGCACACTCAAAATTAAGGGACCCTCAAATTTTGATGAATCATCAATTAACAGCTGATATTTTCTATACTTTCAACATAGGGAAGTTGAGGGACCCTCAAACCAAAGTTGAGGGACCTTCAAATTTTGACGAATGCTCAGATAACCAGCTGAAATTTTATTGAAAATTTCTGAAGAGTATCTGCATTCTAATTTACATACGGCCGTATGAGTACCGGTACTCATGATATAAACAAAATAATATTATCATCAGTTCAAAGCGATAACCTAAAATTCAGCAAATTGGTAACAAACAGTAACAATATTTTGAGGCTAAAATATAAATACGAAGTGATAAATATATTCAAGATTGTGTCTGGTAGTCTATATGGATCATTCCTCGTCAGAATACTTATTTTACCGCTTAAAACTTGGACTATTTGCAGTAGAAAGGACCCTCCAAGGATAAAAATCTAAGGACATCCCTAACTTTCGTAAAAGTGAACGGATCTTATTAAACTTTAGCTCATTGTTTTCAGCTTCAAAAGGCGGTTCTATTTCATATACTATAAGTCCAATTCGGACAAAATTGAAGAATTTTATTAACCTAAGTGCTTTGAGCTTATTCCTATTTACCGGGAAAACACCAATTTTTTGTGCTAAAATGCGTCTTGAAAATCCATCTTGAAAATTATTGATGATAAAAAGTCGCTCCTCCTAACTAGTCTGAACAAATCCCCGAGGTCAAAAATTGGGACATATTTCATGCACTCTATACACGTGTGGACAGGCTTTATTGACTGGACTAAATTTAGAAGATATTGAATTAAGTTTCAAACTATGTCCGATATACTTTCCAAGGTACGTTACGCTCGATATTAGCGTTTTACTAGTGTTCGAAATTTTCGGAGTTTTTCTGACATTTTTCGAGAACAAATTGCTTCAGGACAGGACAAGAGTTAAATGAGTCCAGTGAATAAAGCATTATAGACTGCATAAAATATGCCCCAATTTTTGACCACGGGGATTTGTGGTTAACATACTAAAAGTCCCCGAATCTGGGGGGTAAGAATAGGATGTTAGGGGGTCTAGAAAGTAGAATTTTCCAGTTTTTCGCATAAAACTCGAAAACGGTCAATTCTTGAGCAAACTGTCCTCAATAGAAATTAAAGAGGTCTAAAATATGCGTCGATTAAAAAAATAATCGGAAATCGGTCGAATGGAAATTTTTCCACATTCGATCAAAACCCCCATTAAAAAATCTCAAAAAATTGTTCTAACTGCTTTCAAATGTGATGTAACTTATAAAGTAACAATAAATCCACTACTCCCTCACCCTGAACATTTTGGAGCATGAGAAGTAGAGTTTAAATATTTATATTTACCAGCATATTTATATTGATATTTGACCTATTTTTTGAAGTTTGAGGATCACTTTTCCAATAATGGAATTCCTCCAAAATAAGCTGCAGGTGGGTTTTGTCAATATTTTGATGCTAAAATATACATGCGAGGTGATAAAAAAATATATTCAAGCTGGTTTTTTGTAGTCTGTGTGAACCATTCCTCATCAGAATACTTATTTTACCGCTCAAAATAATCTAAGGACATACCCAACTTTCGTAAAAAGGAAGGGTTCTTAAAAAAGGGTTCTTCAAACGATAGCTCATTGTTTTTAGTAGTTTGAAAAAGCGGTTCAATTGCATATATCATAATTCTGTTCAATTCGGTCAAAATTGAAGAATTTTATTAACTTGAGTATATACTTTGAGCTTTTTCCTATATACCGGGAAAACATAAATTTTTTGTGTTCAAGTGCGTCTATCTTGAAAACCATTGATGGTAGAAAGTCGCATTTGAATTCAAATTGTAGAACATTATCTTCCCTTTCGTTTGCTATATGAAAATCGTAAGTTCAAGCTACCATACTGGAGTCAATTTTATTGACAGTAACTAAAAATGGAAAACATTTTTTCCCTCTTCCCTCGTTATTTCTATTTCACAAATTTGAGTTTGAATTGTGAATGAATCAAGTTATAAATGCAATTTTGAGCTCGAATAATATAGAATGGTGATATAAACAATACAAGCCCTTCAACTACCCTTCAACCTCGTATTATTTTGGAAAAATTGCGTAAAAAGTATAAAGATGAAGATATCTTATGGTTTTTGAATACACAAAATCAAAAGGCATTTTTCTCTAGGATCAACCGTTTCCGAGTTATATGCGAAAAACTGAAAACTTGTACCTTCCAACCCCCCTCCCATGCTATACTCACCCCCCAGGTTCGGGGACTTTTAGTATATTAACCTCCCAACTAGTCTGAACAAATTCCCGAGGTGAAAAATTGGGACATATTTCATGCACTCTATACCTTTGTGGACAGAATTCAAATCAAATCTCTTTTATTCTCTTTAACAAGCACTTTACAAAATTGTTGCATATTTTACAGCATATAATGATAAACACAATAGTAACCTACTACATCATAAAATATCGGATACAGTAACATAATAAAATGCGTCATTACAATATTATTTTTGTACAATATTATGTAATAAATGAGAAAATACCCTACATAGGCTATTGCCTGTGAGTAAGGGTAATTCATTGACTGGACAAAAATGTTATTGACAAATGTTACCTTTATTTTTGTTAATAACAAAAGTTGATAACTTTTGTTACTCAAAATTTTTTAATTCTGAAATGTTATTAACTTTTGTTAATAACATTTGTTATTGACACTCGGTGTAAACACGGCTTTATTGTATTGAAATCTTGGAGGTTTAATTTGACATATGAAATGGTTTATATTGATTAGTATCAAGTTTCAAAAAATATAACTATTTATAAGACTGGAATTTGAAAAATACAAATTTGCCAGATGCAGGAAGATGAATCCAGGTTAAAAATTTGACTTGAATATTGCCAGACTGGAAACCAAATGCATATTCAATTCTCAATGAAGTGATTATTATTCTTTCCAACATAATTTTTATGATTAATCATATGTTTGACTGTCGATTTGAATGGATGTAAATTTGGCGCTATTAGTTGACCACAGAATGGCGAATGGTGCGTTTAATCCCTTTTCATAGAGTCCTAGCTTCCGCAACTTTTACATTTCAACATCTCTTAATGACGTAGTCTGTCCAAGCAAAGAAGGCCCTCTGGGAAGATGGGAAAGTGACTCGAGCTTGGTTAATATTGGTTCAAAAATTATCAATTTGATCTACTGATAAGACCACATTTATAATCCATGAACAAATATTGACCGAGCTAGAGTCATTTTCCCATCTTGCCAGAAGGTCTTCTTTGCTTGGTCAAGTTGGACGGATTATACCATAATTGGTTTGTAGATAAAATATATATTTATATATTTATTTTTGAGATGAATAAGATAAAATCTCAATCGATGTATGTTCGACTCATTTATTTTGATATGACTTTTCAAATTTAGTGCCTATGATTTGCATCACAATGGCTGAATAAGAGTAGGGAATAAGAGTATATCACGGAATAAGAGTAAATCATTACACCGGTATACACAGTCTTTTCAGAGCCTAAGCCTTGAAAGTTATTATGAAATTCTTAGTTAACAGATCTATAACAATATTATTAATGCATTTGCCTGCATTTTTATTAACTTGCTGATAGCTTCAACGGCAAAATAAGGTTGCTGTACCCGGCAGAGAGAGGTGGAAGTGAAAAGATGGTAGAAGAAAATGAAAGAATTAGAAAATATTGGAAAGTACCGGACTCATTCCTAAGTCTCAATGTTTCCAAGTCTGGGAAAATACTTCTTGTTGACGCACCACGAGCAATACATATGGAATTCAAAGAATCAATACGGTAAGTAATGGTTCGATTAGTTTACAATTTTGATTCCATTCAATTCGTTCGTTCAACTCGTCCCAGAGAGCTGTACTAAGAGTGCTAGCAAGTGGATTGATTTGATTAAAAGACTAATTTGCAAAAAATAACTCAGTGTATAGGTTGCTATCAACGAATTTTCACAAATACCTTCTGTATAGTTTTTATAAAACTATAACATTCATCACTTCTTTTTAAGAATAAAATCAATTTTTTCTTTTTTCTTTTTCTTTTTCTTCTTCTTCTTCTTCTTCTTCTTCTTCTTCTTCTTCATCTTCTTCCTATTTTTATTATTATTTTGGTTTTCACTAATATTGCTGAATTCAGCAAATTGCTGAAAGTTTCATCTCCTTCTTGAAGATTGTGCAATCAAGCTGACTATTGACTATTTCCCAGGAATTAGCCGGAGTGAGAAAAATTGATTCAATGGGTAAAGCTGCTAAAACCATTACTTTTGATTCGAGTTAAATTTCAAGGTCCGTTATAGAGTTTGTATACTATATTTGACGATAGCTTACGCTGAAACTGGTGTGCTTTTGAGCGACTGATTGCCAAAAAAGATAACTTATTGACAAGTGTTCACGAACTAGCCTACATGACAGCGAAAGTATTTCTTCCCATATACAGTACAAAAAAACAATGGAATGTAGAATCCAAAAAATTGAAAAACAGTACTTGAGTGAGCCAATGTGTGAACAGTTTCATAAGAATACATGATTTTCTTGTAACGCTGTACCCTTGTAAAAGCAACCCTTTGAAAAGGCATCCTTCAGCCGAATTTTCAACAACAATAATAATAATTAATTCGAATCTCCATTTATTGCTATATAAATAGACAAAGGACTTCTGCAACTGCAAATATTGACCAATGTACTAAATAGCAGTCGAGATCCATTGAATGAAACTGTTCAAAAAATTCCGCCCGCACCGCCCGGACGATTTGAATACGTAACAGATTGTTTAAGAAATTATATATTTATAATTTTACTATCATAGATTGAAAGTAGAAATTTAGCCATTGTGTACAAAAAATGGAGAATAATTTTTTTGAATATAGCATCTTCCAAATGTCCTCCATTGCAGCTTCGCTATGCATTTTCGCAGCCGGACCTGCAAGTTTCCCATGATGTTTTGCAGCATATTGGCGAGTGGTATTCCTACATTATCATCTCGAATCCGTTGTTTTAGAGCTGGGAAAGTTCTGGGTGGATTGCTCTCAAAAACTCTCTTAGCCCCATAGAAAAAAGCCACAGGTTGACAAATCTGGAGAGCGAGGGGAACAAGGGCTATCCCCGTTTCGAGAAATTACGCGGCCCGGAAAAAAATCATTCACAGCATTCTCGCAGTGTGGCTTGTTGCCCCAACTTGTAACATTGTTTGTTCATTCAATGGAGAACGGGCGAGGTCTGGTGTAAGAGAGTTATGAATGATTTCGATGTAACGCTCAGAGTTAACAGTCACAGCATTCCCATTCAAATCCTCGAAGAAAAATTCAGAAGTGCATCCAATGGATGACATTATTTTTAAAGATGTTATATTCAAGAAATGATTTTTTTACTAAATCTTATCGTGCATTAATTAAATGGCTACATTTCTACTTCCTACTTATAATAATAAATTTACAAGAATAAAATTTCTTAAACAATCTGTTACTTATTTGAAATCGTCCTATTTCACTGGCATACCCTGTACTGAGCTAACTCAAGCTTACTACTGTATATAATTAATCTCGTTCCTTATCCTCATAGAATAGATCAATAAACGTTTTTCGGCCTATTAAAGGGGTGAATTTTTGATTATAACAATTCAGAATATTAATTTTTGTTCTTTTGTTTCATTCTTGCAGATGCTTAAAACAACAGGGTGTCAATCATCCGACTCCTTACACCTCCAAACCAGAAATCATAGAGTTGTTGACGAATGAGGGAAATGATATAATGGATAGCAAGGTTAAGTTTGGCGAAAAGGATTTTTCAAAGTATTTCACAATTTTAGAAAGAGTGGAATGGAGATGTACTAAAGGAGTAAGTGCATTTCTATTTTTTCTTCTCTGGGTTGAGCTAATTATATAACAAATATATACCCTATATAAATATAATAAATATTTAACAAATTTTGTTCTTTAAAAAAGTTCAAACATACGCAATCCTTGGGTTTTGGGACAGAAAAGGCCTGATTTACCAAGGGAAAATTTCGGCTCTATTTCTAGTTTATCGAAGTTTTATGCCAAAAACAAAGTACCGGACAGGAAAAAACTATCTCCATTGTTTTTTAGTTAACATAATTTCCAATAGATTGGTATCAAATTAAAACTTTTTTTGAACTACGAGTATATACATGTTATGAATTTCTCAAAAAAGTGGTAAATCAGGCTATTGTTTGAAAGAAATGAAACTTTCACCTTTCCGAGTTTTCTATTGTTTATATCTTCCGTCTGATGTGTTGGAGATGTTTATTTCAAATACCTCAGGGGATAATAATATATTATCTGCAACTTAAGACCAGGAAGACCTCTCTATCTTCTATATTTCTTGTTTTGGAGCTTTCAAGATCTTTCTTTGCACAACAAAAAAGACTATACTTCCACTATGTAACCTCCAAATTGAGTCGATATCATTATTTTTAGTGGATGTTTACTATTTCATTATTTACTAGGGGCTACTAATGCAGGCTATAATCGATAGTTGATCAGAGTATTCTTTAAAATAGTTCTTTCTTCTTACAATACAATTGAATTGATAAAAACTTATTTCAAAGGGTATGTACTATTTCAATTTGGAAAATAAAAAATATAAATGTATTTCAATTGATTAGGCCTTTTTATTGGTTTATTCTTTTCCTTTATTGGAGTCTTTTCCCCATCTTGACAGAATGTCTCCTTTAACAGACTATATACTTATCTTCACTTTACGAGAAATTTGGAAATCTATGAAAGCGAAATGGCACTCATTCATTCATCCACTCACTCACTCACTCAGCAGAACTAAAAATCTACCGAACCGAATGCAAATTCAAATTTGGCAGGCATGTTCAGTTGGACTGTTAGACGCGTACTAAGTGAGGATTTTTAAAACGTCATAAGGATACGCCAAATATTTGAGTTTTTCTATAGTTTTCCGGCTTTCTCTCAATTTTTTCGAGAGAAAATTTGTTCACCAAATTTCAACTTATTCTTCCATTTCGTTTTCGAGAAAATCTGAGAAAAACTTTGAGAAGCTATAGAAAAACGCTAATATTAAAAGTAATCTAGAAAAGTTTAGAAAATCCGTCTTTAGAGCACGAAGGTCCAACTCATGCCTTGCAAATTTGAACGCATCCAGTTCAGTCGATTTTTATTTCTGCTGATGGGTGATTGAATGACTGAGAGAATGAATGCCATTTCGCATTTATTTATTCACTAGCCGGCAGGCTCGCTTTGCTCGCCTTCTCCGCCTAGCCAGGGGGCTCCGCCCCCTGGACCCTCGACAGTATCGGCAGTATAAGTGAGTCAAACAGACTCGCTTCGCTCGCCTGCAAGACCTCTTTCAGTGTCAGCTGAAACAAACAGGCTCGCTTCGCTCGCCTGCAAATTCTGTTCAGAAGGGATTCGAAATTCATTGAACACAGCATTTCTAGACCTAATCTGGACCTGTTCACCAAATTTCAACATTTTCTGCAAATTGGTTCTCGAAAAATCTAAGAAAAACTCCAAAAATAGTAAAAACCTAATATTGAGCGCAACCTTAGAAAGTGTATTGGACATAATTTGAAACTTGATTCAATATCTTCCCAATTAGTTCATCTATAATCTCGCTGAACCATTGAATTTGGGATTGGTCGAATCAAGGCGGAAGATATGCAACCCGCAATACATATACAATTTTGAAAACCTGGTTACTGGCGTAATCATGAACGGATTTCAAAAATATTTCAACACAACATTTCTAGACCTTATCTGAACCTGCCTACCAAATATCAACATTTTCTACCGATTGGTTCTCGAAAAAATGAAGAAAACGCAGAAAAACTAAAATATTTGGCGTATCCTAAAAAAGTTTTTAAAATCCGTTCTTAGCGCGCGTCTAAACGTCCAATAGAACATGCCTGCCAAATTTGAACGCATTCGGTTCAGTGGATTTTAAGTTCTGGTGATGAATGAATGAATGAATGAATCAGTGCCATTTCACTTTTATATATAGAGAAGATTTATATACAGTGATTTTCATTTAAAATGAGAATAATTACAGAACCATTTTTAATTATTCTTATTTAAGCATAACATGTTTTGAACAGTCATTTTCAAATACAACTACAGTACGGTATCTATCTATAAAAGCGAAATGGCACTGACTGACTGACCGAATGAGTTCAAATTTGGCAGGCATGTACAGTTGGACGTTTAGACGCGCGCTAAGAACGGATTTTAGGAACTTTTCAAGGATACGCAAAATATTTAAGTTTTTCTATAGTTTTTCGGCATTTTCTCATTTTTTTCGAGAACCAATCGATAGAAAATGTTGATATTTGGTGGGCAGGTTCAGATAAGGCCTAGAAAAATGTTGTGTTGAAATATTTATGAAATCCGTACAAGATTACGACAGTAATCAATTTTTCAAAAATTTTAGGTGTATTGCGGGTTGCATATCTTCCGCCTTGATACGACCATTACTTTAAATTCTATGGTTCAGCGAAATTATAGATAAACTAATTTGAGAAATATTGAATAAAGTTTCAAACTATGTCCGATATTCTTCCCAAGGTTACGCTCAACATTAGCGTTTTACTATTTCTTCGAATTTTCGGAGCTTTTATTAGATTTTCGAGAACCAATTGGCAGAAAATGTTGAAATTTTATAAACAGTCCAGATTAGGTCTAGAAATGCTGTGTTCAATGAATTTCGAAACCCTTCTGAGGTTACACCTGTAATAAGGTTTCCCAATGTTTGGAATCTGCCCTTCTGTTTATTTCACGGAAACAACTGAACTTAAAACGAGTGAATAATTACCTAGGTTGAGCTGAGGTAATATAACAACTAATTCAGAACGATTACTGGATAAAACCCTGTTAAGTGATATGATGATCAACGCAAATCCTTTCGAATGGAAATTGCAGTCGAGTACAGCGAGCCTGTTTGTCTGAGCTTACACAGGCAGAGGTTTTGTAGACGAGCGAAGCGAGCCTGTTTAACTTATTGACACTGCTGATACTGTAGGGAGTACAGGGGGCCCCGCTAGGCGGAGAAGGCGAGCGAAGCGAGCCTGCCGGCTGGGATTGTATAATTGTTGAAAAATTGGATATCCTATGTGTGAGAAATAAGTAATGATGAATAATAAAGAATAATGGTGAATATTTCTCACAGACTCTCAGTTTTTATGAAATTCACACTGAGATTGTGTCCAAAGTTGGAGTGGCTGCAATAATTTTTGCTAATGGGATAGAAGTGAAACATGTTCACACCATTAATTTGCCAAACGAAGAGACTGGAATCAGATTTAGAGAGGTCAGAAAATTCGACGTTTCAACTGGAAGACCAGTATCTTACGGTTTGTATAATCTATACTGTATATCAAGACCTTGCTGTATATTAATACTCAAGTAGGTACTTGTACTCGTTCATAGTTTCTTAACCGAAGTATTGTATAAGAGAATGTACATGAATGTAAGATAGCAATGTAAATGAATAAATAAATGAATAAATGAATAAATGAATAAATGGATAAATGAATGAATGAATGAATGAATGAATGAATGAATAAATGAATAAATAAATAAATGAATAAATGAATAAATGAATAAATGAATAAATGAATAAATGAATAAATGAATAAATGAATAAATGAATAAATGAATAAATGAATAAATGAATAAATGAATAAATGAATAAATGAATAAATGAATAAATGAATAAATGAATAAATGAATAAATGAATAAATGAATAAATGAATAAATGAATAAATGAATAAATGAATAAATGAATAAATGAATAAATGAATAAATGAATAAATGAATGAATGAATAAATGAATAAATGAATAAATGAATAAATGAATAAATGAATAAATGAATAAATGAATGAAATGAATAAATGAATAAATGAATAAATAAATGAATAAATGAATAAATGAATAAATGAATAAATGAATAAATGAATAAATGAATAAATGAATAAATGAATAGATGAATAGATGAATAGATGAATAAATGAATAAATGAATAAATGAATAAATGAATAAATGAATAAATGAATAAATGAATAAATGAATAAATGAATAAATGAATAAATGAATAAATGAATAAATGAATAAATGAATAAATGAATAAATGAATAAATGAATAAATGAATAAATGAATAAATGAATAAATGAATAAATGAATAAATGAATAAATGAATAAATGAATAAATGAATAAATGAATAAATGAATAAATGAATAAATGAATAAATGAATAAATGAATAAATGAATAAATGAATAAATGAATAAATGAATAAATGAATAAATGAATAAATGAATAAATGAATAAATGAATAAATGAATAAATGAATAAATGAATAAATGAATAAATGAATAAATGAATAAATGAATAAATGAATAAATGAATAAATGAATAGATGGATGATAAATGAATAAATGAATAAATGAATGAGTGAATGAATGAATGAATGAATGAATAAATGAATAAATGAATAAATGAATAAATGAATAAATGAATAAATGAATAAATGAATAAATGAATAAATGAATAAATGAATAAATGAATAAATGAATAAATGAATAAATGAATAAATGAATAAATGAATAAATGAATAAATGAATAAATGAATAAATGAATGAATGAATGAATGAATGAATGAATGAATTAATGAATAAATGAATTAATGAATAAATGTATAAATGAATAAATAAGTAAATGAATGAATGAATAAATGAATAAATGAATAAATGAATAAATGAATAAATGAATGAGTAAATCAATTAATTCATAAAAATGAAGTTCGTTCTATGGGCTCATGTACTTCTACAGCTAGTGTTTTTGGAGGTGTATAATATATGGAGCTCATGAAGTTTTCGCTTTAAAATTTTATAGGAAAAATGGATCGCCGCCATGTTGAGAAAAAGCTGATTCTATTCCTCAATAATTGTTTATTTTCAGGGTATCCATTTAAAATCTTCAAGGTATTTTATACGTTGAATTGATGGAAAAGAATAATGAAACACTAATTTCTAGTAGGAAAATACTCGTTTATACTTATTCTCAATTTCCATCATAGTCTGGGTTCCAATGAGGGTGAACTTTTTCTGTAGTAGGCCCTATGTCGTTGATTTTCTGGTCGATTATTATAGATTCTGATGTGTAGATTCCGAATCCAAGTGATGCTAAGCTGTAGAAGTTGAATTGAGTTCTATTATATTCTATGACAATAATCAAGAAATAAGCTAGAATATCGTTATTTGCCAATTATTATCATTATTAGCGTATGCCATATTCGTTGGGAAGTCCTTAAAGGATGTTCCACCGGCAAAATAACCTCAATAATTATTATCCTTGATAGGAAATTGTGGGATTTTTGAAATGATCCACGGAGATTTAAATGTTCAAAAGTTTTCTTCAATTTGAGAGAGTTCAAAACACACAAAACACAAAAATACCACCAGAATAACTTCTGCAAAATATAAAAGTTCGAAAAATTTGGAGCAAATATTCTTTGGTTATTTGCAAAATATTCAATCAATTGTACCTCCAAAATAACACACTTTTCAATAATTTAAGATACGAAAGCTAAGAGGGAAATGAGTCCTTGATTTCTAAGTAAGGTGAGTATTTTGTTTGTTCCTGATTTGTGAATTGGTATGATATGAAAACGTTGAAATAGAATGATTTTGTAGTTCCATATTTTTCCATTACATTAAGGTGCATATAATTATATGTTCTACAATAGTATGGTATATCTATATTCATATTGATTTTATATAAATGAATGTTAAGCAATGTAAGTGTAATCTATATAGCCTACGCATAACGATATTGTATTCTTGGAGTGGGTCAAAAGCATAACCTATACTTCAAATTATATATACATCCTCATCGATTATGAAGGATACGTCGGATGTTATTGCTCATCGTTTTCAGCTCATTGCGCCGATATAAATAGTAATATTATCAAATGTCTAATTTGGTGGAAAATTACAATTTTCATATTTTAATGGTTATAGCTTACTGTGCTCAATAATAGGGTACCTGCCCTTAAAAAACTAAAAATTTTCACATTTGAGTGATTCCCAATCGGAAACCTGTGGTTGCAAAAATCTGAAACTATTATGAAATGTAGAGAAAATCTTTCTCTTTCAGATGGGATTTTACACTTTAGAAGGTATATAGCCAGTTTTTATCATTAATTTTTAGATAAATTTATCACTTTTTCCAATATTTTCAGAATTGTGCATTCTCTATTACTGAATGGGGAATTTCAAAATATTTTTTATTATTTAATGAAGTATTGGCTATTACATGATCTTATTTTTCCAGGGGGATCTGAAAGGTCTTATACAACTGTCTTTGAATTTGCCTCAACATTGAAGCTAAGAAATACAAATGATAAAATGTAAGCAAAACGTTTATGATTATTAATATTAGTAGTATAGGCCTACTCTAGTACATGCAATACAATCAAGATACTGGTTTATTTTGCTACTATACCTTATAATATATAATTATAATATTATTATAATTAATATCTGATACCGAGATTCGCTATGGAGCTGCGGCCGAACTCTCGAATTACATAAATATGTTACTGTTAAAAAATTGATATGATCACCTCTCACAATTTTTTGACATGAACATGTGTTATAGACTTGAATATGACTCCATTTACTCCAGCTGGATAGCATTGGTCAGCTAACGTTAACAGCCATTATATGCAGTACCTACTTCGGATTATTCCTGAAGGAATATTTAATTCTTTTATTAATCCTGCCAGAGAGTTTTCCCAGACATGAGACCTGGTGCAATCTTATTTTTCCGTCACGGTTACATTACATTTCAAATTTCGAGGAAATCGTTAGAGCCGTTTTCTAGATCCGTGGTTCCACATGCATATAAACATTGTTACATATAAACAAACAATATCTGGTACCGAGCGCAGCTCTGAAGCAGCCTGCGGCAGAACTGTTGAATTACATAAATGTGTAAAAAATAAATTCAAAATTGATCAACTCTCACAATTTTTTGACATGAACATGTGTTGTAGACATCGTTAATAGAGCCGTTTTCTGGATCCATGGTTCTACATACATACATACATACAAGCATACATACAGAAATTACTCGCATAATATAATAGGATACATACAAACATACATACAGAAATTACTCGCTTGGAATAATAAGATAATCAATTTCTGGTTGACTAAGGGCCGGTTGCACGTACGTTCTGTTAGTAATCGCCGTTATTTCACCGGCCTGGTGAATAAAAAATTACGAACATAACGAATGACTAACAAAGTAACAATTTTGTGATAGAATTGCAGTATATTGGTGGTGTTGTACTGGTAGGGTAAGAGGTGAAATAATTAATTTGTGAATTCCAAACTAGTGGCGTAATAATTACTTTTCTAAATCATGAGTTTGAGCAGGCCCGGTCTGGCAGGGGTGGCAACCTGGCGATCGCCAGGGGCCCCCGAGCTAGGGGGCCCGAAACTGGGAGATAAGAAAACCACTTTTCAAATAATTTGGTATTTATTCTTTCAATCAACCCCTTGACTTGTATTTCACAATAGACGTTGCTCTAAATATACCATTTTTATTTATTTTAAACTATATAAAGTGCAAGAGATCGTTTTGCTAGCCGCAATCGGCACGAAAATCGAGGCATTTTCTTTGTAAACTAACGCAGACGACGGAAGATGTTGAAGTACTTGGATGAAAACTATTTAAATAATTGGGAGCATTGTTAATGATAAAAATGAATAGTTTTTCATGTTAGTATGTAACAAAAATCATTGATAACCATTTAATGTATCAATAAAATCTGTTCATGGTCGGACTGGCTAGCTCCCTTCGAGGCCCCTCCATTTTTCCAAACGGTTTCGTTGCTGTTTCAAGTTTTATACAATTTTGTTTCACATTTTAGAAATTAAATATCTGGTACCGAGCTTCGCTCTGAAGCTGCGGCCGAAATGTTGAATTACGTAGGCTAAATGTGTTATTGTTAAAAAAAATCAAAATTGATATGATCACCTCTCACAATTTTTTGGCATGAACATGTGTTATAGACTTGAATATGACTCCATTTACTCCAGCTGGATAGTTTTGATCAGCTAACGATAACAGCCATTATACCCAGTACTTGGGGTTATGCATGAATAAGGAATATTTAATTCTTTTATTAATCCTGCCAGAGAGTTTTCCCGGACATGAGACCTGGTGCAATCTTATTTTTCCATCACGGTTATATACTTTTCAAATTTCGAGGAAATCGTTAGAGCCGTTTTATAGATCCGTGGTTCCACATACATACATACATACAAACATACATACATACATATATACATACATACATACATACATATATACATACATACATACATACATACATACATACATACATACATACATACATACATACATACATACATACATATATACATACATACATACATACAGAAATTACTTGCTTAATAGAATAGGATAGACGCGCAGAACTAAAAATAGCCTACTACTTGAACATACCCATCTTTAAACTACCTACTAATAGTTTTGTCATCATCTAGTGTTTCATTACAAGACAATTCTGTTCACATTTAAAACCTTGTGCAGCACAAAACTAAGAATAACTAATTTCAAATAAAGTTTTAATGTATTCTTAGCTAAGCAGATTTACATACGATGTTGTATTTTGGTTTATTTGGGGGGCCCAGGTTTCCCCTTGGCGGATTGGGAATTGTAAATTGTCTAGTGCCACTCACAACAGGCTGATGTTTAATAAGAATGGAAATTATTATATTGTTTCAAAGGGTTTCTCATCTCTACTGTTTGAATGAATAGATTGAAGAAAGCTCTTGGACTACCGTATTTCAAAATTCTGTTCTGGATGACCTGTTTTCTACTAAACTCTTCGGAGGGATATCTTTTGACCCTTTTTCCTTTTCTAGATATGGAAATAAAATATTAGTAGAAAGAGTAAAAGCAGATTATAATAGAAAGTTATGAATAAATTACCATATTGTATCAGGAATACCTACATGATAAAGTATAAGTTAATAATTCACATAGTTTGATGAAGCTTACAATTGCACAATTTATGAACTTCGCATTTCTCCACTGTAGCCTTCAAATTTAATATTCCTTCAATTGTCTTTGGGCTCAGGCCAATATAGCCCAATCAAATAGTACTCCCGACCAAACAAAAATCCTGTTAATTGATTTTATTGTCTTGATCGGTCCATTTGGGTGTTAGTAAGAGTAATCCAAGGTTTTCCACCAAAATATCTGGAGGCATAACTTTTGGGAGCCTAAAAATCACGAAATTTTAGGACTTTTTTCATTTTTTTCACAATATCTCAGAAACCGATTTTTCTATTGATATTTTTATTCAATACTTTTTTAAAGTGCATAAAATTCCCTACAATTCTCACCCCTTAAACGTTTCTCTATCTCCAATAGGAAGCGAGTTATAGCTCGTCAAAAATTGCTAGTTTTTGTCAATTTTGTGAAAAATCGCTAAATCTAGGTATTTTTCCTTTTTTGCGTCTTATTAAACCGTCTTTGGTATTATTTATCGTGATAAGGGTGTTAACACGATGTTCATACATCGTAAGTGACAACGTAGTTACGTAGAGGCTTGTAATGGATGAAAAATGAGAAATAATTATTTGTTGTATGGTAGCCAGGTCATTTTGACCTTAGGGGTTCCAGAGGAGGACGGCTGAAAAGGGACGAGGTGTGTGGTTAAATCAGATTTGATTAGATTGCTTCATCTAATTACAAGCAACATTATAACGTGGTATTTATGCTTGGACTCTTGATTTTAATTATATTAAGTTAAATAAAATTCATTATAGCCTACTATAAATCACACTAGTGAAACAGAGCCATTTTCATCAGCTCGCCCCTTTGATTCAAACACCCATCTCATCATCCACATGTCTAAATTGTTTTTCTCTATGTAACTTTTTCCACCCGATTGTGATATTTTAGGGATTTGCACTGGCGGCTCGTGCCCACGAAGCAGGTGAATTGCTGTACAGTAAAAGATACAGGTACTTCACCTGTTTCATGGGCACGAGCAGCCAGCGCCCTAATATAACACCAAATTTGATCTCGCTATCATAGCTTATACCACTATCATTACACAACTTTCTCAAATCTTCAAACTAGAAAGCTTCTATTTTCTATTAGACTACTTTTGGAATAGAAATTCCAAATAACCATTCTTCGTTCCATCATTCTTCGTTCTCCATTCTTCATTCTTCGTTCATTCTTAAAATCGTTTCAATATAATTGTAATGCAGCCTAAGACATTACTCTGAAAGTGGCGTTAGTTCAGTTTCAATAATTTACTTGGTGTACCGTATTTATAGGATAATCGAAATGAAGAGTTGGTGTTAAAACCACGCCTAAATATTTGAAGCGGTTCACACACTCAATCCTTTAATTTTTGAACGTCCATTTTCCGCACCTTATAGTTAGTTCACCTTCATTCATAAAACCCATTATCTTTGACTTCTTCTGATTCACATTTCACCCTACATTCGCAGAATAGTTCCTGCGTTTATTAATTAGCATGTACTGTAAGTTACTACTGGTGAATCCGAAATTAAAGCTATATTATCAGCATACAAATACTTATCATCGTTTGCAATAATATACATGTTTATCTAAATGAAAAGGCATGACATGATGAAAGATTCAGAACACAATAAGTCTATTCTTGGAAAAAGTTGTGTGGTGAACGTTACATGGGGGGGCACAAGAAGAACCCTAAGTGACGGCTCAAGCTGCGCAGCACAAGCATCAAGCTGGAGGACTCTAGCTGCGCCTCTCGAGCCGTCTCATATCTAGTCTTACAACTAGATAATATATATCACATATATTTATATGCCATGTATAGGCCTATATAATTATTAAAGTATATAATCTGGAAAGCCATAGACTTGCAGCTAGACCTGCGCAGCTCAAGCCGTCGCTTAGGAATGCTACCCATATGCTGTCGAGCTCCATATAACCCCTTGAAGCCTAAATGCAAATGAAAGGGTAAACGACACTTCCCTCACTCAACCATAGAATCTATATTAAAAGTTTACGGAAGCATTGGTTGACGCTAAATCTCGAGTCTCATAAATTCAATCACTAACGTTGAATGTAGGTAATTTTCCCTTTCAACTAAATCATTATAGATCGTATGAACATCTTGATAACACCGTTATCACGATAAATAATACCAAAGACGGTTTAATAAGAAGTAAAAAAGGAAAAAGATTAAGCGATTTTTCGCAAAGTTGACAAAAATTAGCAATTTTTGACGAGCTATAACTCGCTTCCTATTGGATATAGAAAAGCGTTTATGGGATGAAAATTGTAGGGAATTTCATGCTCTTTGAATAAGTAATAAATAAAAATATCGATAGAAAAATCGGTTTTTGAAATATTGTGAAAAATCTGGAAAAAGTCCGAAAATTTTGTGATTTATAGGCTCCCAAAAGTTATGCCTCCAGATATTTTGGTGGAAAACCTTGGATTACTTTTACTAACACCCAAATGGACCGATTAAGACAATAAAATCAATTAAAAGGATTTTTGTTTGGTCGAGGCACAATTTAATGGCAATTTGATTGGGCTAATATAGAAAATCCTGGGTTTGTAACCCAAATTTCCTCTTCATTGGAGTAATTATTGAATTGAGCGTGATCCATGATCCTGAGAAATTAATTCATCTATTCCAAGGACATAAGATTACAATCTCATACCCTGTTCGATTTTTCTTGTTCAGGCCTATTCATCCAGTGGGAAATTTCTTCCAATATGAGTGTTTTCAAATGATAAAAATTAGGGAACTACATGACATTTCTATCAATATTTTTCATCAAGAAACCATTCAATGCTCTTTTTGACGATAATAAGATTAAGTTATGTGAAAATTTTTCGGGGCTGGACCCCTGGCCCATCCTCCATCTGGGTACATCCATTTCTCTACAGGTATTAATCATTTTCCGTTACAAAGTTCACAACTTGAATTACCAGTGAGAAGAATATTAGAAAATTATAAGTAAACTTTTTGGTGGATACAGACTACAGTAATAGAATAAAAATAAATGAAGAGTACCAAGATATGGAAAATGAATGGCCATCAATTGAAAAACATCTTCCAGTTTCCATGTTTCTATAGTGCCATTCTTCTAATTATAATTTTTGAATTTTCAGAGACATTCAATATAGCTTATCATCAAAAGCAGTCTACAAAACGTTCATTAGCTCTTCTGGATACGATGTGAGAATTGGATCACAATATAAAAATTCCATTATGACTGACCTGCAAGTAGAAGGCTCATATATAGTGAAGTGAGTTCAACCAGTTCAAAATTAAATTTTATTTGTTGAATGATAGATTGCTGTAGCTGTCGCTAAATAGTTTAGCTGTTTCCTTGCTGATTGTGAAGCATTTATTGTTTCTGTTGATTCCAAAAACATAATCTAAGTTAGATATAGCTATAGATGATAAATGTTGGATACATAGTTGTTAGAGCGCACAAGGCATAAGCAGCAGACGAAAGCGCCTAACTTTTTGGCGTAAGATATATCGGAGGGCCGTCGCGTTTCCTTCTGTAAACAGTTTCCTTCTGTAAAAATCTTGGCTGCATTGTCGGTGAAATATCCTATTGAATATTAACACACAGCAGCTTGTCATGGATCAAGACCACCTTCTCCTTATAATAACAGTTTCAACAAGATCATTTTTCCTGGGTTCAACAAAAAATTATGAATTATATTCACTAGGTACTCAATTTCAAGCTTTAGTATTCAACTTCTATAATATATTACTTGCTTCTCTAGTTCGTAAGAATAACAGTAACGTCTAAATACAATGTAATCTTGATAATGATTTAATTTGTTCCTCTTCAATTTGAAATATTTAATACGAATGAATGTGGGACCTTGCATTTCATTAAAAATTATAATTATTATATAGTCTGTTGGGGGAAATATGCCAATACACCTTTGCGTGTGAGACCGCTAGACACATGGAACTAGATAATTCACAGAAACCACTTAACAAAAAATAATAAAATACAAAAAAGAATACTAGGAATACAGAAGCCACTTGGCAAACAAAATTTTTAACGCTTACAAAACAATTCAACTTCTATAGGAGAGACAGGATGTTGATGTGACGATTGCTCACTCATCAATCATTTGTTTTACATTCATTAAAAACAATCATTAATTTTACATTCACTATCACAAGTTGTTCAAATCTAGAATAGGGAAAAATATTTTACGACGCCGAAGCGCCCCCAGACCGCGGCGCCCAAGGCAACCGCCAATGCGACGGCTCTGATATCTAGTATTGGGATTAATGAGCAACATTTGTGCCCTATAATAGAAGTCTATTGATAAATCCAGGGCCCTCGCTTGGTGTTTCGTCATTTATGGACATCATGTGATACGTGATAAACAAAAGCGTAATAGAAATGAATAAATAATTGAAAAATAAATAAAAATCAAACACCCTTTTTTTTGAAAACTTTAAAATTATAAAAACACATACAAGTTTTCAAAAAAAGGGTGTTTGATTTTTATTTATTTTTCAATTATTTTAAACAGCCCAGACTCCTATCAGATACGCCTTCAAGCTCCGCCTAGGGCTCTATAGAAAGGGGGTTGACGCACCATCCGCCATTCAGTGGTCAACTTTGAGCGCCAGGTTTGAATTCATATGAATATTTCTGATGATAGAGATGATCAACAGATGTTTATCAAGTAGAGCAAATTAATAAAGTTATTGTTTTGGAATATTGGAGGTTAATTTGTCATATAAAATGGTTTATATTGCTTAGTATCAAATTTGAAAAAATATAACTATTTTTATAATAAAACTGAAATTATAAAAATACAAATTTTCTAGATGCAGGAAGATGAATCCAGGTTAAAAATTTCATTTGAAAATTGCCAGACTGGAAACCAAATGCAAATTCAATGCTCTGTGAAGTGATTAGTATTTTTCTAACATAATTTTTATGACTAATCATATGTTTGACTGTCGAGTTGAAGAATTCAAATTTGGCGCTTCTAATTAATCACAGAATGGCGAATGGTGCGTCTACCCCCTAGCTCCGCCTATGGTAGGCCATGATGACGTAATGGCATCAGCCAATGAGAGGGCGTTGTGGGCGTGGACTTGTACTGGCTTGTTTTTTGGTCAACAGAGTGTGAGGACAGTTTGAGCTGCCCGGCTCTTATCCGCTGCTAGAGCTGCTCTAGCCATCACAACTCTATCCATATAACTATATTATAGATGTCTACTCTGCTATTAGGGATAATACTGTATGTGTAATTGTGTATACTTAATCAATAAGTAGGAAAATTCAATTGAAAATGACTTTGAGTGTGTAAAGGGTGATAAGTCTGGTCAGCTCTAGCAGCGAATTTAGAGCCGGCCGTTTCTCAGCTTAGATTTATCGCGATTTTTCAATTGATCAATTCATGATGATGAATAAGTTGATGCAGATAAATAATTACTTATGAATTCAAGTTGTTGGTGGAAAAATTTCCTTTAAAATGTTTTTTTCAAATTCCTGTCAGTGAACAAGATATTCAAAAAGCCCAATTGAATTTTTTAAAAACATTCCTGTTTTGCTTTGGTTGCCGCGGCGCCCTGTGCGGTCGCACACTCCGCACACCCCACGTAAGGGCCCTCCATAAATCTGTATCTATAAAAGCGAAAAGGCACTGACTGACTGATTCATCACCAAAATTAAAAATCCACTGAATCAAATGAATTCAAATTCAGGCATGTTCAGTCGGACGTTAAGGTGCGCACTAAGAGAGGATATTTGAAACTTTCCAAGGTTACCCCCAATATTTGCATTTTTCTAGTAGATGTTCTGCGTTTTCTCAGATTTTTCGAGAACCAATCGGTAGAAAATGTTCAAATTTTGGGGAGAGATTCGTCTAGGTCTAGAAATGTTGTGCTCGGAAATTTTTGAAATCATTGTGGGATTACGCCAGTAATCAGTTTTTCAAAACTGTAGATGTATTGCAGGTTGCATATTTTCCGCCTTGATACGACCAATCCTTACTGTAAATTCAATGGTTCAGCGAGATTATTATATGAACAATGAACTTATTGAAAAGATGTTGAATCAAGTTTCAAACTATGTCCGATATGATACTTCCCAAGGTTACACTCAATAATAGCTTTTAACTACTGTAGGCTATTATTCTTCGGAGTTGTTCATAGATTTTTCGAGAATCAATTGATTGGCAGAAAATATTGAAATTTGCTAAACAGGTTCAGATAAGGTTTAGAAATACTATGTTCGATAAATTTCCAAACCCTTCTGAGGTTACGCCTGTAATAAGGTTTTCCAATGTTTGGAATCTACATTTTTGTTTATTTCATGGTAACTACTAAACTAGATACGTTCAGATCATAAATTATACCCAGGTCGAGCTGAAGTGATAGAACAACTAATTTAAAACGATTAGCCTACCCAAAAGAATCCTGTTAAGTGATATGATCATTGAAGCGAATCCATTTGAATGGAATTTACAGGCGAACGAAGCGAGCTTGTTTGCCTCACTGCTGATTACTGTCGGGGGTCCAGGGGGCGGAGCTAATTGTAGTTACGGTAATATCTTTGGATAGAATTTATGACATGGTATTATAATTCACACAAAATAACCATACTATAATTATTGACACTTGGCATTTTTGATCATTGTCAATCCCGAATTCTCACACTGTAAATGTTGTTTTTAAATAATTAATAAATACAATAAAATTATTATGCTATCTTGATGCCGTTTCAGTTGTGTTTTGGGTAATTACTTGGATTATCCTCATGATGCAATGGCTACTGAATTCAAAGTGAAAATAGATAAAGGAGATGGTACAACTCATGCGATGATTCAACTTCATGGAAGTAAAGACTTCATGGGGGATGAATTCTTCAGAATTATCAGCGAACAAGTTTGGATGTGTAACAATGAAAAAAAAGTGAGTGGATTTCATCCAAATTGGCAGGTTATGATGGATGGAGGCATACTGAATATTTTGATCACACAATACTAATTCTGTTTGATCATTTATAGCTCAACTTTTCCAGAAAATTATTTCATGATATGCATTTGAATCAAGCCGCTTACCGACAGTGCGAGGCATGTGACGTGAATACCTCGCGGTGTAGTCTGTTGAAGCAAAAATGACCCTCTGGCAAGTTGGGAGAATGACTCTAGCTCGGTTAATATTTGTTAAAAAGTCTAAACAATCTGTTCTAAAATTTGAGACTACATTTATAATTCTTGAATCAATATTGACCGAACTAGTCATTTTCCCATCTTGCCAGAGGGTCTTTTTTGCTTCAACAGACAATACCGTGAGGCATTCGCGGCACATGCCTCGCACTGATGATACGGGCGGCGATACGTTTTGTGTAAAACCAAAAGGCATAATATATTATAATATCAAAAGACGAAATTACAGTATAGGCTAAATAAGCAGACTGGAATAAAGTCAATCTTCTTCTTTCTCAGCTTGTTCCCTTTTCTATACGGGGTCGCTGTTTCTGGTCAGTCGCCTCCAAGTATCTCTGTCCTCATATTCACCCCCATCCAACTCCATTCCCCTGCTTCTCAAATCCCTCTCCACACAATCCCTCCAGCGTCTCTTCGGCCTTCCTCTCGCTCTTCTACCCTCTACTATCATATCAAATATTCTATTCCCTAGATATTGTTGATCTCTTCTTTTAACATGGCCATACCATTGGAGCCTCCCCTCCTGGACCTTCTTGGACACTTCTACCACCTTAGTTGCCCCTCTGATAATTTCATTTCTGATCCTATCCAGTCTAGTGACTCCATATATCCACCTAAGCATCTTCATTTCTACCACATCCAGTTTCCTTTCCTGTGCCTTTTCAATAGGCCATGTTTCCGCACCATAGATCATTGTCGGACTTACAACTGTTTTATGGATTTTACCCTTCACACTTACACTAACTTTCTTGTCACATAGCGATCCTGAAACGTGAATAAACTGGAATAAAGTCGATAAGATTTATATATCAGCATACTCTTGCTCAATCATGTTATTATAATTATTATGTTTTACACATTCCTAATCAATGCTCAATATGCTGTTCAGACAAAATATCATATAAATAAACATAAATATAGAATATGAATGCATATAAATATAAATAAACATAATGAAATAAATAAACTGTCATAAATATGATTACAGAACTCATTATTTCTACTGAATATACAAAGCGTTTCAGGATGAATGAGCAATAGCCTACTTCTCGTACAAGTCTTCTTGCACCAAGTAGAGAAAAATGTTCCATGGGACATACCTCCATTGTTACTGAGATGAGAATGGTGGAAAATTTACATTATAAAAAATTGATTCTTCTCATTTTTCAAGGCTTTATTAGATTCTAAATTGATCAAATCCTATTGAAGTTGGCTTAGGATTTCAATTAAACCAGTTAGAAGTTTATAACTTTAACGGTTATTAATACAGGTATTATAATACATTTATTGAAAATATGATCAAAACTCCATTCTTGAAGAATTTATTAAGGGTTGGTTCAAGCTAATCGAAGTCCTAAGCTGATTTATATAGGATTTTAGAACCTGAATAAAGCTTTTAAAAATTAGAATACGGTAATAAATTTTTTTAGTGACAATTTCCAATAATTTTTATCTCGATACAAAATAGTTTTTGGTGACATGAAAATTTTTTCTCTACTTGATGCAAGGAATCAGTCTGAGAAGTATTGCACAATCCTCCTGAAACACTCTGTATTTGTATAATTATTATATCATTATGATGAATGAACGACCTAAGAATATTTTAACTTGTATGAAATTGAAATCCCAATTAACTTACATGTATTTCTTTCTTCGAACTGTAGGACAGATAGAGATCGTATATAACTTATACCTCTGTGTGTTTATTAATAATGAACCTTTGAATTACAGGCAACAAAGTTTCTAAGAGTGGTGAATGAATTCGAGATCGTGAAACCTGTTCGGTATATTGAGACATTTGATGGAGTGAACATAATCCATAATAAAGAGCTTCCTCATAAATCTCTTAAAATTGTTGAGATTAAATATTTGGACGCTGCCGATCCATTTCAAGTGGTAGCTTTCGGTGAGATAAGAATATATTAAACTAGTCTTAGACAAAATAATTCATCAAAATTAGTAGAGAAATACGGTAGTAGGCTACGTACTGGTTTAGCCCGACGTTTTCCTATCTTCAGTTCATATTAATAATAATTTTTATTAGGCTATAGTTATAGTGTTTCTAAAATACATTGCCTACAAACTCCATGATGAGACGTTTCCTTTCATCATCATCAAGAAAAAAGAATTCAGTAAACATGGATCCTGAAGTGCTTTAATTGTTAGGTATGGCACCGAGATAAGGATCAATGGCGGGATATTTCTTATCTTTCTTCAAATATTTTATTTCATAATTTTGTGGCGGCCTATAAAGAATGAGTGGTGAATTCCTATATGAAAAATTAGCTGATAAATCGAGTGGAACCAGGTAGAAGTTGAAACCTTACCTTGGGAACAACTGAAACATTCTAGATATCATTCTGATTATTAACATTCTCTGTCAAGATTTATGGGAAAATAATGTTTTCAGTTTCAGTTTCAGTTTTCAGTTTTTTTAGGTCTTTGCCGCAGTCAATAGACCGGGGAATTGTCAAATGTTAATAATAATCTTATTGTCAAATCATGAATTATAATTGTCAAATTCTAATAATATAATTGTTAATAATCTAACCACGCAAGAGTTGGAAGCTATGCTCCTCCATATATTCAGAGACTGAATAATATGGCTTAACAATAAGATAGTTAATTGATAGATATCAGCAGGAGATATGTTTGACTCGTTGTTATTTAGTCAGTTGTTTTTTGTAATGCGTTCAGTAAGGTTGAATAAAACTATTCCATAAGCGACTCACTTTTATTCCATAACTATAAGTTCGTCAATGAAAACTACAATCACAGTATACTACAGCTACAGCAGGCCTACCCTTTTTAGTAACTTTTTATTTCAAAATGACATGTAGGCCTACTTTTCATTTCTAAACTTACTACACTAATAATAATACCCCTAGACAAAAAGAAAACTATGAGAAGATATATTGAGAAAAAACAAAATAATTAGTGATTACAAAAATTTATGATTATGATTATTTTTAAAATATAGTGATTTTAAAAATTTCAACTTATTTCACTTAGGCTATTGGCGCTATATACCTACGGTATTTAGTTTGAAGCCTCTATATTATTTTCGCAGGAGGAGAACTGAAATTTGGAAATAAAGATTTCACCAAAGTCCAAAATACATACCATAAAGTGTGAGTACGGTACCGTTAATTGAGTCTTCCATCAGCTAAAGCTGATGCCAAAAATTTGAGCGGTTCCTCTGTTTCTTGTACGTGATTAATTCGATGTAGAGCATCTATTGTATATTTGTATGTTTTGATTTCAAAAACATCACCTAGCTAAATGATAACAAATAGTTGACAACAACAGTTGTTGAAGCGCACAGGGAGCAGACAGAATCATCAAACATCTCAGGCGACAGCTATACAGGGTGTTTCAGGAGGAATGTGCAACATTCCTCAGAATGATTTCTTACACCAAGTAGACAAAAAAGTTTCATGGGACCAACCCCCAAAAACGCTTTGTTACCGAGATAACAATGGCGGAAAATTGAGATTTTTCAAATCATATTAATTTTTCTAATTTTTTAGAGGCTTCACTCAGGGTCTAAAATAATCAATTCTTATGTGAAATTAGCTGAGAAATTAAATGGAACCAGTTTCAAGTTTGTAACTTCAACGGTTATTGAAATAATTGGGAAAATATCCTAAAAACCGCCATTTTTCAACAATAAGGGTTATAACTAAATAAGGAATCATAAATTTGTACTTTTTATCAATGGAAGTTGAAGAGAGTCGGATTCTGAAGTAAAAGTTGAATGGTGGCGATTGTGTAAATCCTACCCAAATCTCAGAAAAAGCGATCGAAAATCGCAAAATCGCTACTACACACAAATTTATCACTTGTGCTATGTTTTGTCAATTTCTCGATTTTCGATCGCTATTTCTGAGATTAGGGTGAGATTTACACAATCGCCGCCATTTAACTTTCACTTCAGAATCTGACTCTCTTCAATTTCCATTGATAAAAAATCTAAATTTATGATTTATTATTTAGTTATAACCCTTATTGTTGAAAAATGGCGGTTTTTAGCATATTTTTTGAATTGTCTCGATAACCGTCGAAGTTACAAACTTAAAACTGGTTCGATTGAATTTCTCAGCTAACTTTACATTAGAATTGATCATTTTAGACCCTGAGTGAAGCCTCTAGAAAATTAGAAAAATTAATATGATTTGAAAAATCTCAATTTTCCGCCATTGTTATCTTGGTAACAAAGCGTTTTTGGGGGGTGGTCCCATGGAACTTTTTTGTCTACTTGATGTAAGGGATCATCTTGAGAAATATTGCACATTCCTCCTAGAACACTCTGTATGCATGTAGCGAGTAATTGTAGAGTTTCTTTACAAAAATGACTATCTCCAAAATTGTCGTTTTTGAGTTACACATCCAGGTCTATAGATTTTTTGACGACGAATCCGAATTTGATATGAGTTCCTCACAAATCTGACTATTCACACGTGTAAAGACATGTTATGAAAATAACTATTTTTTCAAAAATGACCATTTCCTTTTTTTTCTTTTTTTTGCTGCGGATGATGCCCATATAAGTATTCAATTTCACTTTTGCATGGGTTATGGAGTGTGCGAGGGTGATTTATGAGGTGCATAAACGACCATGCCTCTGGTGGGATTCGAACCCACGACCGGGTAGCGCTAGCGGACGGAAGGTTGTAACGCCCCAGACCACTCGGCCAACCCGGCCGGCCTTATATATATATATTTACATATATATATTTACATATATATACTTACATATATATATATGTACAGATTGTGAAATGAGACTGCTACACCTGTTAAATCAATGTTGGAGAATGCATCAGATGCCAGAAGAATGTAGAACAGCTGAAGAGATTTCTATTTTTAAGAAAGGAAATCGAAAAGATTGTAAGAACTATCTTGGTATAAGTCTCTTGAATGTTGGTTACAAAATCTATTCTAGAATTATCAACAACCGAGTTAAGAACATAGCTGAAGCACTTCTGATGGAAGAACATAATGGATTCAAAATTGGTAGATCATGCTCTGATAACATATTCTCAGTAAAAAGAATAATATTGATAAAAGAAGAGAGTACAATCTGGAAACACATTTGGCATTCATAGACTTTGGAAAGGCTTTTGACAGAGTATATCGCAGCAAGCTCTGGGAGATTCTGTGGGAGGAAGGATATCCTATTCATCTTATAAACACGATCAAATGCATGTATCATAACACAAAGATCATTATATAACACTATAACACATAATTGAAAGAAATGCTGGTAAACCAAGGCGTACGACAAGGATGCAGTTTATCACCCAGTCTCTTCAATATATATATAAGTCTATACATATATAGTTATGCGAACACGAAAATTCTGACCAAGGATTAGCGATTTGTTTGTTTATAAATCTTCAAACTCTCAGTATAGTTGACGCCAAAATGTTGGACGGTTTTGTCTGCGGCTTGCATGTGTTTCAATAGATGCATAGATGATGTTTTTGAAATCAATAGAATATAGAAAAGATAGATGCGATACATACTGTTAGTAGGTAATATCAGCAAGGAAACCGCCTAACCTTTTGGCGACAGCTACACCAAATTGGCTATATTATGAATTGCAAAAAAATCTGGATTATTTCATTATTAAATGGGCTACAAAAAAGGCATTTGAAACGCAAAGTTAGGTTTGAATTTTACGAAAATTTCCGGAGGAGGAAACCCTGTTAGACTTTGGTGTATTCTCAGGTCCTGAATCTATGATACCTAATAATGAAATGATTAGAAATAATAGTTTTAGGAATGATATTATTGTTCACAAAGTTTCGTTCTTATGTCATATTATTTCTCAAACTTTTTCACAGATTTCACAATCTTTTTCTCTCAATTTTTCACAGAAAAATATTGGGAATCACCATAAGTATTCCATTCCACTGTAAATCAAGATATTTTAACAAAAAATCGAAAACTCGATAACAAGCTAATTGAAGATTTCAGTCATTTTCACTGCTCTACCTAACTTTCTTGAATAACATTTCAAATAGTACTTAATTCAGCTAGCAGATGACAGTAACAATAGGGTGACTTGCTTCGACTTCCATTGGGCAAGCCTCCAAGATCCGCCAACGATCAAAATGGCTAAAAACATCGGGTAGAAAAGTTTTCAAATTCAAGTAGATGGAAGCAGTTGTCAGGTGATGTTTCACATTTGATTTGGACACGCCTTCATGCCCCGCCTGTTTTTTTCTTATTGGTTGACAGTGTTTTGTGAGTTCTGTCTTAGAAAATGGCTGCTAACAAGAAAATGATTGATGGTGTATCATACACGAAAAATTACGCTGATTTATAATTGGCGATCCTGTGCTAATATAATATTTATTTATGTATCCAGGCTGGTAAGATTCTATCAAGTTAGTATATGGAGAATGTATTTATAAAATTTAGACTCAGTTTTACTTTTATCGTGTAACTTCAATAGTTTTATGCTGTATGGAATACGATTTTGCACTCCCATCTTATACTCATTAATTCTATTTTTCATACGATGAATATAATGGAATAGAACTCAAACTATTCATGATCTAATACCGACCTCTTGCCAGAAAAGTTTGAAAAACTACAACAATTCGGTAAAAATATTTGTAGGTATTATAGGATTATTATATGAAGGAGTTTTTATCGTTATTTGGCTTGTGATTGTTCGACAGATGGTGAGGTGGTTATCAGCCAACCATAGAAAATGAATTTGAGAAGGGCGTTTCTTAGCTTTCTTCATACATTGATAGTGATTTTTCAAGTGATCAATTCATTATGATGAATGAATTTATGCAGAGGAGATAATCCCTTTTGGATTCAAGTTTTCGATATAGTAAATATTTCATCAAATAGTGGAAAAATTATTCCAATAGCCCAATTAAAATTTCTTAAATTCCCGTTTTGCATCAGACGCCGCGGTGCCCCCTTGGCTGTGGCGCCCTGTGCGGTCGCACATTCCGCACACCCCACGCGAGGGCCCTGGCAGCAGCCAATCATAGTTCTAGTCTTGAGCTTTATCATAATAAACCTATATATGTTAGTATAGGAACAATATTCAAAACATGAGGCTTGATACATAATAGTACGACACAATAATAATACTCCTCTGTGAAAGCAGCCTAATATGAGCAGAGTTGAACATAAAAAATGTGAATTTGATGTTCGTTTACGCTTGCTGAGGATCTTAAACTCTTTCCAGGGGGTAATTGGGCCTCAGCCACACCTGCAACCAGTTCCACTTTAGTAGCCTTCCGATTTGGAAGTAATTTTAATATGACTTCTTAACGGTACTTGTCAGTCAAATCATTACATTATACATGAAACCTACCAACAGATACCGTACATGCAATATTATTAGCTAGCTATAATAGCTAGCCTACATAAATACAATTTAGAAAAAACTACCTATAAAAAAATGATTCTCCACTATAATTATATAATGTGGGTCGGGGTACATAAACATCGGTATTGAAACAATATGATTAGAAAAACTTGATTACAATTGGATCCTAAAACTATTTTGAATTTATTGCCTATAATGACCATAACCATAACCTTCATTGTAGTGAAACTAAAATGAAAAACTTATTACTACTATGGCAGTTCATGAAGTGAATCTACTTTCACATCTAAAACCTATTCACTATTAGCTCCTCACTATGATAGATCCCCATGCTAAATAACCAATGTTTCATTTTTCATTAAAAGCTATTTATATTAACTACTTCTTCTATTTCCATCGGAATATTGTTATTGGTTCTAAATATGTAATTATTGATCTCTGTCCAAATTCTGTGTTCATGCAAGGTGCATTATGATAATTAAGTTCTCTCATTCTAGTATTATATGAATTATTTACAACATGGTTCCCATATTCATAATTATATTTGCTAACAACAAAATATACAATTGTCTAACGCACTATACTCTGTCCACTGAGTGTTCGGACCTAAGCTCCTCCTTGAAGCTCCTTTTTGAAGCTCCTTTGACGTCATGATACGACTAGCTCACAAGCGATCATATGTAGAATGTAGAAATTGGAACTTCAATATAGAATTTTTGAGTGGCTTTGGAAATATTAATGTTTTATGGTTGTTTGGCAAAATTCACATCCTTCTAACATGAGAACGATCATTATCAATATCACTTGATAGAATTATAGTTGATTGAACATAATATTTCATTATAATATTTTTGTCATTATATTGACTGCTCAGTTCAAGCCGGGAATTTCAAACTCATTCAACTAGACACTACTGCAAATTCAAGTAGGCCTATATGTAACATAATCTTAAGTTTACATTTGCAATAAATTAATCTCATTATTTCTTGTACTTTGAATTCAATAAAACCACTTTTTTTTAAAAGAACCATGTTGTTTTGTTGAAGGTGAAACAAAGAACAAAACATATCCGCCAAAAAATCTTCTATGAGAGGTTTGAATCATTTACTTAAATCAGCTTAAAGAGTGCAAACACATAAATTCTGATAGATTCCCTGAAAAGTGAAAGGCTTGCGTTTCCCAGATTTTCACAGCATGACTGTGACCTAGAAAGTAACAGCTGCAGCATGATGACCTTACTTGCCATTGGCTAAAGCCGCCTGCGATGTCAAAATGGGAAAGGAGCTTAGGTCCGAACACTCCGTGGACAGAGTATAAGTTCTCTATTTTCTATAAAAAATTCTATACTTCTATGGTTGGCTGGCGGATTTCTCTGTTCCCCATTATTTTTGAAATGCGTTTTTGAATTTTCAATAGTTTCTTGTGCAACTATGATGCTTCACATCACATCATACAGTATCTGTTTCTGATAAGATAATGAATATTCTTGTTTAGAACGACTGAAGCAGTGCGCAAGTCAACTGAGGAAACGGTATCGCTGATAGGCAGGAGTTATGACTCAGCAGCTTTGCTCATGAATGAACATGATCCTATGATCCCTTTCTCACCACTGGACCGGGTTTTCACTTCACTTGCTGCCCACTCAAATGAAGGTTTCACTACGATGGACTTGACAGCCACAATACTTTATTCAGAAATAGAAGGAGGTGCCATTGAGTGAGTAGTTGGCGTCGTATTATAGCTGATGGTGCCAAAAATTGATGTGGTTGACAAATGATTGTTATTAACTCCCAGCTCTGTCAGTATAGTCGTCGAGCTGTCTACAAGAGTGCATTGGAACGAAAGCGACCCCAGATATGCCTCAATTCTCATTCAATCATTCAACATATAATTCATTCTCAAAGACAGCCTCTAACTGTCCTCACAGAGCTGAGCATTCATAATTACAGTCATTTACGGACCTCTTTAATTTTTGGCACGAGCTAATAAGTTATATTCTACAATTCCGTAAAGTAATGATGAAATTCAACAATGCAACCTTCATGAATATAGCTGACAGAATTTTCATAAAGCCACAACAAACCATTTATATCAAATGAAAAGACAAGATATTGTCTGTCGACCACTAATCTATTGAAAAATTGAGTTACCGGTTTTGGTATCTCAGTATCAATTGATCAGTGGTTTGACGGTTTAAATTGATAACTATACTATCAAAATATCACATTCATATAACTACTCAAAGAACAAACCAATCAACCAAATTGGCACAGAATAGTTTTGTTTGGTTTGTCAATTAATTGATTGACTTTATCAATCAATCAATCTCTAATCGCTTGAATCAATCAATCTTGTTCTTTAAGGGCCGGTTTTCCCAAGTTGGATGAGACCATTTTTTGGATTAAGCTTTGTGCACTTGCTCTCCGGACCCGGCTATCAATGTAAAAAGTGAATTCGGACACATTTTATTACTTTGCGATTTATCTATATCTATAAGAGCGGAATGCCATTCATTCATTCATTCCTTCTTTCACTCATCAGCAGAACTGAAAACGAACAGCACTACTGAACCGAATGCGTTCAAATTTGGCAGGCATGTTCAGGTGGACCGTTAGACGCGTACTAAGAAGGGATTTTTGAAACTTCATGAGGATACGCCAAATATTTGAGTTTTTCTATAGTTTTCCGGCTTTCTCTCAATTTTTTCGAGAACTAGTCGATAGAGAATGTTGATATTTGGTGGGCAGGTTCATATAAAGACTAGAAATGTTGTTCAAGATTACGCCGGTAATAAGTTTTCGAAAATTGTAGATGTATTGCGGGTTGCATACCTTCCGCCTTGATACGACCAATCCTTACTGTGAATTCAATGGTTCAGCGAGATTATGGATAAACTAATTTGGAAGATATTGAATCAAGTTTCAAACTATGTCCAACATACTTCCCAAGGTTACGCTCAATATTAGCGTTTTACCATTTTTCGGGATTTTCGGAGTTTTTCTTAGATTTTTCGAGAAACAAATGTTGAAATCAGGTAAACAGGTCCAGATTTGGTCTAGAAATGCAGTGTTTAATAAATTTCGAAGCCCTTCGGAAGTTACGCCTGTAATAAGGTTTTCTAATGTTTGGAATCTGCACTTTTGTTTATTTCACAGAAACGACTGTACTTGATACGTTCAAATCATATACTCAGGCTGAGTTGAGTTATACATGTACTGATACAGAACGATTACTGGAAAGACCCCTTTTTAGTTATATATGATGATCAAAGCAAATCCTTCCGAAAGGAAATTTCAGGCGAGCGAAGCGAGCCTGCTCGACTCACTCACACTTCTGATACTGTCGGGGAGGCAGGGGGCGGAGCCCCCTGGCTAGGTGGAGAAGGCGAGCGAAGCGAGCTTGCCGTCTAGTCTATATCTTTTAAAGCGAAATGGCACTGACTGGTTCATTCATTTATTAGTCACCAGAACTAAAAATCCACTGAACCGAATGCGTTAAAATTTGGCAGGTATATTCAGTTAGACGTGGGAAAGTTTGGTTAGAACAAGTGAATATCGAGCGTTATACGAACTGAATAGAATTTTACCGAGTTTTTATTAATACCTAATTAATTAATCGCGATGGACAAATTCATTTCAACACAATCGAGAGGTGAAAAACGCGAGCGTGAGTCTCCGGATTCAGATAAGCAAACTGCGAAAAAAGGATGTGATTCACGTAACCATGAACTAGTGCTGATTATCGAGTCTACAATAACGCCCTTCTACCCAACAGCTAAGAGTTGGAACGATTGATGACGAGAATAAGATCTGTGAGTGTTTGCCGAAGAAACTTATATGGGGGAGAAATGATGAAAGGTTCTATGAAGCTAGATTAACAGAAGGTATGCGAGAATCTGACAATGATGATGATAACAACAATCAGATTGCGATTGAAGAAGTTAGCAATAGAAAAGCATAGAAAAGGCAGCTAGCTCATCATTCGTTCACGGTCAAGGTCGTACTAACTTCAAACAACGTTGGCTTGATTACGACTGTAAAAGAGCACGGGATAGGGTTTGGTCTCTTGAATTTATTTAGAAAGTGTAATAACGCTACAGTGAAGAATATGTACATCGAAGGAAAAATTCTTACATGAAATTATGTCAAACCAAACATATCATGTGAATATTTATGAAGAGTTGGAAAATGCCAATGATACGAAGAGATTCTGGAACGCGATAAGATTATTTAAAAAACCCACCAGGCGAGTTACAAACAACATTAGCGCAGATAATTGAATGAAACATTTAAAAAAGCTATTGAATCTTCCAATCAGCGCCGACCCAGTATTATACGCAGAGCCGTTGGTATTCAACGATATTCTAGACCGAGATTTTGAATTAGAAGAATTGAAAGCACTCTTACGGAACGTGAATAAGGCAGCAGGACCAGATGGAATACCTTATGAATTCTATGAGAACGGTACAGATGAATTGCTGAGGAGAATAATGAAGGTTTCCAATAATATATACAGATCTGCGAACGTCCCTAATTCTTTTCAAAGATCGATAATTTTCCCTCTACACAAATAAGGGGATGTTAATGAAGCAAATGATTTTAGAGGAATAGCTTTCATAGATTCCATAGCAAAACTTTTCGCAGGAAATTTATTAATCAGGCTAGAGAAATGGGTTCAAACGTATAAAATATTAAACGAATACCAGGCGGGCTCTAGGGACGGTTATTCCACTGTGGACAATATATTTAATTTACTTTCGATAGCCCACTTGGAAATCAGTAGGAAACGAGGTTCCTGTGTTTTTCCCATTCTGTTTCTATGTCGACTTTTCGGCCGCGTTCGATACTGTAGATAGGAGAGCGCTCTTCTATAAACTATCTAGCATGGGGGTATCGTCAAAATTCATAACGATTCTCAGAAACATGTATTGCGCAAATAACGGAACCACGGCGCGAGTATGGAGTGAAAATGGGCTGACGGAAGAGTTCAGTGCAGGAGTAGGCTTAAAACAAGGCTGCCAATTGAGCCCGCTCTTGTTTTCTCTTTTTCTGAATGATTTGGAGTGTGAGCTAGGAGGAAGAGCAAGAGTGGGAAATCTGCGAATAAAACTACTCATGTACGCTGATGACATCGTGTTACTGGCTGAATCGGAAAGAGAACTCCAAGATATGATATTCAGTCTAGAAGTGTATTGCAATCGGTGGAATCTGAGAGTGAACTTGAATAAATCGAAAGTAATGGTTTTCAAAAGGGGTGGAAGACAAGGAAGACAAGAGAATTGGCTTTTCGAGGGGAATAAGATAGAGAAAGTCAATGAATACAAGTACCTGGGAGTATTGATGACACCATCGCTGAGTATGTCTTCACACCTGGAGGAAAAATTGAGGAGTGCTAAAGCAGGACTAAATGCTGGCTGGGAGCAGTTGATTAATAATAAAAAGGTGTCGTTGTCGGCCAAGTGGATTTTATACAAAACTGTATCACGAGCGATAATGGTGTACGCTGCTCAGGTGTGGGGCTACAGCAGATACGAACAGGTGGAAAGATTATGGCGGTTTTTCGTAGAACGACTGTTTTAACTTGCCTCACAACACGCCCAGTTATATTCTATTCCTTGAAACGGGAGAACCACCACTTTTTGAATACACGCTCCGATTGCATTTCAATTATATTAACAAGGTGATGACAATGCAAGATTGGCGCCTACCAAAACTGCTAGCAGAGGAAGTGATAAAGATAAGAGTATTCTGGTACAGGAGCTGGCTGGATATGGCGCAAGGGCTTAATGCTGATGTTGATCTCAGTCTAAGCAATATGGTTAACTGGAGAAATGAACTCAATAGAATTTGGAAGCTGAATAAGTTGAAAAATATGGAAGAATTCAGAATTGCAGCGAACAAAGCTGGATATCACATAATTTAAAGAAAGCTTAGGAGTGTGAATTTGGGAGATAATGGTTATTTGAAGGAGGAATTTCCATTGCCAGATATTAGGTGGATTATGAAAGTGAGAGGGGAAATGTTATACTTGAATGACAGACCGTGGATAGAGGATAAGAGAGGAGCGTGTTCACTGTGTAATTTGGGTGAAAGAGAGAATAATTTTCATTTTGTTGCTCGGTGTTTGGTTTTGGGAGAGTGGCGACGAAGTGACTGGGTAGTTCAACTCTATCTGAAAATGAGTACATACAAGTTTTGAACGGTGGAAATTGGCGAGGGCTGGTTGAATTTTGTATGAACGCTTGGGATTATCGATGGTTTCTGGTAGAGAATTTCAACTATTAAATAAACTTTATTCATATTATCTCTAGGATAGTTGTAATAGGGTGGAAATTTAATCTTATAGTTGTAAATCTGGTTGCTGTTTAGTGTTCAGATAGGTAAAATTTTAATATTTTTTAAAGTCAACAATAAGATAACTGGGTAATGTTTGATTCGCATGACTTAACTTCTCTAGTATGGAATAATTGTAGGCTATTGAGAATATGTATTGATGAATTGCAAATGTAAATATTTCTATATCAGTATAATTTGATACATCATTGAGAAAATTTTGAAAATCGATTTGAAAATGTAATATCATATTTGAAGAACTGATGTAACAATCAAGACAAGATATAAAAACGAGAAGATGTCACTCACTCATCATGGTGAAATTTAATTATGTAGTTTCTCCGTATTTCGCTAAGGATGATTATTGTAAGTAATTGGTTTCACGGTTTTCTCTCATTAAGGTTCAGTTTATGAATGTAACTTATCTTATATTATGTTTCGTTTATGTATTAATGTTCGATTACACTATTTCATTTTTTATTTCTTTTCATATTCCTTTATTCATAAAATTGTACAATACATACAATGAATAGTGTCACTTTTATTCACATGGTCTTATCACTAAAATATTATAAAGAACTAAACTAACAACTATACATTTTAAACTAACTATGAGTATAACTAATAAAATATGATTAACTTATAAGTTGACCTTATTATTATATTAAGAGAGCAGGTGATCCTCAATAATATGTTTCAATAATATGATCCACAGCATTTTTGATAGACATGCCCCTGTACGTACCGCGCATCCTAAGAGGAAACCTGTACCTTGGATAAATGAGGACATACTGACTGCCAGACGTGAGCGTGATAAAGCCAGAAGAATATTCAGAAGGACTAGCAACCAGGGCGACTTTGAAATTTTCAAAACTTGGCGAAATCGTGTAAAATCTCTTAGTCGCAATGCAAAACTTCGCTTCTATCACAGGCAGTTCAATCAGAATAATTCAACGTCAACTCTATGGGACAATGTCCGAAGGTTGGGAGCTCATAAAGGGAGGGCCAATACTGGGATCAATTTACCGCTTGATGAACTGAACGATTTTTTCACCCTCAGTTCAAATCAGACTGATGCCTTCAACTCACCACTGGCTGCAGATCATCTTGTCATGCAGTTCGGTCATGACTTGCCAGGGGAGAAATTCTTTTTCTCACATGTTACTCCTTCCATGGTGTCAAAGATAATATGCTCCTGCTCAAAAAACTCAAAAGGAATAGATAATATCCCGAGCCTGTTCTATAAGAAATTGTTACCAGTCATTCTACCCTCAATTACACACATATTCAATGTCTCTCTTCAGATGGGAAGATTCCCTGATCTCTGGAAATGCTCTATGGTCAAACCTATTCCCAAATGTACTAATCCTACCACTCCTGCTGACTGCAGGCCTATTCATATTCTTTGTTCCATATCTAAGGCACTGGAGAGAATTGTGCATGCTCAGGTAAGTCAACATCTTTCCAGTTTCAATTTCTTTTCAGATTTTCAATCTGGCTTCCGCCCAAATCATAGCACATGTACTGCTCTCTTGCGCATAACAGATGACATACGTGAAGCTATGGATAAGAGATTACTCACAATACTTCTCCAGTTCGACTTGAGCAAAGCATTTGATAATGTTTCTCATTCCTTGCTAATTCATAAGCTTAAGTATCATTGTCACTTCTCTGATTCAGCTGTAGCATGGTTCTCCTCCTACTTGTCAGACAGATTTCAGGCGGTATTTGGTGGCAGTGGTGATTCTTCCTCTTGGAGACCAGTTCGGAGGGGTGTTCCTCAGGGTTCAGTATTGGGACCCCTTCTATTCTCCATATTCATTAATAATGTTCCTTCAGTTTTTTCCAACTGTTCCTATCATCTATTTGCCGATGATCTAATGATCTATGGGCAATGTTCTAAAGAAAGCATTCCTGAAGCAGTTCAATCCATGAACCAGAACATTGAATCACTTCTGCAGTGGACCAATGCCCATAAGTTAATTCTCAATGCAAAAAAGACCAAAAGTATAATTATTGGTTCTCCTACTCTCCTAAGCAGAATTGATCAGGATAGAGTCCCAGCAATCACAGTTGAAGGTAATGTTGTTCCCTACCTGAAGAGTGTGCGAACTCTTGGATTATATATAGATCAGACCCTCAGCTGGAAGGAGCAGACCACTCACGTGTGTAACAGAGTGTTTGCTGGTATGCACCAGTTTAAACGTTTGAAAAAATTCCTGCCTAGAAGCACACGTATCCTATTGGTCGGATCCTTAATTAGACCCTTTATTGATTATTGCTCAACTGTATATGTTGATCTGACAGAGGAATTGAATGGTAGGATGCAGCGGTCGCTCAATTATGCTGTGAGATATATTTATGATGCCAGACGGGATGAGCATATAACACCCTACTACATTCAATTGGAATGGCTGAAAGTCAGGAATCGGAGGAAATATTTCCTCCTGATTCTTGTATATAAGATTATAGTGCAGAATGAAGGACCATCCTATCTTCGTAATTCATTCACTCTGTTGGCTACTTTTCACACTGCTCGACAAACCAGGTCACATCAGTACACTCTTCAAATCCCTCATCACCGTACATCCATCTTCAACTCTTCTTTCATCACTACAGCCTGCAGAGAGTGGAATGCTCTTCCAACTCACATTGTTTTCTCCACGTCTCTTCCCTTGTTTAAAAAAAGATTGTATGCTCATTTGCTTAGGGTTGATGAGTGACCAGTCCTTCATTACTTATCTCTTATCGTCTCTCTCTAAATTATTTCTCATGTTTTGTATTAATTCAACTTTTTTCATTAAATCATAACTTCAATTCACCACAATTGAATAGTGTATCATAATTTTTGATTATTCAATTTCAAATGGGATTCCGCTGCATTCTCAAATATTATAATACTTATTCTACTTTAAAACTATTTATTAGTTTTCACTGTAGTTTTATTTTTACTGTATTAGTAACTCTATCATTGATTTTGTATTTAGTCATTTATTTTCTTTCTCAACGCTACAGTACGTTATTCTTTTCTCTTTTTTTTCTTTCTTTTCATTTCTTGTATTACATAATTTTTAGGTATTTAGTGTAATATACTAATATAAGTTTATATTACAGTTGTAACTTTGAGATGTAATGTATGTTGTGTTGTGCAATGGGTCTTTCCAGACCTAGCACTAAATAAAAATCAATCAATCAAATCAATCAATCAATACTATAGAGTGCTCTATTTGTGAGGTATTTTTTCAATTCCAATTTAAATCTGTTGGGATTTGCCTCTTCTTGGATACTTTTTGGTAGCTTGTTATAAAACTTAGCTCCTATGTATGTGGGCTTCCTCTTATAAAACTCAAGTCTATGGTTTTGCAAATGTAAAAGTTTGTCTCTGTTTCTAGTGCTGTATCTATGATTATATCCTAACGTTAAAATATTTCCAGGGGTTTCTTTTACAGACATAATTGTTTCAAATATGTAAAGGCTGTGAACTGTTAATATATTTAAGGGAGCAATGACTATGTTCTTGGTTAGAAAATGAAAGACTTAACTCGAGCTGACGGCGGAAGCCTAGCTTAAGATGTTTAGAAATAATACACAATTTATTGTATTGTTATCAAGAAATTGCAAATAAAGCATCATCATTATTTTTATTATTATTCAGTTGGACGTTTAGACGCGCGCTAAAAACGAATTTTTGAAGCTATTCAAGGATACGCCCAATATTTGCATTTTTATATTCTTTTTCTGCGTTTTCTATGATTTTTCAAGAACCAATCAGCAGAACATGGTGAAATTTTGTGGAGAGGTTCGTCCAAGGTCTAGTAATGTTGTGTTGAAATATTTTTGAAATCCGTTCAAGATTACGCCAGTAATCAATCTTTTTTTTTATTGTAGATGTATTGCGGGTGCATATCTTCCGCCTTGATACGACCAATCTTTACTGTAAATTCAATTGTTCAGCAAGATTATAGATGAACTAATTTGGAAGATATTGTATAAAGTTTCAAACTATGTCCGATATACTTCCCAAAATAACGCTTGATATTAGCGTTTTACTATTTTTCCGAATTTTTCGTAGTTTTTCTTAGATTTTTCGAGAACCAATTGGCAGAGAATGTTGAAATTTGGTAAACAGGTTCAGATTAAGTCTAGATATGCGGTGTTTAATAAATTTCGAAGCCCTTCGGAAGTTACGCCTGTAATAAGGTTTTCCAATGTTGGAATTTGCACTTTTGTTTATTTCACGGAAACTACTGAACTCCTTTGGAACGGAAATTGCAGGCTAGCGAAGCGAGCCTGTTTGTCTCAGCTGACACAGACAGAGGTTTTTTAGGCGAGCGAAGCGAGTCTGCCGGCTAGTATTATATATGTTTATTTTGCTGTATAATGTTTGTTCCTTTTCCTACAGCTACCTTGAAAAGTTGTTGTTTCTGAACTGATTACAATGCCCAAAAATCTACTTTCCTCCACTAAATAAATAAAGCTTCATTGACATTCTTTACAGAACAAAAGCCTCTCTTACGAGGTAAAAAAGTGTTGGCATTATTTGAATAAGTTATTTTTTCCTATCTATTCATATAATTATTACCCATATTTACAATCTTTCAATTATTTTGCTCCATCTGGTTTTGTCTCTCGCTACGGTGAACCACATATCTCCGACTCGCTGCGAAAACTTATCTCTCCATCGGACAGGTGGACGTCCCCTTGCTCTGGTCCTGTCACACGGTACCCACTTAGTGCAGATTTTCGCCAGCCATCCTTAGTGCAGATCAGTCGTCGGCCATCCTCGCCACGTGACCGGCCAATCTCCACTTGACGAGATGCAGTACCGGATTTGAGGGTAGGCCAACTAGGCTGGCGACCAACTAGGCCAACCACATGGGTACCCGCACCACAAAAATGTTGAAAATGAAAAAATATTTTTTAGAACTTCGCAACTTGCATTCGAGCAAACCAATATCAATGAATGGCCAAACTGTGTTATATAATCTGTATTTGTTGAATATAATGTATCTGTTTAATAATAATACAAGTTACTAAAGAAGCTATTTAAACCCCTCTTGGACGAAATCACTGTCTTTGGAGATAAAACTGCGATTTGCTGTTTACCTGTCTGGCTAAAGAATTGAATTCAGATGAATTTTATTTCTTTAAGCTTACAATCATTTACAATCACTTATTATACAGCATACCGTACTTAATAAATGAGAAATTAAAACAGTAAGGTTGCAAATAATGAAACTCATAATAAGGCTTAAAACTCTTCAAAAAATATAGTTTCAGAGTATTTTTTTCGAAAACATTTTCTCCCTAGCCGGAGAAATACTTCTTCAGTTCACCATCATTGATAGCTATTCTTGTTTATGACCGTAGGTATGAAATTGTAAATGTAATATTATTGCTAAGCTGTTCGGATAGTGAATAATAAATTATTGTAATAAGTTATATGCTTTGGGAGTTTGCACTACCACACTACCGTACCAAAATTGGTAGTTTGGCACTTATTTATTTAATGAAAGTTGAATTCAACTTTGAATGAATAAAATGGAAACTTAATACAAACTTCAGCTTGAAAATCGAAACAGTTCCATCGGGATCAATTATTTTGCATGAGTTATATAATTTTAAATTTTATCCCAATCTCATAATGAATGAGTTTTCAATAACTTATGGATCTTTCTTAAATTTGTAATTGTTTTTTTTTTCAATGAATAATGAATTTTTATTCCCATCTTGAAAAAATACATATTTTCGATTTCAAAAACTAGGGAATTAACTGACCACTATATCCAGTAAATGTGGCCAGTGTACAAAAAAATAAGGATACAAATTCTGAGTCTAGTCTATACAATTTACAATTCTAGTTAGAAAACTGCCTGCAGCGCATCGTAATAAAATTATACGATAAAATGTAATTTTAGGGGATTTTGGGGATGTAAGGGTTTTTTAAAATCGCTGTAGCACATGAACCACTGAACATAGAAGGGCGAATTTGGTCTCAAATTGAAGAGAAATGAATTTCGCCGAGAGGGATTTTGAAATACGGATGCAAGAGTTTCCAATTCAAAGTTACAGACTTTTAAAGTAACTGAATAATTCCTGTGAAAAAAATATGGAGTTTTCAAAAAATTATAACTTGGAAACGGTTGATGATACAGAGTTGTGATTGGTCTCAATCTCTTCCAAATTTTGTTCTCTAGAAAAAACATACATGGAATTTTTTTTGTCCGACGCTTGGTTCGGCTACAATTCACAAAAAACTGAAATTTTGCACCTTTCACCCCCCCCCCTCCCCCAAAAACCCGACGCTCATAGGGGTGTAACTTTTTACCAAACAATAGAGGGGTTGTATAGAACAAGTTGGCGTAGGAATCGTCTTTTCTCTTTGGATGTTGAGGTTCGGCCTTTTTTTGAACTAATTGCACCGTACTATAACACGGACTGAGAAATTCACTGAAAAAATTGACTGATTGAATGGACTGATGACAATGAACTGACAGAATGGACTGAAACAATGGAATGATGAACTGAACTAATGGATTGGAAGAGTGGACTGATAGGATGCACTGAATAAATGGACTGATAAAAAATACTGACAGAATGGACTGATATATTGGATGTACACAATCCACCAGTTTTGGAAATACATTTTCAAAAATTTCCTCTTATGTGATTGGTTGAAAATCTGGAAAAACCAGATTACTTTACTGAATCTTTCTCCTGAGAATTATCTGCCCAATTTAGTCCAATTGATTACAGTAATCATCTATGTCGACTCGTCGCCTGTCGTTGAGGAATAGAAATGGCAGTTTTTATTATTAGTCGAAAGTTAACTGCTCTGTGTTGATATTGATAGGTTATTTACAATTGTTTCGAAATAATAATATAATTAGAATGTTTGCTTCGATTATCTGTTGCATAATAATACAAATCAAACTTATTTAAAACGTTTTTTGAACAAAATTATATACTCTGGTGATAGTACTGCGTTTAGCTGAAAAGAAATTGGCCGTTGTACTGCTTTTAGCTGGTAATCGCACCAAAAGTGGCGAGAAGAATCAAACTTTAACACCTTCTTACATAATCAAAATTGATCGTACAAATTTTATCAATAAATTAAACGTTTCTGGACTGCTACAATCGATTATACTGGTAGATAGATTACGCAAAAATTTAATAATTAATCCATTAATGCCATTAATTTATGATGCAAAGTTTCAATGTGTAGCACTGGCCTACGGTACTCAAAATGCTCTTAATCTATTGTTAGGCTAATCTATCGTTGGTCTGGCATTACACGATAATTATAGTTCTATGTCATACATCTATTATCAAATATATTATAATATGTTCTCTATAGGAGAACATATGACACATAGAATATGATCATTGATAATAGTTGGTCAATTACACGATAATATTTTATCATCACAGATGTTCGGTAATAGAAATATTTCATAGAACTTTTATCATGTGGCCTAATACCCGCTATTCAAAATGCGTAAATTATTATTGTTTTAGAACTTTTATGTTATAGAGTGTTAGGAAAAATATTGTGTGCAACTGGTGTGCAAAAGGTTTACCAAACTCGATAGATGGCCGAACCAGAGAGAATAGAATATAGAAATTATATTTCTATATAATATATTTTCTATATAACATATATTTCTCATATTCTATTATCGCTGGGCCGAACTCAGCTTCGCTTCGTTCGGCCATTCTCTATCTCGTTTGACAATCACCGGTTTTTCGCACAAGTTGCACAAATATCTATTATATTGAATTGTATTCAATTACAGGAACACATTCTTTACAACACCGTCCTGTATATATGTAATGATATACTGAAAGGTAGCTGTAAACATTTCTATCAAGTCAATTTCATATTTCTCACGTCTCATCTTTGGAATTATCAATTGTGTAGCTTCGTTTTTTTACAATATGTTAGTTCAATACTCATTTGGTTTCTTTCTTTTTCATTGCAATAATGCACAAGATGTAAATCTGGCCTTCGATTTGAAAAAAGATTGCCGTCAGTACAGGTCATTTTCAAACAACCCCAAATTTAGAGAAAATAATGGTTAAATCAGATTATTTTGAGAGCTTTGGCTAGTGAAGTTTGGGAGCGTCAAATACCAAATCAAGTGTTAGTTATGATAATCCTGTCTTTGATTATTCAATATGAATGAAATATGTTTAAAAAACTTCTGAAAACCAAACGTTTAAAAACCCGACAAAAAAATCTGCCCATCTTTTGAATCTCAGTATGTATTTGAAAAACAATATATCTCATAAACATATATTGCCCAAGGTTATTCTATTTTCATGATACATCTATCATACATAATATGTTTCAGACTGACAAGGTTGGCATTGACGACTATAACGTATGAATACATACGTTTTAATGATTTATGGAAGTTTTTGAAATATTGTTTTTTAATAAATGCGCCCAGAAACAAGTACTGTACCAGTCCAAGAATATAATAATAATGAAATTGGGAGGATAAATTCAATACATGAAGAGGTTCAAAGATGCAACAGGAAATTTATTTTCTTCTTTTCAGTCGGATTTGAAAACTTAGATTTTTGTGTAATAATATTGATGAATAATTGGTATTCAATTTTTATGAATAATAACAATGTACTTTTTGCTTGCTTTGCAGCTCACTTAATGATCTTTGAGTAGCGTACCGTACGCTGTTCAAATACTGTTCTATCATTCTCGGCGTTCCCTTATTAAAAAATTCTTGTATGAAGCGCCATCATTGTTCGAAACGCGGCTCAAAAATTCTGTATGTGAGCTGCAAAGCCAGGGAAAAGCAAGCAAAAGTAAATCAATATTTAGTACCAGGTATATACTGCAGTGTAGAGAAATATGGATAACCTCAACAATCATGTTGCTGGTTTCTAGAAACTATTCTAATATATTTATTTTTATCTTTTTAGTTTTTACATTTTAGATGTAGCCTATGTATGATTGGGAACATGTTTCGGGCAATACCCCCAGAAAGTTCATTTTTTGGCAGTGAGAAGATTTATTGTTTAAGAGAAGATTATGTTCTATAATTTGGAGCCCAAATGCGACTTTCTAACATCAATAATTTCCAAGATAGACGCATTTTAACACAAAAAATTGGTGTGTTTTCCTGTGTATATAGGAATAAGCACAAAGAACTTAGGTTAATGAAATTCTTCAATTTTGTCCGAATTAAAACATATACGAAATAGAACCGCCTTTTGGGAAGCTTGAAAACAATGAGCTATAGTTTTCTGTTAAGATTCTCTTCACTTTCGTTTACGAAAGTGAGAGACTGAGGGATGTCCTTAGATTATTATCCTTGAAGGGTCCTTTTCTACTGCAAATAGTCCAGATTTTGAGCAAAGTTACAATAAGTATTCTGATGAGGAATGATCAATATAGACTACCAGACATCACTTTGAATATTGTTATTACTCTGTGTGTATATTTTAGTATCAAAATATTGACAAAACCACCTTGTAGCTGAATTTGGAAGGAATTTCCATTCTTGGTAAAGTGATTCTTAAACTTCCAAAAATAGCTCAAATATCAATACTATTTGGACTCTACTCTCATGCTCGATAAACTTTCAGGGTGAGGGGGTAGTGGATTTATTGTTAGCTTTTTATGAGTAACACATCACATTTAAAAGTGATTGTACTCTAGTGTGGAGATAGTTAATTTATAATCTCAGTGGTGTTATCCTGTGAACAGCTCAACATCCTGATGACTGACTGTGTCTAGTAAACAAATGCAATTTTTCCACTCTAGCCAAATTTCAACCTAGGATAGTTTCTGGACATCTAAATACATGAAACTTATACTGGGATAGGGTGACACACTGGACACACTGACACACTGACACACTGGACAAAAATTCACAGCAAAAATGGCTGATTTGAGGGTAGATTTGAGGTCACCAATCGATCAAGGGCACTGAGTAGGCACAGGGAAAACCTCCAAACTTTGAAAAAAATTTTTATCCCGCTCATGGGGTACAGACCCCCTGAATATTTCCTGTCTAGTGAACCGTTGATTTTTACAGCAAAGTCAATGGAGGAAGCTTTCTGTTCAGGAATCCCAAAAAACATGGGTTTTTGCAGGAAAATCCCAAACCGGATAAAAAGGGGGGCCCCAGTAGGGGGGGGATTTTCGATTTTTGACCTTATTTTCTCAATTCACAGCAAAAACTGTTGATTTTAGGAGTGTCATGAGAGTCACCAATGGATCCTGTGGCACAAAAATGGTACAAGAAAACCTCTAGACCCTCATAAATTTCTCTTCTTCCCCATCATGGGGTAAGCAAGCCTCCCAAAATTTTTCAACTTTTTTAATTTGACAATTTAGGAGCAAAAAGTGAAGAGGACCTTTTTTGTTCAGAATCACAAGAAACATCCGATTCATGCACATCGGTTGATATGGGGCCACAGTAGGGGCAATTTTTAATTAATTTTTGCAAATTTTGCCGGATTTTTGAGAATTTTCAAGGGTCAATTTTGAACAGAGTTAATGATGTTTTAGCGCGTTTTTGAGGTCAGAATCATTTTTCTTGGGTCCTTATACCCCAATAATAATGCTATTTGCCCAAATAAAATATCCAGGGGTTGGGGGGACATGGGTCAAATTTTGCAAATTTTTGATCCCCTGTGAACTTCTCTCATTTTCATACCGGCAACGATTGTGTTATACATCATTGAACTCAGCTCATCGAGACGATTCAGAAACACATATCTAAAAGTAAAATTTGAAAAAATTTTTAAACCTCAAGTATGGACTTGTAATATTTTTCATAATTTCTCCCTCATACTATGTGCTCACTTTCTTTATACAAAATATTCAATGCTTTCTCAGATGAGATGAATGTATGAAAATTAACATGTTGAAACCATAAAAATTCGCTTATACATTAAAAATTACAAAATTTTAGAAAATTAATTTCAGGGGTCTTTGAGTCACCCCAAATTTTTCTTTCCAACTTTTTTTATTTGAAAATTTGTGAGCATGAGTGAAAAGGACCTTTCTTACTCAGGACTCCCAGATACATACAAATATGTAGTAGAAAAAGATGACTAATTTACTCTGCAAGGGGGTTTCTGGGGTAACATTTTCAACTTTCTATATCAACCAGGACTGTGTCAATATCATTTACCTGGGTGAATTCTAACCTGGCAAGGATTTTCAACCTCAAAATTCACTCTAAAATCATGGAAAAAAATTTCCCAAACCCAAAACAAAATTTCTAACTCTAAAATTCCCAAACCCACCAAAATTAGTTCAGGGGCGAAGCCTCTGACGAGCGCAAAGGCGAGTTACATTGAAAGTTCGTGAGTTCAGTTTTCAGGTTAGAAGAAATAAATCGTGGAATAGATACTTTTTCAAGCAGTTGGATCCAAAAATTGAACTTTGAACTGGCTGCATCAACCTAGGAACAGAGAATTTTCCAGACATTCATGGACAGGGAAAAATAAAGACTGTGACCTTGAACTTCGAGAAATGAATCAATCGAAACAGTTGATATTGATTAAAACGACTGGACTTTGAACGATAATAATAACCAACTCCATTATCAATAATTTATCCATTTATTTAATGGAAAAAATACAATTCAAAAACGGAAAATAAATATAGACCAATTCATTGAACATTTACAGTAGGCCACTGGAAAACACACTATCTAAATAATATGTCGCCAATTCGGTGAAAAAATTAGACGGGGAATTTTTGAAGAAATTTACAAAAGCTAGACTCTCTAGACATTACGGTAGATAATTTGATGTCGTTTTGAGAATGAGATTAAAGGAATACGAGTCCGAGATTAGCATAATAAAACCAGAAAATTTCGGAAAATTGCAGGATTGCCGAGGAAAAAGAAATGAAATACAATAATGTACTGTACTAATGAAGAGATTATTAAATTGATTGGTTTTTTGGTTCCTGGAATAAATTATTAAATTACATTGAAGACTTCATGGATGGACAAATAGAAAGTACAGAAAGAGCTCGTGATTTGTGAAAATTAATTCAATTGTGATAAAAAAATATTGAGTTGAGGAAGAAAAAAGAAAAATTCAGGTTGGAAAACGCTTCAAAAAAGGATTTGATTCAAGAGACAAGAGCAATACGGAAAGAAAGCTCTTGTCTCTTCAATCAAATCCTATTTTTGAAGCGTTTTCCAACCTGAATTTTCTTCTCACTTCCTCAACACAATATTTTTTTTATCACAATTGAATTGAATTCACGAGCTTCCCTTTCTATTTCCACATCTTTCAAAAATTTACCAAGTAAGAGGGAAAAAAGTCATAATGATAAGAGACAAAGTAATTGAAGATAAATGAGAAACTGTTCTCACTCGATGAATTGAATGAACAAGAAGTTAATACTGCCAAGTGGCCTAGGAGAGTGAGTGAATCATCCCCAAGAGAACAGGAAAAGAAAAGTACCAGGCGGGCGTGGTGTTTCTGGCGCCCTGTGCAAGATTCTCTTCGCAGGCGCCACCCCATTATCGGACGGATGCAATCCAACATATAACATATTCTAAGCCAAAACATGGATTCATGCTGCGTTTCATCTTCTACAGTTTACTCATTTGTAATCGCTACTGCTGAAGCGTTACAAGTTTCCTAACTAAACGCAGTGATGAGAATAAAAAAGAATCAGGAAAATGAACAGAAATTAACACATGCAAGAAGACAAAAATCTGATAGAGGAACCGGGAGGAAGGAAGGATGAAATCTAGTGAACTCAAGTTATCAGTAATAGCACTTTCAAGGAAAACGCAGAACAGGATCTATTCGAAATTTAAAAAAGAGCAATACCACTAGGAAACACTAATATACAGAGTGTTTCAGGAGGAATGTGCAATACCTCTCAGGCTGATTCCTTACACTAAGTAGACAAAAAAGTCTCCATAGGACCAACCCCCAAAAACGCTTTGTTACCGAGATAACAATGGCGGAAAATTGAGATTTGTCAAAATATATTAATTTTTTAAGGCTTTACTGAGGTTCTAAAATGATCTTATGTAAAATTAGCTGAGAAATTCAATGAAACCGTTTGAAGTTTGTAGCTCAAACGGTTTTTGAGATCATTGGAAAAATATGCTAAAAAACGCCATTTTCAAACAATAAGGGTTATAACCCGATAACGAATAATAAATTTGTATTTTATTAATGGGTTGAAGAAAGTTAGATTCTGAACAAAAATTTAATGGCCGCGATTGTGTTTTTTTTGAAATCTCAGAAATATGATCAAAAATTCAAAATGGCTACTAAACACAAAATGTTTACCTGTGCTAAGTTTTGTCCATTTTTCAATTTTTGATTGCTATTTCTGAGATTTGGTAAGATTTACACAATCACCGCCATTCAACTTTTTTTCGGGAATCCGACTCTTCAATTTCATTAATAAGAAATACAAATTTATAATTCCTTATCCAGTTATAACCTATTATTGTTGGAAAATTGTTTTTAGCATATTTTCCCAATTATCTCAAAACCGTTTGAGCTACAAACTTCAAACCGGTTTCATTGAATTTATCAGATAATTTTACATGGGAAATTGATCATTTTAGAACCTCAGTAAAGCCTCTAAAAATTAGAAAAATTAATATATTTTGACAAATCTCAATTTTCCGCCATTGTTATTCAATTCAATTCAATTCAATTCATTTTTCAAGCATAATACAATGGTAAAATATTCATCGCAACAAACATAATATGATTAGATATAACAAAATACGAAAAATACCAGTTAGAAAAGAAGCTAGTTCTACAACAAAAGATTTAAGATACCTACCTCTATTTTTCGGGAAAAATCTACAACGTAAAACCTGAGCGTAGACTTCATCTGGTAACAAAGCGTTTTTGGTGGTTGGTCCCATGAAAATTTTTGTCTACTTGGTGTAAGGAATCAGCCTGAGAAGTATTGCAAATTCCTTCTGAACCACTCTATATTATGATGTACCGTATATTGAAACACAGAACTTCACAAAGTCATGGCAGTCATTATTCATGTAACTGAATTACAGAGCAACAACGAAAAATAATATAGGAACTTATAATTCTCTGATCTGCCTGAGTTACATATTGAACATGAGTTATCATAGTTAGCATGGCTAAGTAGCTACATGGTTTTAGCAAAGAAACATGGGTTAGTTTTTCCGTATTACCGGTATCTAATAATTGATATTTTCGACTTCTTATAATGGACTCTAATATTAATAGGAAGATGTGTTAAATATAATTATACTAGTAAGTCCCATGGGCTGAAGAACTCGCGTACGAACTCTTCAAGCTAACTTATGGCTTTGATAACTTAATGATGAAATTTTGTAGTCAAGTCCACAAGAACATATTATTGAGTCAAGAGCAAGCGGAACTCAACCATTTTGCTCATTTAGAAAACTTGACTGTCCTGAGAGAGAGCTGATATTCCCAACTGCAATTTCTGTTACATTGAAATCATCGTCTGATAATAACAATCAGATTTGTTTTCAAAATCTTGTTAGCTCTGAACAGATTCTTGCTTCTTGGATAATTATTGTATTTTTATTTTTATTCCCAGTTTTTGTCTTCTATCAGTTGCTTGCTAAATTTGAACCGGATAATTATGATTTAAAAAATCCATAATCATGATTTTTCATCACATTTTTTACTGTGACATTTTTTGCTGCCCAAGAGCAAATAAGAGCCATTATTTACCAAAAAAATACTGGAAAAATGTGTTGTGATAAAATAATTCAAATTGGCGCTCCTGTCAGATGTTTAAGTAAATAGACTCCTATCACATGTTCAAAACTTTGAGATCAATATTAAACATATGACTTCAAATTCAACATGAAAGTAGGTACTTTTCATTTGAGAACATTATTTTTATGATAGTTCTTTCAAATTTGCCGCTAATAAATCAGCTGTTTTATTGAAATCAGATGGATCCAAAAAAATAATTTATTCAAATTCCATATGACATTTTTTCCCAGCCGTGATTATTGTGTTGAAATATACGGGAGTATATATAGATATATTGTTGTTGTTGAGAGCTTATCCTTTTTTCGCCTGAAAAGGAATGAAGGAATCGGTCGATTTCATTGTCCAACGAACTTGACCTGTATAAAAGTATGAAGAATATATGTTCTGAATTTAAGGTTGAGTAATTGAGGCGTTCGAAAGTTATCGTCGAACATACAGAGAGACAAACAGACAGACAAACGAACAGACGGACAACGACTTCGGGCTTGAGTTAAAAGAAGGAACTGCTTACGCTCATCCAACAAAATTAAAGAATAATAATGATTCAATTTCGGTTTTGATGAAGGACATAAGGATATTACTTTTGGTTTTCTTTCAATTTTAGTGTATTCTTCTCATAATTTTTTCTCAAATTGTAATCATACACTGTATGCACTGGCGGCTGTGCACGGAAACAGGTGAAGTGCTGTATAGTAGAAGATACAGGCACTTCACCTGTTTCGTGAGTACGAGCCGCCAGTGCTGTATGGAATCAATAAATAAATTCAATCCATGTCACTAAATCTATCTTAGTAATTTTTCAACTCAATACGATTTTTGCGTGATTCAACTATCAGGATAAAAAGTAATTTTAATCCTATTTTTTATTTTTCACTCGCAGGCGAAGCCTGTTCTTAGAATAGTCAAGACAGAAGTTGAAAAAGTCTGCAAAGTCAACTTGCTAAAGTTCAGTCCGCACATCACCAAAGTATGGAATGAACTGGAGGACAATGAACACGTCATCAAAATGCTAGACATTCGCTATCTCAATCAGAGCGATCAACAACTGATTTATATGAGTGAGTAAGGACTAAGTTCACATATTTAACAGTTTACTGCCCGGTTTTTCAAGGACACTCAAATATTTGAGGGACCCTCAAGTTAACATTTAACAGTTTACATTTTCTATACTTGGGACAGAAGTATGTAATACATAGATAACGTAAGCTGGTATATCATAATTTGGAGGTCCTTCAACCTTCTAGTATGAGCGTGCTTGGAAAAACCTGATGGTAAAGTACCACTAGTGGCCATGTTTAAGAATTTTTATAGTTTATGCCGAATTGTGAGACCATATTATCAGCTATCTCATCCAAAGCTCAAGAAGAATGTAGCCCAGATCCTTCCTGATTGACCTATTCCATGAAATGGCGAATATGTCAATTCACAAATGAATTATTAAATTTTCGTGAAACTCAATTTTAATTCTAGTGGCCATTATGATTCAATAGTGGGCCATGGCACTGATTCATAGTGGCCATATGATGTTTCATGCTCATTGACTAGTCAAATCATTCTCAAGCTGCTTATTGCCAAATTATTCAAGTAAATAACACTTCCATCGTGACGATGATTATAACGCCAGAAATAATAATAGGTTATATTAAAAATGAGTTTGAATTGGTAATGACATTGTTGTTGATTACAAGCTACCAGAAAAGTGAGGTTGAACTTGAAAATAGATATTGTAAAGTTATTTCCTCTATAACCTATTTGAAACAGGTATAAAGAGAACATAAATTCAAGATACACCAACTTCTGCAACAATTTCTATTGGGTGGCCACTCACTAGATTCTTCACGGTTTCTTGTATGCAAATAAGTGGCCAGTCTTCTTTTACGCCTTAGAAATATCAGCTGTATTTGGGTAGAAACCTTCTTTAAACATCATCTGTAGACCATTCTAGGGAATGATTATAACACCAGAAACGTAAAGAAATGTATGACTTTTCTAGTCATATTACAAGTAAATTGTATACATGTACCTTTTTACCGAAACTGCTTAGAGGAAACTGAAAATGTATCAAAACCACGCATTTTTGTTCAGAGGTGAAATAGAGACAATGAATCTCTCTCAAAAATCTCTAATGATGAATCAGCAACGGTCTCCTGATTGCACTATTTAGCTGCTAAATAGTAGTCATTTAAGTTTTCAGTATATTTAGAACTCATTTAGAAGGCATAAAATTAGCAAGTTTAAAGAAAAAGAAACATTCAAGTGGCCACTACTGAAACGATGGCTACCATAATCTGGTGCTTCTTCTCCCTTACATTTTCATTACCGTACTTGGCATGGAAAATGTCCGCTGTTTCTATCAAAATTTGAGTGTCCTTCAAGTTTGAGCTGGCTTGGAAAAAACCCAGCATAACAGCCTTGAAAATATCATTCACATTTACTGACTGAACATACTTTTTATTTTTTAGTGTCAAAATTTGTGAATGGTGATAGTGATCAAGAAACAAGTGAACATAACCTATATTTTTTACCTTATTCATCTCAAATTTGAGGAAAGAACGTTTTCGGACAGAATTGCTCAAAGCTTTACCTCTTCATTGCATAATCTCTTGAATAAATAAATAATAAATAAAAATGTAAGTACGAGGATCTAAAGGCGCTACTCTGATACGATGCGATATTTCAGAAATACCTCGAACATTTGGTGTTTGGCAAACAGTTTTGGTTTGCTATTTCCCAACTAACGAACACACGTCTCCACACATGTGGTTTCCAGAGCGGTCTTCGTACTGGGAATGGCGAATCGTCAAACGAAATCAGGTGACTTTTTCAAGCGTTTTACGTGCAAAAGAATTAAATTGATCAAGTAGGCACCATAGAGTGCTCCATTCCTAAACCTGTACATGAGGTAATGTACATGAATAGTTTTTTTTATCGTTAGTTAAATTAATAAGCTGAGTTACTATCAACGCAAAGAAAACTTTATTAATTATGTTTTAATAAGGAATATTCACTTATCATTCAATTTTTCAAATAAATGTGAGCTTGCGCCAATTTTTCATTTTCACCTGTAAGATAACTTATCAGCTGTTATCTCAAAGTTTTTATACCGACTCTCAAATACATCTGTTTGCGGTTGTCTGCTCTCAAATACTTGAAAACTAGGATTTTTCTAATATAATGAGTTTAAACACCATCAATAACTAAACATTCATATCCTAAATATCAATGTTCTTAATTACTGAGAAATTCATGAAGCAGCAAATAATCACCTATTCTAATTATAAATGCGTTTTTCCCATTTAGTAACGTATGCTTTGAATGCTAAAAACGCGTCAAAAATACACACTGATAATCCACCAGAGCGCAGCACGGTAGATGCTCAGCAGCTTGAATAGACCTTGATTAAAGGAAGCTATGGTATGTCTCTCCACATGCCAGAGAACTGAGTGCACAAAAAATGAATGTCATTATGAACTCAATATACTCATTATGAATGTCATAATATCACATGTTTTAGTAATATCAACATAAATATACTATCAAATCATTTATGGAGTATAACTATATCAGAGAATAGTTCAATCCTTTTTCCTTTTTTGTCCTTAATATGAAAATTGTCGGAAAACCTTACATTACAGGGTGAAAACCTCAAAGTGGCACACCTGGATATAATGCAAATGGCATGAGATATTGAAGCAAGAACTTGACCATACCTCATTTATAACACTTTTCTTTACTTTTTCAGATGGTAAGGAAAATTCCATCATCTTGGATCACATATTGAATCCTACTTCACTTTTTTAAATGGGAAGTTGATCATATTATACATGATTTTCATGCAGTTTTCAAGAGAAATCGAATGCCGGAAACAGCACATCAGTATGTCTAGCTGTCTAGAAGTAATTTCATTTTAAAATCAGAGATCTTCACTATAAATCTGTTAATAGCACCAAACCGGTTGAATCCTATCAAAGTGCGGTTTTCGCCATTCATTTTGTCTTGACATTCTGAATCGAAATCATTCAACACATGAACACATCGGTTATTTTACAAGTTTGGTCCACCATCTTGGATTTATCAAATTTTTTTATAATGTAAGATCGTCATGTGATTCTTGATTTTGATGCATAATTTCAAGATGGAATTCTGGTACGGTGGAAACCGCACTTTGATAGGTTCAACCGGTTTGGAGCTATTAACAGATTTATAGTGAAGATCTCTGATTTCAGAAATTAAATCACTTCTAAACAGTTAGATATACCGATGTGCGGTTCCCGGCATTCGATTTCTCTTGAAAAACTGCATCGAAGTCATGTATGATAAGTCCACCTTCCCTTTGCAAAGTGAAGTTGGATTCAGTATCTGAATCCAAGATGGCAGAAAAAATTCTTATCACCTGAAAAAGTAAAGAAAATTCTTATATGAGGTATGGTCAAGGTCTCGCTTTGATATCTCATGCCGTTTGCGTTATATCAAAGTGTGCCACTCTGAGGTTTTTACCCTGTATAAATTGACGTGCAATTTCAAGAGGAGCATCCCTGTCAAATTTTATTAGAATGTATTGCCGCGTTTAGTCGTAAATGGAACAAACATACATACATACATGATACATACATACATGATACATACATACATGATACATACATACATACATACATACATACATACATACATACATACATACATACATACATACATACATACATACATACATACATACTTACATACATGATACATACATACATTAAATGCAAAATCATCGTCTTGAATCTTAGACCTCACTTACGTTCAGTCAATTAATTGCACGCAATGACGCATGCAATTAATGGAACTCAACAGTATTCCCTTCATGAATAACGCCACATCCATGCAGGGGTGCCCAGAGGGGGTTCGGCAGCGCAAATAATGCGCTTCTACGATTTTAGGCAATTCTATTTTTCAGCTCATATTCTATATATGTTGGGGGATTTTTATAATAATCCCTAGATTGTTGCTCATGTTATATTCAAATATTCGTGAAATATTATATTTCTGATGTTCTTTCATAACATTTTCAGGAAAAATATATTTTCAGCTATGAGTTCTGTTGGGGGAGGGGGGATTTTCATGATTTACCCAAAATTTCTTTTCATATTCATTCACTATTAACACAAATTTCTTCTACACCTACCATAGTTATTCTATTTCCGAGGGGATTCCATTTTCAGCGTGGGTCTGTACCTTATAAGTTTTGGGGAGGTTTATAATTTTTTTGTGTTGAATTCATAGATTATCATCACTCGTGAAAATTCTTCTTATTCTATTATTAGTAACTCATATTAATACTTCTTAAGTCGGGAGGAATATTTGAGATTGAACTTCACAACTTCATTGTTTTTTTTTGTTATATTCAAACACTATAAACACCCGAAAAAATATTCTAGAGGAATTTCCTCTGTTTAATTGTATTTCTGGGGGGGATTCTATTCTCAACGTAAGTACTACAGTATAACTTATTCTGTTTTCATCTCAAAAATTATTCTTTTCAAACTGGTGGTGGGGGTGGGATCTTCATAATAAGCTTCAATATTCTGTGTTTTATTCATTCATACACAATCAACACTTGTGGAGAGTTTTCCTCTTGATATTCAATTATTCAATTTATACGAGAGATTGATTCCATTTCCACTTATCTTCCACGATCTAGTGAAAAATTTATCTCTCCTTCGAATTGATTTATTCTTTGTACACTTTACATCGATTATCTTTACAAAGACACAATGCAAGAGAATCATTGTACAATAGAATAAGAAGCTCAAAAGACTTTTCGTTTGTTCGTGAGCTTTAATTTAAATTAAATAGACATGTAAAAATCAAATTAAGAAAAATAATAAAGTAGATTAGTAAAATTTGAAAATGAAAGAAAGAAAAATTTACGATAAAGTTATAAAGCAGAAACCCCCAAAGAAAAGATAAAGAAGAGAAGAAGAAGCACAGCGAATGCAACGTTTTACCGGTAATAAAAAAATGATGAAGCGCTAGTGAATCAATTCAATCAGCCACTGCATTGCCCTCTGTTAAAAATGGGTCAGTTGAAGTTTTAATCCAAGAGATTATATTGTTTTATTATTTTGAACACTAGCCGACAGGCTGTGGCTTTGCTCGCCTCATCCGTCTAGCTGGACCCCTGGCATTGTCAGCACTGTAAATGAAACGAACAGGCTCGTTTCGCTCGCATGAAAATTTTGTTTAAACGGATTTTCTTTGTTCAACATATCACTCAACAGGGTTTAGCTTCATTTGCGAGTTATTTTGAATATTCAAACTCGAACTTCAAGACTCTGGATAAGAACTTGGAAATATCCTCTAGTACCTTAGCTGAATCTGTGTATAAAATTTTAAACGATTTTAGTTATTTTTCTAAATCTGACATAACTCATCGAAACGCAGAAAATAACTGAGAAATCAAATATTTTTCAGGCTTGATTCAATATCTTTCGAAGTAGTTTAAATCGCGATCAAAAATTGAAAAATCGCCACTATAAACACTGATTTTTCACTCTTGTGCTATGTTTTGTCTATTTTTTTATTTTGGATCGCGATTTCTGAATTTGGGTAGGATTTACACAATCACCACCTCTTAACTTTTGCTTCAGTATTCGTTACTCTTCAACTTCTATGTATTAAAAATACAAATTTATGATTTCATATCCAGTTATAGGCCTAACTTACCCTTAATTGTTGAAATATTGTGTTTTCTAGCATATTTTCCCAATTATTTCAATAACCAATGGAGTTGAAAACTTCTAACAGGTTTCATTGAATTCGCAGCTAATTTTACATAGGACTTGATAATAATTGTAGAGCCCAAAAAGACCTCTAGAAAATTAATATTTGAAAAAATGTCAATTATTCGCAATTGTTATCTTGATAACAAAGTGGTTTTGGAGGTGATTCTTATGGAAATTTAATCTCTATTTGGTTTAAGGAATCTGCCTGAGAAGTATTGCTCATTTCTCCTAAAACACTGTATATTTCATGAATAAATCAATTGAAAACTATAGATTTGAATTACAAAAAATTAGGTTCGAAACTCTAGATTGTTCAAGAACACGAGTTTTCACGTATATTTTCTCAAAATTTTCTGGCGGGTTTTGGTGGTGGAAACTACAAACATAAAATTTCAAAAGTTTACATGATTGATTTTTCCTATATGTTTTTTTTGAGCAAAGTCGTTAATGGCGACATCAAAGTTCATTTTAGGGTTACATCACTTTCGGTACACATTATCATTGAATTGTTCAGCTCAGTTGGTTCGAGTGTTGACCTAGTCACTGACTTAAACCTTTCTAGAGCTGAATTCACTCGTTCATACCAGCTACACATATTAACGATTTATGGAAGTTTTGGAATTGTTGAGCTGCTAATATAGATGCGCCCAAAGCATGTTATGGTAAATAAAATTGGCGACAGAATTTGTAAATTCAATACATAAAGAGATTCAAAGATGGGCAGGAAATTTATTTTCTTCTTTTTAGTCGGGTTTGGAAACCTTAGGGTTTTAAAGTTTCTTAATAAATTTAGGGCCACTACTATATTATATAATATCAGGAGGATTTCAAAAATTTCTGAGCACGAAATTTCTAAAAAGCTAAACCTGTCTACCAAAATTATAAAATTTTCTGTTGATTACTTCTCGAAAATGCAGAAAAGAGTGAAAAATCTAAATATTGGGCGTATCCTTAGGAAGTTGAAATATACATTCTTAGTGCGCGTCTAAAAGTCCAACTAAGCTTGCCTGTCAAATCAAAACGCATTAGGTTCAGTGAATTTTTAGTACTGCTGATGAATCAGTCAGTGCCTTTCCGCTTTCAGATTCAAAGTAGCAAACTGTAAAAAAATGTAATTAATGTTTTTTCGTGATATAAAATAATGATTTGATAGAAGGGACTATAATTTGTTACAAATTTGAGTTTAAATGCGACTTCTCCCCATCAATGGCGTCTCAAGGGCACATTCAAACACAAATGTTAGCATTTTTCCAAACCACTGATTTATTAAAAAAACGAGATACCGGTTTCGGTTGTTACATTATCAATCTCTGTTAAACTCACTCAATATCAATTTCACAACTACTCAAAGAGTGCGGGTAGCATTTTTCTCAGTACATGAGAATGAACTCAGACTACTTAAGGTAGTTATGAATTTATTCAATTTTGATCAAATTCGATAAATTTTGAGTTTAACATCAGTGGTTTGGAGTATCAAGTAACCATGTTAATCCTCTTCAATATTTAACTACAAACTATTTCCATATTTTGAAACATACTGTTGATAGTTTTTGAGATATTGACGATTTAATGACGATATGTAGGCCTATTTGAAAATAAAATAAAATTTGAAGGCTCTTTGAGCCTTTAACTGAATTTCATCCAGTTTCTTTCTTCAATATTTCGATGTACCTAGTCTATATTCTACGTCAGTTCACATGAATTTCAGGTCAATTCTGGGAAGTATGTAGGCTATATCAAATGTAGCCTACATTATTAACTTTCTGTGTACATTTGATTCATTGATAAATAGGCCATAAACCACTCAATAATCAATGGCATCAATAAAAATCAGCAACAAGTCGTTTTAGCTCAACTACAACCGATATTCATCAAGTTCTTCATTTTAATATTTTCCATGTATAATGTTAGTTAGTATGTACGTTATACGTATTTGAAATCGCTTGATATGGTTTACCAAGATTGACCAAAAATAATTTATAATATACTGTAATACTTGATGTGCTGGCTGGGACAGTAAGAGATGGTGATATGATATTATCATATATCGTAATATTATCATATATGATAATCATCATAGCAACGAGTAAACTAGTTAGTGTTTTTATTGTGGCTCGAAATTTTCAATTTTATACAATATTTTAGAAGAAATTTTGTGAAAATTGGTGATTTGATTCATTTGGAATAATTTATTGCTCTAAATTCAAAATTTTTATAATTCGGTATTTCTCCTGGACTATAAATTTATTCTTAATTGAAGTGCTACGAAAATCTAACCTAGTTTCGAACTTGATTATTCATCAAAATTTGGTATGAAGACGTTTTGGACATTAGTCTGTGTTTTCAACCAATAAGTTATTGTTTCTGTAAAATAAATAAATGAAATGAATAAATAAATGAAATGAATAAATGATGATGTGGTCTCCTACTTAGAATCTTATTCTATTTCGTTTGTACAGGTGTCAGGCTTAGTTCGTTAAATTCTTCAGTTTTGAATATTCAAGGACCCTACAGCTAGTTATTGTCGAATAGATTTGATCAAAATATTTGTTTTAATTGTACAAGTGTGAGGCTCAGCTTGTAATTGATTCTTTATTATTGACATTAATTTCAGGGTTTCAACAATAAGTAACAAGAAGTTGTTGTAGAACTAAACCGGATCTCATTCTGATTTTCTAATCATATCAAATTTTATTTTAAAATCTGATTTCATGGAAAATAAGATGATAAGCGGTTACGCAATAAACACATGTCCCATGCTAATCTTATGGGAAAACAGTCGCCGTCAGCATAAAAAATGATAGAAATAGAATTGACAGACTCTCACATTGAATTTACTGTACCGCGTGTTAAATATTCTTGTTGATATTGATAATCCAGAAGCATTGATATATCCCTGAAAATTCAGGTTTTATCTCATTCCCGTTTCTGGGGTTTTCCAACAAAAAAGTAAGGTGGAGGTTCGTTGGGGGGGGGGGGTTAATACCAAATAGGAGGGGGCTGATTTAAAGCAGTTAGAATGGGGGGGATTTGCGCTTCTGTCCATGGGGGGGATGGGCCCCTCTGCATCCATGGGTGACTTCGTGAGGTCTACTGTTCACAGAACTACTAGTATATTGTGGAGCAATTGCCATAGTCTGAATTTCGAAATACACAACAAAAATAAAATGTTTTAATCTGAACAATTTTTACAGACACAAGTATTTTTCTGGCTGAGAGAAGAGATGAAGGAGAGTGGATGATCGGTCCTAATATGGAAACGCCTCCCACTTCTATTCCTCAGACATTAGTTAATCCAGAAAAGTGAGTGTGGGAGGTTGATTAATAATATTATTGTAGTCCAACTCCAATTTTAGTTAGAACCATCAGCTGACTCAAATGAAACACAATTTCATACAATCCTGGATTAAGCCATATTTGGTTTGAAATGCTATTGATACGGTGATACGGGCGAGCTATCGCTGTGGCATACCGCACAAGGGCGAATGAAAACTATATTTGGCTTTAGCTGTACCAGAACAAATGAGATGCAATAGTAATACTGTACGGATGGAGTATGAAAGAATGCACTGATTTTCAGCTGATTTTTTATTTGCATTGCTCCATACAACTCAATGTTTTTATATCTTATTGGTCTTGGTACCAGTGCGCGTTCATTCCAAAGACCATAATAAAATTATTATGCATAATCTCCGTTCAAACCAAGGATAGATATTAGATAAATTAATAATTGATATAATCGCATTCGCATTCATCATAAAGTATTCTATCTGAATGATCAACTGAGGTTAAACCATAAAATAATTTAAAGTTGAACTGCTATATTGAACATACGGGCCTCAGTGTGATAATTGAAGCTTCATTTCAATTTCAAATGCCATTACAGAATAAAATTGGCGTCTAATCACTAGTATCTACTCTATTCAATCTAATGCAAGAATCAAAATAAAATATGAAATGAACCACATTTATCGCATCCAGCCCTCAGCCATATACAGAGTGTTTCAGGAGGAATGTACAATATTTCTCAGGCTAATTATTTAGACCAAGTAGACAAAAAAGTTCCATGGGACCAACCCCCATAAACGCTTTGTTACCGAGATAAAAATTGTGGAAAATTGAGATTTTTCAAAAAAGATTAATTTTTTTAATTTTCTAGAGGCTTTAGTAATAAGCAATTTTTAAACAAAATTAGCTGAGGAATTCAATGAAACCAGTTCCAAGTTTGTAACTTCAACGGTTATTGAGATAATTGGAAAACTGTGCTAAAAAAACCATTTTTTAACAATAAGGGTTATAACTGGATAAGCAATCATATAAAATTGTATTTTTTATTGATGGAAGTTGAAGAGAGTCGGATTCTCAAGAAAAAGTTAAATGACAGGGATTGTGTAAATCTTACCCAAATTTCAGAAATAGCGATCAAAAATCGCAAAATTGACAAAAAATGAAACAAGTGATAAATTTGTGTTGTTAGCGATTTTGCGATTTTTGATCGCTATTTCTGAGATTTGGGTAGGTTTTACACAATCGGCGCCATTTAACTTTTTCTTGAGAATCCGACTCTCTTCAACTTCCATTCATAAAAAATACAATTTTATGGTTCCTTATCCATTTATAACCCTTATTGTTGAAAAATGGTGTTTTTAGCACATTTTTCCAAATATCTCAATAACCGTTAAAGTTAAAAACTTGGAACTAGTTTCATTGAATTCATCAGCTAATTTTACATAGGAATCGCTTATTTTAGAACCTCACTAAAGCTTCTAGAAAATTAGAAAAATCAATCTTTCTTAAAAAATCTCAATTTTCCGCCATTGTTATCTCGGTAACAAAGCGTTTTTGGGGGTTGTTCCCATGGAACTTATTCGTCTACTTGGTGTAAGGAATCAGTCTGAGAAGTATTGCCCATTCCTCCTGAAACACTCTGTATGTATGATACATTTTCGTCGGATAATGAAACATCATAGGCTAATCCTATCAATCTTTTTATTAATCGTATCTGGGAGATTTTACTTGCGACACGGCTCTCTTAAGAAAGAAGAGGCTTTACTATTACTAATCTCTCCCACTACCCGTGCGCACTACGTAGAGCGCACTTCTCTTCACTCCTCATTCCATTACTCCTCTTAATGCCACGCTCTAAGGCCCATTCTAGACAGAAGCGTCGAAAACGCCACGTTTGGAATGCGCGCTCGACAGAAACCATTGTGTAAAATGGGCGTGCGTTTATCTCACTCGTGTAGACAAGCCTATTCAACACAATTGTTTCCGTCGAGCGCGCGTTCCCGACGCGACCAAAACGCCGCGTTTGGAAGAAATCGGTCCTCCTACTGTGCTTATGTCGCAAGTAGAATCTCGCAGACTATAGTAGCCATGAGTATGGTTTCTCCATGAACCTCCAAGAATGTTGGAAACTTATTCCAATAATTATACACGTTGTATGACATTAGCATAGCCTTGATATTGTTACGGTACAACAGTAATATTTTTTTTAATAAATATTTTCGGCATTTGCTTTAGCAGTAGAGATCGATGACCGCTAATCAATATCTAAGTAAATATTCATCTGCTATGTAATTATCATCGAAGTCAGATGATAAGTTTCCTGCTGGTTCGATCCCAGTTGAAGACACAGATTTTTTACCGCAAACAGCCAATCCAGTCTTTTGAAAAGAACGTGAAGTAGTTTGTCTCGACTATCTCTCATTATCACCAAATATCTGGTACCGAGCTTCGCTCTGAAGCTGTGGCCAAACTGTTGAAATTCATAAAATGTGTTATTATGGTAAAAAATAAATTAAAAATTTTTCACTTCTCACAATTTTTTGACATGAACATTTGTTGTAGAATTGAATGTAATTCTATCCACTCCCGCTAGATAGCATTGGTCGGCTTACAATAACAGCAGTTATACGGAGTACTTGAGACTATTCCTCAAGGAATATTTAATTCTTTTATTAATCTTGTCAGAGAGTTTTCCTGGACATGAGACCTAGTGTAAACTTATTTTTTCATCACGGCTATATTACATTTCAAATTTCGAGGAAATCGTTAGAGCCGTTTTCTAGATCCATGGTTCCACATACATACAAACATACATACAGAGATTACTTGCTTAAATATCTGGTACCGAGCTTTGCTGTGAAGCTGCGGCCGAACTGTTGAATTACATAAATATGTTATTATAAGAAAAATCAAAATTGATAGGATCACATCTAACAATTTTTTGGCATGAACATATACATCAAATCTAATTCATTTTTAATCCATTTACTCCAGCTGGATAGTGTATTGGTCAGCTAACAATAACAGCAATTATACACAGTACTTGCATGGGATTATTCCTGAAGGAATATTTAATTCTTCTATTAATCCTGCCAGAGAGTTTTCCCGGACATGAGACCTGATGCAATCTTATTATTCAATCACGGTTATATTACATTTCAAATTTCGAGGAAATCGTTACAGCCGTTTTCTAGATCCGTGGTTCTACATACAATATATAAACATACATACATCCTATTATATTAAGCGAGAAATTTCTGTATGTATGTATGTATGTATGTTTGTGGAACCACAATTTGTGGTTGTTCTACACATTGTGGAACTTCCTCACTTCCTACATGGAGGAATCGCCCTAGAGTAATTGATTAGAAATATATATATTCCACTATATACCTATTTTAACTATCCTATTATATTAAGCGAGTGATTTCTGTATGTATGTACCTATGTATGTATGTTTGTATGTATGTGGAACCACGGATCTAGAAAATGGCTCTAACGATTTCCACAAAATTTGGAATGTAATATAACCGTGATGGAAAAATAAGATTGCACCAGGTCTCATGTCTGGGAAAACTCTCTGGCAGGATTAATAAAAGAATAAAATAGTTTTCAAGTATTTGAGAGCAGACAACCGCAAACAGATGTATTTGAGAGTCGACAAAAACTTTGAGATAACAGCTGATAAGTTATCTTACATGAAAATGAAAAATTGGCTCAAGCTCACATTTATTTGAAAAATTGAATGATATGAATATTCCTTATTAAAACATAATTAATAGAGTTTTTGCGTTGATAGTAACAGCTTATTAGATTAACTAACATAAAAACTATTCATGTACATTACCTCATGTACAGGTTAGAATGGAGCACTCCATGGTCCTACTTGATCGATAAATTCTTTTGCACGTAAACAAAACAATTAGGTTAGCTTCACCTATCAATATTTTATTCAATGCAGTGAACCATTTTTTATATTGATGAAACTTATGTATGGCAACTGGAAAAGTGAAGAGCTTGAAATTTCCATTGCATGTTTCATTTTTACAATCCAGAACACAACAAATTCTCCAGGACATTATTTTAGGTTTAGCCCTATTTCCTCCAATGTTAATTCACTCAATTTTTCGCCGAAATGATCCGCCAATAGCGCCTTGATCGCCAAAAATATCCTTTCCACCCATTTGCACACAGTGAATAATGGCTATCATTGGCTGACCAACGCTACCCAGCTGGAGTGAATGGAGTTACATTCAAGTCTATAACACATGATCATGACTGTCAAGAAATTGTGAGAGGTGATCATATCAATTTTGAATCTATTTTTTACAAGGAGGTTCCTAGATTTTTTTAAATAACATATATTTACATATTTATGTAATTCAACAGTTCGGCCACAGCTTCAGAGTGAAGTTCGGTACCAGATATTACAGAAATTACTCGATTAATATGATAGGATATAATAAGATACAACATGCATCATTAAAAAAGTGAGCATCATCCCCCAGGAAAAAAAAATATATATATATATTATCCAAACAAACTCGAAAAATTGTTAATTGATCAAATCAAATTGGCGAAAATAGATAATAATAATTATAGAGACTGAATAATTATAGTGTGGACTTGACTGTGTCACTCTTGATTGGTTAGCTAGGTCAACTCCACCATTAGCCAAGTCTCATGAGATTTACATTGAATTCATATTATGTTTCTCTGAGATACTCACTTCTCATCCAGAATTGCCTCTGCCAGTTTTAGTTTTCACATTTGATGGCTTTTAAATCAAAATCGAAAGTGGAGAGACTATTTAAATGCTAGAAAAGTCATTTTTTATTATATTTCTATCACAAAAAGTTGGAAAAACTAGTAAAATAGTTCATGTTTGCCCCTAATTCACACTATTAATTCAAAAGCTTGGCAAAAATATGGCTGCTGACGGGAAAATTTTGATTTCAACTAAATGTAATGAAGCGCTTCACATCAATGGCCACATTATGATTATGCAGTCTCTCTAAGTTAATTATATACTATAAACTCGAGACGTTTTGATTACAACATGACATCAATATAGGTCCCACTAAAACCATGGTAATAACTTTCAACTTGTATTGTTTCTCGGATTACAAACTGGACACAGGATTGCGGTCTCAATCTTTTGGGAGGTTTCACGCAAAGTAGGCCTATTCCCGAAATATAATCAAGACAGATTTCCAAACCACCTTGAGAAAACCATTTACAATGGAGGAAGTACACGAGTTGCAACTTTCAAAAACGGAAGCAGACTCTTTCAGATCGGATCAATGAATCAAGGAGAGCTCATCGATTATGGTCATATGAAGTGAGTTTCGCTTGCTTGCTCAGTCACCGGACCAGACTTGATCCGCACAAATTACAATATTTTATACATTCAAGTTAATTGTTAATCCACTCGATTTTGGATCCGAGCAGGTTTTCCAATAGGCCTACACGTCATGACGGTTGGCCGCAAAAGCCAATCACGGCTCTTGTTGTGTAGTATAGTCTGTCCAAGCAAAGAAGACCCTCTGGCAAGATGAGAAAATAACTCCAGCTAGGTCAATATATGTTCAAAAATTATAAATTTGGTCTCAGTCGTAGAAAACATTCTGAACTATATTTTGAGACTGAATCGATATTTTTTGAACCATTGACCGAGCTGGAGTAATTTTCTCATCTTGCCAGAGGGTCTTCTTTGCTTGGACAGACTACAGTAATCTTTTTCACATATAATTTCAGTAGGCTATGTGAAAGATCATTTGATCTTTTGTTGATAGAATTCGTTTCATCCAGTAAGTGGTACTCTGTTACAGTAACGAAATAAATAAATATTTGAAAAAATAGTAGTTTATGCAACGGTTGTATAATGAGAGCCTTTAAAGTTAGAGTTCTAAATATCTTACGATTAGAAAAATACAGTCCGCTGTAATTTCGTATTATTATAGTACTCATCCATTTTGTTTTCCATTGCGAACTGCTAGTAAATATTTAGCCTTGAACTATTTTACACAGCACTGCAGTCATGAATTTGAATATAAGTTTAAATAAAAACTATACTACTTACTTGTGAAGCACTTTCGGATTTTACTCCATTTTCAACAATCAACATAAATGTTGAAAATGGAGTAGGCCTAAAATCTGAAAGCGCTCCACACGTGAGTAGTAGTTTATATTTAAACTAATATTTCAATAATTTATGACTGCAGTGTTGTGTAAAATAGTTCAAAGTGAAATTATTATATAGTCTTTAATAGTCGTGAATAGTCTTTAATACGAGCCATCTACTCACCATGTTGCTGAAGCTCTAGTACAAGATAAGAGCTGTGATTGGCTCTTGCGGCCAACCGTCAAGCCGTGTTGTTTATTAGAAAATGTTATCAATCAAACAACTGGTTTAAAATTAATGAAATTTGAGCTCAGAGTTGCAACAAAATAATTCTAATATTGTTTTATAATCATCATTTTCAACTGTTTTATAACAAATTACAAATAATATTGTAATAAATCAGTCAACATCACTTGAAATACAGTATCATTTACTTTTTCAAATACAACTGTGATATTCTAATCCACTGGATTAGTTTGATCCAAGAAATTGATACGGTGACCAAGTAACCAAGCGAAAATTATTTTATTTGTTACAAAGGTCACAATTTCCATTCTATTATTACTAACTTCCTAAAGGTACGTTTTCCTTTATGCTGAACGTAGCCTAACTGCGACTGTCGGCCGCATTCGATCAGCTGTAGTCAATCACACTTCTTGTTGTTTAAGTTCAACGACAAGACAAGAGCTGTGATTGGCTACAGCTGATCGAATGCGGCCGACAGTCGTTGTTACGTTACGCATAGAGCAAAACCTACCTTTATACAATATATATATATAATAATACATTGATACTCCCAGAGACCATAATTATGATCACAGTGTGTGGCAATCAATAAATATAATCATTCACGGAGTGAAATAAATAGAATAAATTAGAAGATTGGAGCTTGATTGAACTTGATGACAATAATAGTAGAGATTATGAAATTTTATCCAATATTATTGTCATTCACATAGGAAATAGGAAAAGGCCTGCCGTTACCTCTCTACGTAAGGGGCAATTTTGAAAACATAATAAAAATGAATTTCTAGAAAAACATTTGCTCCGGCAGCTGGCGGTCAGAAAGAGTGCGTTTCAAAAATACAATCAATATGTTGCGGGTTTCATTTCTGCAATTCTACATAATAATTTATTCAAGAATGGTAATAATATATTACACAGACAGTTCTTATGTCAGTTGATAGAGCTCATAAATGACTACACAGGGTGTCAATTGGGAAGAATAATTTGAGCCATTTTAGAGGAAATCGTGATATAAATGTTACAAAATTAATTTTTCTCAACAACGCTGCGGAACTTCTGCTTCGTTGCCAGGAGTGAGAATTTATATTTATATTTATATTTATTTATTTATAAGATTGAAATACAGCAGGATTGAAACACAGACAAAGTCCAAAACGTCTCTTCTTCCCAATTTTGGTTGGAATATTCAAAATAGAGGTTATGTCCACACTTGAAACTTAAATTATACACAAATTTCAACTTCTGAATGTAAAAACACTATGAAACCGTGATTTAGAATTTGGAAGGATGTTAAATAAATAAAAATAACCAAAATACAGATAATATTATTTAAAATATTGATTTTCACTTCAAATTTTGAAACTTAAAATAGATAGACTTTCATGAAAGTTGATACATCATCTGTTTTTTTTAATCATAGCTTATGAATAGGCATAGGGAGGGAATGAGGCTAGGGCTTATGAAAAACTGTTCAGGATATGAATTTGAAAGAAATCGTTAGAGCCGTTCTCAAGAGAACCGTGAAAAACACAATTTTTTGTATATTATCCGCTATTTTTACCTTCCTTTTTCATTGTATTTTTATGACTTGAATTGTAGGGCATTTTAAGACATGAGTAGACCCTCTGGTCCAGAACCGCACCTGGATCACTTGTGTAACAGACCGAAGTCATACTACAAAAACGATCCAGGGATCGTAGCACCACTGTCAATCGCTTGGAAACCACTGTCAATGCTTGGAAAATTTTAAGACAGTAATAGTAGGGCAAGTAGAGTAGACACAACTGACTGTACGAGTATATCACACTCACTTCGCTCGCCTTCTCCGCCTAGCCAGGGGGCTCCGCCCCCTTTACCCCCGCCAGTATAAGCATTGGATTAACATTGACAACCATATCACTTAAAGCGTTTTTATTTGGCTAATCCTTTGAATTAGTTGTTCTATTACCTCAGCTCAACTGAGTATATGATTTGAGCGTAGTTAGTTCAGTACTTTCCGTAAAATAAACAAAAGTACAGATTCCTAACATTGGAAAATCTTATCATTACAGACGTAAGGAATTTGAAATTTATTGAGCACAGAATTTCTAGATCTAATCTGAACCTGTTTACCAAATTTCAACATTATCTACCAATCGGTTCTCGAAAAATCTTAAGAAAAACTCATAAAAATTCCGAAAAATAGTAAAACGCTAATTTTAAGTGTAACCTTGGGAAGTATATCGAAAATAGTTAGAAACTTGATTCAATATCTTCCAAATTACTTGATCTATAACTTATTACTGGCGTAATCTTGATCGGATTTCAACACAACATTTCTAGACCTTATCTCAACCTGCCCACCAAATATCAACAATTTCTACCGATTGATTATCGAAAAAGGAAAGAAAACGCCGTTAAATGATAGAAAAACTGAAAAATATTTGGCATATCCTTGGGAAATTACAAAAATTTTCTTAGTACGCGTCCAACGGTCCAACTGAACATGCCTGCCAATTTTGAACGCATTCGGTTTGGTAGATTTTTAGTTCTTCTGATGAGTGAATGAGTGAGTGCCATTTCGCTTTCATATACAGGGTGTTTCAGGAGGAATGTGCAATACTTCTCAGGCTGATTCCTTACACCAAGTAGACAAAAAAGTTCCATGGGACCAACCCCCAAAAACGCTTTGTTACCGAGATAACAATAGCGGAAAATTGAGATTTTTCAAAACATATTAATTTTTTTAATTTTTTAGAGGCTTCACTCAGGGTCTGAAATAATCAATTCGAAATCGCTACTAAATACAAATTCATCACTTTTGTCAATTTTGCGATTTTTGATCGTCATTTCTGAGATTTGGGTAAGATTTACACAATCGCCGCCATTTAACTTTTTCTTTAGAATCCAGCTCTCTTCAACTTCCATTATTGAAAAATACAATTTTATGATTCCTTATCCAGTTATAACCCTTATTGTTGAAAAATGGCGTTTTTTAGCATATATTTCCAATTATCTCAATAACCGTTTAAGTTACAGACTCGTTTCATTGAATTCCTCAGCTAATTTTACATAAGATTTGATTATTTTAGAACCTCACTAAAGCCTCTAAAAAATTAGAAAAATTAAAATATTTTAAAAAATCTCAATTTTCCGCTATTGTTATCTCGGTAACAAAGCGTTTTTGGGGGTTGGTCCCATGGAACTTTTTTGTCTACTTGGTGTAAGGAATCAGCATGAGAAGTATTGCACATTCCTCCTGAAACACCCTGTATAGAGATATAGAGTGTGGGAAAAGTCAAAGACGAGTTTGGAATAGGCCTATGATATGAGTTTGTAAACACCTTCCCAGACAAGTATTTTTTCATAGTATAATAAAAAACAATAAATCATTGCTCTTCAGTTAAAGTAATTTGAGCTTGGATGGAATTATTAATTTGGCAAAATACATACATTACTTCTAATAATACTCGTTTAAGAGCGTGCGGTAAAGAACATGAAAATGTTGATGTTTGATTTTCTGTTAACAGCAAATTTCCCAAACGCAAATGTTGTTTGAAAAGTTATCGATTATGGACTACTTTGACAAAAAAATGAATAAAACAACTGCTGCTTAAAATAAATTGGTACTGTATTGTGATTTTCATGTTTCATGCCCAATATTTTTATTATTTTTAATATCCCTGCCCCCTCAATTGCGCTTTGTAATTTTCTTGGTGAGCTAGTATCTAAATGCGATAGTAATATTTTTTTGAACCATTTTTTTTTCAAGTTGTAAGCAGCACAACAATTCAGAACAAATATTCGAAAGTCGAGTCTACATCCCCAGAGTGATGGAGCTGATTGATGGTGAGATGTATCTGTTGGATAAAGATACCTTGGATGATGCTTTCACTATTTCAGAAAGAATAGTGTGGCTCTGCACGTTGGGCTTGGTAATTACCATTCAGCAATAATTGAAAGTTGGCAATTTGTCAAGTTAACTCCAAGGCTGAAGCCGCACTGCTGGTGGGTGGAGTGCATAGAGTGGAGGGAAGTTGGTAAATCTATAGAACTTACACACAATCGGGTGGCGTAGCTAGTGGGTTGAGTGGTGGGTGCTGGCGTTGCAACCCAAAGGTACCGGGTTCAAACCCAGGTCAGACCAGAAATTTTTCTCAAGTCACTTTCCCGTGTCTCGGATGGACACGTTAAGCCGTCGATCCCGGCTGCCTAAAAATAACAGCCGCTAAGTCATGTCAGAGGCCCTGAAATTGATCAGGAGCGACTTGAAAACTCTGATACCAGACCTGAGCCAGCCAGGTAACACGAATATTATTTTTTTACACACCATCCATAGTATTTTAGTAATACATCGTATGAATGGTATGACGTCATACTGTTTTTTGAGGTTATATTATCCATATTTATTAATTTCAATATGGCGGCAGAAATTCTTAAATATGGACAATATAACCTCAAAAAACAGTATGCCGTCATACTGTTCATACAATGTATTACTATATGTATGGCGTGTACGTGTAATTGTGTATGTTATATAGATTCATCAACTACCCTGTGGCTCGTTGGAGGAGTGGTAAAGCGCCGGTCTGATAACCAGTTGGACCCTGGTTCAAGTCCCAAGCGGGGAAACAATTTTTGACCACAGCACAATCACATAAATACGGCCACCCCGTCTTTCGGAGGAGACGATAAGCCGTCGGTCCCGACTACATAAAAAAAAGTAGTCGTCATCTATCATCCATTTCATTACCCACGCACAAGCCTAAGAGCTCATGTGGGCTTCACCCTCATAAACAAACAAACTACCCTCCACCCTTCACGCTCTACTCACCGGCAGTGCGGCTACAGCCTAACCGAAAGACCGGTCTCACACTCACAGATACATGATAGTTTCAATATTGTTGTGTTATGGCATCCTTATGCGATAGACGGCTCTGCCATTTGTAATGACCTTCAGCTAGCAAGGTCACACGGTATTATTATTAATTCTAACAATAGATTGAAGAAGAAGAAGAAGAAGAAGGTCAAGTGTAAAGCATGTGCCCCACTAGGATACTTATTTGACAGCTAGGTAATTACTATTAAGTGGTAAGTGGGGTAGTAGCAGCTATCCAAAGTTGAATGTAATGTGCGAGAGAGAGAGAAATATTCTGAATGAAAGAATTTTCGAGAATAATCGGATTCGAGGTCCATTATATTTCAATGAGAAGCAGGTGCATGTGATGTGCAAGACAGAAGAGTTTGAACTTTGAAGGAAGAGATTTCATGAAACCACACGGCAGGGCCCTCGCGTGGTTTTTTGGCGCCCTGTGCGAGATTTTGGTGGGCGCCAAATTTATTTCATGTATTTTTATGTAGCCTATTGGATAAGTAATAAGCAAAAGCCAACAGGAATTAATAAAGAATAACTTAAGGCTATCTACATTGAGCAAAACGGTCACATTGCACCGTACTTTATTATTTAAATATTAATATTCCAAGTATTTATCTTATTAGTTCGCTTGAAAGCACATGAGGGAGGGAATAAATTTTTCACACAAAACTATTTGGTATCATTATAAGTATTTCATTTCTCTGGAAATAAAGATGTTTTGAAAAAAATTGGAAACTCAATAACAAACAAATTGAAGATTCCACCCATTTTCACTGTTCTACCCAACTTTTTTGAATAACACTCCAAATAGTTCCGAATTCAGCCAGCAGATGGCAGTAACAATAGGGCGAGTTGCTTTTTGCTTCGATTTCCATTGGACACGCCTCCAAGCTCAACCTACGATCAAAATGGCCGAAAACATCGGTTAGAAAATTTTCCAAATTCAACCAGTAGATGGCAGCAGTTGACGGGTGGAGTTTCAGTTTTGACTTGGACATGCCTTTATGCCCCACCTGCTCTTTTCTTATTGGTTGACTGTGTTTCGTGAGTTCTGTCTTAGAAAATGGCTGCTAGCAAGAAAATGATGGATGGTGTATCATACACAAAAAAATTACGCTGATTCACTATTGACCATCTTGTGCTAATACATAATATTTATTTAATGTATTCAGGCTGGTTGGATTCTTTGAAGTTAGTTTACTTGAAGAATTTATTCATAGATTTTAGACTAAGTTTTACTTTTATCGTGTAACTTAGGCCAGTACCGTACTAGACTTCAATAATTTTATGCTGTATGAAACGAGATGAAGATATGATTCCACACTCCCATATCATACTCATTAATTCTATCATTTATACGACGAATATAATGAAATAGAACCCAAACTATTCATGATTCAATACCGACCTATATTGCCAGAAAAAGTTTGAAAAACTACAACAATGCGGTAAAAATATTAGGGAGAAGTTTTTATCGGAAACTGGCTTGTGATTGGTCGACAGAGTGTAAGGTGGATGTCAGCCAACAATAGAATTAAATTTAAGAGGGATGTTTCTTGGCTTGCTTCATACAATGATCGTGGTTTTTCAATTTATCAATTCATTATGATGAATGAGTTTATGCAGAGGAAATAATTTCTTGTGATTCAAGTTGTTTTTAGAATAAGTTTTTCATCAAATAGTGACAAATTATTCTAATAGCCCAATTGGAATTTTTAAAATTTCGTTTCGCAACAGCCGCCGCGGCGACCCTTGGCCGAGGCGCCCTGTGCGGTCGCATAATCCGCACACCCCATGCGAGGGCCCTGCTACACGGGTTCCAAGTATGTTTCAATGAAAATCACGTGAATATGATGTGCGTGGACCGTGAAAGAAGGATATTTTTTGTAGGAAAATTGAGGAATAAAACATCGTTAATTGTCTGTGAAATGTATAGCCTCTAATCAGACTCCACAATATGATATTGAATTCAAAAAATATTGATTTGGTCTCAAATCATAGATCAAAATGTTTTCCATACAATTGAGTATTGAGACCAAATTAATAATTTTTGAACCAATATTGACCAAGCTTGAGTCATTTTATCAGAGGGTTTTCTTTGCTTGGACAGACTACTATATATCTCGACAGAATAAGCATGGCCTCTGAAATGCACAGAAGGCAATTGCATCTCACATACTCATCCTCAATTATTAAATTAAACATGTTTATTTTTCAGAAAAAAGTTATTCGAGTTTTCACAGCAATGTGTGCCAAAGATATTGTTACCGCAGTCAGATATTTTGACGGAGTTCAAGTGTCGGAGTATAAAATGTTCAATGATTTAGATCCTAAAACGACACAAATACTCGAAACAATCTACTTTGATCCACAAACTGGTTATTCACATAAATATGGTAAGAATATTATTATGATTTTGAGACCCCAAACCATTTATATTCTTGAACTCCTCACTTAATACACTTTTGATACCGTATACTAGTAAACCGCCTGCAGATATTTTTAAAACTCGCTTGGCAAGCGCATAATGAAACGTACGCCGAGGTACTCCCGTGGCCTTAATGCCTAGTTGACCGAACGTACAGTGGCGTAACGTTTCCAAACCGGGCCCCCCGCAAAAACAAAAACTCCGGGTCCCTTTATCTGAATTCATACCCCTTTCCCCCCTATTCTCAACCCTTCTCCATCCTAATTTCAATATTTCAACTTTCTGGAAATAAAGAACGTACATTTTTCATGTTTGAAAGACATAGCAACCTATGTAAAATAAAATCTATTAAATTGTATTAAATTATACAATATTAATAATTATGAAGAATCATGTTCTAAGGGAGAAAAATAGGATCAAGGATTTATCTTCAGGATCAAGTTAGTCTCCAGTCTTTTGATGAAGTAATCTAATAATCTAAAACCTATATTTTAAATTCGGGCCCCCTAGAGCGCCCCCCCCCGCGCCACGGGGCTGCGGGGATGTACGTTACGCCACTGCGAACGTAAGTGAAGTCTAGATTCAAGACGACGATTTTGCATTTCTCTTAATGTTTGTTCCGTATTTACGACGAAACGCGGCAATAGATTCGGATGTAATTTGACAGGAATGTTCCTCTTGAAATTGATGTATATGTAAGGCAAGGTTCATATATAGAGGTTACCTCGATCCCGCTTTCTCACTCGCACTCGCGCACGAGCGTACGTCACTCACCGACCTACTGGCAAGTGAGCGCTATCATTCATGTGTAAAAACCGCGTCAAATATCAGCCTTTGACGGGATCCACGTTCGATGAATCATTATCTATTCCAATCCAGGAAGAAACTGGCTTTCCAACAATATGTTACTGGAAAATATTACTTTATTGTGTGAATTAAAAAAAACATTCATTCCGACACATGTACACATTAGAATCAAACAATATAGAGAGTATCATACGTATTTGTTTCTAATCTGGTCATTTATTTTCTTGATGAATCTTGAAACTTGAAGTCTAGAATGAAGAGAATGAATCAAATTATTGTATTTGGGTCTATTTACATTTGAAAATATCAGATAGTTAGTCTACAAACGTTTGTGAAAGTTGAAGAATTTTTGTGTAAAAGCCCGTTCCCGTACTTCTTCCACGAATGTCTGTCTCGTATTCTGAGAATATTGAATACGAAGAATTTTCTCAGCTCTGTTTCGATACACTATACAAACGAACGATTAGCTGAAAAAAGTTTTGCTATTGAAAATGTCTGGAATGATAATCACATTCAGTCAGCAGTCAACATCCGAATGATTCGAAATATTAGTTTTTGTTCTTCAGTGTTACTGATGACTATTTCAGTCCATTGTATTATCTACATTACCGTATCACATATTATTTATTTATCGATATAATATATTGACAAAAACTTACAAATTTCTTTTCTAGCCGAAATTTCTCGCTCAGAGAAATGATCCATAAGTGAATAGTTTAATCCATTTTAGTTTCTATTCCATTTTAGTTCCAGAATAGTTCTATTTTTCAGTTTCACGATTATCTATTATTGACAAAATTTTGATAAATAATTAATAATATATGATTGAGTCATGTAGAATATGAGGATCGCTAACTGCAGAAAGGGGATATAAACTTTGCAATTTTTATAAGAAAGAAAAAACTTAATAAATTTGATATAATATGGATCAAAACAACCTTAATTATTAATAAACAACCAATAGGGTTGTAGTAGCAACAGACTTTAAGGAAATTCAATTAGACTCCCTCCTTTGGGAGATTGGCTGTCGTTAGTAAAGACAGTCAGTCGTTTCCCGTTTCTGGAGGAATAGTAATTGTTGCAGTACACTCTGATTAATTGCATGTTATTCAGAGGCGTTCTGCATCTTCACTTGGTTGTGAAGCCTGGCTTATGGTTGAGAGGATCGACGTGCTAACCAACACGTTACCTTTATCCTGGTTGATGATTATTCGCCTGCTGTATTTTCTGTCCGGACTGGGAGGTCATTCTGGCGGGCTGGGGGGTGGCTTCGGCTCGGTCGGTGTTGTTCGGGGGCTGTTGGTTCTTTTGAGAATTTATGGGTTTTGGGCCGGTATTGGCCGGGCTGGAGTCGTTTTCCCGTCTTGCCGGGGTGTCTTCTTTGCTTGGATGGACTGTATAGTTTGGTGAATATGAAACTGGCAACCAGCTGGTAGGCCCTTCATAGGGCTGGTGTGCCATTGACAAAAACGGGTTGTAGTAGCAACAGACTTTAAGGAAACTCAATTAGACGTTTTCAATAGCATATTAATATTATATTAAATCTATAACATTTTATCTCTATTCAGAAAAATTACAAAATTTGTAGATGTCTTCTTTCTGCGAGTAGTGATTCATATTCCACATAAGATTATAATTTATCTACTTTTCATTCAAAATATAGTCAGTAATAGAAATATCCCAGTAAAACGTTAGTTTTGTCAAGAAAGTGGTGCGGGAGTGTTTTCATAAGTCAAAGGACTTCCATTTCAGGATGAAGTATCTGAATGAGAATATGACTACAACTATAACAAGGGAAAAAAGTTAATAAGAAATATTAAAAATTGATCGGGAATTGTATGCATGAAAAAATAGTCTAATGTGTTGTCTAAATTGTTTGTGTTTTTTCTAATACATTAAGGTCTAGTCACATTTGGATAATTCTATTATCCACATACAAGTTAGTTGCCACTCTCGGCTAATATTATTATCAAAAAGTTCAGCTGGATATTGATAACAAACTTATATTGTTGACAGAAAATAAATAACCAATTGATGTGATTATACCTTTACCAGTATAACCATCACAGGGTTTCTGGTATTGTTTATTTCTAGAATGATTATCACAAATTTGATAGAAACACTAAATTTTTTTCAAGAATAATATTATAGTTTTTCATATTGGGGTATCATGGTAAATAAATAGCATATAATAATATCATGAATAGTCAATCAAGAATTCATATTCTTTAATATTTGATTTGAATTGAGAATCAACAACTTTCAAAATTGGAAGAATTTTGGAAGAAATATATGAGAATTGAAGCTATTAATGTTACAATCATACTCTTATGTCTCATAAAATACATATTTTCACGAAGAAATAACATTTCCTTACCTGAAACTACGTAAATGCATGAGAACCAGCAAAATGTACTTGCTCCATTTGACTACTTGGGAAGACTTACTTGAATCGTATTTTGATGAAGGTACGGAAAATTTTCATGTGACTGTCGCCTAAGTAGGATTAACGGTTGATTATCTGTAAGCGCTTTAATTTGGGCATTTTTACGTTTAACGTAATGATAAGCCGGCTGGTCGGGTCGGCGAGTGACGTCACAGTCTCATCGGCTGGCTTCTCCACGCGTCTCATGGGATCGAGACAACCTCTATACAAACCTTGTATGTAAGGTATCTTGAAATATTGCATTTTAAGGATACTTTATTATGAAAGGAAAAAGAATAAGCTCAATACAAAAATATTACTATATACATTCATACTTTTGAACAAAGAACTCACACTATAGAATCATTCATGCTTAACCAGCTGTCGAGTTTATTATTAATTGAATGCAATTATATGTAACTCAACAGTATTCCCTTCATGAATAATACCACAATATCTGGTACCGAGCTTTGCTCTGAAACTGTGGCCGAACTGTTGAATTACATAGGCTAAATATGTTATTGAGAAAAATCAAAATTGATATGATCACCTCTCGCAATTTTTTGGCATGAACATGTGTTATAGACTTGAATGTAACTCCATTTACTCCAGCTGGATAGTTTTGGTCAGCTAATGATAACAGCCATTATACGCAGTACTTGGTATTATGCCTGAATAAGGAATATTTAATTCTTTTATTAATCCTGCGAGAGAGTTTTCCCAGACATGAGACCTGGTGCAATCTCATTTTTCCATCACGGTTATATTACATTTCAAATTTCGAGGAAATCGTTCTCTAGATCCATGGTTCCACAAACATACCGTACATATAAACACACATACAAACATACATACATACATTCAGAAATTACTCGCTTAATATAATAGGATTCATGGGTGACTTCGTGAGGTCTACACTACTGTTCACAGAGCTACTAGTTTATACGATGCCAATTGGCGAGACAATTGTATCCTAAAATTCACAGCTGAAGTATCTATTGAATCTTTTGATTTTAAAATAATCAGCTAGGCTTGGCTTCATGAAAGCTCTAATAGACAGTATCAGTTGTTCGTCAAATTATGGATCTGTACTTGATCAGTAATATTTTCAATATTAGCATTGGGTATCAAATTTTAAAACAAAATCATCAGCATTAAAAACAAGACCACAAGGCCGTCAACGTTATGGAAAACGTGGAGAGGGTGCGGGCTTCAATTCAACAATCCCCTCGGCGTTCTGTTTGGAAACTTGCCGCTTCAGTAGTGTCCGCACTCTATCCACTGACGTTGACGTCCTAATTCGGCCATGTGGTCTTGTTTTTAATGCTGATGATGTTGCTTTAAAATTTGATACCCAATTTCTGATTGTTGGTCCAGTGGGAATGGGATCACGTCGACCAATAGAAAAATGTAAACGGAACGCACGCTGTGTTGAGATCACGGAGCCGCCATTTTTAATAAACTCTTCACCTACGAAGACTCGATGTTGTCCCGACCAAGCCATTGCTCACACTAAAACTGCATGTCATGGTGCGTCTAATGATACCATCCCCACCCTTCTGCTCCTTCTCTTCTTCGTGCTACATCCTTCTAAAACCGGAAAGTTCAATATGAATCACTCTGTACTTAGAATACAAAAAAAGGCAATAAGAAGAATCTTTCAAACAAATTTAATTGAGCACTGCAAGCATTCATTTCTTAAAAACAGGATTTTTACTGTAGACAATAGTCAATAGTTCTTTATTACACATTCTTCAAGAATAGTAACAGGTGTCAAGATATTTAAAATTATACAAAAAGCGCTTGTGAAAATTCCTCAATTTTATACAGTGGTTTATTCTTCAACATATCACAAAGTCTTTTCTTCAGTAAACCACCTTCCAGCACTCTCCACTCCCCGGGTAGACAATTAAGAAGTTTTCGCCCCATGTATGAAGGTTTCTCTTCAAATAGCGCGGTGCGATGCCTGGGTAAGGTATAGTCTCCTGCTCGTCGCGTGTTGTAGGCATGGACATCTGTGACATCTGTAATATCAATATACATCTTAGGAACAATAATTTTGGCAAGAAACTCAAATCCACCTTTGAGAAGTGACCAACACAGCTTCAACACAAGGTATAAGACTAATTTTGATATCCCCCAGCACCGACTCAATAAATTTCGGAACTCTCCAATTTGCACTGGATCACGATTATAAAATTTACTTCCTCTACATTTCAAAACTATTGAGAGCAAACCATTATTTGTCTCCGAATTGAAAAAATATTTTATTGTAAAGCCATATTATTCAGTCACCGAATATATGGAGGAACATAGCTTCCAACACTTGCGGGGTTAGATTATTAACAATTATATTATTGAATTTCGACAATCATAATTCATGATTTGACAATAAGATTATTTTTAACATTTGACAATCCCCCGGTCTACTGACTGCGGCGAAGACCTAAAAAACTCAAACTGAACTGAAACTGAAACTTGCGCCCGGCATCAGTGTTGTGTTATGACAATTACCTCGCCAATTGGCATCGTACAAACTAGGCATTACTGTATAGGCTATACACTCGACCAGCTGACTAGAGAATAGAGTTTCAATCATAACTCTCTCAGCTGATCCAGTCAGCTAGTTCAATTACTGGCTTGTAATTGCAACGCAAGGTTATTACAAAAAGGTTATTACAAAAAGGTTGTTCCTTAACTGCCTGATTTTGGGCAAAATGAAAAACAGTTGGGGAGAGTAGAATTTGACGTAGTTCAGATCAGAAATTCTAGCGCGTGCGCTAATATTTTTCAGTGAAAATCATCATATGTTGTTGATCTGAACTACGTCATTTTTTGGATCCCCCACCACTTTTATAGTTCCCGAAAATCAGAACAACCTTGTCTTATAACCTTGATTGCAACGTATGATGAACAAATGAAATCGCGGTAAATTTTGGCACTAGTAGCTAAAACTCCAATTCAATTCACTACCGTAATCAACTTTCCATTCCTATTAAATTTCGTCTGTAACTTATGCCTATCTCTTCTTGGTCTCATTTGATTACATTCAATATTTGCAGAGGGAGACGCATTTTCGGATACCCAAGGACCTAAAAGTGAGTTGGTCTATATTTTTGACGCTTTGATGAAACAATTGAGAATGTAAAATTTTGTAATATAGTTGTATTATGATTACCTATTTTTAGTTTATTCTTAGCTTTCTCATTATACTATTTTTGTTTCATATTTCAATTCAATTGATTACTTTGAGGGCCGGTTTCTCCAAATACGTTTAACTGAAATTTTAGTTTCAACTATCAGCTGTCAGTGTATGGTCACTTTTATTAACTTGTGTTTCAATTTAGCCAGCTGATGGTTTAATCCAAAATTCAGATCAACTTTTTTGGAGAAACCGGCCCTTAGGCTGAGGCCGCACTGCCGGTGGGTGGCGCCTGGAGGGTGGAGGGTAGTTGGTAAATCTATAGAACATACAAACCATCCACAGTAATACAACGTATGAATGGAATGTGTTCAGCAGCCATCTTGAAATTCTTAAATATGGACAACATAACCTCTAAAAACAGAGTGACGTCATACCATTCATACGATGTATTACTGTGGATGATGTGTATGTTCTATAGATTTACCAACTACCCTCCACCCTCCAGGCTCTACCAACCGGCAGTGCGGCCTCAGCCTAAGGGCCGGCTTCTCCAAATACGTTCAACTGAAATTTTAGTTTAAACTATCAGCTGTCAGTGTATTGGTCACTTTTATTAGCTTGTGTTTCAATAGAGCCAGCTGATGGTTTAATCCAAAATTCAGATCAACTTTTTTTGAGAAACTGGCCCTTACTAATGAAATGATAACATGGGCTATGGAGTGGGCTATGTCATATTATGGAGTAGGCTAGTAGTAGTGTGTGATCATTGGTGTGAAGCGCTCCATAACAGTTTGTTGAGTTTTGTCAAATACTTTTGAATTATATGGTGTGGAATACAGATTAATTTTAAACTTTTTCACTTGTTTTTCAAACTTCTTTCAGCAGAAATGTAATCAGGAATCACTTTTGTACAGTAGAATTTGAAATATAGTTTCTTCACTTTTGATTCTGCTTAAAAAGCTTTGTCTCAAATATTAAATTAGAACTAGAAGAGATAGATCTAGATGAGAAGTTAATGTGTCTAAAGAAGTATATTATTCTAATATGTATGTTTTTTGAGAGTTAGTTGTAATTTTATGAATAAAATATGATGGATTCAACTTATCCTGCTAACTAATCAAAAGTTCAACATTCAATGGCCACCATGCAAGAGTATTAGTAAAATCTGCACTATGAGTCATTTATTTTTCATAGGCTATCCAGTAGACTAAAAAAATCATGAAAATGAATTCTTGTCCAATCATTCTTGTCTTTGGTTATTAATTATGAATAAAATTCTATGATCATAAATAATATTCACAAAAGTACCTATAATGTAACAATGTGGTATGATTATGTATTTTGATGTCTATGAATCTATTGCTAAGGAGGTATAAATAAGTAGGTATTATAGGTAAGCTACCATAGGCTTGTTAGTACTAGGACTTGAGGAGCTGTTATAGGGCCCTATCGCTATAGCTTGTTTCAAAAGAGTTGGAACTTCTAACTCCTCCCCCAAAGAAATAGGTAGGACTGGTTCTGGACAGATGCGTAACAGCCGGGTCCGCAGGGCCCGCAATGCTGAAATTGACACTAATATGAAGAAGACTTCATCATAGATTTTCCCCATCGAATGCTAAGTTTTAGAAGGACTCTACAATCAGAGATATTAAAAAAGGGAACAGAGGAAGAAATTTGTGAACTTCTATTCATTGAGTATTACTCTATTGCTTGCAGTATTCCAGATATATGCACAGCATACATTTTGTTTTTATACCCCAGTAACGGTAGCTTCTACTCAAAATTAAAATTGATTAAGAATTACCTTTCAAGTGTCATGTCACAAGAAATACTTATAGTGAGCTCAGCGTATTGGAAGTAGAGTGGCTAGAGACATTTATATGAAAGATACAATTCAAGCATTTGCTCCTCACAACTCAGTAAGATCAGCAAAATTCAAATGAAGACATTTGTGTCATTTTTTCTACATTTTTCTAGGTCTACAATAGTTTTTTCGTGATATTAATTTTTTCAAATGTATTATTTTTATGCTCTACTAAATGTTTGTTATTCTACCTGAAGATTTGTATAGTAAACCAATGTCATTTATTTGTAACGTAGATCAACAATTATTGAAATTTACCTTATGTAAAGATGAAACTTACAAAATTTCGATATTTCAGTGTATGGTAACTGTACGAAAACCTCCAAATCAAATCTACTTTTGATGCACAAATTTTGAAATCAACTACTGTATAACAATTTAGAAAACTAACTAATCCGGTGAATAATTATGATTCAAATGAAGTGTAAGGTGTAAGCCTATGTAACATCTAATGATTGAAAAGCTTTCTATGTCCTATCCAAATTGAGGGGATTTCAAACTAGCAAGCTATAATTTATTGTTTGTTGGGTGTGACATAAGCTTTAGTCTCTAACTATCAAAATACGAAGACTTTCTTGACATAAAACAATACACATAAAAAACAAAGTACATTATTGGTCAAAGTAGTAAAAAATCTTGAAATCATAGTTGTTTTGGGGGGCCCGAAAAAACTGTCACGCCACTGCTTCTGGTCGAGTAACGGAAATGAAATTAAATGAATTCTGTGAATTGATTGAAAATTAGAAGAAGTTTCAATTCCACACTACTTTGACAACGCCACTGCTATATTTCTTTGGCAACTTTTTTGACACAAATGATTGAAAAATTAATTGTTTTCTTTCAATTTTATAGGTGGAGATGTGTACTGTCCTGTGGTTCCACCACAAACCCAACAGTGAGTTATTCAATTATTTTTTTTTTAAATTATAAAATCACTGAAAACTTACATTTTTTAGTATCTTGGGAATACAAACGACTAAAGCCAGCCCTTCCCAACCCGAGACTGTTGAGTACCGGCAAAGAATATGTAGATATACTTTATATTCACTGGTACCGGTAAGGCGGTAAAGTTGGACTCAGTTTGAATTTGACCGTTACACATCACAGAGTAGAAAATGAGATATGAGGAAATGATAAATAGGAAATGAGTAAGTGGGAATGTGAAGCCAGAAGTAGGGTACAAATCGCGTGGTAGCCATATTGGTTTATCCTGAGAAAGAGGAGTAGGGCATAAGGGATATTGAAATTGGAGTATGTACAATAGTTGTAGGCAATAATACAGAGTGTTTGTGAACTCCCTACCAATACTCTAGGGCATTGTTCCTGGATGAAAAACATCATTTAAAAAATATCATTTCAAAATGTCCGAAAGTCCTCGATTACTCACGCAGTTGCCATTCTTGTTTTCTCAATTTTCAATTTTATAATTTTGTAGCGGCCTTGAGAGGGTATTATAGTGTTCAATCATCATGTAAAATAAGCTGAGAAATCGAATGAAACCGGTTAGTAGTTTGTAAATTCGATTGTTATTGAGATAATGAGCAAAATAAGCTAAAAAGCTGAATTGTTCAACATTAAAGATATATAAATAGAATATATAAACACCCAAACCTCACAAATCAGGATTTAAAGAAGACAGAACAGCAATATTTTCGTAACTGTTTTTTTGTCTGGTTTGTCTTTGTTAAATACTGATTTGAGAGGTCTGTAGGGTTCGTTTTAGACAAAAAAGTTACTGAATATTTTTTCTTCAGAATTGAATTTCCTACAACAGAAAATGAATCAAAATACCCGCCAACGATTAAATATCCTATTTATATCCCTTTAAAGTTAGAAAATTCAGTTTTTTAGCTTATTTTGCTCATCATCTCAATAAACATCAAAGCAGTTACGAACTTCTAACCGGTTTCATTCGATTTATCAGCTTATTTTACATGATAATTAACCACCATAGTACCCTCTCAAGGCCATAAAATTGAGATGAAAATGATAAAATAAAAATGGCAACTGCGTGAGTGATTGAGGACTTTCGGACATTTTGAAAATGATATTTAGGTATGTTTTTCATCCAGGAACAATGTCCTAGACCTATAGTATTGGTAGGGAGGGAGCTCACAAACACTCTGTAAAGTAATCTATAAGCTATAGTTGTGTCAAGAACAGAAGAGCGTCTTGCAAGATGGCGGAGGGAAGTGAGAGTGTAACTACGCATGCGCAGAAGTTTCAGGGTAAAATCACTTACCTACCCTGCCAACCTACCGTTTTTACACTAATCGTAATCATATTGAATTCACGATTATTAATTTATTTATTCAATAAATGACATAATATGATAGCACAAATCATAACATAATTATGAACTGAGACAGAAAAAAATTCGCTCCGGCAGCTGGCGGTCGGAAAGAGTGCATTTCAAATGCAATCAATGTGTTATCAGCCGTTTTCAATTGGATTTGCTTCTATGATAGCTCAAATCATATGACTTATGATGAGCTACAAGGGTATAAATACAAGGGTATATAAATACGGCTACAAGGTATCGTTCGAGCCGTTTTCAAAAACCCATGAAAAATACCATTTTTGGAATATTATTTTCTCCACCATTTCTAATTGAATTTATTTCTTTGATATCTCAAATATTGTAGGGAATAAAAAGGGTATCATACATACCAAATTTTTAAACGATCAGTTAATTGGTCGAATTGTAGTGATTTTTCAAAATTTTCAACCCCTATTTTCACTCCCTACCCTTGGACCGATTTGGCTGGATAACGAACTTGACCAAGATATCAGGACAATTGATTTTTATGCAAAATTTGGTCGATCTCCGACAAGTCCTTCGGGAGTTATCGTGTTCACAAGAATCTGTACATATATAAATGAATAAATAAATACATATATATATAGAGAAAGAGAGAGAGATTCAGATTCAGATTCAGATCCATTTACTTTATTTATGTAAATTACAAAAATACATCGGCCCAAATCCTATATTATGCAAATTGAAAATGATACTAATTACATCGCTCGTTTTAATAACTAAGTATGGACTATTAAAGACTATATGAGAACTTACGAGAATGATTGAAATGTAGGATTTAATAATTATGTTAACGGTACTGTAACTGATGCTGTAATTACATAAAAAGGCGGAGTTTGGACATATAATTGTCCATTCTTGGAGAAGAATGCTCAATAACATACCTCCCATTAACACTCAACCATGAGAGAGAGAGAGATGAATTTGAACGGACATCAGATTCGTGTTCTAGGGGCTCGGAAAAATGTAAAAAATATATCACATAATAAATTATTGATTGTCAGGGCAAGACCAATAGTGCATTTCTTCTAATGAAATGCACTAAAATAGTCTGAAATTTCTTCCTGAATTTGGTTATACTAGAACAATTTTCATTTCCACTACTGACAGCAGTGAATGGCAGCCATGTTGCCAAAGGCTTTTCTGTGCTTGACACAACTATATCCATGAGCTCATTGATGAATTTCTCGATTTTCAAGTAGAAAGTATGGTGTTTCAGAGCAGTACTTTTTTAATTAATGAAAATACAGATTTGTGCTTCATATGGTTCAACTCTAACTCTTAACAATATTTGGACTCTACTTGTTTAGTTGGGAGGGGGTGTGGGTCGATTATTCAAACTGTTATATGTATTTTTGTGTACAGAAAGTATATTTTTTGGAGAAATTTTACAAAATTTATACCATAATGGTTCAACCCTCAACATCTTTAACACTACTTTTGTGATCGCTTGAGGGGGCGATCGCGTCGATTCTTTGTATTCTTATGTATTCAAAAAACTGTTTCGGGACTCTACTTTTTCAAGACTAAAAAGTAGTCATTCTTCATTTGTCAATACTTCAACCTATAAATTTTTCAAATACTAATATTATTGATTCACGACGCGCCTGTTTGAACCGTCCACTATGAATGGAAGTGGCCTGTCTGGGCTCATGGTAGTTGTCTACCTCGGTCATGTGATTTGTTCGAGATTGCTGGAATAGTGTGTACAGAAAAATTGAGAACATCTCCTAGATCTAGATTTTATTATCAAATCATCTTAAACGATATTATGCGTAGTCATACATCAAAGTATGTCCAAGCAAAGAAGACATTCTGGCAAGACGGAAAAATGACTCCAGCTCAGTCAATATTCGTTCAAAAATATTATAAATCTAGTTTTAAAATAACATTCTTATTATGTTTATAATTTGAACCTAAGTTTAGTTTTATAATTTTGAAACTAATATTGACCGAGCTGGAGTCATTTTCTCCAGTTGCCAGAATGTCTTCTTTGCTTGAACAGACTAATAAACCATCATAGAAGATCAACTTTTGGATGATACCTGGATTTTACCAGTAGACAGTGAAGTAGCCAGGGTTGATAAGGGTATTAATCCCTCCGAAATGAAGCCAAAAGCCCCTATCCACAACCTAAATTACCTAAACTCTCCCCTTATCTCCCGAAATAACTATTAGAGAATTGAAAAAGAATGGGTTTCATGTATTGCTTTTAGAACCAAACCGATTTTGAATAATCTATTTAGCTGTAGTAAAGACAAAATTGATGTATGGGATAGGAGTGGGGTATATAGGCTTAAATGTGGGGATTGTAATGCGACCTATGTTGGTCAAACTGGTAGAAGTTTCAAAATCAGGATAAAAGAATGTAAATAGATAGATGAAGAATTTATTGTTCTCTTAATACAATGTACAAATCATATTGTCACAAAGTGAATTTGTGACTAGTATTTATGAGCTTTAATTTCTCATTATTTCAATATTCAGAAAGAATATTGTTTGATTAGAAAAGAATTGAGTTATGGGTGTATGCAAATCCATTTAATTTAATTACATCGTGAGAATAATGAATAACTAGTAATATTATTATTACCATTGTTATTATTATTATTATTATTATTACTATTATTATTACTATTACTATTACTATTACTATTACTATTATTATTATTATTATTATTATTATTATTATTATTATTATTATTATTATTATTATTATTATTATTATTATTATTATTATTATTATTATTATTATTATTATTATTATTATTATTATTATTATTATTATTATTGTTTTGATCTGGCTGATTAATATGCCTTTCTAAAAGGAAAAAGACAAGTCACAAGTACTAGATTCACATACATGAGTGAATATGAATTGATAATTACAGTTATTATTACGGAAATATTTATTTCAGTATGAACATAATTAGTTAATTATTCATACTAGATCATGAATAAATTAGTTTGAGTTGATTACAACTTGTACTAACAAGGGGAGGGTGCCTATCCCCGACCTCCAACCTCTGTCTGTCTCCGGTACCGACCGTACCCTGAGCTCGAGCTGGTTGCTCCAACCCCAGCACCGGACATACCTCGAGCTCAAGGGGGTCGCGCAACCTATAGGATCCCTACCCCCACCACCAGCAGTTGCTATATAAGGGCGCTCTTGAGCGCTGTAGCGTCAGGGTCACTTTCACTAGTCGCTGTTCACTTCAATACATCTTTTTCAAACTCGTGTGTCAACAGTGGACTTGTAAACTAGAGTCGAGACGTGACCGGGCGCTGAAAAGTGTGACCGCGCTCTCTCCTCTGTTACAAGTCGTACTGAGCAAGTGAACAGCGACCAGTGTGCAAGTAGTGTGGTGGGGCAAGATGCCCCAACTACGCACACGTGCGCCGGTGCCTGGGCCGGTGCAACGGTTTCCGAAGAGGGCACCAAAGGCTGACGGCCCACTACAGGGACACCAAGGCGACAAGGCAGGAGCGTCGCCCACCAGCCCGCGAAACACAGCTTACACAGCCGACGTCGGCCCATTTCAGGGCCACCAAGAGGAATCGTCCAGCCCACAGCAGGGCCACCGCGGGCATTCTCCGATGACCTCCTCGTCGTCGCCTCCACCGCCTCCTCGTCACCGCCTCCACCGCCCGTCGTCGCCTCCTCGTCGCCGCCCGTCATCGCCTCCACCGCCCGTCGTCGCCTCCGCCGCCTCCTCGTCACCGCCTCCACCGCCCGTCGTCGCCTCCACCGCCTCCTCATCGCCGCCACCGCCGCCCGTTGTCGCCTCCTCGTCGCCGCCTCCACCGCCCGCAGATGAAGATGGCTTCACAGCAGTGACTAGCCGCCGAAATAGGGTGAGTGGACGCAGAAATTCGAATAATACCTCTAACAGCACTGAAGCCACGCAAATCCAGGCTAAATATTTCCCACCACTGGTATTTCCAGTCCCAAAGAATTGGGGAGACCTAATTCTTCAGATACAATCAAACTGTCAGCGCGTGGTTGCCACCCTAAAAGGTGCTAACTACGTGCTAAAAACTACTACCCAGGAAGATTTCACATTTGTGAAATCTCTCCTTGCCTCAAATAAGGTTGAATTTCACACCTTCAGCGCTGAACGCGATACAGAGCTGAAGTTTTTTTTTTGTTTGTTTATGAGGGTGAAGCCCACATAAGCTCATAGGCTTGTGCGTGGGTAATGAAATGGATGATAGATGACGACTACTTTTTAGGTAGTCGGGACCGACGGCTTATCGTCTCCTCCGAAAGACGGGGTGGTCGTATCTATGTGATTGTGCTGTGGTCAAAAATTGTTCTCCGCTTGGGATTCGAACCAGGGTCCACCTGGTTATCAGACCGGCGCTTTATCACTCCTCCAACGAGCCACCCGCTCCTCCGTGGCCTACACCACTTTCACGATCCAGCCGACCTGGCCTTTACGCTAGAAAAGGCTGGTTTCAAAGTACTCACTGTCCAGAATATCAAAAGTCGTGGACGCCCCATTAATCTATTCAAGATTAAACTTAAAAAAGAGGGAGACTATAAGAAAATTTATAGTCTAACCTCTCTCATTCTTCTGACGGTGTCAGTCGAAGCATATAAGCCACGACCTGGCTTGCCCCAATGCTTCAACTGCCAACGTTTCGGCCACAGTTCTCTCAACTGCTTTCACACGCCTCGGTGTGTGAAGTGTGGCCAAAAACCTCTCCTCGTGCATCGGCTGGCGCTCAGAAAGTCGTTGGCCCTACATCTAAACCCCCTCCTCCCCCAAAAATCCATAAAAATGTCACCAAAGTGGTGACAAAAATACGTCAACCAGTGGTGTGGAACAAGTTACCTTCTCTCCCAGTGGAAAAGGTTCAATCCTCCACCCCCATAATCTCAATGAAGGAGTTCCCCTCACTCCCACTATCCCCTAAACCACAAAGTGGGTCACCCACAACCCACCAACAGGGAACTCCTACCCCTCTACCCCCTTCACAACAGGGACGGGGAAGCATTCTGAGCTTTCTAAGCTCAGAAAAATTCATCAAATGGCTGGTAGGCACCCTACCTAGACTCATCAATGCCCTGAACATTGGAGAGGCCATTTCAATTCTCCTTAGTGCTCTCCCCTCCCTCATGAATTGAAATAATGAATTTCAAAATCATCTCCTTCAATGCAGATGGAATAACCCACAAAATTGACAAAGTACGTCACCTTCTCTGTGACCTGGATGTAGATGTGGCTCTCATCCAGGAAACAAAAATTCCAACAACCAAACCTATCAAATTCTCCTCCTATCACTGCCTACGCTACGACCGCCCCCCAAACAAGCAAAATCAAACCCACGGCGGAGTAGCAATTCTGACACACAGGAGACACTTGTTCTGTGCATTACCCCTTCCGTCCATTCCAAACATGGATATAATTGCAGCTACTATCTCTGTTTATGGTACACCAACTACTTTTGTGTCCCTATACAACAGACCCCTCGGTCATCCCTTTGACCACATCCTTCTTTCTCAACTTTTCACAGTGTCTCCTGTGATGTTTGTGGCTGGTGACTGGAATGCTAAACACACAGCATTAGGCTGCCGAGTGACTAACAATGCAGGAGCATCACTGTTACGATTCATTGAGGAATTTGACACAGCAGATATAACTTTACATCTTCCTACCTCACCCATTCATATAAGTATGATGAACCCCGCTGCCCAACCAGATATCTTGGACTATGCTCTTTCTGTTGGTCTTGCGGCGACATCACTGGTGGATGTAATAGAGGATCTTTCCTCTGATCATCTCCCAGTGCTATTCACGCTGGAGAGCCCAAACGAATTGGCTAGGCCCCCTCCACCTCGCCTTACTGTGAAGTGGAGGACTTACCACAATTATTTGTCAAATTCCATCCCCCCCCCTTCCGAGCACTCACTCTAATTCAGATGATATGGAAGCTCATATAGCATCAGTCACTGCAATTCTACAATCAGCACTAGCTGACAGCACAACCCTTGCCCCCCCACCCCGGCGTACACACCTCCCACCCGAACTCTCCTTAGCTATAAGTGAACTTAGTAGACTACGTAAACAATGGCAGATCACTCAAGCTCCTGCTGATAAAAACCTGTTCAACAGAGCCTCAAACCGTTGCTCTACCCTCTTAAAAAACCACTGCCTCCATTCCTGGGAAGAATACCTCTCATCCCTCCCCCCCCAAAATGCCTGGCAAGCAACCAAAAAACTTCTCAGGAAACAACCCCCAGTTTCACCAATTGATGGTCCAAATGGACTAATACTTGATGAAAATGAAAAGGTGAAAAAATTTGCCTCCCATCTGGAGCACCACTTTTCTAACCCTCCTCACGACCCTAATAACCTAGAGCTCACCACCCACTTTCAGAGGGTAAAAGATCAACTGGGTAAAGTCATCCAGGATCCCACACCCAGTAACCTTGCTCCATTCACAATGAGTGAATTTCATACGGCTATGGGCAATACCAACCCAAAGAAGGCAGCAGGCCTTGATGGTATCTCTGGGAAAGCAATACTCAATGCCCCCCCCAGAACTAGCCCAACACCTGCTGATTATCTTCAACTCCATTCTGCACACCCAACATTTCCCCGCAGAATGGAAAAAGAGTAAATTGTTCCTGCTCCTAAAGCCAGGAAAGGGTCCCACTCAGCCATCAAGCTATAGGCCCATCTCCATCCCCTCCATCTTCTCAAAACTTTTTGAGAAAATGTTTCTGGAGAAACACTTGAAAGCCTCACTTGACAGTGTTATACGGCCAGAGCAGTTTGGATTCCGTGCAGGTTGTTCTACAACCTTGCAACTATTGAAATTCTGCTCTCAGTTGTCAGACTCTTTCAATAAGAAAGAGCATGCAGTAGCAGTCTTTATTGACTTCAAAGCTGCTTTTGACACTGTATGGATTGATGGTTTGCTCTTTAAACTGTCTTCTGTATTCCCACCACCAACAATAAGACTCTTCAAGTCGTATCTAACTAATAGATACTTCTTAGTTCACTCCCGTCCATCCCACACACTCCATGGTGTAGCATCAGCGCTCACACCAACATCAGCAGGTGTGCCCTAAGGTTCAGTGCTCGGACCCATCCTATACTCGATCTTCATAAATGACATGCCATCTCTACCTTTGGTTACCACCAGCCTATTTGCCAATGATACCACATTCCATGCCAGCAGCATGAACATCAATAGGGCGACCAGGTTAGTTCAAGGTCAACTAGACCACTTAACAACCTGGTGTTCTCTCTGGAAGGTAGAGATAAACCCCACAAAATGTGTAGCCGTTGCCTTCTCGAGGAAACAGAATCTTCCTCCCCCACTCACAATCCATGGGCACGCCCTGCCATGGTCCCCCACCGTTAAGTATCTGGGTGTTACCATAGACAGAAACCTCTCCTTCAAACAGCATGTAGACATTAGAGTGAAACACTGTCGTGTGCTGTTTGGACAATTGTTCCCCCTCCTTATCACCCCCTGCTTCCCCCTGAAATTTCGGCTGCTCATATTCACAGCCATTATCAGGGCATACATGACCTATGCTGCACCAGTTTGGTTCCCATATCTATCGGCGTCCAATGAACAACGTCTTATTGGATTCCAAAACAAAATCATAAGAACCATCTGCAACTTTCACTATCGAGTAAACAATACTCTCCTCTATGAATATGCCCAAACCCCCCTTCTACTGGAACATATCCAGCTCACCTCCAGAAACCTACACGATTCAGCATCAATGTCATGGCGTACATCAGTTAGGCAGATGTACGAAATTCCACGACCAGTTCAGACCCATAAGCCACTCCCTTTTCAACAGTGGTGGCCTGACCAACTCCAACACCCCTAAACGAGTGGAAGAGTTGACTCAGTCAGTCCCAGCACTGTACTCAGCCTTACCATTCCCCTGAGATTGAACCTTTCTCCACCCCATCTCGACCCAACTAGTATACTTGGCAAAAAAAAAATAATAATAATAACAATAAAAAAAAAATTAAAAAAAAAAAAAATATATATATATATATAAATTCCAATTATTACTACTATTTATTACTTAAAAAAGGCTAATTATTACTACTTAAAGAAACTATTATTAAATTTCAATTTATATTCCATAAAAAAAAATTGCCAAGTTACTAACGATTTTACAAAAAGTAGGAACCCAAAAATTTTAGTGCTGTTATTGCGTATGAGCAGTCATGGAGCTGTTTAGCTCCGACACTGCCAGATAGGGTTCACTCACCCTATGCCACCCGAGTCAGTCAGTCTGTAGCGTCAGAAAGTCGGAGAGCTTCGCAGAGGACTCATCTCCTGGACTACAAGATTCAACCTCTACTAGGGCCTGGACTAGGGCTCCAAGCGCTGAGCTCTGGCCTCATCCTCGACTCCAGATCTCGACTGCAGCTTCGAGCAAAGCTGCGACCCTGACCTCGACCTTCATACTTCCCTCACCTTCTTCCTTCCGCAGTTTCAGACTGCACATACCCTAAGCAGTTGCAGACTGCGTCCTATCCTCACGCAGTTGCGGATTGCGTTTTCCTCAAGCAGTTACAGATTGTGATTTATACCAAGCAGTTGCAGACTGCGTCCTGACCTCACGCAGTTGCTGATTGCGTTTCGTCCCGCAGTTTCAGACTGCACTCTCTCCTTAGCAGTTTCAGATTGCGTTTTATCCCAAGCAGTTAAAGATTGTGTTTTATTCCAAGTAGGGCTCTATAAAAAGGGGGTAGACGCACGGTCCGCCATTCTGTGGTCAACTTTTAGCGCCAGGTTTGAATTCATATAAATATTTCTGATGATATAGAGACAATCAACAGATGTTTATCAAGTTGAGCAAATGAATTAAGTTGTTGTTTTGAAATTTTGGAGGTTAATTTGTCATATAAAATGGTTCATATTGCTTAGTATCTAATTGCAAAAAATATAACTATTTATATTATAAGACTGAAATTAAAAAAATACAAATTTACCAGACGCAGGAAGATGAATCCAGGTTGAAATTTTGACTTAAAAATTGCCAGACTGGAAATTCAATGCTCTGTGAAGTGAGTATAATTTTTTTCAACATCATTTTTATTATTAATCATATGTTTGACTGTCGAATTGAATTAATTCAAATTTGGCGCTAAAAGTTGACCACAGAATGGCGGACCGTGCGTCTACCCCCTTTTTATAGAGCCCTAATTCCAAGCAGTTTCAGATTGCTAAACCGAACCACTTTGGGCTCGAGGTTTCAGACCGCCTGCCGTCACGCGCAGTTACAGATTGCGCAATACATTCAAAACATTCAATTGTTGTTAACCCCGAATCCTGACTCTACACCCTGTATCCCAGAGGTCAGAAGAGTCGAGGCAGTCCAAGAGGACACTTCGTGCCCTCTACACGCCTCCACCTTCTAGGACGAGGGCAACGGGGCACTCGGAGAGCAGCCCGACCCCTACCTTTGCGCCTCGACCCCAACCCACAACCAACTGAGACTAGTCGTCCAGGAGCAACACCTGGCGATTTACCGGGTAACGGAGGGTTGTCCAAGTTTGTAAACAATATAAATTCATAGTTATAAAAATAAAAAAGTATATTTCATTTGTTTATTCACTGGTGAACATATTGATAAAAATTGTTTTAAAATTCTATAGGCATAGCGAAGCTGTCAACCAGAGTTGGTAGATTAAATCATTTTCACCTTCTACTTTAATCTGAATAAATAACCTAAGCTATCAAACATTCTTCTCTAAAGATTACAATGGAATCTGTGATAAATAAAGGTGACAAAAAAGCATGAACTAACTTATTTTTGTATTCCACTACCTATCGCTGCTATCTGTCTTCCCAATCAAAGTAATCTGTAGTACAACTATAATAATTTTAATCTGATCCAATACTTTATTTCAACAATCACAACAGGTGCAACATTATGAAATTCTCTAAGGAGTTTCTCGGATCATCCGCCAAGTGTGCAAATGAGAGATAAAATTGTGTTCTACAATTCAAGACTAATTACAATTCTTTATCACCAAGGACTTTGAAGATATACTCATTTGTAAGCAAAAAACTACATTTTTTGTATATGATGGAAAAGTCAATATTCTCTCAGGAGTTATTTTCCACAATTCTGACCAAATTTGACATATGGTATATGAATTCAGACCGCCTTGATGAGCTGAAAAGAATGAGATATGGTTTGTTGAGATCCGATGACTTTTACAATAAGTTAGAGGTATCCTTAGATTGAGATCCTTGAAGGGTCCCAAATATTGAAAATAACCTAAATTCAGGTCGGTGAGTAGCTTATCTGCTAGAAATTGATCTGAAAAACATTATTATCAGAGAAAATATCAATACAAGCACGGTATAAATTTTTTTGGAGACCATTCCCCCCCAAAATAGTGGTTTTTTAAATACAAGGATATCTTTTAATTGCTCCAGTTCAAAAACTATACAAGGAAGAAAGGTCTACTTGGTCTCAAATTGTAGAGGACAAAATTATCCCCAGAGGGATTTTGAATTGAACAACTCAAAGGAATATGTCAAAAGATCTGAGCAAACAAAAACTGAAAATAGTCAATTACAGTTTTTCTTGAAAATTAACCTATTTTTAAAAATACTAACTCGGTTTCTAGTAAAGATAAAGAGATGATTCTACCACCATTCTCTTGCAAATTTTATTTACTAAAAAAAAGGTTGAGTAAGTTTTTTTGTCCGACGCTTCGTTTTGACGTTATTCCAAGAAAACAAAAAAATGAGCAAAATTTTCCAATATGGCGGCCAAAAAAACAACTTTCCGACACGAGTTGAGAGTGGGATTTTTTACACGTTAAATAGGAGGGTGTCAGCTACCATTTCCACCATAAAACAACTTTGTTGCAATTACTTCCAGGTTGACCCCTGTTTTGAGCTAGAATGACTCGACTATCTTTTACATATCCAGCAAGATATTTCCAGTTTTTTTCATTTAAATAGTCGAGCATCGTACAGTCATAATTGGGCTCCCAAACAATTTGACACGGAATTCAGATAGAATCTTCCATTTCCCAATAAAATCATAAGCTCAAGTGTTTCAACTTCTCCATCATAGCTCTGTTTACTGCCTCAAAAGACTTTCCATTTCGTACTTATTGGCACTTCATTGGCACTAATCAACTTCCGCCATAGACTATTAATTCCATACCTGGCTGCTGTAATCTTACTGGAAAAATGGGTGGTTAAAAGAAAATGTAGAAGTAAAAGTGAGCCCCAGATATTTGTATTCATTCAACACATCAATATTTTCTCCGCCATAATATTCCATATCTCATTCCTGCCCCTCTGAACACAACAATTTTTTACTTTTCTCTGTTCAAGACAGTGAATATAAAAAGTATACATATTCTTTAGTTCAAGATGAGATTCCATCGATTACAATATTCTCTTAGCCTGTTTATCATTCTCTGCAGTCCGTTAATGTTATTGTTATAATTAAAAATAACCAAATCATCCGCATACAAGAGAGAGTTGACTCTGGAATCCCCACCATCAACCCCCTTCTATAAATTCACATAACTCGTGTGTAAAGATGGAGAACAAAATTGGTGAGATCAAGCATCCCTACTGTTTCCAACCGCAATTAAATTTATTGGTACACTTGATAGAAAAGTAGCCAGTTTCGATCTACTTGAAATGCTTTGAAAGCCTTCATTTTCTGCACTATAGTGCGGAATAAACAGCTGATATTTGGGCCTTATAGCAGGTAGATAGGAAAAATCACAACAAATCTAATTTAATCGTAATTTGTAAGTCAGATTTTACTGTATTAGTTTATTCCGTTGTTTATCATCCTTCCGTAACATTGTTCCATTTATTTCGTAAGTTATTGTAGCTATTTATTGGTCTTCAATTGAATCCTGTTTGAATCGCCATTTTGTAATGTTTGAAATGAACCGCTGATTGGTGAGGAGCTTGTCTAGGCCAATGGCAGACGTTCACGGTCATTGGCTCAAGCGTCTACCAATAGCGGTGCTTTACCGATAGTATGAATACCGCTGCTCTGTACGATAAGTTTTAGTTTACCAGAGATTCATAATGGTGTGATAACCGAAACCGGTATCTCGATTTTCTAATGAATCAGTGGTTTAACAACAGTGGTCTTTTCATTTATCCCGGAATAACTCTCTACTCCAGCCAATGAAGAGTAGGCTACTTTACCCTTTTACAACGAACATTTATCCTGGCTATTGAACAGAAATATTTTGGATCATATAGTAGGCTTCTCATCAAATTGTCGCTCAATATTTGTCATATCACATAAGAAATACAAAATAGCTTATCGAATAGAATTTTGAATGTGTTATTAAACTGTTACGGTATTCAATTTCCACTTTTTTTGCTATGCATATTTTTTTGTGTGTTCTTTTGAGTTATCTATTGTTGTATAACAAAACGTCATTTTTTCTATTTTCAGACCAAAGGAGTGTATTGTGAACAGAGTTTTCCGGGGAGTAAAGAAGTTATGGAATCATAATGAGGGTGATTGAAAATAACTTCAACATATTCAACGCATTCAAATGAAGATGGATCAATGCAGTTGTTTCAACCTGATTGCTAATTTTGTTATTTTTCATCAAATAATTGATTTCGAGAATATTTCAGTTCATTTTATAGTTTTTAGTTTGAGTGAATAGTAAAATACGGTATTAGGTATTATAGGAATAGGTGAATAAGTAGGAATTTGTTATTTCTCATCAAATAATTTATTTCGGGAATATTTCTGTTTATTTTCCATTTTTTAATCTGAGTGATTAATAAAATATAGTTAAAATAGGTATATAGTGAAATAGATATATTTTTAATCAATTACTGATATGTCACCTGTCATTTGAGTGATACGGTACCGTACTCACATTTTGATGTTTTATTTGGGGATTATGTGAATAAATAATAGCCTAAAAGTAAATAAAATAAAAAGTCAAGCTCTGTGTTCTATTGAGTTTTACCAATCAATACGTAAATGTAGAGCATAATATTTTTGTAGACTATTGATGAATAATTTATTTATTTATTTATTTACATTGCTGTCTTACATTCATTTATACAATACATCAATAAAAATCCACAAGAATAAAGGGTACATTATTAACACATTGAAAGTTACAGAAAAAATCATTACATGAGTTACTGGTAACAAAATCTATATCTATAAAAGCGAAATGGCACTGACTGACTGACTGATTCATCACCAGAACTAGAAATCCACTGAACCGAATGCGTTCAAATTTGGCAGGCATGTTCAGTTGGACGTTTAGACGCGCGCTAAGAACGGATTTTAGGAACTTTTCAAGGATACGCCAAATATTTAAGTTTTTATATAGTTTTTCGGCGTTTCCTCAATTTTTCGAGAACCAATCGGTAGAATATGTTGATATTTGGTAGGTAGGTTCAGATAAGGTCTAGAAATGTTGTGTTAAGATATTTTTTAATTCCGTTAAAGATTACGCCAGTGATCAGGTTTTTCAAAATTGTAGATGTTTTGCGGGTTGCATATCTTCCGCCTTCATACGACCAATCCTACTGTAAATTAGGAAAACCGGACCCCTGGACCACCCCCTGGCTACGCTACTGCACTTAGGGCTATTCTAAAATTGATAAGATAAAAATGAAACCCTTTTTTAAAAAACTTGAAAAATATTATCCTATCACAGAAATGTTTCGATGCTTTTGCTCATTATCAATGTGATACTCCATTCATGAGTATTTGACCATATACTCCATTTATGTGTATTTGATCACATTTAAAATGAGCTAAAGTATCGAAACACGTCTGTGATAAAATAATATTTTTGAGTTTTTTAAAAGTATTTGATTATTATTTTTATCTATCACTGATAATGATGATAATAATAATAATAATTATTTGGGAAGAATGGAAGGTGAATAAAAGAAGAAATTGATGAGATCATGAAACCAGATATAGTCTATCCAAGCAAAGAAGACATTCTGTCAAGATGGGAAAATGACTCCAGCTTAGTGTAACTTATATTAGTTCAAAATTTGAGAATTGGGTCTCAAATTGTAGATCTGAGTGTTTTCTATGATTTAAAAGCAAATTTAACATTCTTGAACCAATATTAACCGAGCCATTTATGGCGTCATAATGATGGAGTCATTTATCCATCTTGACAGAATGTCTTCTTTGATTAGACAGACTATATCAGGGTGGGAGTCACTTGCATATATCACCTAAGAACAGCTAGAGTTGAACGCATAAGAATAGTCTAGTGTGATTTGATAGTTAAATTATGCGTAGTTTTTGAGAAATAAGTGTTCTAATGAGACAACCATAGCCATAGCATCTACACACAATTTCCAACGAAAATGTCATGTAAAATTTTCGATACCGATTCATCCCAATATCTCTAAACCTATTAGTCAAAATCTAATTCTAAGGATATCGTTGGAAGAATGGAAAAAATCACATTTTTATGTCATACACTTGCCAAAGTGGGTTATTTTTTAGCGGTCAAAGATGGAAAAAGTGATTCCACAAGTTTCTTCTACATTTTGAAACCCATTTTTCTCTGTTCTTTTTCAGGATACGAATTATTTTTCATTTCGCCTACTACGCAAAAAACTTCCTTTTCATGTGGTATTTAGAACGAGACCAAATCCAGGGGTCTAGCTCAAACCACTGAGTCGGAGATTTCCGTTTGAATTGTTATTTTATTTTTTTTTAGTAAAAATTAGACTTATTATGTTTAGTGTAGGGGAGAGTGGACCACGTTTAGACATGGGCCACAATGAGACTTTAACAATTTTCCTATTCAGAGCTGCTTGACAGCTCCAGAACTGTGGTGGAAGTTTTTAAAAGCTTACTTCAATCAACAGATCCACTTGAAGTTCACTATCACAGCTTCTGTGATAATTATCACAAAAAGTCTGTTTTTGGGCAGTTGAAGTTACTTTTTTTACGTTTTTCAACTGAGTAATACTCCCAGATAAGTTGAAATTGTTCAGTTACTATTAGATAGCCGAAAAGCCTTGTTTTTTAATGATGTAATGATGCAGTAAGAACGACGTTTCTAAGCTCCAAATAAGTTTTAAAGATAGAAAAAATTTAAAATGTGCTTTGGGCCACAATGAGACATATAATTTGGTAGATAGTTGCTACTATTAGTTGGTTTTTCGGTAAAATAACTCAATAGATGATAGTTACTACCAAAATTGCTATTGATTATGATAGCTATGTCAGCTATTGAGTTTTTTTTAAATCATCTGGTAGTAGCAAATATCTTTTTATCAGATAATAAATTCAGCTAAATGTGACTAAACCTTCAACCAAGGCAATAGAAATTTATATAATTGTTGTATGATTCATATTTGATCATAATAAAGTATGTGGTTAGTCAGAATAATTTACTAGGGGCTATTTTTTAGGTTGTCTCATAGTGGCCCATACCTGTGCCACAATAAGACACTTGCAAGTGTTTTTTAAAACATCAATAATTATTATTTCCACCTGAAAAATATATTTGAAATACCAGGAAAATGTGTGCAATACTCAAAAATATTGTTTAAAACTTCTCTGAACAGCATACATCCAATAGAAAAAATAGAAACATAATTTTTGTCTCATTGTGGCCCACCCTCCCTGAATAATAATCTACAAATTATACTCTATTCACGATCACTTGAGACGGAATAAACAAACTTTTGAGTGTGTGTGCGTGTAATGGAAGGTCTTCTTCTATGCGAAACTTTCAGCCACAGATCAACAGCTGTAGTTAATCACAGCTCAAGACAACGGTCTTGAGACAAAACAAGTCGGACTGTAGCCAATCACAGCTCCAGATAATAGTCAGCTGTTCAACTGCAGCTGACTGTTTCGCATAGAAGACGACCTACCATTACACGCACACACACGCAAAAGGTTTGTTTATTTCGTCTCAAGTGATCGTGAATTGACTACAGATAACTTTGTGTCGAGTGAATGACTGCCTTCTAAGTCAATTTGGCTGAAAAATTCAATGAAACTAGTTAGAAGCTTGTATCAGCATTGCTTATTAAGATATACTCCGAAATATGAAAATAATCAGTATTTTCTAAGTTTGAAGAGGTTCAACATGGTTACTTGATGCTTCAACTTACATTTCTGTGGGTGGAATTTGTAGATAATTCCATATTAAATAAAAAGTGTTCAGTCAACTTACAGCTTAAAACGCACCAGAGCTCAAAAATAAGGATTAAAAGAAGTCAGCCAAACTGATATTTCAAATATCTGTTTTAAATTAGGGGTTTCCCGAGTTATCTATAAGAAAAGTGCTTAAGATTGCATAATGAAACATGTTTCGAACGATTTATGATACGTTTTACATAATACTAAATTAATTTGAAACCTTAATCTTTTTCATTGCCACAGGAAAAATAATTATATTTATAATATTATGTTTTTAAAAATTCTATCAGAATATTGAAATTATTTTCTTTTAATTTCTATGTATTTCAAATGTGTTTAGAGACAATAAAATATGAAAAAAAATTGTAAAATTGAGGAATCGAATGAAATTGGTATTCGAAATTGGAGTCAAACATTCATTAAATTTAGCATAAACGTGAAAATATCTGTAAGTTTTGTGGGTTTTCCGAGTTATCTCTAAAAGTGCTTGAGAAATCAAAAAAACATGAGATCAAAATGAAATGAGAATACTATACTTGGCGAACTAATGATTACTATGATTACTAATTATAAAGTCATTTCTACCACTTGTTTTTCAAATAATTTGTGAATGTGATGAATAACAATTAAAATAGAATGAAACAACAAAAAATAATAAGAAACAAGTCAATATATTCTGTATAATATATACAAATACCGGTAAACTACGTCCTTCTATAACCGTACACTAGAATAACGTTAAAGCATTTGCTTCCATTCATCCATTAACGTTCATTTCGAAGCTATTCTGAGTGAATTTTCCATCAAACGCAATATTGAATACTTCACTATACTTGCTCACAAAATGCACTTCAAGTCCATCAGTAATAAACTTGGGTAGATCGTTGTAGTCTTTCCTGTTTTCATCTGGCAGAATTATACACTTGACTCCTACTCGTTTAGCCTGCAACAAAGAAAAAAATCACTTGACAAACAATCATTCACAACAATCCTGAAGGTGAACCTGAGGTAACCAAGGTTAAGTAACTAAGGTAACAATCCTGGAGGTAAACCTGAAGTCAAGTGTAAGGACCTTTTATAGGTAATTTTCAGTATAGATTTCTTGCTCCTGCCGCACCATACAACTTAGGATCACCAATTCTCCATCAATATTTCTAGTCCCCAGATTCAATAATATATAAGTTATGGCAAAACTATATTCTTCCATACTTATTCAATCCTTAGACCTCCTCTAAATGTTCGTTATTATTATACTAAGGATGACATAACCACGTATCTTAATATTTACCAATGGCGGCTCGTGCCAACGAAACAGGTGAAGTGCCCGCATCTTTTACTGTAAAGCACTTCAACTGTTTCGTGGGCACGAGCCGCCAGTGATATTTACGTGAACACATGTTATATTACGTACTCATATGTACTACTCATTATATTAAATATTCATATTACATATCCAGGGAGTTTACATTATTTTAAAGTTTTGGCTGGCTGAAAGTTTATTATTTCTCATTATTGACACTGCCGCCTGCCTCAGCGATGAAAGGCTATTAAGATGTCTATTAAAAGTCTTTCAAGTGAGTAATAATCCTTCTTCCTCATTCTTCTTCATAGATACATCAATTTCACAATTAATATTTCTCATTCAAGTAATTTTGAAAAGTTTATAGTTATACGGTTTTGTCCATTACAATGAATTGTCTTTTTTCCTCTATGAAATGTCATAAAAATTTATAATGAACTTATCATACCGTTGTATTTGTTTATTTATTTATTGTTACAATTGCGACAATTGCGATAGCAAGTATTTTAAGCAAAGGTGATAATGAGTGAGCACCCGCTGAAAAACCTACGGGTTTGGCAGAACCGACAATTATTTTTGAAATTTTGGATAAAAATTGGATTGAATGAAAAAAAAATTTCTTTTTTTACTGAATGATAAACATATTTTTCTACAACTGCGCGTAAAACAAGATTTTACAAGCTGAATTCTCCTCGTAAAGAAGCCCATTTCTGAGGAGAATCATCATTACGCTCACTAACCATCTGCGCATGCACAGTAGAATTACTTTACGCTCGCTAAGCAACTGCGCATGAGCAGTAGAGTTACTTTACGCTCGCTAATCAGCTGATCATGGCTCGCCAAAAGTAGGTCAGGTGGAGTCATAACATAACCTAACAAAAGTCGACAATGTCTGATTGTACCTGTACCGGTAATTACACAAGAGTAATTTAATAGTTCGCAGTATTTGAGGACTGAAAAAACTGTAGATTAACAGGTTCGTGCAGTTGTAGAAAAAATATTGTATGTAATTCGCGCGTAATGCTTCTTTATCGCTCTTGCAAAATTATCACGCTCCACTACGCGTAGCGTAATAACTGTTCTGCGCGAGCAATAAAGTCTCGCATTACGCTCTTAATACATAAATAGCTATTATATTATTCCGGTGCCAAAATTGAAGCAGTAGACCAATGACTTTTATTAATGCTCAGCTCTGTCAGGACCTTCTAAAGCTGTCTTCGAGAGCAAATCAGTGGAGCTGATGTCACTCTCGTTTCGATCAAGGCTTAATTCCACCGATTGTCCTGACAGATCTGAGAATTTATAAAAATTTAATCTAACAGTCATTCGCCAACCGCCTCAATTTTTGGCACAATCTATTGTACAAAAATCTTACACCCAAAACTGTCTATCAATCTATAAATAGTGTTTCAAAAGGAATGTGTAATACTTCTAAGGCTGATTCCTAACACCAAGTAGACAAAAATGTTTCATGTGGCATTTTTGGCTTTGTTACCGAAATAACAATGACGGAAAATTGACATTCTTTCTAAAAATATTAATTATGTTAATTTCATTCAGTTTCTAAAATGATCAAATCCCATGTAAAACTAGCTTAGGAATTCAATTAAAGCAGCTAAACGTTCAACACTTATTGAGCGGTAATGATTGTGTGCGTCTTACTCAAATCTTAGAAATCGCGATCAAAAATAGCAAAATCGCGACTAAACACTGATTTTTTGTTATGTCTACTTTGTCTTCTTTTGGTAAAAATCGGTTATAAGCAACGGCTATCAATAACTCATTTTAATTAACCATTTTAAGCCCTACATTTTTTTTATAGAATACAGAATTTCGTAAAAACATTATTTTCAACTGTAAATTCATTAAGTTTCAGTCAGCTGCCATTTTGAAATTCAAATGGGAGAGTTCATCTATCATCAAGATATTATGGAAAATCATAAAGAATAATAAAATGGCGGATTACATGAAAAATTTAGGCGAATTCGGTGTTTTGTCAATTACATTTTCTGTTTGATTCAGCTCAAGAAGCACTTTGGTACTTCAATGAGTACTTTTCGGAAAATTCTGTATATGGCTCTATAAGTCATTTACACATATTATTTTATTATACTTACAGCAATAGTTTTCTCCTTGATGCCTCCGACTGGCAACACTTTGCCGTGTAGTGACACTTCGCCAGTCATGGCCAGATCTTGTCTGATTGGCTGGTTCAGAGCCAATGACAGAAAAGCTGTTGTTATTGTGCAGCCGGCACTTGGGCCGTCTTTCGGCGTGGCACCCTGTATAATTCAACACAGTATTAAATGAAAAGAATGATAACATTTCCAATTTCAAGAGAAAATGTACTTAAAAGTCACAATAGTAGTTTACATTTCACAGTCAAAAGTTTATAAATTCTCTATCAAAATATACGAGATAATATCAGTCATAGTCCTATCTAGATTTGAAAAAATTAAATAGTAAAATTGTCCAAAGGCCAAAGTTCCACATTTATACTAACTGAATACAGTTGAGTAGAAAAGTAGTTTAATTTGAATCATGTAATACGTTCATTTATATATTTTTGAAGTTGATTGATCTTTGGCATTTTTTCAACACCACAGGTTGAGTCCACAGTCGATTATTGTACAGTCTGAGTTCCAGTGTGTTATGAAAATTATTATTTCATGGATAGTCTATGAAGATGTATTCATAGTTAATATTTATATTTTTTAGTGTAGTGGGTGTGTACATTAATAGTAGTTTATGCAACGATTGTATTATGAGAGCTTTAATGCACGGGTGAGATGTAGGTTAGTGCTCTAAATATCTCATCGAGTGCTTTAAAGGCTTAATACAACTATTTTACCAACGACCTTTCGTATACAGCGTGCTCCCAAAATAGGAGGCTTTTTATAGCCCTATATGGATTATTGTGAGCACATGTTTTATGAGTTTCTCAGGTCTACTCATAGGAGTAGCCTAAATGTTATTAAGAAGCTTACCAAGGAGCTAGAAGAACAGCTGCTCATTAATAATTATACAGAGTGTTCCTAAAGTGAAGTGTCTGATTTTATGTGAAAATTTATATTTTGAGAGAACTAGATCATTACTATAACACCACACTTGACCCTCTGGCAAGATGAAAAAATTACTCCAGCTCGGTCAGTATTGGTTCAAAAATTATTGATCTGGTCTCAATATTTAAAAAAATATATACCTCAGGCACATGCAAGTGCAGATGATTGTTCTGTAGGAACATGTTGGTGCTGTCGAGTTGCGCCAGGTGGTTGCGAGCCACAATCAACGCGATGCGCGCCGATTCCTTCATCACATCGCCCAGGTGCCCGGTCAACTCGAGGCCACCCTCGGCCACTTGTGTCCCGGCCGAGCCACTAGTGGCGTCTTGTGGCGGCTGTCGACGAAGCGCCGTCTCTATATACAGCGTCGAGCCGCCTGACAACAAACAAATTCATATCATTTACAATATTCAAGATGTCTCTATTGCCGCAAACATTCATAAAATGACGACTTTCATACTAATTGTGAAAATGTAAAAACGGCTTTCACTATTGTGGATAAAGTTAAATCGTGTTTTGACCTATGAAAGTTTTGTATGGCATCCAGCCCATGCTGACCTCTTTCATATTGTCTTGTGCTTATTACTTCAAAAAACTGTTTTTCTCATCCTTTTCTATCCTTGAAACCTCAGCCACTTACTTTCTTATTCTATAGAGTAAGTTATATTAATTAGTTTCTTTGGATAATGTTGCGTATTTTATTCTGTATTGGAATGTATGATTTTTTATTTTTTTGTATGAACATTATGGAAATAAAGAAACTTTATTATCTGTCAGTCATTTCCAATGCGCCAGTGTTCTTGTGAGCGCCAGGATCTCTTATCTGAACTCCGTCATTTTCCCCAACACTTTTCTATTTCCCTCAAATCAGAATAACCTTCTATTTTAATAAGCTTGACTACTACAGCACCATACTCACCCATGGCAGTCCATGCTAGTCCCATGACAACTCCGGCCGGCGTCGAGTCGTACATCCGGTCATGAGTGAATATTGGCTTGCCAACAAACTCCTGCAGGTTATCCGGATTCACCGTGATCGTATCCACTTCTTTCTTCACTACTTTGAACGCCACTTTTCTCATCACCTGGCCAACAAGAATAATTCAAAAACAACCAAGTTGTGCAAGAGTGACAAAGTTTCAAAAGCTGCAATATTATATTGGGAAAACAGTGTTTTAGAAAAATAAGCAAATAAATATATTTATCGACATAAAAAAAACAGAGATGCAGAGTGACTGTTAAAGAAGATGCCTAGAAATAATTTACGATTAATATAATGGAATGAATCAGCTAACTATAACAATGTTTACATTCGAGTTGATAGATATAAGATATAAGTGGAAAATAAATAAGTAAATAAATATCTTTATTAACATAAAAAGCCAGAAATGCATAGTCACTGTCAAGGCAGAGGTGTCTCGTCATATTTTACAATAAGTATAACGTAATGAATCAATAAACAATAACAATGTTTACATTCGAGTTAATAGTGACATAAGATATAAGAAAAATTAATATATTTCCTCCTTTGGTAGATTGGCTCGTCGTTAGTGAAGATAGCCAGCCAATCGTTTCTCGTCTCTGGGGGAATAGTAATTGTTGCATTACACTCAAACTGATCAACTTGATGTTATTCAGATGTGATCGGCGCCGTCACTTGGTTATGGAAACTGGCTTAGGCGGGTATCACACGATATTCATAAATTACATTATTATTCATAAAAATTTGGTATGAAGACGTTTTGGACATAAGTCTGTGTTTTTAACCAATAGGTTATCATTGTCTGTAAAATGAATAAATAAATAATAGATCTATGACATATTTCTATTATCAAACATCTGTGATGAAATATTACCGTGTAATGAACCAAATATTATAAATGATCATATTCTATGTCATATGTTCTCCTATAGAGAACATATTATAATATCTTTGATAATAGATGTATGACATAGAACTATTATCGTGTAATAGCGGCCTCAATGATTGAGAGGATCAAAGTCCTATTCACGTTACTTCTATCCTTTATATGATTATTCACATCTGCTGTATAGTGGAGTGAATATGAAACTGGCAACCAGCTGGTAGACGTAAGCCCTTCATGGGTTGTTGAGCCATTGATAAACGAAACAATAATAATATCAATAGTAAGAATCAGGAGTGAAAATAGTTATGAGATTATGAATCTTATAAATGTAGGATTTATTTAGTAGAAATTAGTGTAGATGAAGAGGAGAAAAAGAAAGTGATAAAAATACAATGAATTCAACAACTTAGAGAAAACTTGAATGCAAAATTGAAACAAACCAACAATTAAATCAAAATATGACCAAAACTTCTAAAATAGAAGTATAGTATAGACCAGTGGTCACCAATTAAGTTTCTTGAAGGTCCGTTTCAAAGTCTAGGCGAGCTTCCGCGGTCCATCCATGAGAAACCACTAGTTGGGGGGGGGGGGCGGTGTGGGAGTCTTACTCTCCCATTTTTTTTTCAAATTGATAGTTTTACTACATCAATTTTAATAATTATTCAAATATTTGAAATAGTTATTACTCTGTATGTATCTTGATTTTAATGTTATTCAAATACATTGAAGTTTGATATCATGCTATTGACGTATTGAAATAAAAATAAAGGCCATTATTTCAATCGGATTTGGCAATAAAAATTACTCTATTGCTTTTTTTTCTAATGAAGAATGAATATCTTATAGAATTGTATAAACTATTCTCGAATTTAGTCCTTGACTATATCTCTTTGGCTATTGAAATACCAAGATAAATTGAATTAGGTGTAGAATAATTGGATGTAACAGCAGCCAACTTTTTATTGAGAGTTAAGCTAGATTTCGCTCACATTGGAAGAAATACAGTACCACTCCTTTCCAATTGAGTTACACTGCTGGTGTTTATTCATTGTCCTGTTCAGTGCTTGATTTCTAAAAAAAAGAAGTATATGGGAGTGGTGGGCTCACCAGCGGGAGGGGAGTCCGGGGGCCCTCCCCCGGGAAATTTAAAAAAATAACACTAAGAATTGGAGCGTTTTTAGCAAATCTTAGCCAAGTTTTGTAGTTGTTTTTTATGAAACTAATAATACAATTTTAAAGAATGACGTCGCTCAGAAAGGTATTCTTGGGGAAAAAAGGAGCCGCTCCCATGCGCTCCCGCTGAAATCAAACCCTGGTTCTGTTTGTTTCTTAATAATTAAATTCCATTCAGACTTTAGATGTTTTCTTACAGTTTTGTTTTTTGTTTTAGGATTTTTTTTATGTTTTTTTTTCGTTGAGATCGGTATGACATCGCGGTCCGCACAAAACTGGCTGGCGGTCCGGATCCGGACCGCGGTCCGCCATTTGGTGACCACTGGTATAGACGTATAGTCTTGTAGGGGGGTTCCTTATATTATATTTTATGTACGTAATTTCAAACTTTTTCGCATCATTATTTGGGAAATAAATTTATTTGAATAATTATAAATAATATAAAAATACCGTACCACGCACCAAAGTTATGGTTGACCTCCACCAAGCTACATTAGCGGAAAATGTTTTGCGGAATTTAGCGCGGGAGAATCAGAAGACATCTAGTTTCCCCGTTAAATTATTGTAACTTCTCTGCATTCTATTCAAGGGAGTTTCTTAGAGTAAAAAAATATTATATAGTTGTAACTATAGTTTATTGTTAATTTTATAAATTAATATTTGATAAGAATAGTAATTCACCATTCTCTTATGTAGCAATACGAACTTAGAACCAGACCCAAACCAACAAAAATAAGATGGCCGCAATGGTTCGAATGGAATAGGAAATCCCATGTAAATTGTTGTAGACGACAAGTTCGCGATCGACTGTTCAAATTCGACTATATTCTGTCCAAGCACAGAAAAGCCTCTTTCAAGATGACGGAGGGAAGTAAGAGTGTAAATACGCATATGCAGATCTGAGATGTTTAGTGTGAAATCACTTCAGCCAACCTACCGTTTTTGCATTAAATTATAGTTTCGGGAGGCTTAATCAACAAAGCAAACATTGCGACTGTTTAAAAAAATCATAATCTTATTGATTTCACAAATGAAAATATATTTAGTTTATGAATATATGATAATATTTTGTTTATGACAGACGGTGAGAGTAGAAAAATTTCAATTTCGACTGCTGGCAGCAATGCTGAATGAATGGCAGCCAAGTTGCCAAAGTGCCTTCTTTGCTTGGATGGATAATACCTTCTGTCGCCTGCAATTAACATGGGATTTCGTTTGCTACTAGAAAAGCTCTCCACCATTTTAAATCCAAGGTTAGGGCATGATTCTAGTTGGTATTGCATGTAGGTTACAACAACATCTAGTGCTAATCATCACCATTTGTAAAAAAATCATAAAAGAACAATATCCTTCGCCTTCTCAAATTGAGTTTAAGTTACTCATACGTACTAAAAAAAACTTTCCAATATTGTAGGTATTTGATGACTTTAAAAGTCATTGTAACTTGTGCTTTTTATTGTTGATGAATAAACAAATATTTGAATGAGATAAATTATTCATGATTTCAATAATACCATGTGAAAAAATTGATTAATTTTATTTTAAAAAACCAATATGCCTTACCTTCTCAATGTGTTTCAGTAGATTACGAACACCGCTTTCTCTACAGTAAGCCTTTATCAGTACATTCAGTGTGGGATCTTCAATTGAAACCTGGAAAATATTGATAAAATGAAATTCAATTCTCTTTTGAACATTAGAATATGATTTTTCTATCTTTTATCAACTATTATATGGTTGTCCATTGAATTACTCATATTTCCACTGTAAATATTATTATAATGGTACAGTATTTATACAAATTTAAGTTGAATTACTCAAATTCTAATGGTAAGCTTGGCACTAATGTCCTATTTGGATGATGAAGAAGGTGATATCAACCTTAATTGATTCATAATGAAATCTTGAATATGTAGTCAATTTAAAATAATCAAAATTTAAATTGTGATATTTTTATTTTTCAATTTTTATTGTGTACTATCATAATCATCTACATAAAAATATGAAGATTCAAAATATAACTTCCATCATAGCCTCTTAAATAGGAGGCTCAGGCTTAATAAAAAGGCAACATTGTACCGTAGGTACTATCTACCCATAAGATAGCTTTGAGTACAGTTACAAATCATTCATGTTGACTTAGTTATTCTCTCTTTAAGCATAAATGTCTGGTACCGAGCTTCGCTCTGAAGCTGCGGCCGAAATATTGAATTACATAAAATGTGTTATTGTGAAAAATAAATTCAAAATTGATCAACTTTCACAGTTTTTTTACATGAACATGAGTTATTTGTTCTAGACTTGAATGTAACTCCATCTACTACCGCTAGATAGCGTTGGTCAGCTAACGATAACAGCCGTTATAATGCAGTACTTGGGAATATTCTCTCTTCAAGCATAATTTTCATGAAATATGATCATGGAACGTTTCTTATAGAACTCCTCTTGTGTTTTCTGTACTGGATTAAGTTAGAAATTAGCATGAAATATTGAAAATAGACAATTATGTCTTTAGATAGCTATGATTTGTTGCAAGTCAAATGTGAGGATACACACAAGAAACGCATCCGTTGAGACAGCTGATTTGAAAATGATTTCAATGGACCGACTTTCCTACTCTACATATTTTCAACTTTCAAGGCCATGGCCATATTCAATGTAGATATGCTAACATTCAAATTAAAAAAAAAAAAAAATCTGCAGTGACAGATTTTTGTCCATGACTACGAACAGATAAGTATTTGAGAGAACTATCAATAAGTATTTTTTAAAACTCGCATGTATTTTTTCACACCCACTTTTCCGACCCCTTAGCTCCTAAAATATAAGCTCTGGTTCCACTCCAATAACTAATAAATCTTTCGCCTTTTACTAAAGATTTCCGTGGAGTGGAACACATGATGAGTCTACATCGAATTGGAAGTAGCAATTGCTTAACCAATTTCAGTCTCTTTAAATCTTTTGAGAATGTTGCAGTTAAATAACACATTATTGTAGAATGTTATTCAGCACTATTCTGATTTCAATGGGAGGGAAATAATCTACTCATGTATAAAATGAAAATATACATATTCTACTCAAATTAAAAAATAATATGCGGAGTGAAACCAAGAGTTGATTGAGTTAAAAGCAATTCTATGAGAGTAGAATATTACAACAAAAACTGCATGGTTTAATTGTTAAATATTCTTTAGTACGAGCGTTAGAAATTTGCTTACAAATCGACAATAAATACATCACTGTAAGTCCTAGACATATACTACCGATATGAATTGCATACCGGCTTGTCAAGGATGATTGTAACGAACATTAAACAGGTTGCCAATCTTGTGGAGCAAAACTACACACAAAAATTTCTTTTGTGCGGTAATTTGCCTCGGGTGCGAGTACTCGCGTGTTAAAGAATTACCTGATTAGATTGCAGTCCACTGTCTTTCATAGCTTGCGGAATGAGGTATTGCTTGGCAATGGCAATCTTCTCTTCTGCCACATAGCCTGACACATCGATCATTTCCATACGATCTCGCAATGGCTCCGGAATCGTATCAACCACATTAGCTGTGCATATGAACAGAACCTGAAATCACAACAGCAAATATATAAAAATTTAAAAAAACAAGGAGAGTTTCTAGTTTTAAGGAGAATGTAGACTTATTTTTTGAATTGATTAATTTATTCTGCAAGAACCATTGTTAGTTCATAGGTAAACATTAGATAGATAGATAGATAAAATGACTTTATTTTACACTTTGTAAAAATTTACAAGAGTTTGTGGGCGAAGTTGAGGCATGCAAGCCCCCTCTTCCACTTAACCCACAAAATGTATTAATGTATTCACTGAATCATTCACTGATCATACACAAATCATTAATGTATTTACTGAATGTAGAAGCCTTATTATGTTTGAATTATAAAATCCGTATGACTGTTTGTTGTTAATGTCAACTTTTGTATGATAAATAATGACATTCAAACATTGTTGTTTAAGGATAGTGGCTGAGTTTTGTAATGGTGATTCCATTACATTTCATTCCTCATAGAACAGCGACTGTATTTACTGTAATTACAAAAGTGAACATTGTTGATTACTGAGAACTTGTGATCAAGCTTATGACGAAATAGACAAGACATAGCATAAGTGAAAAATCACTGTTTAGTCGCGAATTTGTGGGTTTTTATCTCAATTTCTGAGATTTTTTAATGTTGATATTAAGCCTAAATAACACAAAACAATGGAAAGATTCACTTCATTTCAATATTGAAAATAATTTGAAAATTTCTAGGCAAAAATTACACACCTAATCATATTAGAAATAAGCTGGTTCTATTTCTCAATTATTGAACATTTTCAGAAGATTTAGACTTAGTTTAGGTGTTTCTCAAGTTGAGAAATGAAGATAAAACACTAAAATGAGAGTTAATATAGTTATTTTCTCCCGATTTTCAGCATTTTCAAATGAGCTAACTTCACTTTACAACCACACGTTGCAAATATATCGTGTCAATGGGCTTCCTTCCTTTAGGATTGCGTATCAGGTTTCCGCTGAGTAGCATAAAGAGGCATCTATGCTTACCTTGGACAAATCGGTGGGCACATCCAAATAATGATCCAGAAAATTTGCATTTTGTTCAGGATCCAACATTTCTAGCAAGGCAGACGATGGATCGCCTTGGAAGCCACCTCTGTGAACAAATATCAAAATAATTTGAAACACTAAAATAATTAATAAGACAAATCAATAATAATTAACTAATAAAAATTTAAAACCTACAGCAACCTGTTGAGTGAAAACTGTAAAATGTCTCGACTTTATCCAAATAAAAGCTGAAAAATATACATCAGCTAATAATAAAACCGGCACGAAATTTTGCTCATTTCCAGGTCAAGTTTTCATGACCAATCTCCTTGAGTTTCATAGTATCCAAACCATTTGTTCTATGAAGGTGGGTTTTATTACTATAGAACTCGAGTACATGTCGGGTACAGTTGCAATAGAAACACAGAGTTGTCTAACCTAACGCACACTGGTCAGCTGATTTTTATTTGTGTTGCTTCATAGAACTAATTGTTTCTATTGTATCTGGTACCCATGTTTAGAAGTTATAGAAACTCAAGGTGTATAGAATAGTAGTTACAATTCTATAGTAATGGTAGTTCTATTACTATTCTATTCTAACACCTTTATAGAAACCTACCTTGGAAATTACATCATAATCCACAGAAAGGAGAAACATGATAATTGTAAATACTTTTTTATACCTTAAATAACTGTAAATACCTTTAACTGTAAATACTTTTTATAACTGTAAATACCTTTTTCACTTTACTTGATATTGATGAAAACAAACTTCCAAAGATAAACTGTCAAAGATCGGTACATAGAATAGTATTTTATTCATCTTATATGTACGGAGTTATGCAGAAAGGAACCAACCCACAATCAGCTACTTTTGAGATATCGCGTACCAAAGATGAAACTGTAATAATACCTCCCATTTTATTATCCATTAAGATATTCTGATTTTGGGAACGTATATGTGATCTTAATATCATAAACTAGATATTTATATACAAAAAAGCATTAATTTCCCATTTAATGGCATTTATGTGAGTTGGTTCCTTTCTGCAAAAAACATAACCTACTTTATGTGTTATGCAAAAAGGAACCAACCCACATAATTGCCATAGGAAGCAGACTGAATTTTTTGTTTTTTTTTCAGAGAAAAAGAATCATATGAGGCTAATTTTTCCACTAATGGATTAATATTATAAAGAAAAGTGTTCTGTCAAAATTTCCCACCCCCACCCATCTTGCTGTCCCCTCTGCACCCCTCAAAGTGTACATTTTTATGGGGTTCTTACATTGAATGTGTCTCAGCACTCATTGGAAATAAGAAATCAAACTTTTTCTCATTTATCAATAAATTAAATTCTCTTTATTTTATGTCTCACCATTTCATTGTAGCTCCTGCGGTGCAAAAGTTACTTAAATGGAAGAATGGAGGGATTCCCTAGATTTCTGCAAAAAATTTCAATTATCTCTTAAATTAAAAATAACTCCTGAACCACATTAGCTATAGTGAAATGGTGATGACATAAAAAAAGTAAATTTTATTTTCTAAATAATGAGGAGAATTTCAATATCTTATCTTCAATGGTTGCTGAGATACATCCAGTGGAAGAAATCCTTACAAATGGAAACTTTAAGGGTGTGTTGGGAGGGAAGCAGCAAGACGGGTAGGGGTGTGGAATTTTGGCAGAACACTTCTCTGTATGATAGTGGTTAGAAATGGTTAGAAAATTAGCCTCATATGATATTTTTCTCTGAAAAAACTAACATTTTAGTCTGGTTCCTAATAATAAAATTTCCCATTCCATGGCAATTATGTGGGTTGGTTCCTTTCTGCATAACACATAAAGTACGATATTCGTTTTGCAGAAAGGAACCAACCCACATAATTGCCTGAAGGCTGAGGCCGCACTGCTGGTGAGTAGAGCGTGGAGGGTGGAGGGTAGATGGTAAATCTATAGAACATACACACCATGCACAGTAATACATCGAATGAATGGTATCACGTCATATTGTTTTTTGAGGTTATGTTGTCCATATTTAAGAATTCCAAGATGGCGGCTGAACACATACCATTCATACGATGTATTACTGTGGATGGTGTGTATGTGCTATAGATTTACCATCTACCCTCCACCCTCCACGCTCTACCGACCGGCAGTGCGGCCTCAGCCTAAGGGTTGATTCCAGTGATTTTTTTCCATCCAAAACAGTTATCTAGGGGTTTATCAACCCAAATATTGAAAAATCAGTTTTTTTATTTTTGTGGATTGGTTCCTTTCTGCATAACTACGTCCATATCATGTAATAAATTTCATTATCGTTTGTAATTGAATGGAAATTATTGAATCATGCAAAAGGCGATTCGACCAAATAATGTTTCTGGTCAGTCGACCAGTTAGCCACCCAAAGGACACACTCACTTCCCAATCTTATCGATTTCGTCAATCAGCACAAGCGGATTCTCGGTTTTTGTTTTCTTCAAGCACTGAATAATCTTTCCCGGCATTGCTCCCACATAAGTTCGTCTGTGGCCCTTTATTTCAGCTACATCTGTCATTCCTCCAACGCTGAACCTGAAATACTATACAGAAAACATGGATTTTTATAAGTTCAACAATATTTATTATTCAACAAATTGCCTCTAAGAATGAAAAATTTACCTCTCAAAACATTCATGTCCAAATTAGTACAATGGTTAGAAAAACAGGCTTTTAATACAATAGGCAGTGGCTGTAGCCGGGTGCGATAAAGCGTTGGTCTGCAAAGTCTAAGTCTGATAAGGCTCCTGAGGTTCGATTCCAGTTGAAGTCACCAATTTTTTTAACAGCCTTTGGCTGCTTTTTAACGTCTTTTGGAGGAGACGTAAAGCCGTCGGTTCCGATTGCCTCGAAAGCAGTCGTCATCTCTCATCATCATCCCTCTCATTACATACGCACATGCTTAAAGAACATGCTGGCATCACCCTTGGAAAAAAATTTGATAAGTACCTTAGCAATAACGTTAACATCTGTCCGTTATGTATATTAGTATAAAGTCTGTTCAAGCAAAGAAGACCCTCTGGCAAGATAAGAAAATGACTCCAGCTCGGTGAAGTTTATTCAAAAAATATTGATTTGGTCTCGAATTGTAGATCAGAATGTTTCCTACGATTGAGACCGAATAAATAATTTTTTAATCAAAATTGACCCAGCTTAAATCATTTTCTCATCTTGCCAAAGGGTGTTCTTTGCTTGGGCAGACTATATATATGTAAGTATTTCAGCTTTATCATTTTATGTTTGTTTATAATATTTGTAATGTTCGACAACAACGATAAAGTTTGATTTCATTAAATGTTCAAAAATAAATGTAACAAGTAATGTTTTTAAAATTACTTTAAAATTTAATCATAGAGACAACACTTATTTCAGAGTAAATATTATGAAAAACTTACTTTTTCAACAACTACACGTAAAACAAGACTTTTTATCATATGACATAATTATTCTCAATAATTCAAAACGACATAGTCTGAACAAGCAAAGAAGACATTCTGGCAAGATGGGAAATTTACTCCAACTCGGTCAATATTGGTCCAAAAATTATAAATTTGGTCACAAACTGTAGAAACCAATAATTTGAGACCAAATTTATAAATTTTGAACCAATATTGACCGCGCCTGAAACCTTGAGTCATTTTCCTATCTTTCCACAATGTCTTCTTTGCATGGACAGACTATACTTTCTGAAGTAAAATTCACTATTCTGAACAACAATATTGATATTTCATTAAATAAAATTTACTGATCCGATTTACATTTAATATTTTCCAAATTACAAGTGTTTATTCTGGGTTACAATTGACATGTTCTGAAATTGAATTGATACTTTCTCAACTACATCTGGAAAAGGTGTGGTTGAAAAGTTTTAAATCGATTTTCCTCAAGTTAATTAATGTCAAGTGAGCAGCCAGGTAGAATCTTCGCAACAAAAAATGATTAAACGATTGCTGACAAAAACTGAACTGACCTCTCTATTGAGTGCACGGGCGATTGACTTGGCAATACTGGTTTTTCCCACCCCGGGCGGACCATAAAAGCAGAGAATCTTTCCTTGAGTCGACTTTTTCAGTTGACTAACAGCGATAAACTCTGAAATAAAATAATATATTATATAAAACTGTATACTTGGTGTTTCAGAAGGAATGTGCAATACTTCTCAGGCTGATTCCTTACACCAAGTAGACAAAATAGTTCCACGGGACAAACCCCCAAAAACCTTTGTTACCAAGATAACAATGGCGGAAAATAGACATTTAAAAAATGAATTAATTAGCATATGCCAATTTTTATTTCATTTAGGTTCTAAAATTATCAATTCCTATGTAAAATAATCTGTAATTGAAACGGTACTTAATTTAAAAACCCGCCTCGTATATTCACTATACTATCATGTTTTGTATCAATTTGTTATTGAAATTCCAATAATGAAATGGAACTGATAATTCAACCTACAGCTAATGAACTTTGAGGTGGATCATTTGCTCAAACAGGTTTTTGTAACCTTCGGTATTATTCTCCAGAATAATTATTTCTAGTGATGTTTTTAGGGATCATTTCCTTCTGTATTTTGTTCTTCCTTCTTCTTTACTTCTGTTTGCATTTCTCCTCTTCTTTATATATGTGATATATATGATTCAGACTTTGCATATCAGTTCCTCACTCTCTTAATTACAGGTACTTGAAATATTTGTTACTTGAATTTTATTTGTAATTTGTTCAGTATATAGGAATAAGCAATATTTTTTGTTTTGTTTCTTATCAACTAGTATTTGCTATGAAGACTGTATACTGATTATACAATAATAAGAAAATATATTGTATAAAAATATTGTCGAATTCCACTTATTTATCATAAAAACTGCTAACAGTATCTAGGTTTCACGTTTACCAATGCATCTTCCTCAGTACAGCTGAAGATGCGGTAGTAAACGTGAAACCTTGATACTGTAGGCAGGTTTTATAATAAATAAGTGAAATTTGACAATAACCTTCTTTTCTTATCAATATTTCACAATAGAAATTCTAAAAATTTCATCATTTTGATTATACAGTCTCTATAGTGTTTGCCATAGGTCTAGTCGAACCTGGCAACGTAAGATGTTTGAATAAAATATCATATATCTCACCTAGAATTCTCTTCTTGACATCTTCCATGCCATAATGGTCTTCGTCCAGTATGATAGCTGCCTGCGCAATGTCAAGATTTTCTTCGCTTCTCACACCCCATGGCAGAAGAGTCAGCCAATCCAGGTAGTTTCTTGTCACACTGGTTACAAATATTTAAATAGGTTTAGAATATTTTTTTTATATTAGACGATAGGTTGCTATAAATAGTCTGATGACTAATAAGCAACTTTTTCTAGCCTAAACTACTACTATAATCACTTTATACAAGAGAATCCCCCTTGGGCCAGCCATACACGTACAGGTATACCTGACAGGCAAACCTACGCAGGCACACCTGACAGGCATACCTGTGCAAGCTCGAGCCCACACACGTTCAGATAATCCGTACATTTGAGTTCAGTTGAGAGAAATTGGCGAACGAACAACATTCTATTCAATTAACACTCTATGCTATTCAACTGTGCAGTTTTGACTGAAGGACTCACACACACGCTCAGGTCGTCTGTGCAGGCCGCTACGCCTGTGCAGTTTAACCTGCACCTACTTGCACAAACGATCAGGTTTACCTGTACAGGCCACCTGCACAGGTATACCTGTCAGGCATACCTGTACGTGAATGGCCGGCCTTAGGATCTATTCACACGCTAATATTTTTAGTACATTATTTATATCTGTACTACAAAAAAAAAATTAACAAAACTTTCATACATTCAGATTGAAATTATCTTGTCAAAATTTCATTGTTTCAGAAAAACTTACTACTAGCAGAGACAATGTATATTATTTTATACATTGCTACTACTGACACTGTAGAATTGACGCCATTAGCCAATTAATATGACAAAAATAACGTTTATACTCTATATAAACCAATGAATTTAATTTGCCTATAAAAAATATATAGAGATTGTATAAACATTATGCATCACGATTATACAGTCTCTACAGGATTTTCTAAGTTTGTTGTTCTATAGCCTAATTGAATTTATATATTTATACATTTTAGATTATGATTATACAGTCTCTGTAGAAAAATCTATTAAGTTTTTATCAACTTCTTTCACACCATTTTCTTCAATATAAAATTATTTGAAAGTTGTGTTGACCGACTACTACATATTTATCGATATTCGATGAATAAGTCTGTTCATTTTTTCCTTCAATTTTCAAAGAGCTCAGAATAATGTGAATCAGAAACCTATAGATAATAATTTTTTTCTTTTAGGGCTACTGTATTTTATGAAACTTTAAATAATTACAGAGTACCTTTTTAAAAATATATATTTCTATTTCACACAACATGTTTCGGCAAATTAGCCATTTTCATACATATTAACACCTTCATATTTATGAAATTCTAAAGCTGCTTTTCGATAGCAGTTGAGAAATTATTAATATGCACAGGGTTGGGAGGAATCAACAAAATGTGCAAATCCCTAAGTCTAACCTTTCTATTTTCAGAAAATTCTTTCCAATTTTTGATAGGATCCCCATTAATATTTATCAAAAAATGTTGACAAAAGACATCCTTCTACAAATAAGTGCATAGTCACCTTATTCATGAAGATGTATCTAAGTATTATGACAAAAATTTTGATTTTCAGGCCTGCATGTTATATACACAATTTTTTTCAACAACGTATTCTTGTAGAAACATCATTGTATTGGGGAAATGTCCCTCACACAATTAGAAAAAACACCACCATTTTTTCCGTGAGAAAAAAATAGACCTTTTTTACACAAGTTATAAATAAATAAATGAATGTGTAGATAAATTAATAAATAAATAAATATTATTCATTTCATCACTCACTTGAATTCAGACGAATGACTCTCCAGAAAACTCAACTTCTTCAATTCTTCATCTATAACTTCCATCACAATTTTAGGCACTTCTTTGTCCTGAAAAATGAATAAATTATTTTCCTCAGAGTGAAATTAGGCAAATCCTATTCAATCAAACGAATTATTTCTGTATGTAAGTACAACCACGGATCTAGAAAACCGCACTGACGATTTCCACAAAATTTTTAATGTAATATTCAAAGGTGATGAAAAAAAAAGATTGAACCAGGTCTCATCTCCAGGATAACTCGATGATAAGGATTAAAAGGATAATAATTTTCTACTACTCTGGGTGCCACTACAAATTTGTTTCCAAAACAAGTTTATACGTCCTTGAGATTTTCTTTGGTAATAATGTCTTTAAGATAATTTTCTAGCGGATAACCCACTTACCGACTTGAATTTTAGTTATGTTCAATAGTAAGGACCCTTCGAGGATCACAATCTAAGGATATCAAGGAAGTCATCGGATCTTGACAAACTCATTTTTTGAGCACATCATAGCGGTTAAAATTCATATACCGGTATATAATAGTCTGTCCAATCAGAGTAGACATTCTGGCAATCTGGGAATATGACTTCAGCTCGACGAATATTGCTTCAAAAATTGTAATTTTGTCTCAAAATATCCATAATACTGAATTTATTAATAATTATTCATATCAAATTCATAATTTCTGAGCCAATATTGGGCGAGCTCCAATTATTTTCCCGGAATGTCTTCTTTGCTTGAACAGACTATACCTGGCCTATCGATCTCTGGTGATGGATTATGGGTATAAATGTTTTCATGAAATTTGATAGGCATATGAGTATCAGGGACTTATTGGTACTTTTTTGCATAATGGAATTAACAAGTGGTAAAACTTACTGAAATTCTACAAAGTGGGCTTTTAAGCCTGTTGCTTTCATTAATATAAGTTACTATGTTATTTTTATTATGTTATTTTATCTAAGTTATTTATTTTTTCCTCCACCTACTATATGTAAGGTCGCATTTTACTCCCCGGAATCGAATAATAAAGCTTCAGATTTTCTCCCTAGGAAGAGAAAGTTGATCATTCTTCCCTAGGGAGTAAACCCATAAGAATAGCATGAGCGACGTCATCCATCAATGCAGCCAGCATATGAAGAATGTGCATTCACATATCTTACAGACAGTAAAAAGAAATAGCGCTTTTTTGACATGTATAGGTACAGGAAATAGCTGCGGCTTTTCGATTGTGATGTAATGTCATCTCTACGACAGTATGGTATATTACACTTTTTTATTACATTATTATAGAATTTATTGGTGTAGGAGGAGGAAAAATGTTGTGTGCATCTCGGGACTAAATTACGTTTTCTCCCTCGGGAAATTGTCGCCTCGGCTATGCCTCGAGCACCATCAGTTTCCCTCAGGGAGAAAAAGTTGAGCATTAGTCCCTAGATGCACAAATAACTATTAATTATTTCCAAGCTCACCTTTAGTCTCTCCCTGAATCGCTCCTCAATGGCGTCTTTATCGTCTTTCTCCAATCCCAATTCCTTCTTGATTGCTTTCAGCTGTTCGTGCAGAATATATTTCCTATGTTGCTGCTTCACCTTCTCTTCCACTTCTTGGCTGATTTTCTGTTGCAGTTTGACTCGTTCGAATTCGGTTTTCAACAGTTTCAAAGTGAGCATCAGACGTTTTGGAATCTGAAAAAATGTAATAAATGAATCAAATAAAAGAATTTTCACCATTCATTACATATCAAAAATTTTTGACTCTGTCCATAGTATCCTCTGTAATGTTTCCTTTATCTCAGGGCTACTTCTATCACTGTTTTTTATTTTGAATAATTATCAAAGTACCCTTTTTCAATTAATGCATTGGAAAAATAATTGGAAAAGTGTACTTTGATAATTATCCTCTGTTACAATGAAATGATCATGACTTAAACAGTTTCAACTATATTTCCACCAAATTAGACACGAAAACAAGTAAAATTCCGCCTATTTCCAGTTGATTCCTTACTAGGCTGCTTTACCGTTGCGACGCATCTCATGTCAACCTGAGAGAGAACTGATAAGTCATTTCATTCAACTATGATTTCACCATCCCCTGTAACAATATAATGATCATGAATTTAGTATTTCCAAAAATACTGTTGAATCTCGTACTTTGCTCTGTCAGTAGTCATAGTATGTCGTTCTGTGTGTTCTGCGCTGGCAGACTTTTGTGTTCTGCATTGGCAGGTTATGTCAAAATTTATTTTGTTGATAGCCGTAAGGTATATTTTGTATTATCATATTGGCAACATTGTTTCCCTGTGCACTATCTTGCGAATGTTTGAAATTTGGAATTGTTTGTAATTTTTTATTATAAAATATTTGTGTATTTTGTATTATCTAAAATTGATACTCAACTTTTGTCACCAAATATTTTTACTAATTAATTGGTATTTCGGTATAACTGACATTTATTTCAGTTCCCGCGTTCAAATGCTCAATTCTCATTGGTGAAAAGAGTAATTCCGCCAAAACTTTGGCTTTCTTCTCGATAGGGACGAGACCGACGCTTTTATCATATTGCTTTAAATCTGCCTGTCTTATCCAACATGGCGTCGAGTTAGCATCCTCTTTTTAGGGCTCCCTCTTTACTCTTGAATTTGTCATTGTAATGTAACAGTTACCATCCTTTTCATCACCAAACATGGTGCTATCAATTTAGTATGTAAAGTAAATCATAAATTTCAAGTAATATGTAACTTTCCAAGTAGTTAAACTCCCGTTTTCATTTCAACGTGTTGTGGCGTGATCTCACTCACATGTCTTCATCAGTGAAGAAAATCATCCTGCGTCACATCATCATCAATTACGTGTTATTCATCTACATGTGAACTGACAAATAATTAATTTCAGTGAGTGATGTATTTTCATTTAGAATTGAAGAAAGAACTGTACGTTGATCGTCTCCTGGGACAGAAAAAATAGTCTGAGTCTGTACTATTTCTTCCTAAATTTGGTTATGTTAGAACAACTTTCATTTCGACTACTGGCAGCAGTGAATGGCAGCAATGTGGCCAAATGCTCTTCTGTGCTTCACCTTGACACTTCATTTTCATTCAATGAACAATTTTTTAATTTCGAATTTTGAAGGTTGATGAATGAAATCAAATGAATTGTATCAAAAACTTGAAAAATATGGCACCAATTTGAAAAATGTTACGCCGAAAATCAATAAATGAATGAATAAATGGAAAACTCACGTCCATCTCTTCCAACACCTCCTGCAGTTCTTTGGGCGTGGCTGTGGTGAGTGCCGCTCCCAGATCGGACAGGTAGACCGGGTTGTCCACCACTCGGTGTTCAGTGCTCAGCATCTGCGCCAGCGATTCTCGCAGAAGACGATTCAGACTCACAATGTCCCTGATCGTTTGAATCACCTCTTGTTTCAGCGCCTGAAATAAGTCAATTCTCATTTAATATTTATCAGAATGATAAATTTCTCAATCAATACGTCACTTCTCATTTTATATTCATTAGAAAGACCAATTTTTCAATCAATGTAGACATAATTATGTATGAATCTTGTTTAAGCGTCTGAAATACGTTATTTCTTATTCAATATTCATCAAAAAGACCGATTTTTCAATCAATTTGGACATAATTAGGTATGAATTACTTCTTGAATTACTATCTTGAATACTAAAAGATACGAGCACTTCACCTGTTTCGTGGGCACGAGCCGCCAGTGACTGTTATTTAATATTCATCAAAATGAACAATTTTTTAATGAATGTAGAGATTAGGGAATCGCGAGGGAACTTGACTTGAAGGATTTTTGGATAATGGCTGAAATATTACATATTAAACAAAACTAATTATTAGAGTTGTGAAAATTAAAGATCATTGATAGAGTATGTTTGTGAATAAAAATTGAAATAGGAATAGCTTTTTTACTAGTTTTTTATTTCAACACAACATGTTTCTTTCGCACTCTTTGGGGGCTTTTTCAAGTGTGAATAAAGAAATGATTTGATGGTAATTGGCAGCCTACTGAATTCTCAATTATGAACATGTTTGTTTCTAACTGATAATTGACCGAGGTCAATGATTTGTCTATGATTGTTTGAATGACTTCTTGTTTCGGTGCCTAAAATACGCCAATCATTACTTGACAATCATCAAAATTACTCATTTTCCAATCAATATTCTAAACTTGTTCTGGATTTTTCAATTTGAATCAAAACTTCTATTTGATTGTTGATAATTTGGATATTTTCAATCATTGTAATCTGTTGACATTCTCACACATTTAAAGCTTATGTTTAAGAATAGGTTGAGGTCGATTCGGCCCTAAGGCCTCTAATCATTTGCTTAACCGCATGAGACTCAGAGTCTCATCTAGTCAGCTACTAGATAGTTCGATTGGCCTTTCGCCCTATACCATACCCTATTATATTTTTATTATTTGAGTCATTTGACTATTTTTAATTTCAAACTATCATCATCACTGTTGTAATTCATTATCTATCATTCCAATTGATAATTTATATATTTCTGATTTAGAACTATCATAATCTTCCCAATACTGGAAATTTGCATACGGTAGTGATTTTTTTCTCAAGTTTCAAAGTGTAAATCAGTGATATTGAAATGACCAAGATTTGAACTACTATTGAAACAATTGAAAAAAGAGCAGATTTGGACAAAAGACTGATTATAAAGGTTTTTACCCATTTTTTTCTAAATTTTATAGAACTATTAAAGTCTAATACAGGAACTCTCCTTTTATTGAAAGCTAATCATAAGCATAAGCTAATCATTGGTTCAAATAAAATATGAACACCAGCACGAGTAATGCTTTCTATCAATGGGGATTAACTTGATATTATTATAGTTATATGACATTATAACATACTTATTTATTTATTTATTACTCATCATTACATAGCACCAATTTCCGGGAATATTCCCGTTTGATAAGTAAATTGTCAGATTTCTACTCCCCGTTTTCCTGAAATCGGTCGGTGTTGGCTCAGGGGCTGTGGGGTTCTTTTGAGAATCTATGGCTTTTGGGCCGTTATTGGCCGTGCTGGTGTCGTTTTCCCGTCTTGCCGGAGTGTCTTTTTTGCTTGGATGGACTGTATAGTTCGGTGGATATGAAACTGGCAACCAGCTGGTAGGCCTAGGCCCTTCGCCATTGACTGGCGAAGTTGCGCCATTGACAAACAAACAAATGTAGCATTAAAAATAATTAAACCCTTAGCAATTCGAAATAGATCGGACATTTTAATATAGATGGCATTATCTTTTGATGTGGCGATATATTATTATTCAATGACTCACAGACCGGACATCAATGTTGAAAAATAGATGTAAAACAAAAAGTTTGATTAGCCTAAATAAATGAATCATGTTATTGGTCTGAACAAAACAGTGAAAACTAACCTTAACCTCCTCTGACATTCTGAATTTCTCGTGGACAACATTCTCCACCTCTACTATCATCACCGGTTTCGGTCCCTGTTTCTGTTCGTCACCAACTTCCGGTTTAGCCGACTCCAATTCCGGTTTAGCCGGCTCCACTTCCGGTCTGGCCAGTTCCTGTTTCCTCATCTTCCGGTTTCGTCGCAGGCCGCTGCGCTGCGCTGCTGACGGCGGTTGCTGATTGGTCGACTCTTCAACAGACACGTCAATCTCGGTATTCAATGTGGGAAACTTCAGATTCATCTCTGCTAGAGCAAAGAGTACAACACAATGTCAACTAAATAAATTTAAATTCATTTTAATTCAGTTATTTATTAATTTTTGTGTAGTTATGAAGGTGATACTGTGGTAATTGAACTCCAATCCACCGAGGGTAATGCATAACGCCATCGAAAAGCAATTCAATTGTGATGTTCATATTTTAGTTTATTTTAGCAGAGATTGAAAATGGTAAACAACTGAAACTGGTATCTCAATTTTCAATTGATTAGCGGTTTGACAATATATACTTTTTATTCATTATATATTTTAATAAATCGATCAGATTTATCAACATGAATTAATTCAATAAATTGCAAAAATCAACTGAATTCATTAGTATAGCCAATGACGAAAAGTTGGGCGGTTTTGTCTGCTCCTTGAGCGCTTCTCCACAACTGATGATGTCAATTCAAGTTGTCATTGATGGAATTTTCGAAGTCAAAAGATACGATAAATTATTTACATCAGCTGTTTATATCACGTATTATTTACAGTAGCCTAGTTTAAATCACGTACAAGAGGCTGACAAGAACGTCCAACTTTTTGGCGTCAACTATTGACGAACAGAAGTTGACTTGTGATTCAGCCGACCCGGTCTCTGGTGGTCCAAATTTGTACTTCTTTTCTATATCTAGCGCATGTGCAGTACAGAGGCGCATTCCTTTGGCAAGACGATCGTATGTCAATTGACTACAATGTTTTGGGTTATTAATCATTGATTTATCATTAATACGAGGGCAGTCCAGAAAGTCTGTCACGTTTTGATATAAAAGAAAAATGAAGTGCAAGAAAAAATTTGTATTATATACATTTGAAAGTACAACTAAAATACTATTTTTCAACATAATCACCAAACAAATTGAGACACTTATCATAGTGGTGAACTAATTTGGAAATGCCGGCGTCATAAAAGTCCGCCGCCTGTAACTTTAACCAGTTGGTTACGCCCTCCTGCAGCTCCGCGTCGTCGTCGTCAAAGCGCTGCGTAGCAAGCCATGTCTTCATTACCGGAAACATGTGATAATCGCTGGGTGCAAGGTCTGGACTGTATGGCTGATGTGGGAAAACCTCCCATTTGAAAGCATCCAGGACTTCTCATACTCGATTCGCCGTATGTGGACGGGCGTTGTCGTGGACAAAGAGAATTTTTGTCAAATTTCCTCTGCGCTTGTTTTGGATCGCTCTTCTTAATTTTCCGTAAAAATTAAACATTGTTCCCCTAAACTTGACAGATTAGATGATGAATATCAATTGGTTTATTGTTTCTAGCCAACAAAAACGGTATTAACGACCGTACATCACAACTCGCGCGATTTTGAATTGCGGCACACATTTTAAATTGTTATTGAAAAACAACGAAGAGCGACACGAAAGAGCCAGTGAACGGGGAAACGCCCTGACGCCAAGAGGGCCGTGATAGCCCCGGCCCTAGCGGCTACAATGCAAAACGTGACAAACTTTCTGGACTGCCCTCGTATCATAAAGCTATGAAGTATTTATCAGTTTGGAATAGTTTTAAAAATGTTTCAGTCAATTTAATAGCATTTCCATCAAATAATCTGTTATCCCTTGCTTCTAGGTTAGGTTTATCCGTATCCGCCATTTTGAATTAGCTTTTATCTCCCGATCGCGAGTTCCCAGGAGAAGAATAAATAGGAAACCTTTTCCTTCAGAATTGAAATAATTGTTATTGAAATCTACCACACATTTCCTCTTGCACTTCGACAAATTTTCTTCAAAAGTAAGTAGGTTTTCTATTTGCAGATATTCAAAAACAAGCGAATGTAGCTACATGCATTTGAATTTAACCGCGCTTAGGGGATACACAAAAAGTATATTTTTTGTACACCGGTCGCGCTAGTCTCCTTGCCGCAGCTCGTCAATACAAACCAAGTAAGCTCATGAACAGAAAAACTCATCAAGTTCTTCAATGTCAGTTTCCATCAACGACTGCTTCGATTAAATCATTTTCACCAAGCAAACAAGTCATTCTGGAGAGATGAGGGGGGGGGAAGACCTCAGCTCGTTCGATATTAATTCAAAAATTATAAACTTCGTCTCAAACAGTGGATTAGAATGTTTCCTAAAATGCTGGAAACATTTCACCATCTTGCCAGAATGTTTTCTTCACTTGGACAGACTAAACGACCAATTTGCCAGTAAGAGTCCACAAATACTCTCAGATCGTACTGACAGTTTCATCGTTCAACAATTGGTCTGCAGTTTCCCCATTCACTTACAGTTTTTGACTGTCATAGTCCGAACTGACAGTGGAAAGTAGAACAAAAATCATTCTATTTATTTATAATGAATATGCGTTCACCTCAATAGAACTCGTCATTCTATCAAGAACAATTCCGGTTGGTTTCAGTTCCAAGTATAGTCTGTCCAAGCAAAGAAGACATTCTGGTAAAATGGGAAAATGACAACAACTCTGTAAATATTGATTTAAAAAGTTCTAATTTGGTCTCAAATTGTAGATCAGAATGATTCCTACAATTTTAGATCAAATTCATAAATTTTAAATCAATATTTAACAAGCTGAAGTAAAGTAACCAAGTGATATAACACACTCTTTGTAAATACCTGCAGGCGCTGGCTCATCTTCAACCACCTCCCCAGTTATCTTGATCCGCCTATGAGATACAACCACCAATAGCAGTTTGTCCTGCATTTCTCGTACCTCAAATATCTGACAAAATGTACCAATTGGATACACCTCATCAATGCTCATTATTGTGTCATTGGTACTCCTGCAGAATTAAAAAAGAAAATATTATAGTTCATAATAAAAAATATATAGGATATAATTTATTAGTCATTCAATATTTATAGAATGTACATTGACTTTGACAAATTACATTATTCTAAAAAATCATAATTCATGAGTTAGTTTATAGGTTACATAAAATATGAAGCTAACAAGTTTAAACACTATAACAATAGAAATTGCACCTATTTCATAGGAAAGGAATAATTCACAGTGTATATAGTCTGTCCAAGCAAAGAAGGCATTCTGGCAAAATGGGAAAATGACTCCAGTTCTGTCAATATTGGTAAAGAAATAAAAATTTTGTAATTAATAATTTTGCAACCAATATTGACTCCAGTTCTGTCAATATTGGTACGAAAATTATAAGTTTGAAATTTATAATTTTGCAAACAATATTGACCGAGCTGGAGTTATTTTCCCATCTTGCCAGAATGTCTTCTTTGCTTGGACAGACTATACAAACATTCATTAATCAACACATATTCTATCTTTAAATTAGGAATATGTGAGTAAAGGTAGTACAGAAGTACAGTATGAGACATAAGTTAACAATAATAAAACGAAAACCAAAGCAATTCTAAAATCTCTGAAGACTGCCACAAAAGCTAACACCAACAACAAAAGATTTATACACTAATCAACAAGCATGTTTTCTGTGACTAGGTAGAACTCCTCCGTAGTTTCTCAACCGATCATTCGATCAGTTTTTATTGAGTAGACGTAACATCATTGGAAAACGTTATCAAGGTAGGTATCGAATAATTGAGCTAAAAGCTTCACTTCAACCCCCCCCCCCTCCCTCCCCACAAAAGGTTAGCATTGGACAGAAATTCACATGCATGACTTTTTGATACTCGCGGTTGGCGAGAGGAATAGCACAGACTATGCATAGTTTTTCCTCTAAATTTGAGTATTTTGTATGAATAAATGTGAATAAATTCACCCAGCTATACAAGTAAATGCTCTAACAATCATGCTTGTAAGAATGTTGAAGCAGGTGTGCTAATTCATACATGTTAGTTCATAGATTTGTTGTTAGTGCCTTGGGTCACAGTTCAAAAGGATTGATTATAGGAAAATATAGTAGAGTTATTTGTGAATAATTGTAAAAGTTATTTGCCCAAGTAAAATAACCTTACCTTACGCTGAATTGAATTAAGTTAATGAGCATAATAAAGTCCACTTAGGTAATTTGAGCCTAATTTGAAAAAAAATAGCCAAGTAATTGGGTGGTTTGTTGAAGTAACTGATAACGCACGGGTCTGATCATCATCAGGACCCGAGATGACAATCGGTACAATAATACTTTGATCACAAAACAAATCACATAGATAAGTCTTTCGGAGGAGACGATAAGACGTCCATCCCAACTATGGTAACTGAAGAGTAGCATGATGATGACCTACTCACAAGAACTCATGTGGTAGCCTACGCCGTATCAACCTCAAAAAAATAATCAAAACATAACTTATACATTCTAAATTATTTGGAAAATAATTTTTTAAAAGTACTCACTCTTCATTCTTTTTCAAAAATAATCCACAATAGGGTTGATTCAGTCTTATTTTCCTTCTTAGAGTTTCAATCAACTGAGGATCTGACACCTGAAAAAACCAAGCAATTTTGTTTTAAAAAATGATAATTCATTGCACTATGGTAAAGTCTGCCCAAGCAAAGAAGAACCTCCACTGGCAAGATGAGAAAATGACTCCAGCTCGGTCAATATTGGTTCAAAAATATTGATTTGGTCTCAATTTGTAGATCAGAATGTTTCCTACAATTGAAACCAGATCAATAATTTTTGAAGCAAATTTGACTTAGCTAGTCATTTTCCCATCTTGCCAGAGGGTCTTCTTTGCTTGGACAGACTATAGGAAGGCCTATTAACTTAGTATATACGTACTACATTATTAAAATAATATGTACAATAACAATCTAATTAAACAGTTTATATGAGTTGTATGATTCGATTATAAATCCAAATTTTGAAGGAAAGGCTGGCAACCGATGCAAAATTAAGTTTTTTTATTTAACAATTTAATAACCAAGCTTAGGCTATTCAATGTACATTATCAGGCAAGCAAAGGCTGAAATATGTAAGTCCGATTGATATGGCTGGTGCTAAAGATTAGGGATGTTGGCAAATGTTTGTTACTTTAGAGTGACTCAGCTCTGACAGGACAGTCAGAAGCTTCCTTTGAAAGCGGATTAGTATAGCTACAGTTGTTCTTGTTTTGATGTACTCTTGCAGACAGCACGCTCACTGTCCATATAGAGCTGAGAATTAATAACCAGTCAATCGACAACCGCCTAAACGTTTGGCACCAACTATAGTAGGCCATCTGGCCTTTATTGTTTTGGCGCACAGTTAGAATATTAGGCTACAAATCGTATAGGATCACAGATGGCAATTATGAAGAAAACTATTATTGAAGAATATCTTCAATATATTATTAAAAAATGTCTGAAATTGAAGCCTAGCTCTTTCGGGACAATCTGAAAAAGCAAAAGGGCATACGTCTATTCTACTAAATTGGGCCTGTATTTACAGTATGTGATAGGCTACTTACCTCTATAACTTTAGTAAATCTTGGAAACACAGGGTTACCACTCAACGCAATAATTGGAACTTTTGGCCAGACTTCAGGTACCATAACGGTAGCCGGTACCGCATCGTTTTCAGGTGCCAAAACAATGTCAATATTTTGAGGTTTATCATCGCCATCATCATTGTGGTTTTGAGAACTGAAAAACCTTGTCGAACAACACCTAGTCAATTCTAACCTACGAGAACTATTGAACAAGTTATCAAGCAAAAATCTACCATTTCCCAACCGGGTCCTTGAAATTGCTGAATTTTTAGCAACAGGCACAAATGTATGATGTAATAATGCACCGGCTCGTTGAACTTCAACCACCGATTTCCCAACTTTCAGATAGCTTCCAAGAAGAGATGAACTTTTCGAACGTAAGGATCCACACGAATACATTATTATCAACTTTCAAACAGTATTAAACTCCTACATTAGATAAATCACTGGAATATAACCCTCAACAATAAAAATTCACATTGAAAGTTCAACCAAACAAGAATAAGCAAGGCTCCTTTTCGCACAACCACATTTCAACTCTAGAAAACTGAAATGAAATCTGAAATCGAATCGACTGGCGAAATTTGTAGGTTAGAACAGATGTCAGATCAGTTCAGCCGTGGCTGTGAATTCTTGGGTGTGACGTCACCACTAGGCGTCATATAATGTCTATCCGCTATGGATGTATACGAGGATTCCGCAGTGAGTGGATCCCGAAGTGAGTGAGCTGTGAGTAGGGCTCTATAAAGAAGGGGTAGACCAGTACCTACTAATACATCGCTATATAGCATATATAGATGTATTAGTAGGTATTGGGTAAGCGCACCATCCGCCATTCTGTGGTCAACTAATTGCGCCAAATTTGAATTCATTACACTCGACAATAACATATGATTAATCATAAAAATTATGTTAGTAAAATAATAATCACTTCACAGAGCATTTAATTTGCATTTGGTTCCATTCTGGCAACTTTCAAGTCAAATTCTAAACCTGGATTCATCTTCCTGCATCTGACAAATTTGTATTTTTTTAAATTTTAGTTTTATTATAAAAATATTTATATTTTTTGAAATTTGATACTAAACAATATATACCATTTTATATGACAAATTAACCTCCAAGATTTCAAAACAATAACCTGATTCATTTGCTCAACTTGATAAACATCTGTTGATTGTCTCTATCAAAAAAAATATTTATATGATTTCAAACTTGGCACTAAAAGTTGATCACAGAATGGCGGATGGTGTGTCTACCCCAATGAGGTTCATGGTCTACCCCTTTTTTATAGAGCCCTAGTACAATCACATCAGAAAAATAACACTCACTTCACAGAGCCTTGAGTTTGCATTATTGGTTTCCAGTCTGAAGCAAAATTTTTTATCTGAATCAATTTATCTGCAGAAAATCTGGCAAATTGTATTTTCTAAATTATAATAGTAATAATAATAATAATAATTTTTTTTCTGCAGGTACACTACATATCAGAATGTTTTTGCAATCGTAAAATACAAAATGGTCAATATATACAAATTTAAAAAAGTTTTAAGCCTCCTTCAATAAGGCAATTCAAAGTTTGTTCACTCTCTGTTTAGCATAATAAAAAACTCCATCAATGATTAGAAACATTCCTCCTGCAATGAGTTCTTCAATTGTCTCTTGAATATCTTGCAGCTTGTGTTATCCAGAAGCACTGCTGGTAGTGAGTTCAATATCTTTCAACTCATATGTTCTGGGTTTGCTTCAAAATATGAAGTGCAATGAGGCTGGATTCTCAGCAAATTTCTTGAGCGTGTTCTGTGTGTGTGTACTGTGGCTCCTGTAATCCATCCCTCCTTACAGACAAATCCATATAGAGCAGCTTCTAGGATGTACAAACATGGCAGCAGGAGGATTCTTGCTTCTCTGAATAGTTCTCTGCATGGGGTCATGTTTCATGATTGGAATGGTCATTTAGTTTTTGCAATTTGGTGCTAAGCAATAAACCATTTTGTATGAAAAATAAACCTCCAAGATTTTAGAAAAATAACTTTATTCATTTGCTCAACCTGATTAACATCTGTTGATTATCTCCATCATCGAAAAATTCTCTATGAATTCAAATTTGGCACTATACGTTGACCACAGAAAAGCGGATGCTGCGTCTACCCCCTTTTAGTGCATTTGATTTGAAAAAAATGCACTATTGGTCTTGACTGGATAATTGCAAATATAGGATGCAATATCTTTTTTTCACGTTTCCGAGCCCCCAGAACATGAATCTGATGTCTGTTATATATCTCTATATATATATGTACAGATTCTTGTTAACACAATAACTCCCAAAGGGCTTGTTGGAAAGCGACCGAAATTTTGTACAAAAATTATTAGTGTTAATATCTTGGTCAAGTTTGTTAACCAGCCAAATTGGTCCAAGAGTAGGGGATGAAATTAGGGGATGAAAATTTTGAAAAATCACTAATCAACCAATAACTTGATCGTTTTAAGAATTGGTGTGTATAATAACCTTATTATGCACTACAATTTGAGCCATCAACGAAAAAAATCCAATCAAAAATGGCGGAGAAAATGGCAAATAATATGCCAATAATTGTGTTTTTCATGGTTTTTTTGGAAATGGCACCTTTGAATTCATACCCTGAATAGCTCATTATAAGTCATATGATTTGAGCCATCATAGAATTGCATTTGAAATGCACTCTTTCCAACCGCCAGCTGCCTGAGCAAATTCTTTTTATAAAGCTTTTTCTAGAGACAGTAACAAGCATCTGAGAATCCAGTATTCTGTGTTTCAAATATCAGTGGGTTATTGGAACCTCATTAGATCCATTCGACAAGGTCTATAGAAGAAGGTCAGGTCATGGGTGCCATATTGAGTCTTGAAACAGGCGGTAGATTCAAAACTTCAAAGCTAGTCTTATTCAGTCTTAATCATAGCTGTAGTGACTTTGAATGAAAGTGTAATTTTTTGGGCAGAATAAGCAAATTTCATAAGCAGATGTTTGAGCTTTGAAAAAGTTTTGAATCTACCGCCTTTTTTAAGACTCAATATGGCATATGTGTCCCGACCTTCTTCTATTCGCTTTGTGCAAGTGGGTGGAAAGGATATTTTTGGCGATAATAATAATAATAATATTTGTGTGACCTGGCTGGCTCAGGTCTGGTGTCAGAGTTTTCAGGTTGCTCCTGATCAATTTCAGGGCCTCTGACTTGACTTAACGACTGTTTTTAGGCAGCTGGGACCGACGGCTTAACGTGTCCATCCGAAACACGGGAGAGTGGCCTGAGAAAAATTCCTGGTCTGACCTGGGTTTGAACCTGGGACCTTTGGGTTGCAACGCCAGCGCTCTACCCACTCAGCTACGCTACCCCCTATTTTTGGCAATCAAGGCGCTATTGGCAGACCATTTTGGCGAAAAATTGAGTGAATTAACATTGGAGGAGATAGGGCTAAACCTAAAATAATGTCCTGGAGAATTTGTTGTGTTCTGGATTGTAAAAATAGAACACGCAATGGAAATTTCAAGTTCTACACTTTTCCAGTTGCCATACATAAGTTTTATCAATAAAAAGAATGGTTCACTGCATTGAATAAATATTGATAGGTGAAGCTAACCAAATGGTTTTGTTTATGTGCAAAAGAATTTATTGATCAAGTAGGACCATGGAGTGCTCCATTCTAACCTGTACATGAGGTAATGTACATGAATAGTTTTTATGTTAGTTAATCTAATAAGCTGTTACTATCAACGCAAAAACTCTATTAATTATGTTTTAATAAGGAATATTCATATCATTCAATTTTTCAAATGAATATGAGCTTGCACCAATTTTTCATTTTCATGTAAGATAACTTATCAGCTGTTATCTCAAAATTTTTGTCGACTCTCAAATACATCTGTTTGCGGTTGTCTGCTCTCAAATACTTGAAAACTAGGATTTTTCTAATATAATGAGCTATAATACTATCAATAACTAACATTCCTATCCTAAATATCATGTTATAATTACTGAGAAATGCATGAAGCAGCAAATAATACCATTCTAATTATAAATGCGTCTTTCCCATTTAGCACTATGCTTTGTATGCTAAAATGCATAGAAAACTACACATGATAATCTACCAGAGCGCAGCATGGTGGATGCTCATAGCAAATAGACCTTGCCATTCGAGCATCCATCGTGCTGCGCTCTGGTGGATAGAGCGTGATAATAACCATAAGCCAGTCTTCACAACCAAGTGAAGATGCAGAACACCTCTGAATAACATGCAGTTAATCAGTTAGAGTAATGCAACAATTACTATTCCTCCAGAAACAGGAAACGACAGCCAATCACCCAAAGGAGGGGACTAACTTTAATATACTGTAACTATATTATACTATAGCCTACTATACTATAACTATATTATAGACTATAGTCTATTTTACTGGAAAGAGATGTGAATAAACTAACATTGGACCATATTAGTGCAAATTAATATCCCTGACCTGATGCTATACACATGAATATATATATATATATATATATATATATATATATATATATATATATATATATATATATATATATTCATGTGTATAGCATCAGGTCAGGGATATTCCTTTGCACTAATAACGGTCCAATGTTAGTTTATTCACATCTCTTCCCAGTTTCATGGAAATAAACAGTCCAAAATAGGTGTAAACCATGCAGCATGCCATGGAGGTTATTTCAGGTCGATTCAAATTACTGAGCTAAAGAATACAATAAATAAAGTAGAATAAAATAGTATTTATCTACGGGCATATTGAAAAATTCCTATTTCAGTTTTACAATTGAAATCAAAATGACTACCATTTCAAAACGGAATCTCAGAACCGTGTTGTAATGAACGTTTTTCGATACAGGAGGAACTTTACAATACAGTCCAAATTCCACTCTATGATACATTCCTTGTTTTGTTTCAAAATCAGGTGATAAAAAGTAAACAGTGTTCAACTAACCTCAAAATCAAAACTGAGACTGGGATTGAGTAGCCTACCAGTATTTTTTCATCAATATTTCAATTTATGTATTTGAATATTTAACTAATTTAAATAGTCCAAAGTTTAAATAGTTAAATATACTTACAACTTTGTTAGTGAATATGTTAACAACTTTCAATTTTACAACAAGACTCACGATTTTGTTGCTTGTTGAATGCGTTTTGTGGTTCTGACTGATATGTTATTTTTAACATATTTAACAAGTAATAAGTTGATTATCATAACAGTTCAAGTAGGATGAAGACAAAAGAAGTTAAATAAACGATGGTATGTTGATTTTTATAACAGCATACACTTACAGATAGCTTGATACTGGTGGTCTATAGCTTGATACTGGTCTGATACTGATAACTACACTGGTGGTCGTAGATAAAATAGTATGCAACGGTTGTATTAGGCCTTTATAGCATTCGTGAGATATTTAGAGCACTTGCTTTGCTCGTGGCTCTAACTTACATCTCACCTCATGCTATAAAAAGGCTCCCATTATACAACCATTGCATAAACTACTATTTTCAGCTCATTGATTCAAATAGCCCACAGGACAGCAGTGATCAGCTGTGAACAATCGTACAGTCAGTGGATGGGGATCAAGAAGGTTCAAGGAACCTCCTTATTGATGGAGACCCTCTATAATTAACTTCCACGCCATATTTTCAGAGATTATAGCCATGACAACGCAAAAACAAAGTTATGGGCTGTATATCTTTTGAATGTTAGTTTCTTATTATCGTAACTGGATTATGTTCAAACTCAATAGAATGTAAAATCGAATTTATTAGTACAGTATACCTTATTCTATAGTCTAGATTTTTTGATGATTTAAAACATCAATTGTTTCACCAAAGACAGAAACGCTCTAATCTAACATTTTATTATTCATTTGAGCTAGATTAAACAAACAGTCAGTTGAAAATGCCTTTTTTGAAACCACAGAAGACTCCACGATCAAGAGTTCTAGAAGATTTGACAAAGAAAAATGGATTCAGAAGAACAGTTTTCTCTCCCAGTGGCAAAATAGAATATTTAGGAGAATGGAGTGGAGACCTTCATTCAGGTATGAGCATCAATCTACATCTACAATAACGGAAATTCAAAATATATATATGCTGTGAAAATGTGGCATTAAACGTGGCATTACGTTTACACCGAAATGTTAATAACTTTTTGAATAACGTATTATTATATATAACTCACTTATATATTATATAACTTACTTTTATATTATATAACTTTATAATACAAAAGTTATTAACATTCCAGTGTATACGTAGCTTAAAATATGTTGCACCAATAATAATCATTGATATCTCATATAATAACTTATCTGGATTAAAGACGATTCATCCAAAGACGTTTATTGATATAGTCTGTCCAAGCAAGGAAGACCCTTTGGCAAGATGGAAAAATAACTCCAACACGCGGTCAATATTGGTTCAAAAATTTGGTCTCAATGGTAGGAAACATTCTGATCTACAATTCGAGACTAAATCAATATTTTTGAACCAATATTGACCGAGCTGGAGTCATTTTCACATCTTGCCAGAGGGTCTTCTTTGCTTGGACGGACTATACCAAATATTTACATAGGTATCACATCGGAAAAAACAATAGTTTGCGAGAACGTAGTAGAGGTAGTCTCAATCCATGAGATTAGACTCCACTAAAATTTTGTGACGCCACTATAGAATAATATGTGTTGAGAAACCACTAATAATTCAGTTTCTTATTATTAAAAACATAGGCCTATCTTACAAATATTTGAAACACACAATTATTTTGCTCATTAAAAAAAATACTTAGAATATAATATTATAGGCCTACTCCATACTTTTCTCTAATTGGGAAATCATCAACTTAACAGTTGTTTGCTAAATCCTCTCATAGATAGCGTTACTAGTCAGGATGGATACTGAGAATGTAAGCTCACTGTGTACCCTATCGGTCTGAAGTGTTTCATATAACTGAGATCATAATAATATATTGATGAAAGATTCCAGTCGAGCATTAATTTTGTAAATAATTTCTATAGAAAAAAACAAAACAAAATTGAAAATAACTTCTTCATAATGCAACAATTATTATTGGTCCAAACATCTCAGTTCAGCACTGTGAATGTTTAATTATATATATTTTCTGATTGAATGGTTTTTGATGCAGGTAAAGGCATAGAAAAAATGAGTGGATATATTTACGAAGGTGACTGGGAGAATGGCATGAAGCATGGATATGGTATTCTCTCTCATGAAAATGCACAAGGAGTTAGAACACTTTTATACGAGGGGGAGTGGAGATTTGATAAGAAACAGGTGATTATTTCATTTTTATTATTATTGATTGATTCAATTTGAACAATGCATTTTTGCAGGAATTGGCAAAAAATCAACTCGGCATGATAGTTTAAGAAAAACCTGGAATAGGCTTTGGAATAGGCAAACCATGAATGTTAATAATATTCTTATAATTGATACGGTACCATTGAATTGCTAATAATAGAATGTATAGGTAATATTGTTTAAAACCTGAAATCAAAATAGGGAAAAACGTTAAGCCGTGAACAGTAAATTATTTCAACCAATAAGGATCAATAAAGCCTATAATCTTCTATGATTTCAACTAGTGGTTACAATTAATTAATATGGTTTATAATTGGTCATGTGACTGAGTCTGTAATTGGTCAGAGTCTGGTGTCTTAGGCGTTGAGCCATTGGCACACATTGGGAAAGAGAAAAGAAAAATCAATCTTCAATTTGAACCGACTCAATAAAAATCTATTATTGTGGAGTTCGATTACATTGAACATTGAAGTAATTATTAATATTATTATTATATAATAGTAAATATTATTATATTATGTGTGTGGTATTTATTTATTATTTTAGGCCTACTCATCTTGTTCGATTCAATTATGAATGTTCAAGATCAATATAGGATTCTTTATTCATCCTTACTCAATCTATAAAGATAGTCTACTTCATTTCAATTTTCAAGAGTAGGTACCGTATGTGAACTTCCATATTGAAAATAAGTTAGATATTTTATCTAGGCCTACAATTTTCTTGCTGTTCGATGTATTTCTACAAAAAGGTTGAGCGGTTGAGTCAGCTCCTTGTGCGCTCCAACAGCTGATGGGATGAATGTTATTCACCTTAGGTGATGTTTTCGAAATAAATTAAAAGAGAATAATTATAAGCCTAGATTTTACCGTACTACATCACCTGATCACCACTACATCTTCGATGTTTTCTCGACAATGTTTCAAATCGGACTCTTGGCTTTTCCACTTAAAATTTGCCCCCTCCAACAACACCCAGCCGCATGCACGAGCGCTGAGACTATTTTAAGTGGAACAACCAAAATTCTGAAAAGGTCAATGTTCGTACAATTCCCAAATACAGTGGCTTTTTCGACATGAAATTGAAACTGATAGGTACTTGGAAAATGCACAAAAATGCTTAGATTATACATCTAAGCAGCAAGTTAGCAATTTCTAATAAAACTAATCAATATTAATAATGCAGTAATATTGTTCTTTTAAAAATCAAAGTTCATGTCAAAATTCCGTTCAAATCTAAGAGTTCATCAACCTGGAAAAATCATAATGTATCACATACCGTAAGTTGCACATAAAATAAAACTTCAATAATTTCACAACTCAATACCACCTTTATTACAATAATAAATGTGACTTAATGTTTTCAGAGCAATAAAACTTATCAACATCGGAGTAAATGATCATCAATCTGCTCACTATAAATTATTGTTTATAATCTGCAAAATTATACCATATGAAGTGAAGTGTAGGTATATAGTCATTGTGTGATGTTCAAAATAAGAGTGATTTGATTTTATAGAATTGGGAGTGATCATGTTACTGACAATAATATTGAATAATATGTCAATGATATTGATTAGGCTATATTAAAGATCATTACATCAAAAATATTGAATAATATTTTAAAATGATATTATCGAATTGAGAGTTGTAAAAAGATAAGAATACCTAATTATTATATTCTAATAGTTTGGCTTTTTAGGGCCAAGGAACACTCATTCTATCAGATAAGGAAGTTTATACGGGCAGTTTCAAGAATGGAAAGAGACATGGCTTTGGACAAATGTGGTATACTAACGGCGACTTCTATATTGGAGACTGGGCCCATAATAAACGCAATGGGAAAGGCCTTTTCTTATACGGTATTATACCTTCCATGTTTTCATCTTTTATACTTCATGAGTCCAATGTTTAGTAAGTTATATAGTATAGTCTAACCAAGCAAAGAAGACCCTCTGGCAAGATGGGAAAATGACTCCAGCTTGGTCAATTATTTGTTCAGGAATTATAAATGTGTAGATCGAATTGTTTCCTACAATTGGAGATCAAATTGATAATTTTTGAACCTATATAGACCAAGCTTGTGTAATTCTCCCATCTTGTCAGAGGGTCTTCTTTACTTGGACAGACTATACTTATGTGAGTTCGATGCTTGTTCAAAACCAAGTATTGGCGTATCTTCTCAACGTGCGCAAACTTCATGTTTGGAAAACTATTATAATGAGATGTATCAATATTCATACTATGACAAATTTGATAGTTTGGAATGGAATGATCGGGAATATAGTATATTACTCTTGTTTCCCGTTCATCTAATTTCAAACTATCAATTAATTATTTAAGCTATTGCAATAATCTTCCATGGGAGATATTTAATATGATTATTTACATTTTTGCAGCAAACGGTACCGCACGTGAATAAATGAAATTATATTCACTTATTATACAGTATTATATAATTATTTATTTCTATTTTAGCAAACGGTGATATATTCGAAGGCAACTGGTTGAATGACATGAAACATGATGAAGGAAAGCACTATTTCATGAAAAAAGGTGGCACCATTTTAACTGGCGTTTGGAAGAACGACGTGGTTGTAGTGGGCAAGATGGAGATTGGCTCACACCGACAGAACGCTATCTATCCCATGGAGTTGCCAATCACTCGGGTAAAACCTATTCATAGAGTCTGTCCAAGCAAAGAAGACCCTCTGGCAAGATGGGAGGATGACTCAAGCTCGGTCAATATTGGTTCAAAAATTATCAATTTGATCTCAAATTGTAGGAAACAATTTTACCTACAATTAAGACCACATCTATAATTGTTAAACAAATATTGACCAAGCTTGAGTCATTTTCCCATCTTGCCAGAGGGTCTCCTTTGTTTGGACAGACTTCTTGCCCTGTTCATATATTGTGTAAAAAATGCCAAGGCGTTGTTCGTCATTTCAAATGCAGAACAGCTCAACTCTTCTCTCAAAATCCTCCATCAAACGGACTAACATTCATGCTTTGTTAGCTGCAATTTATTGAATGATTGCATTCTTCAACTCGTCCAGATTTCGTTGATTGTGGAAGAATTTGCTGCTATCATTGTAGAAATGTTATATCAGTCACATGGACTAGTTGGAGAATGCAATCATTCAACTATAATAATTGCTTCTTTCACGGTCGAAATGTTAGTCCGTGTTCTGGAGGATTTTGAGAAGAGAGTTGAGTCCTGCATTCGAAATTATAGACTTCACCTTCAATGAAATGAATTGCCTATAGTATTGTGATGGTGACCCATCTTCGTCACCATCACAATAAAATGACATTATTTTTTCATAAATAACGGAAATTGCAGGTAGCCTATAATAATTTGTTAACTTCATTGGTACATAATTAGATTTGATTTTGTGTAAATTATTGTACATTTCAATTTTAAAATTGGCTGAATATTAATATTATTCAATCGGAAACCGTCCATCTCCCATCTGTCATTCTGTAGTAAGGTATATGACGAGATCACAGTACCGTAAATATAAGCACAGAAGTGAGAGAAGAGATTTCCTCTTCTGTGCTCTAATTAAGTCACATATTCCACTAAAAAAAAAGCTAAAACCCCAAGCCGAGTAGGGTATTAAACCTATAGGAATAAGTTTTACTACTAATGATTGAATTCAACCGAAAAATAGTCGTCGAACACTTCACACAATTCTGTAAATAGTCAAGTAGACCTCGTGCACTTATCTAAAACTTACCCCGCTATTGTTCATTTAATAGCGTACCATACAAAATAGATCCTACATCCACCGGGAATCAATTAAATAAAATAATAGAATGATAAAACAAAATTGTGGAGCATACTATTTTCATGAATAATAATAATTATTATTCATGAAAAAAGTTATTAATGTTCAATAACTTAGTCATGAAAACATTAATTATTTATGTTTGAACAAATGCACATACAGGGTTCGCCAATGAAGTGGGACGATTTGAATAAGCAACAGGTTGTTTAAGAAATTGTATTTTTGTTATTTTTTCATCATAAATAGAAAGTAGAAATGTTGTCATTTAGTGTACAATGAGTTAAAAATCTTTTCTTTTTTTTAATATAACGTCATCCAAATGTCCTCCATTGGAATCTATGCACTTTTGCAGCCGCGCGGGCCTGAAAAAACGGGTAGATTTACTGAGACTTTCAACTTTGTGCGTTACATCGAAATGATTCATGACTTTCTTACACCAGAACTCGCTCATTTTCTATTGAATGAACAAACAATATAGGACAACAAGCCACACTGCGAGAATTGCTATGAATGCTGTGAATGTTTTGTTTCCAAGCCGCGTCATTTCTCGAAACGGGGATATCCCTGGCCCCCTCGCTCTCCAGATTTATCTACCTATGTCTTTTTTCTATGGGGCTACTTAAAAACGAGAGTTTTTAAAAGCGATCCACCCAGTAGAACTATCCCAGCTCTAAAACAACGGATTCGAGATGAGATTGGAGGAATACCACTCAATATGCTGCGAAATGTCATGGGAAACTTCCAGGCCCGGCTGCAAAAGTGCAGAGATTCCAATAATGGAGGACATTCGGAAGATGATATATTCAAAAAATGATTTTTCACTTATCGTACACCAAATGGCTATTCTACTTTCTATTTATGATGAAAAAATAACAAAAATACAATTTCTTAAACAACCTGTTGCTTATTCAAATCGTCCCACTTCATTGGCGAACCCTGTATATAATGCTCATCTACATGTTCCTTATTTCATTCGTGAATCAATTCAAGTGTGAAAATTTCTCTATATGAATATACTACATAGTGTGTATAATTTAATTTGATTGCCAATGAATTAATCTACATACTTAATCAGTTGAAATTTCCAAATCCAGTTTCTTATACTGATAAACCCTACAAATGATAATATGTGTTTCAAATAATAATTAGTTCTGTATACTTTTTCGATCAAATTCAGTTAACTTACAGTAGAGTACGGTATTCTCAAAATTTATCGTAGATTTCAATTTTCAACCAACTTATTCTTATTCTAATTTTTTATTCCAATTTTAGAACGAATACGGCGACAGCGACCAAATATACGACTCCATTGCCAAATGCAGGAAGAGACGTCTTTGAAAAAATTACTAAAATTTTTAGAAGGATTTCCCAATTTGAACTCAATATTCATGATAGGCTACGTGTAGAGCATGATTATATCTTGAGGAGAAATACCGTACCGTACCAATTTGACTTTGATATCAGCTGGATGATTAAGATATTATTAATTCAATTCGTGTTGAAGATGCATGAGTTTATTAATATGGAAGGGCACAGTCCTCATTCAATTAATTCCGAGATTTGATTAACAATAATGCTCGTTCATAATCCGTGATGAATATTATTTCTGAAAGTGTGAAATTTTCAAAAACCAAGGACTATAACGGAAGAATGGAGAAATATTCTCATACAAATCAGTTGTTTTCGGGCTGTAGAAGATGTCATGATAGGGAGGGATTTCCTTATTGTGGTTCTCCAGAACAAATTTGAAAAGAACAAAATTTGATTGTTTCTAATGCTTCAAGTTGTTTTCTTGCTATTCTAGAGCTATATCTGGGACAGTGATAACATATACGAGGAAAGTGTGGAACATTTGAAAATGAGAAGCTGGGAAGAGCACAACAAGAAAGAAGAAGAGGAGAAGGAAGAGAGAAGAGGATCGGAAAGAGATGAGAAGAAGAATGAGGGGAATGGGGAATAGTGAGAGAGCATCTAACTTGAACTAGCTAGACATCTGAGAATGAATAACAAAATGTAAAGTTTGATTAAAATAAATTTCTGTATTGTAATCAGTAGCCTACCTATTTACTCTCATATTTATTCCAAAACCGGGGGCAATATTCACTCAATATAAAGGTACCTAACTTATAGTCTGCCCAAGCAAAGAAGACCCGCCTCTGGCAAGATACGAAAATGACACCAGCTCGGTCAATAATGGTTCAAAAATTATTGATTTGATCTCAATATAGTACATCAAATTGTTTCCTACAATTTGAGATCATATTGATAATTATTGAACCAAAATTGACCGAGCTTGAGTCACTTTTCCCATCTTCCCAGGAGGTCTTCTTTGCTTGGACAGACTATAGTTTTCTTTCTGTGACATTTATGTCAAAGTGAGCTTTGCGAAACGCGCCGCACACAGTCGTCAGCAAACAAATAGTCGAATACCATGCTATAAATGTAGGAGTCAGCTGACAGCGTGAGTAGTAGTGCTGCTATCTGTTGGCACGGCTCCAAAAGAAGTATTAATCATAATTGTGTTAGAAATTCCAATTTTTTTACTTGCTCATTGTTACACTTTGTAAGCTTGTCATTGGAGAAATAAATGAATGGAAATAATTGACTGCAAGTCAAAGGTCATGGATCAAGAAACTATTCTATTTTTTTTATTACGCAGCGAGTTTCCTCTTTATCAGCATGGTCTCAGCTCCTATTCTATAACAGGACCTGAGATTAATTAACACAAAATACAATTGGTATGTTTCGCGCTGAGAAGGCACGCTGTGGCTTAGCGTATAGCAATATAAAGTGTATTGTGACAGCATGTCTTTTCAGCTTGCGCAACCATAAGTTACCAATTTGCATTGCCTTTTTGTGTACTTTTGAAGGAAAAATTGTGCTAGCTATATCTATATGAAATATAATACCTGTGAAGTCAAACCACACATTTATTACAAATCGATATACCGGTTCCGGTTGTTACACCATAATCAAGTCTGGTTGTTCAGTGAAACGGTTGCTAGGTGATATGATGTTAATTCACAAACACTATGGACTGATTTCGGATGGGTGACCAGATTGTGACCAAGGCGAGTGGAACCTACCCTTCTGGTTAGCTCCTCACAACAAAAGCCATAAATGCATGTTTTTTTATCAAGTGTTAAGTTTTTCTGGCATTACCAAAACTTGTTAATGGTGCAAACAACGAAACATGGAGGATTGCTTCATCATAAGGATTATTCAAATCAAGATTTTAAATAAAACTGTCGTTTGACTACATCCAGGATTCTCATTCAATAATATAGTTTCAATAATACATTGAGTTCAAAAATATGTGGTGTGTCTGGCTGTTTAGTGAAACGGTTGCTAGGGGATTGTGATGTTAAGTCACAAACACTATGAACTGCTTTCGGATGGGTGACCAGAAATGAATAAAGAAGCAAGGACAACACGTTATTACCAAACTTTTAAATTGTTTTATTGAATTAGCAAATGAAATATTGCAAACGCAAAAACGTAAATACATACAATAAATATAAGTATATATATACAGAGTGATGTATATATACACGAATATATTTAGTTGACAAGGCATATGCGATGTGGGTTGGTAGATGAAAGAGACACTCCCAGGGAAGTAAGGAATAGCACTCTTTCTCTACCAGTAATAAGCCGTGTTCACACGAAGACAGTTACTATAACATCTTTCATGCAAGTTGACTGTCACAGTAACTGTCCTGGCCAGTAGCTGGCTGAGTGTGAACCAGGCTTTGAAGACGTACGTTGCTTCCATACATTTCAAACATAAGTGATATTTGAGTTGATTGATTGTGGCGATTCTCATTCATACAAGTCGAGAATCAGATATTCGATATGTTATAGAATACATTGACATGAATGCATTTATAATTTGGTGTTCTTCAATAAAGGAATGTTTCTTACACTAACTTATAGGAGATCGAAATTTATTTCTCAATGGCAATCAACATAATAATAATGTTGCTATTGAATTCATCCCAATTATTTAGAATTCACTACTAGTTGAATATTATTAGTGATAACTGATTGATATACATATTTTCAATCAGTGATAACTAATATTGTAATAACGATTAAAGTTTTTTTTTAAATATCAATGTTCCAGTTTCTTCCATTGAAAATAATAAGCTTGAAATGAAATTTAGGAGACAACTAAGAAGATAAAACAATTATTTCTGGAATAGCTATGACTTTCTTGGTGATTGAGTTTGATATTGAACTGGAAAGAGTCAACTTGACAGGCAAAATTCTTGAATTTTCATATCCTTTCAACGGAGCACCCAAGTCAAAAGTACACAGTGGAAAATTGTGTAGAAGTGACCGTAGGGAAGTAGATGCTCTTTGGAAAAGGATATTAAAATACTCGAATATTACTAGCCGAAATCTTCATTTCTCATGGAAATTGGTTTCAGCAATTATTTCAAGAATAAATACCTAAAAAATAAGAGTTTGAAGCAGGTTGTGCGTTTATAATAGAATTTAGTATTCCAACCTTCAAAGCTTACTTTGAATAATATTTATTGTGAAAAATTAGTTGATAATTCAATCTTGAGGAATTTCATCTAGAAATAAAAAAAGAATGACGCCTAATGATGTTATTAATTTGTTGAAATAATAATTCTGGTTGAAAATACTAAGCATTGTGAACCAGTGATAAAGTCTGTCCAAGCAACGAGGACATTCTGGCAAGATGGAAAAATGACTTCAGCTCGGTCAATATTGATTAAAAAATTATAAATTTGGTCTCTAATTGTAAAACAGAATGTTTCCTTAAATATGAGATCATATTTATAATATTATTGAACCAATATTGATCAAGCTGGAGTCATATATTTTCCCATCTTGACAGAATGTCTTCTTTGCTTGAACAGACTATAATGGTCTTCTGATATTTTTGAGGGATTATAATTATTGATTCATGAAAAAAACGTGGGAGAAATTGAGAGGAATTATTGCTATGGGAAAACCACGGAATAAGGTTTTACCCACTTGAATTAATTTGTATAACACCAGTGAAGTGAAAAATTGCCAATTAAGACTACAAAATAAATAAACAAAATGAAATTTATGAATCCCAAATCAAAATCAAATTCAATGAAGAATTTCCTAATCCACGCTAACCTAAAAATTGCCCTATTTTAGAAGCACAAAGTTAAAATTTAGAAAAATAGATAATTTAAAATCAATTAGTGATAAAAATCAATCTAGATAATAATATATCATCTCCTTGTATTTTTCATGTCATTGATTCTACATATGAACGGCCTGATTCTCATTTTTAATAATCATAGATACGATTCCATTGGATGATTTTTCAAAATACAAAATTCTCATATCCAAATTTTTTCAATAACTACGAGCAACAACCCAGCAAAATTCATTGATTAGAATTTTTCTAATATAATTTGAAAACTTCAATAGCATTTTTCATAACCAATAAATTTTTTTAAACATTTCCCATATCATAGGATGAATTTGACGACTATTCAACATTTTGATAGAAAAACTGCAAGCAATAACTAATAACAGACAGACTTATAAATCTAAAAACAATAATTCCAATTCAAGTGTTTTTTTTTAAATTTTGGAACAAGATTCATCATGTTTTTCGATCAGGAAATACATTATTGTAAGATAGGCTATTGAAAAATCTTGATAAGTGCTACAATCAAAAGTAGAATATGAACATATTATTTTGAATAAGTCTAGGAACATAATAACCACACGTAAATAATATCATTGTTAGCTTTAGCTATAAATCCATTTCCCAATGAAATATATGAATTGAAACCATAGAATAAATAGAGAATATTATATATGAATAGTAAAAAATAATTTGAATCACAATAGTATTGCAAGCAGTCACATAGATTGTAATACTTATGTGCAATGAAAACAATATCATAACAAGAATAGGTCTTTAAAAACTATTTTTTTTAAAAGAACATTCTTTTTTTAAGAAGAGTATTCTTTTAAAAAAAACAAGAATAAACTGTTCTTAACAAATGACTGACAATCCATTAAACTTTTAAAGTTTTAAACAAAGGTGTTCCCGTTACAATTCAAGGCAATTTTCAAACAAACTAGCCTAATATTCATTTTAAATTCGAGTCCTTATAAACAATTTTGAGGGGAACAAAACGAATAGAATTTCCTCTAAAATCACTTGTGAATTTACGAGATATTCTGAGAATTTTCTTCAGTCTAACCGACAAGTCAATAGTCTTTCATCATCAAAACTTATCATAATCTATAATAAATAATATTAGTACGATCAAACTTCAACTGCATAATTGCCATAGCATTCTTATAACATTGCTCTGAGTAAATTATATAATAACGCATAACAAAAATGAGAAGGCATCAGACTTGTGGAAGAAATAAGATTGGAAAAATTGAAAAGTTTCAATATTTAAAGCTATTGATCTGTTCCATTACATGATTTTTTTGCTCTAAAAGTACAATCAATTTAATTGGATGATGGAAACTCGTTGAATAAATTATTTAAGGGTGGATGATGGTGGTGGACGGAAAACAGCCGAACGGCAAAATCAATCCCCATAAGAACAATGTAATTTTTTATCAATCTCTTGGAGCAGATAGAACCTCTATTTATGGACAGAATTTCACGTTCTTTATGTCATTGAAAAGATAATTTAATTCTCCAGGGGCGTGACTTTTTACTCTTCTGATTTTAATTTTATTTCAATACTTTTATAGTTGATTAATTATACGATAATGATTAAAATAAAGCGAAAATCGAAAAAGAAGAAAGTCACGCCCCTGGAGAATTAAATTATCTTTCCAATTACATAAAGAACTTGAAATTCTGTCCATAAATAGAGGCTCTAACTGCTCCAAGAGATTGATAAAAATTACATTGTTCTTATGGGGCTTGACTTTGCCGTTCGGCAGTTGGCCGACTTCTACAGCCCACTCTTAATAGAAATTGAATGATTAAAATACTTGACTATCGACAAAATCCAAAACTTTCAATTGAATTTTTGCACTTAATAACCTACAATTTGTCAAAGCTCAATACTATTCGGTTCTTGTTGGACGAATACTGAAATATTTTTCACGGAGACTCACCAGGAATTCAATATTACTGAGCTGTGTTCAATTCAGTACAGTTTCCAGTAGTTTCGGCATAAACGATAGTCGAAAATAACGGATAACAAATAGGGAATATTGAAGAAACAACGTTCACCTAATTGGCAAACTGGTAATATTATTTAATCTTGAATGTGAAGGAACATTAGAATGAGTCGAAACAATTTTAAATTGAGTTTATGAACATTATGCAATGGAACGTTAGTACACATTTACTTTGTACATACAAATTCACAATTTTCTTTCGAAGTTGTCTTTCATCAAGATCTAGTCAAATTCAGCTGAATTCATTGTTTGCTGATGAGATATTGGCCACTATGAGCTTAATTATTTTTTATGATAAAACTTGACATTAAGATTCTTTTATTTGAAAAACGAACTTTTAGTAGCAACTATATAGACTGTATAATACAGACTGATTATACTGTCTTTATACAATTAACTATCTCATTTGCATGGGTACCATGAATATGCCGGATGATATGATTTCGTATTTTCATCTAATTTCATATGTTCTACATAGCATAATATAACATGGGAAAATTACCCAGTAATAGTCTGTCCAAGCAAAGAAGACGTTCTGGCAAGATGGGAAAATGACTTCAGCTCTGTCAATACTGGCTCAAATATTATAAATTTGGTCTCAAATTGTAGAAGAACATTCTGATCTAGGATTTGGACCAAATTTTTAATATTTGAAAGAATATTGACTGAGCTGGCATTTTCATCTTGCCAGAATATCTCCTTTGCTTGAACAAACAATCTTAGAAATATCAATCTTGGACAAAAGAGTGAAATCGAGTGATTCTTCCACAAGTCGGTCGTCTTCTGGATAATACATTATAAATCTATAAAATATAAATAAAATCTCTATCGAATACAGCGATCAGCTACAGTCGAACAATTTCAAATAACTGTGATAAAGAACTCTCACTAACAGCATTCATGTAAGCAAAATTATTTAATTTTTTACTCCTACTATCACAATACAGTACAGGACAATAAACAATCTTTTTCATTTCGATAATAAGCGATTAATGTTTAATTTAATTAGTTGATTGAGTTGCGTTTCCGAAGCGATTTCAGCAAATCCAATCAACAATCATCCTTAGTGCGGCTGCCACTGTTCAGCAATCAATTATTGACATCAAGAATCACTTATACGCTCTGCTCTGCTGGTTACGCTGCTTAATAGTTTAAAGTAGAAGTGTATTTTTATAATCAATTGAAGCGAAATACATTGTTTCTGTCTCTCTCGTCCTTAGTGTGAATAGATTTATTTCATTTTAATAATGTTCAACTGAGTTCGTTTTGCTTAAATGATTCAAGGTCACCACGTCACTCCCACTCCGTTTTAATTTGTTTTATTTATTAACAAAACTCATTAATATTATTGTTTAATAACATTTCAGGCGCTTGGTGTGTTCTGCAACAAAACGAAAAACAACAGATTTGTATAAATGAATGAAGATTGGCTTACAAATCATGTGAAAAATCTTTTAAAGCAAGCGTAAAGTTGATTTTCCTCAGAAATAAGTAGTTCTACAATGAGTTTTTAGCACGCAAAGATTTTTTACTTTTATGAGTTTTTAGTACGCAAGTCTTTACGTACTAAAAACTCATCGTAGAACTTCTCATTTCTGAGGAGAATCAACTTCACGCTCGGTTAACAACTGTGCATGCGCAGTACGTTTACTCTACGCTCACTGAGCAATAGAATGTTGAATTGATAAAATTAATTATTGTGATAATAATTGGTGAAAGGCTACATAAAAAATGTGTTTATAGCCCCTGGTATAAGTATAGACAAATTTAAAGAGCCGTTTTACAATCAAAACCATTTATGAGCCAGATTCACGAAACTATCACATGGAATTGTAAAAAATTGGGCCCCTTTTAGCCTTGGGGCGTCTCAGACTGGGTTATTTGCGCCCTGTAGAATGAAGCAATTGGGAAAAAAGTAGGAGTTTTTCTGCGTTTTGAATGAAATCCTGGAGTATATATTATTTTTAATATTTAAGGCTATCATAGAATATAGAACTATGCGATCTATTACTCTTCCTGAATAATTTAATAATTTCATTTATGCACAAACATACAAGATGAGGAGGAAAGAAAAAAACAGTCTATTGCCCAAAATTTCTTCTATTCCTAATTTAGTCATATAATAGAATGTCCAAATTTTCAGGTTATGTATAAAATTTTGTTTCACCCAAAAGTTTCCACGCGAAGAAAAGATAATTCCAAGTAACTGATCAATTAAGAATCAATAAAGGTTGATATTAAGCCAAAATGAAACAAAAACAATTTCCATTAGAATATTGAAAATTTTGAGCCGAATGGCATGAAGAATGATTGGCTATAAAAACGATTACTATAACTATAAAAACTTAAATCAAGAATTATTCCATTTCAATTATTAATTTATTATTTTTTATTTCATCGTATATATTATTGTTTTATCTTTTAATTTAATTTTGCTTTGACTTTTGGTTGGAATAGAAATGTAGCGGAGGGTTAAGTGTAAGAGAGGGCCGGTTGCGCTCTAACTTCGCCCTCCCAGGCTTAAAATAAAGGCAGCCATTGAATTGAATTAGTTTTTTTCATATTCTCCCAATAAATTTAGAATTATAATTGGTATGATGTGGGAAATATTTTGATTCCATACGACACTCGAGGGCGCAAGGGGCGTAGCCGGCTGGCCAGTCCGGGCCTGGTTCAATTGAACAATAGAAATGTAAGGTTGAAGATTGATTTTTATTGAGCATCAGGCTACAAGAGCAATAAAAATATTCGAAAGTGGTACAAGTTTTTGACCAATAGATTGACTTTTTTTAAGTGACTGACCTCGAGTGGGGGACGTGGCCTTGCTCAAACATCGGCCAGTTTGGATGTCTGGGAAGGCGAGCGAGAGTGGATCACCACTTTGTGTCCGTTCTTGGTGTCGGCCAGGACAGCTGTCTGCCGCCCGTCACCCCCCTCGCCCCCCGCACCACCTGCCAGGTGGCCACCACCCTCCTCATCATCCTCCTCCTCCTCCTCCTCCTCGTCCTCACCTCCCTCCTGCCGTCGGTCACACATCACATAAAGCACATAATAATTAAAAAGAAAAATATCATTTAACACTCAACATCAATAAGAAAATTTGCCTCAACAAGGCTTAATGCAACAAAATTGATTAAAATAAAAGCACTAGTAGTGGCAATGTTTAGAAAAATTTATGTTTTTGGCAGAATCGTGGGTCCATCTCATTCTAGAAAACTATGATTTTGTATGTATTTTATTTTATTAATTATAAATTTGTACGTGTTTTCACCTCAAGTATTATTGTGTCATCTTGAATAAATGAATAAATAAGAAAAACACCTCTCACTTGAGAAGCCTACCAGATTTGAACGCATTCTGCTGTTCCAGTTCCAATTGGGCTATTTTCTTGCGTGCAACTCTAGATTTTGTAACTAATATTAATGAGATTGAAATATGAGTGTCCTTAACGTTAATTCAAAAGTGGTATTCATTGAATCAATATCGTAGGAATTTTCAACTCTCAAGGCGTTGGAAATCACTTTAATTCTTTCTGCAGCGCTCCAAACAGCAGTAAAAAAGCACATCCCTTTCATTCTCTTCTTATACTCGTCCCAAAAACATTGCGTTAAGCAAGGTCACTGGGCCTACTGAGCACTTTTGCCTTTATTCTACACATTAGATGGAAATATGTTCCGAAATACTGATTTACTGAAAAAGCAAGATATCGCTTTCGGCTGCTACAACATTATGAAAAGCACATTACCACAGCAAATGTGGGTAGACTGGTTTATCAGACAACATCTTGTGTTTTTATTTGATAACTACCACAATGTCACCTCCACAACCATTCAAGAATTTTATTCTTCACCCTCACTAAACAATCTATCAATCTTCAATAAAATGAGAATCAAATACCCTTTTAAAAAACTTCAAAATTATTATTATTATTAAATAATAAATTATTATTAAAATTATTATGTGCAATAATAATTTTAAAGTTCTTTAAAAGGGTATTTGATTCTCATTTTATTTATCAATTATTTTAAATAGCCCTAAGTTTTCAAGTTTAATCTATCAATCTATATACATCATCCCTGAAAATCTATTCTGTATATCTGTCTTTTAAATTTTCGACCCAGGCCTATATCAGGACAAACAATACTCCTCACCCAAAAAAAACATCACTCCCACTTTGCTTCTTACTAACTAACCCTGAATAAAAGAGAAAGTCCTGCTGCGAGAGATAGATAAGCCTTAATAAAATGTAAAATATGAAACATCCTTACGAATATGAACTAATCGTTGTGATTCAATAAATCCTATCGAAGCAATATTACATTTACTGGAATACTTATTTTCTCCAAGGGCTACTGTAGTTAAAACTTAGTATATTACATACGGTAAGTAAAGAGGGGGAAGTTGAGGCATGAGAGATAGTAGATGATGTCAAGAGAATCGGTCGATTTTGATCAACTCACAGTTCTGTGAATGCTTTAGTCACGCCTGCAATAGAGAGGTCTGTCAAAGAAGTGGTCCAACAACAAACAATCGTTCGGTTAGACACTGACCTGACGATGCAGCTTGTGCTTTCTCCAGGCGTTCTGTATGAGACGAGCGCAGTACTCCTCCCTCTGCCGCCAGAGCGTGCTGGACACCGGCTCATAGCCAACCTCATCGGGCCGACCGGGCTGCACTTCACCCAGCTCAGCGGTCTCCTCGATCGGATTGCCCTTGCGCGCGAAAAAGTCCTTGGTCAGCGCGTCCAGAATGTCCACGCAGAACATGAGATCGCCCTTGCAGATGGGAATGTCCATCGAGACAATCTTGTACTTGTTCGGCTTGTGGATTTGTAGCGGCGGCTCCAGTACATCGAGGAATTCCGATAGCTGGTCGTACCTGTTACAAAACCACTCTTTCAGCAACTCTTACTCACTTTTACAAACCAATCAGCAAGTTTATTTTGTAACAATACTTTATCCTAAAATTTGTAACAATATTTATGTGTAACGTGATGTATCAAAACTTTCAATTTATGAAGATCAAAGTACCCCTTTGAAATACTTTTATTTTGACGTTTTAGCCATTTTAAAATATTAACCCATTTGTTTGAATTTGAAAATGTTATGCAAAATAAAATATTTTGAAATACTTTGATCTTCATTAATTGGAAGTTTTGATAAATACAGTAGCCATAAGAAAAAATGAGTAACGTAACGTGTATATGTATGTAATATACAAGAAACTTTTCAGTTTTTCATTTGTGTGAAACTTGTTCAATGATTAATCTTTCTTTCTTTCTTTCTAACAGATCCTTGCCCATATAGTCCTTGTGTCTGTATGTAAACAATATAATCATCATACTATGAAGAGTATTTCAGTGTTGACTAAGTAGAGAAAAATTTCTATGGGACATACCCTCAAAACTCTTTGTTAAGCATGCTGTACACGGGGACAGTACTGTTGGCCAGTTGAATATCTGTAGCCAATCAGCCTTTGTCTTGTCATTGAGTCAAACAACAATAGCTGTGATTTGCTACAGATATTCAACTGGCCGCCAGAACTGCCCCCGTGAACTAGCATGCTTTACAAAGATGGCGGAACATTGACATTTTTTTCTAATTTTTAGGGTTTGATTTTAGCATAAATTTCATATGATTTCGTTTTCAATCTGTATAAATCTATCGAATATCTACGTACCTATTATAGCTACTGCATTTTTTCATTTCCCTTCAAACTCGTAAAATTCTATAGAAAATTTCACGAATTTGAAGGCGAATAAAAAAATGCAGTAGCTATAATAGGTACTGTAACTAGATATTTGATAGATTTATATAGATTGAAAACAAAATCATAGGAAATTTATGCTAAAATCAAACACAGGTGTTTAATTAGAATCCTATTATATCAAGCGAGTAATTTCTGTATGTATGTATGTTTGTATGTGGAACCACGGATCTAGAAAACGGCTCTAACGATTTCCTCGAAATTTGAAATGTAATATAACCGTGATGGGAAAATAGGATTGCACCAGGTCTCATGTCTGGGAAAACTCTCTGGATTAATAAAAGAATAAAATATTCCTTATTCAGGTATAATCCAAAATACTGCGTATAATGGCTGTTAGCTGACAAACGCTATCCAGCTGGAGTGAATGGAGTTACATTTAAGTCTATAACACATGTTCATGACTGTCAAAAAATTGTGAGAGGTGATCATATCAATTTTCAATCTATTTTTTACATTAACATATTTATGTAATTCAACAGTTCGGCCGCAGCTTCAGAGCAAAGCTCGGTACCAGATATTAGAGTATAAATCAATGAGGTTCATGGTATAAATAGAATTGATTAATGTTGTTTATTTGCATTTGGAAATGGCTGAAAAGCTGAAATTTCATGTAAAATAAAAATTATTTTAAAAGGCTACTTTGATCTACATTATTTGAAAACTTTTATAAGTACAGTAGGCCTAAGAAAAAGAAAATATTGGTGAATATGAATATGTTCTATGGATACATAGTTATTTTCATAATAAAATCGTTATTTTAATAATAAAATCGTTATTTTGATAGATTATAGTGGAATTTATCAATATAATATTGCGTACCTGATGTACTGTGTGCCATCTGGATCGAACTGTTGCCAAATCTCGTAGTACATGTCATAGTCATCATCGGTGAGACCCTCTTGCACATCTTCCGTTGCCTGTTAATAAAAAATAAATTAATAATTTTTTTCTAATTTTGAATTTATTAAAAAAAACATTTTATACAAATACAAATGATAATAAAACATATAATAGAGCTTATCAAATGTTAATTGCTTGAAAAAATTACACCTAGACAACTTTGAATAAGATACTGTATTATTATATTTCTGGCATTCATCCCATGGACTAAACTTGTCGGCCAGATTTGCCGAGTGTTCTGGGGCGTTACAACCTTGAGTCCGCTAGCGCTACCCGGTCGTGGGTTCGAATCCCACCCGAGGCATGGTTGTTCAACCACCACATAAATCACCCTCGCACTCTCCATTACCCAGGCACAAGCAAAATTAAATGATTATGTGGGCATCATCCGCAATGTGTTTTCCAAAGTGAAAATTGTTATGTGAACTTTCATAATCTTTCATTCTTTCTTAATCTTTTCACCATGTAAACATCATCACTCACTCACTCATAATATACTTGCTATCAAGTCGCAAGTGTAACAATAAACGAATAAATAAAAAAAGGAACAAATAAAGGGGAAAAAATAAAATGATTTTTTTTTCAAGATGCATGTTACATTAGATACACGTTTGAAAAACTTATTATTTGAAAATAATATACAAGTATGGAATTACAATTATAAAGGCTACATTATAGTGTATACAAGTTTAAAACCCCGCTTTCTTTAAAAACTTGATATGTTTGAGGATTGCTTCAGAAATTGAACTCGCCTTGGGCCCTTATTATCAATGGCAGTTTGAATCATGAACAAATTAATCCAAGATTAAATCAATATATGATTAAATTTATAATGTATTTCATTTGTGTCAGCTGATGATTTGAATTAAAATTTATGCTTCATTAAAACTATACTCTGTCCACCGAGTGTTCGGACCTAAGCTCCTCCCTCATTTTGACGTCGCAGGCGGCTTTAGCCAATAACAAGTAAGGTCATAATGCTGCAGCTATTACTTGTAAAGTCACATTCATGCTGTGAAAATCTGGGAAACGCAAGCCTTTCACTTTTCAGGGAATCTATCAAAATTTATGTGTTTGCACTATTTCAGCTGATTTACATAATTCAAACCTCTCATGGAAGATTTTCTGGCGGATATGTTTTTTGTTCTTTGTTTCACCTTCAACAACATAGTTCTTTAAAAAAAATTTTGATATTATTGTATTCAAAGTAGTACGTACCTACATTAATGAGATTAATTTCTTGCATATTTAAACTTTAGATTAGGTTATATACTTGAATTTGTAGTACGGTGGTGTGTAGTTGAATGAGTTTGAAATTCCCGGCTTGAACTGAGCAGTCAAAATAATAATAATAAAAATATTATCATGTAAGAGTATGTTCAATTAACTATAATTCTATCAAGTAATATTGATAATGTTCAGTGAAATGTATCGTTCTTTTGTAAGAAGGATGTCAATTTTGCCGAACAACCATAAAAACATCAATATTTCTAAGGCCACTCAAAAATTCGATATTGAAGTTTCAATATCGATTAGAAGTTTCTACTTTCCTGGCAATTACGACCGCTTGTGAGCTGGTCGGATCATGACGTCAGAACCTCGGAGGAGGAGCTTAGGTCCGAACACTCAGTGGACGGAGTATAGATTACTAGCATTGGTGTTCTATTATTGTTTAAATAGGAGTATAGCACTAAAATAAAAATAATTAAGTAGAAACTTGAATTGTCCACCAGATGAGATTCAAAGCAGAAGTGATATTTTTCGCTGTGTTGAAAAATCAATTAAATAATAAGATTCAGATGAGAACGTGAAAAGGACACTTTATGAGAAAATCACGAGATACCAAGTTATTCGATTAAAACAATACGTACTATTACAAACCACACACAATTATTGAGATTTGTGCATTTTACTATCATTATTAACTGTAGAGCTCCTAAACTAGGAGACGTTGTATGCTAACCAGTTTTTCATTTCCTGAGGAGACGCAATTCTTGTTTTTTTCACTACATCTTATTGCAACTCTTGGAGCTATTACCTCTAGAATAATTTTCTATTTATCTATTTTTGATTTATAACTTGTATATTTTGATGATTCATTTCATTGTCAGTATTTTTTGCCAAAACTTTTCTCCCAACGTTTTGAATCCATCACCCTCAATAGTTGACAAGCGCTGCTACATTATATTACTATTCACCCTTTCAAGTTATTTTCAAGTTAATTCCACTATTTATCGACTTATCATACATTAGTAGTCTTAATAACAATGTAAAATACAGTTATGTGAATAGAATCGTGATGACCAGAGTAGCACAGCTGGAGCCCGGCGTCTTGAGCTGCCGCTTGGGAATGCTACCAGTACCTTAATAGTGAATTACAAGCACGGAGTTGATGAGACAGCAAGAAATAATTGTTCATACATGATAGAAATTGTGATGAAATTCGAATGTATCTATTATCAATTTTTCGTTTAAATGAACCTCTAACTTTGATACATTAAAACCTGCGCTATTTTTAAATCACCCTACATGAAAATAGGAACATAGTGTTTGTGTACTGACCTGCGAGTAGTTTTCGAGGATGACGGCGATGTACATGTTGATGACAATTAGGAAGCTGATGACCAGATAGGAGAGGAGGAAGGTGATCCCCACCGTGGATGATCCACAGTTGCCCGGCGATCCCATCTCGGGGTTGGGCAGGTCACAGTCATCTTCGTTTATGATACCGTCAAGTACACCGTCCCAGCCGGCTGATGTTGACATCTGTAACCAATTGTTTATTGCTCCACATGATAGGAAATTGCCATTTTTGGTACACATCGCAGAAAAAATATATTTTTTGTACACTTGATAAAAAATAGCTGTTTTTGGTAGGCTACACTTGATATAAAATAGCCTTTTTTGGTACACTTTAGAAAAAATAGCTGTTTTTGGTAGGCTACACTTGATATAAAATAGCCTTTTTTGGTACACTTTGAAGAAAATACCTGTTTTTGGTAGGCTACAGTTGATATAAAATAGCCCTTTTCAGTACACTTTAGAGATAATAGCTATTTTTGAGCTAACTTATTATATTTTCAATGAAAAATTTGGAAACCCAAGTGAAATAAAATTGATGGTGATAAGTCAGTACAGTCAAAGATGCCTTGGTAAACGTGAAAACTTGGTACTGAAGCAGTTTTTATAATAAATAAGTGAAATTCCATAATAGCCTTGTTTTCTTATTACCAAGTGAAATAGTTATTTTGATTGTGATCCACACCATGATTAAAAAACTTGACAAAAGCGCTTCACACCAATAGCAATACATTGTATTAGTAGGTGTTGCCAATAGCCACACTACGAATAGTCTTTTTGTCTAATCTACTGTTTCAGTATAGTATCAGCTGTTCATTGGAAAAAACATTATCTGTTAGTCGTCGAATTTGTTGGATACTCAGCAAGATTATCATAATGAAAATGAGAAGTTAATATTAACACGAGGTTACTTCATATTTTTCTTTATCATTGTAAATTTTATTGGGAAGTACTATTTGTACTTTTTATATTTTTTTCTTTTGTCTCCTCGTTTTTTTTTGAGGGTGATGCCCACATGGGCTCTTGGGCCTGTGCGTGGGTAATAGGAAGGATGATGATGAGATTTTTTTTTTTTTTTTTGAGGGTGATGCCCACATGGGCTCTCGGGCCTGTGCGTGGGTAATGGGAAGGATGATGATGAGAGATGAATGGACCTACTGCTTTAGGTGGGTTCCGAACCACCGGGAAGCGATTTTTGAGGCTGTACCAAACTAGCTGTGCCAAACATTAAGATTTATTATAATTTACATTTATCTTTTGTATTTTGTATTCTGGCGAAATAAATATTCTGATTCTTATTCTAATATTCTGTTATCTGAAGAATATAACAATTAGAATAAGTCAATTAGAATTGAGATAACGATTATAATTAACAATTCCAATTCTGTTACCTGAAAAAGTAGTATCATCGACTGTCCAAAAGTCTTGAAGTTGTACACATCGTCCAAGCCACCCTTCTCCTTGACATGCATGAAGAACGACATTCCGAAAATGGCGAATATAAACATTACAAGAAACAGCAGCAGACAGATGTTGAAAAGGGCCGGAAGAGACATGGCAAGGGCGAACAGAAGGGTCCTGATGCCTTTGGCGCCCTTCACGAGACGCAGGACACGACCCACTTTGGCGACTCGGACCACCCTGAGCAGGGTCGGCGACACAAAGTACTTCTCAATCAGATCGCTCAGCACCAGACCTGGCAACGACAAAAACGGACACTTTATCACAACAAAATCAAACAGACATAATATGAAAGGAGCAAAATACTTAGATGATGAGTTATTATAATTTGTCGAAGCAGAGAAGACCCTCTGGCAAGTTGAGAAATGACTCCAGCTCGGTCGATATTGGTTAAAAAATATTGATTCGGTCTCAAATTGTAGATAAGAATGTTTCTAAAACGATTGAAACCAAATCAATAATTCTTGAACCAATATTGACCGAGCTGAAGTCCTTGTATTGACCACATTTATCTTGAACAAATATTGACATACAAATGACATAAATAGTCCGTCCAAGCAAAGAAAACATTCTGACAAGATAGAGAAATGATTCCACCTTGGTCAATATTGGTTCAAAAATAATTTATTCAGTTCAAGATGTTTCCTCCAAATTGGGACCGAATTTATGATTTTTGAACCAAAATTGACTGAGATGGAGTCATTTTCCCATCTTGCCAGAGGGTCTTCTTTGCTTGGACAGACTATACAGTAAAGAATGTATTCGAATACAAATTTTACATTGAAATTGACTGGGGAATTCGCATTTATTAATGTTTGTTGGCTACTATGTAACCGTAGTCTAATGCCACAGTTAAACCTCAGCAAACAATCATTAACGAATGCTAATTGTTGCATTTATTGTCTTTTCAAATTGCCTTTTCAAGGCTAATTGTCTTTTCATTTATTACGAATGCTAATTCTTCGTTCAAATTGATTTCAATTTGACATTTTACACCTCATTAATGCCCGGTTTTTCCAAGCGCACTCTAAGTTGAGGGACCCTCAAATTTTGATGAACAGCTGACATTTTCTATGATAAGTATAGGAAATGTAGTGTAGTAAACTTGAGGGTCCCTCAAATTTGAGTGTGCTTGGAAAAACCGGGCATAAGTGTTACAACTCATCAAACAAGCCGCAACAATTGTTTAATTTGAATTTTAATCGAACAAGGAAATTCGCAATCGTTAATGATTAATGATCGTTTTGTCAGGTGATTATTATGGTTAAGTGTAGTGAGAAATGATTCAGCTTACCTAGAATAGAAAGTATGACAACAACGAAATCAAACAAGTTCCACGGTTCCTTGAAGTAGTGATAGCGCAGCGCAAATATTTTCAGCAGACATTCACTGCTGAATATCACAATAAAGATGGCGTTCAAATAGTCCAGCACATTGGTGAAGAATTCAGTCTGCTGGTAATGGTCCATGGTCATGGTTAACATGTTCAGACCGATGAACAACATGATTATCATGTCGAACTTTTTATCGGTGACCACCTCAAAAACTATTGCTTGCGTGCGCCACTGTAAACAACAAATTCAAATTAAAAAAATTAAATGTCAAATAAATACTGTATTCAATAGACGATGACAATATTTATTGATGACGTTATGTTATTATTTATTATATATTTTTGAATTTCATTTTTTACATTAATATCATTACGACATTATTTATTAGCTTTCAATAATCAAGAATATTACCCTCCTTTGGAAGATTGGCTTGTCGTTAGTAGAAATAGTCAATCGTTTCCTGTCCCTGGAGTAATAGTAACTGTTGGATTACACCCTAGCTTCCAATCTAGACCTCACTTACGTTCGGTCAATAATAAAAATTTTTAATGTCTGTCATACATTCGAGGAGGCAACCGAATATCCAAAAAAACCCAATTCATCCAAATTCAAGAGACTCTTAACTTAGTGTGAAGTCTGAGTTTATAAAGGGTGGCGCACGATATAATGCGACATTTAGTTTTGTCAAAGACAGTTTATTGTGAAATTTAGCTTGTCTACTGTATAGCTGGATCCCTCCTTTGGAAGATTGGCTGTCGTTAGTAAAGACAGTCAGTCGTTTCCCGTTTCTGGAGAAATAGTAATTGTTGCAGTACACTCTAACTGATTAACTGCATGTTATTGAGAGGTGTTCTGGGCCGCCAATTGGTTGCGGAGACTGGCTTATGGTTGAGAGGATCAACGTGCTAACCACACTTTACCTCTATCCTGGTTGTTGATGATTATTTGCTTACTGTATGGTCTGTCCGGCCGGGGGGGGGGATTCTAGAGGGTGGGAGGGGGCGGCTTCGGTTCGGCCAGTGTTGGTTCGGGGACTGTGTGAGAATTCAATTCAGTTCTGATTGAGAATTTATGGCTTTTGGGCCGGTATTGGCCGGGCTGGGCCGTTTTCCCGTCGTGCCGGGGTGTCTTCTTGGCTTGGACGGGCTGTATAGTAGAGTGAATTTGAAACTGGCAACCAGCTGGTAGGCCTAGGCCCTTCATGGGCTGTTGAGCCAGACATACATACATACACACATACTGTATTGCTGGAGATAAGTTTCTAGCCATTAAATGTTCAATGTGGCCACCTTCTTGTCTGATAACTGCTTCAACACGAACGCCTCTGTTATTGGTGACTCGGCGACACATATCCTTGGTTATCTCGTTTTATGCCTCAAAGATTAGCACTCGCAGAACCATCAGTGTGTTGGGAAGTTTAGCAAAGAAATTCAGAAATCCTCAAGGAAAATAGCAGCACGGATTCAAATCAGCAAATCAGGACTGTTTAGGGGCAAGTTATGCTCACACGCAAAGCGATTCAGGACAAAGCAAGAAATTCGGACATTGGTTTAAAATGACATTTTGGTGGAAATTTTCATGCAAAAAGTCTGAAACAACATTAGCCGAGTGTGGTCTGGCTCCATCCTGCATGAACCACTGCTTTTCTAATCGAAATCCTTTTGCAATAAGCTGAGGAACAAAATTGTTATGTTTGGGATATGTGTCACCAAGTCACATAGGCGTTCGTGTTGAAGCAGTTATCAGACAAGAGGGTGGCATTATTGAACATATTATGTAATGGCCAGAGAATAATCTCCAGGTATACTGTAGATAAGTTATACTTAATTTTTCTGCATTGCTTTCACAATAAACTTTCTATGACAAAACTAATTGTTTTATCATATTGAACGCCACCATGTAGTATCTCAAAATCAACCCCTAAATTTATTATCATATTTTGAACCTACCCTAGGCCGTGGAATTGCTTTCAACGGTTTTTTGGAGCCCATTTTCTTCATCGCGTTGTAATATTTCTTCTGATCTTCAGTCATGAACATTTCCAGTGAGCCTCCCGCTTGAAAACAACAGAACACACAATGTTAACATGTTCCAACATCTATGAATAGAAATAGATGTAACTTCATCAATGAATAAATAGATTTGAGAAAAAGCAAGGGCCTATTCCATTGTAAATCCTGTAAACATTAAAAAATATGCAAACATACACAGAGACGTATTCATTTTACACGTATTTATTATTTGTCTGATTAGCTGCGATGTATTAAATTTTGGAAACCAGTTCAACTTGATTAAAAAAACGAATTTCAACAGGATTAACACGCCAATTTTAATAATAAATTATGGTGAATGTAATAATCATTTCAATATTCATTTTCTGTAGAGAAAACAATCAAATAGCGTACATCAAGTACATAAACTTGTGAATATAGAGGAGAGATAAGATGATAAATAGTATGATATTACTATCATACAACAGAATATTTAAAATAAATGAATTAAATGGAATATATTATATTTTATTATTGAAGACACAGTTTCAAGTAAGTACACTGATGATGATGCAAAAACATCGAACCCATTTTATGTATTCGATATAAATATTTGTGATACTGACAGACTTGTGCTTTTCAATTTTATGATTGAAATTATTCATGGAATAAAAGGCCTATCGTGTTGAAGAATGTAACAGAATAATAGAGTAGGATATTGAAAATCAATGAATAAGATGAAATTTATTTTGTTATTCAATTTATCGCATGGGAAGACTTGTATCGTGTTAAAAGATCTCAAATAGTAGTTGAGTATCCAATTTGATGATTTTGTGTTTCATATTGAGGGTAAATTTCAAAAAGTACACACCATTTACTAATTGTGTATAAAGTTCCAATCTCCCCATTTTTAACTACTCGTAAACTCTCGTGAAGAGAGCCCGAATAAGTTTGCTATATTCATGGTTCTACGAGTATGAGACTGTGACTCCCCTAAGCCCACTTAGTGGATATTTACATTACCTCATTCCTTATCTCATTTATATTGAAAGATAAAAATAATAATAATATTCGTGTAACCTGGCTGGCTCAGGTCTGGTGTCAGAGTTTTCAGGTCGCTCCTGATCAATTTCAGGGCCTTTGACATATGACTTTTTAGGCAGCCTGTTTTTAGGCAACAACGACTGTTTTTAGGCAGCCGGGACCGACGGCTTAATGTGTCCATCCGAAACACGGGAAAGTGGCCTGAGAAAAATTTCTGGCCTGACCTGGGTTTGAACCCGGGACCTTTAAAATATACAAAATATTGAAAGATACAAACATACCATTTTTTTCATTTCTCTGTAGTAAGTTTTAGCCAATAAAATGTCTTACGAACCGGGAGACATTAGGATCAATGAATAAAAAAAGACCACCAATGATAGTTACCAAATAATAAATGATTTACGAATGAATAAGTGATTAAATTTCAGGAATCAGCTAATTTATGATTGAAAAATAATAAGATGACTAAACAACAAATTACACATAATAGTAATTCATGTTATGTAATAGTTGATGTAAAAATACTCATCTTTTTCTTCTGCTCGTTGAAATTGTCAATGATTACTCCTATAAATAGGTTGAGAGTGAAGAACGATCCAAATATGATGAAAAATACGAAATATAAGTACATGTAGATATTCGTCTCCCTGATAGGTTGTTTGTTCAACTGAAACATAAGAAAATATAGTATCAAATACATTATTAATAACCATATTATTAATAGACACTATATTATTTGGTACTGGCAATTGGTCTCTCGGTGAGGGTGATCTATCGGTGAAGGTGATGTTAAGTCACGAACACTGTGGACTGCACTTGGATGGGTGACCGGTTCTGGCCACGTACACATTGGCGAGGTGGAACTACCCGTAAGGGTCTCCCCACCATTAAAAGCCATAAGAATATATTTGATACCCTCCTTTGGGAGATTGGCTGTCGTTAGTAAAGACAGTCAGTCGTTTACCGTCTCTGGAGGAACAATATTGTTGTACTACACTTTAAATGATTAACTAGATGTTATTCAGATGTGTTCTGCGGCGTTACTTGGTTACGGAAGGCAGCTTATGGTTGAGAGGTTATTTTTATAAATGTTCATAAATACTAATTCGAAATCTGCAATTAAACACTTTGTAACACTTCAAATGTTTGAGTTGTTTACATTATAAAACCATCAGATCTTTTTGCCGCTCCCTGTATGTTTTGTGGGTTCATGAATCGTCATAATTCTATCAATCTACTGCGCGTATCATGATCATTATCCGTGCTAAATATGGTACAAACCTCTCTCGAGTCAATTGCATCATTCATAATTTGGATCCAGCCCTTGAACGTAGCAACTTGAAATAGGCACAGATAGGCCTTTCCCACATGATCGAAGTTCATTGGCGAATTTTCCCACGTGTAGTTTTCGGCTATGCACACATTTCGGTCCGGAATGATTTCATGACTCAAAGTTGTACCATTTGTGTCAACGCACTGCAAAAAACAGTCAAGAAATGAAATCTTCAAAATCAAAATTATTCTCCAGAACACAGTACATTACATGTCTTACACAATAATAATTCTATTGTTACTGTCTTATAATTAAATTTGTGTCTTATCTAATCATATATGTGACATGATAAAAACATGTCAAATAAGGTGATGCTTCGGATTAGGCTGCGGGTGCTACATAGTATATACAGTTATAAATCTAAATCATATACCATATGATTCCTATATTATAGAATAGTATTAGCCTCCAGCCTAACTCTGACATCAGCCTCCCCTTTTTGCAATGTTCTTTTTGCAATGTTTTGATTTACTCATTCATATTACAATGTATAATCTAAGCAGAATTTTGTTATCTATTTGAATAAAGTAATCTAATCTAATCTAATCCTTCCACAGCCACACTTTTTTGACGTATTCTTACCCTTACTTCTATAGTGTTCCTACTACCTCTTACAATAGAATATCCTAGTCATGTAATATTTATACTCTTAATTCTTAATTCTGGGAAATAAACCCAAAGGTTACAGAAACCTGCTTGGGCAAAAAAGTTGTTACAGTATAATAATACAACTTAAAGAAGAACCTAACTTGAAGGAAGAAATAGGAAATATCAAGTAGAATGACAAAAAATTCTTCGTCAGTAACAGTTGAAAATTATTTATAATAGTAATAACATTATAAACTCAATAAAATGTAACAATTACTACCTGATGAAAAAAGTTTATTGACGGATTTTGTCAGAGAATATCTTGCAATTTCCATTTTTTTAAATATTTCTCCATTAGTAAGTGAAACCCTGATGACTTTACAATAATTATGTGTTTTACAAAAATAGATACTTTGTTTTAATAAATCAAGCCTTGATTTCGTGATGAGTAATGTTTTAAGCACACTATAACAATAAGTAATCTTTTGTGACATTAGCACACGTGACAGTAGAATCTAAAACGATATTGGAGGAAATAGAAAAAATATAGCAATGCAGTAAATCGTCACACTATGAGTTGGCTACAATATTTCAATTGTTCACAGTAATTGCACATGAATTATTGTTTCTTACCTTGAAGTATTTGCCCGCAAATAACTGTACGCCCATAATGGCAAATATGAGCCAAAATATCAAACACACAAGGAGCACATTGAAGATACTAGGAATAGCCTGGACTAAGGCATTGACGACAACCTGGAAATGGATTTCAAGAGGAATTTCGTTAGTTAAAACTCACTGAATTCAATAATTATCTCTATAAAATGAACTTTTTGTTAATGAAAAAAGTATACAGAGAATGAGAAGATTTCCTTCACAAATTATCTAAGATGGAAAAGCTATAATACGTTATTTTAATAGTTCTACAAGTTTATATTCTAATGTCTACTGTTGATTTCAATACAATCTTGACATAAAAATTTGATCATGTTATAAAGATGCTTCAATTTTACTTTTTAAAATATAAATTTGAATGAATAAGATTGTAAAAATTCCAATTAACGAATAAAATTCAATGATGTGAGCAAATTAGATACATTACATTAGAGCGAAAATATTTTTTTAAATTATGCCTATACCCTATTCACGATCACTTGAGACAAAATAAAGAAACTTTTTGCATGTACAGGTACCTATTTTTGTTTGAGCTTGAGGAAAAGCCAAGAACTTTGATTGACTACAGCTGTTCGACTGCGGCCAACCGTCGTATGAAGTAATACCTTCCTTTATCTGCACACACGCGCAAAAAATATGATCATTTTGTCTCAAGTGATCGTGAATAGGGTAAAGTTTATACGATGCCAATTGGCGAGGCAATTATTGTCTTCTGAAATGTCCAGCTGATGTTTAGTATCTATTGTATCCTTTGATAAAAAAACCATCATCAAGGCGCGGCTAAATGAAAACTCTACTTGAGAACATCAGCTGTCGGTCTCAGTAGATAATTATTGTCCCGCCAATTGGCATCGTATAAACCCGGCATAACTTACTTGGAATTGAGTCTTCAAGTATACAAACCATGAATACAATAGCCTATAGTTATTTCAATGAACAATATTTTGGTGATTATTTTTGAAAAACTATCATAATCAATAATTTATTAATTCAGTTCAATTTCTATCACATTATCAGCAACCAAGCTGCGTTACAATAACTAATCAAATTGCAGCTTACAAACCACTATATACAATACATATAGGCTACATACATGCAATACGTGTGAATGAATGCAACATCACTTATATTTATATGTGATATTTCTTATTATTCATTGATAAAGATGATCTAGTTGATACAGTTTCAAGTTGTAGCAATGCTATAGAGTATTTTTCATTTGTAATAATTGCAATATTACGGTTGAAACTGTTTTATGATCTATGATACTAGCAAAATCATAGAGCAACAATTGTTTTAAATTTATTAGAATCTATTTTAAATCATATTAATTTGAAATAAGTGTAATCAAACAGATTATTCCCAGTTCCAAAGATTAATACTATAAAACTCATTTAACCTGCATTAAACGATAATAGATCTGTCATACAATATCATATTAAATCATATGATATTAGATATCATATTAATCATATTCATCTTTTTCCATTTTTCCATTATATATATGGAATAAGATGGAAATACAGAACCATGATTTCATCTTTTCATAAAAATGACAAAGAGCTATAAATAGTCCGTACAAGCAAGGAAAGCATTCTGGCAAGATAGAAAAATGATTTCAGCTCGGTCAATATTGGTTCAAAAATTATGAATTCGGTCTCAAATTCAAGATCAGAATGTTTCCTACAATTTGAGACAAAATTTATGATTTTTGAACGAATATTGCCCGAGCTGGAGTCATTTTCCCAACTTGCCAGAATTTCCTCTTTGCTTGAAAAGACTATACTATCGTCTAATACTGGCCTTTGTATAGTCTGACCAAGCAAAGAAGACCCTCTGGCAAGATGAGAAAATAACTCAAGCTCAGTCAATTTTGGTTAAAACTTTATCAATTTGATCTCAAATTGTAGGAAACAATTTGATCTACTATTAAGACCACATTTATAATTTTTGAACAAATATTGACCAAGCTGGAGTCATTTTTCCATCTTGCTAGTGTCTTCTTTGCTTGGACAGACTATAGTAACCCACTAACCTTTGTTGTAAATTATTAAAGTCTCTTTAATATTTGTGAATATTTCAGTTTTTCACTGCAAACATTCACAAGTATTGTATAGTAATTGAATAATTTTTATCCAATTTTTCCAAGATAATTGTTTTTTTTTGGAAGAAAATTAGATTATTTAGAGTGAGGTTTCAATTCTCTGTGAAAATACAGTAGAATTCATTCATTTTATAATTATAAGATACAGAGCGATGAATTTTATACAGGAGAAAGATTTGACGTCGTGATGAACGTTTCCAAATATCCATGAACAAACAAATTGATAGGAAAGATTTGATCAATAATTCAAAGTTGATTTATCAGTGGAATGATTTGTAGAAAAGCATTGCTATTAACTTCAAATTGAAACTTCTCAATAGAGCACTTAAGAAAGCATAAATATTGTGATAAAGCTAGTCATGATTACAACATGCATACAATATTTGAAAGCACATAGATTACACTTCAAACCAACAAAAGAAAAAAACAATTTTTAGAGCAACAAACAAGTTTCTAACTTGATCAGTGAGGTATTTACATTTCACAGTGATAGAAGTTAATAAAACATGTTCACTTCACTTTATTTGCGTATACCTTTCCGTATTGATACTGTTAATTGATGCAGAATTTTACAATGCTGTGGATCGCAGATGGAAGGGTGTGATTGGGGGGGGGGGGGGAGAAACGAAGTACTGTATCTAGAACCAAAAGATTTCCTAGCATCAACAGAATTTGAATGCAGCCTATACAATCTAGTTTAACGAGATTCTTATTTGTGAAAAAAGTTATTCCCTCAAATAGGAGATACTATAATGTGTCCAAACAAAGAAGACATTCTGGCAAGATGGGAGAATGACTCTAGCTCGGTCAATAATGATTCAAATATAATAAATTTGGTCTAAAATTGTAGATCAGAATGTTTCCTACAATTTGAGACCAAATTTGAATTCTTGAACCAATATTGACAAAGCTGGAGTGATTTTCCCATCTCCCAGAATGTCTTCTTTGCTTAGACAGACTATACTACAGTGGACGCCAACAATACTGACGTTTGACAATGACTGTTATTAACGCTAAGCTCTGTCAGGACAATAAGCAAGCGGTTTGTGAGAGCATATCGAATAGAGAGCGATCTTGGGCCGGTATTGGATTATGACTAATAATATAGGAATAATATTTCTATGACTTGAGAAATGAATGAATCATATTATTTTCATAAATATTATGTCATAGAACTGTTAACTTCCAATAACGGCCTCAGGTCATGAACCATATCGCTCTCGCAGATCGCTTTCAGACTTTCATGAAAGAACTGAGCTTAGGAGATCTTCTCCAACCGCCACTCTTGTCGGCTTCTGCTATACAAATGCATTAAATGCTTGCAATAAAAATTTTAATCGAGAAATAATGGCAAAAAGACTTCTAAAAGCAACTAGAATCTATTATTGAGTGCAAGCGCATGTGATTGTAGGCTTAGTAAGGCTAGCTAATTTGCAAGTAATCTAACTCTATATTCATAATCTTTATATAAAATAAAGATTTGTTAAATAGTGAAGAGACTACTCAATAAGCATGTCAAAATCATGAATATCTATATATTCTAGGATGTAAATGTCTATTGATTTGTATGGGAGCGTTTGATCGTGAATATTTTTTCTAATTTCTATTAGCAAAGTTGCATTGTACCATAGTAAACTCTCGATTATCCAGGGTGTATGAAGAATAGCAGTTTCAACCTCCAAACATCACAGCCCTCATGTATCAAGGATTCATTGCTTTGATGAAGGAGAAATACAGGACAGTTTTACAAGTTTCGTTATTAAGTATAGTCTGTCCAAGCAAAGACGACATTCTGGCAAGATGGTAAAATGATTCCAGCTCGGTCAATATTGGTTCAAAAATTATAAATTTCGTCTCAAATTGTAGATCAGAATGTTTCCTTCAATACGAGACAAAATTTATAATTGTTGATTAAAAATTTATTATAATATGTGAATTTTAATATTCAATTTTTAATTTTTAACCAATATTGACCGAGCTGGTGTCATTTTCTCCATCTTGCCAGAATGTCTTCTTTGCTTGGACAGACTAGTCTTCTCATTGCTAAATGAACTCATTTGGAGTATTCTTTTCTTGTTTTTAGTGTCCTCGTCCATTATAATAGATAATATTTATCTTCATCTTCATCTTTATTTAGTTATTTCACATCGAAGAAAACAACAGGCTCCATAGTCCAAAACTGTTCCTCTCAAATTTACACAAACCAAACAAAAAAGGTTATGTCATAAACGATTCCTATAACACTAAATTTTATACCAAAAGAAAAATTCGACCAACAATATTTCAGTTTACTCATGGAATTTACTCATCATCACGCTAATCTATTTATCGTGGATAATCGGGAGTTTACTCTACATTGATAGAACTATGAGAATTTGAAATAATCTATTAATGAATGAAAAATGAAAAAAAAAAAATTTGATTTCCAATTATGTGGGCATCACTCATAATGAATCATAATATTATTAGATAAAATGTTGAACTAAATTCTCTAATTTGCTAAGTAAAATCGTTTAATTTTGACAGTTTCAGTAGTGGGGTTGGGGGGTTCACCTACCCTCATTCCCTGCATCCTAGACATGGCTCTGAGCGGTCTGAGCGCTCGAAGAGTTCGCATAGTTTTGAACGCCTGAATACCTCCAGCGCCGCATAGCGACGCCACAAAGTTTATAAGCGACACCTGCGTCACACAATATCAAACACACATAGAGAGATGGGTGCTAACACACAGCGCGGGGCAAAACGCACACACACGCGTTGGCGGCATACAACATACAAACAGCAACAACAGAGATACGCTCAGCAACATCAATACACACATTTCAACAAGAGCATAGTAAACGTTTTTCGGAAGGCGTATGAAATTAGAACAATATTATGTTTTTAAATACATAACCTCAATTTGAATAATAGTGAGTGGAATGATAAGGGCTGAGCCTTCTTCTCCACTTGATAAAAAATCAAAATGATTATGCACTGTATCAATAATTGATACAGAAAAAATACATAATCATTATGATTTTTTGTGAAGTATTTAATGGCATGAAGTATTTGCATCTGCTACATTGAACTATAATAATATAGTTTAACGTCAAAATATGAAAATACCAAATCATATTTTTATCTTATTCATCTACATAGAAAAGTTGAATTCCTATACATCTTTTATCTTATTTAATGGCATAAAACAGTTGATACAAATATATCTGCACAAATTTTATGTATTTGATTGATTGTAGTTGATTTTTCTACAGAAATAAAGATTATTATAAATATTGGTATTATATTTTTTATAATAATTCAAGTTGAGGTATATTTGAAAGATTTTCAATAATAAAATATTAGATTTCAACTGTTCTATGTCATTAAATGAGACGTAACATGTGAGAGATATTAGTATCAACTGTCCTATGTCATTAAATAAGATGAAAGAGATATAGGAATTCAACTTTTCTATGTAATTAAATAAGATAAAAATATGATTTGGTATTTTCATATTTTGACGTTAAACTATATTATAATAGTTCAATTTAGCAGACTCCAACGAAATTGGCGGTTGTCGAATCACTATTATTAATGCTCAGCTCTGTTAGGTCAGTCTGAAAACAGTCCAAGAGAGCAAAACTATTTACTGATGTGGCTCTTGACTCGCTAAACTCTCGCAGACCGCTAATCGACCGTCCTGACAGATTCGAATATTGATAACAATCGTTCATCAACCACCAGTTAAGTTGATATCTAAACCGAGCTATGCAAAGTTGTTGGAGCTCTAAGCTCAAAACTTCCCAACTAAATTTCCCAACTAAAAATATTTATTGGAATTTTTTCTATTTCTCATACGCCTTCATAAAAACATTTACTTCATCTTTAGTGTACCATTATAGTTTGAGAAGTGAATAGTATAGTATAAGGAGTGAACAGGAATAATACCAGGAGTGAATAGTACATAGGTATAGGTACTATCAAAAAGTTGATTGTATTCAGGTTTAGAAGTGAATAGTATTGGCTAAGTGTATAGTATTGAGGAATGAATAGTATACATGGATAGTATATAGGAGTGAATCTTATAAAGGTTTAGTATTAAGGAACAGATAGAATACCTACAGGCAAAGAATCAAGGAGTTAATGATATGATACAAAAGTATAGAATCAAGGAGTGAATAGTGTCATGTTTTTCTTTTTGGTCTTGAGGGTGATGCCCACATGGGCTCTTGGGCTTGTGCGTGGGTAATGGGAAGGATGATGATGAGAGATGAGTGGACCTACTGCTTTAGGTAGGTTCCGAACCACCGAAAAGCGATTTTTGAGGCTCTTAAATTGAATTCAGAGGAACTGGTCACCAGTACAACAGTGGTGGCAGAGGCACGTCGCTTATCCAATCTCACCGATAAGACGCTCTCTACCACTGGGACAAACCGCTTCCCTATGTAAATTATCAAGGAATCAATAGTATGAAGAGTGATTATTATTAATAAGTTGATACTTGAATATTACACAGGTATAGTATCCTTGTACTTCAAGTTCTATAGTATAGTGTACTCGATACATATAGTAACCTCATACCATGAGTATATAATTCCTTGATAGTATCAAAGAGTTAATAGTATACACATAAAGTGAAGTTGTGCTTTCCGAAACGCGCTGCGCACAGGCGCACAGCGTATAAATACTAAGCTATAATATATGAAACAGCTGACGGTGTGGTAGTGCTTCTAACTAGTGGCACGGCTGAAGAACAACCAGTTCCCACTTAGAAGTATAGTAACTATACGCTGTTCGAAAAGCACACCATGGCTAACCATGTATTTGTCACATGCCTAATATTGAGTTGGATGATCAACTGCTTCTGAATCAAGAGTGAATAGTGGTAAAGTATATAAGGGATGTCAATAATGACCAAGGATTAGTTAAAGAGTGCTACGATATGAGGATGGAAACATTTAAATATCTTCTGCCAAAGTGTTGGGCAGAAAAGAAAATTATAGAAATGTATATAATACATCTTCAAACTGATGTACCTATACCAATCAGTGAAAAAATTTAGCTATCGGAAAAATAAGGGAACCTTATTTTATTGATGACCCTACTTTCCGTGTCCGGACTTAAATCATACTATGGCTCAGATTTCATTGCAGCGTGAACCACCTTGTCATTTGCTAAAAACAAATCTTCACTGAGGCAATTGAGTCCTAACTTCTCACAGACTTGAAGGTGCTCAGAGGTCTATGGATGACCTAAAAATACAAGTGTTAGAGAGCTGATGAACGAGTGAGACTTACAGAGAATATCCCAGAAATGGAAAGAAAGCTTATAATGTGATGTAGGGACAAGAAGATTGAGTGGAGAGACAAAGAGAGAGGAAAAAAGAATGATAAAGGAAACTGATAAATAAATTGTGAAGAATTGTTTTGAAGGAAATTTGAAGGATTTGAGAGGATCATTTTCAAGGGGGGGGGGGTTTCAAATAGTGAAGCAGAATATATTGCAATTAATACAGATGAAAAGAATACATTTTCTATTCATCTGTAGGCTGTTTTGTGTATCAGACTTGAGTATAATCTACACCAGGCAGTGTCAAATTGGTGTTTCAAAATCAATAATATTTCATAGAACTCTTGTTTTCAAATGCATTGCACTTTGTGAGGGCACACATAAGACATTGTGATAAAAGGTAGTCTTGAGCATTCCAAAATATTTATCTCGTGCTTCAACTCGAATAAAATTTAAAGAATTAACAGGTACTCTATTAGAAACTCAACTTTTTTTTTATAAAAAAAGCATAATTTGAACTAGACTGGTTCCAGTGTTGTAGTGTAGACGAGTCTAGTAAGCTGAATTACACCTTGGACTACTATTCTATACACCTTGGACTGTCATGTGTGATTGGTCTTATTTGTGTTCATTTACTCGAATGATTTATTTTTAATCTCTACAGAGCAGAAACTCTGCAATATAGATTCTACTTAAAGACGAAATGTGTGATTCAAATGTTTAAGAACTTCAGAAATTTATTTATTTTTGTGGAAAATATTTTTTCTCAAGCAACTGATTTGACAAAGAAGTAGTCAACCTGAACTGAAAGAATACCAAATCCCTGGGTACACTTTAGTGAATTACCAATTTTTCAAGTCTGATACAGCTTTAGCTAAAAATTCATTTCAAGAGAAGAACATCGAAAATAATTATTAGTTGATTATTTAGCTGGAAGAAAGTTAGAAATATTACAAAAGACAGATCATAAGAAGAAGGCAAATAATAATAATAATAATAATATCCAATAACAACAACATCAATATCATCTAAACATCTAGAGGACAGAGTTCTGAAGAAAAAAGTGAATATTTTATCATGAGTTTTGAGAATAATATCAATGAGTTTAGTGTACCATACCACACAGGCTCTTCAGCCTCGAGATATTTTCATTTTTTCGGTAGTTATATATTCATTATATTAGTAATATGTTCAGTAGTTAGATATTTCATTTTTCATAGTTTTCGAGCATTAATATTGTTGTTGTGACTTATTTGTATTTGAATGATGGAAAATACTGAATTTACTAATTAGCCTATGAAATGTGTAGTAGGGGCTTGAATGAGAATTTCTTACAGAAAGGAACGCTCTATAACTTGAATATTAATATTCCTCACCAAATGAAACAAAAAGTATGGACGTTTTTGTGTTTTAGCTGAGTAACTGGCTTCTGCCAACATTAGAGCTGATTTTTGCCAAAGATTAATGTGGATGGTAAATGATGACAGTCATTAATTCTTAGCTCTGTGAGGAGAGTCGATGATTAGACTAATTGTATGTGGGATTATAACCAAAACGAGATCGACCCCAGCAATACTAATTCACTCTTGAAGACAGTTTCAGACTGTCCTGACAGAGCTGAGCATTATTAACAGTCATTCATCAACCACCTTAATTTTTGGCACCAGTTCTATAGATGATTGAATAATTAAATGAATGAAACAAATATCAATAGGTGACACCCAACACACAAGAAGTTGATACACACAGGGAGAAAAAGAGGAAGGGAGAAAGAGAAAGAGAGAGAGAGCGAGAGAGTGAGCACACAACCAGAGCAACAACACATCAAACGAATGGCCACAGAGAGAAAAGCCATTGCCAAGTAAGCTTTTGCACAGATCAGGAGAGGCCAGAGGGCTATAGTCTGTCCAAGCAAAGAAGACATTCTGGTAAGATAGGAGTATGACTCCAACTCGGTCAATATTGATCACAAAATTTGTCTTAAATTGTAGAAGACATTCTGATCTACAATTTGATACCAAATTAATTGATAAAATTTTTTGAACCAATATTGACCGAGTTGGAGTCATACTCCCATCTTACCAGAAAGTCTTCTTTGCTTGGACCGACTATACCATAGTATCGACAAACCAAAAGATCGACACCAACACTCTACTAACCTTCTATAGTCTGTCCAAGCAAAGAAGACCTCCTGGCAAGATGGGAAAATAACTCAAGCTCGGTAAATTTAGGTTCAAAAATTATCGATTTGATCTGAAATTGTAGGAAACAGTTTTTTCTACAACTTGAAACCAAATTTATAATTCTTGAACAAATATTGACCAAGCTGGAGTCATTGTCTCATCTTGCCAGAGGGTCATCTTCGCTTGGACAGACTATATCATAGGTGAGATAACTCAAAAAGACTGGTTCATAGAGAGAGTCGGTCGATGTTTTTGTTTGTCGATGTTAAGGTAGCCACCCGGACAGGCCCCCTGTTCTGTGCGTTTTGGCTGACACGTTTCGTTGGACGTTTTTGCGACGTTTTCTTCTTCTTCTGCTTTGCACTTACGCGCATGCCCTCCCAGCGAGATACGGCGCGCAAAGGACGTAATGCTCTCAGTGTGCGCATTGCTCTGAACGCAGGAAACGACGAGGCGCCGATCCAAACGGCTAACAGGTTTATCAGAGACAGCTAAAATAAATCAACACTTGCATGTAGGTGTGGTTTGCAAAGAAATTTTTTTGTTTTTGCTTCAGTTTTGAAGAAGATATTCAGTTTTTGTTGTTTCATTTTGAGTGAAATGATGGAGGAGCTCGCTTATCATTGGAAAAGTCTTGGAAAGTCATGTTATTTTCTTTCAGGCTTCTCACGTCTCATTCAACTAATAAAGCAAGACGCACACTGCATCAGACGGTCAGAGGAAAAATCCCTTCCAGGTGATTGAATGTCTCTCCGTCTCCACAGAAGAACGTCTGTTTGCGTTGCAACATTTAATATCCTGGGAGGGATTCCTTCTCCGTCCGTCACAGTGGAAGTGGGACTGCTCAATGGAGCAGTCACAACGGCTGAATTAATTATCTGCTAATGTGATAGTATTATAGTCACTACCAGATAATTTATTATTTGAATAGAATATGCACGAACATTGAGAAGCCTTGAAGGACCAAAAGCTAGAGGACAAGATCAGAATTTCTTTATAACCGAATGTAATAATAGATTTAAACACTGGTCAAGATTTTCAAATTATTCACAAATCTGATGTAGGCTAATATCAAAATATAACAAGACTTACGTTTTTCCAAAGGGTACAGCAGTGATTAGGGCGATTAAAGTTTAGTATTGTTTGGAATATTCATTAATTTTGAACAATACCTCCACAATTAATTTAAAATTCCGTAGAAGTTTCATTTTTTGGATTTCAGTAAGGCAGTCTGGAAATCTTGGAGACCTAAGTTTAAACTAAGTGGAAATTATGTTTTTTATAGAAATTTCAATGGAATGCAGTGATATTGATATGGTTCAAAACAAAAAACACTTTCATATAATTGTTTCAACTCAACATTTTTACAAATTCAATAAACAAAAATTCATGTAAATAACCTGTATAATGGCTGCATGATAGAAAAATCCTACAAATGAGAAGAAATGGAGATGCTGATAATTTTTTTGATTCATGGTAACCATGACCAATCGAGAAAGGGTCGATTCAACGGTACAGAATGACAACATTCAACAGATTAAAATGATGATAACATCATCATGAAATATAAATATTTGATCGAATTGGTATAGTCTGTTCAAGCAAAGAAGACATTCTGACAAGTTGGGAAAATGACACCAGCTCAGTCAATATTAGTTAAAAAATTATAGAATTTGGTCTTGAATTATAGAAAACGTTCAGTTCTAGAATTAGAGACCAAGTTTTGAACCAATATTGACCGAGCTGGAGTTATTTTACAATCTTTCCAGAATGTGTCCTTTGACTGGACTATACTTTGAAATCATGCCATTCTCCAGCAGTCTAATCTTTTTTTTGACTTCAGTGCAATTTATATATTTTTTTTTTTACTTCATATTATAATTTTGATGAACGTAATATAGAGAATATTCAGGAGAGATCATTGAATTGATGACGCACGATCACGATAATGAAGTCATGAATGAATGAATAATTGTATATGATCATTTCAATACATCTGGAGTAATTTGAATAATTTGTATATTTGTATAATTCATTGAACAGGATCTAGTTTTGATAACTCACCATTACAGTAGAATAATTTGTAAAATATGATCTTTAGAACAATATGTTTGATTTCATGAGAGATAAATAAAATTCGCACTCACAATCACGCGATAATAAAGCCATAAACCAATAAATTGTGAAAAAGTATTTCAATAATATTTAGATTACCGGTAGAGAAACTTCTAGAATAACAAAAGAATTGAACTTGGTGTAATTGTACTTGATGTTCTTGTACCTTGAGTACTTGTACTTGATGTACTCTACTCTAAATCACAAATAACCAAGTCATATATGACTTTAGATTGTAATTTCGTTTATATTTATATCGTGGTTAAGTCATAGAGTAGACACTTCACTTAGGACAAAATCTTAGGAGAGTAGACACAGGAAAAATATGACAGTGAAGATTCGATCCATTTAATACAAAATGTCCAAACTTCGCCACGCCTTTAAAATAAAGAAATAATTTTTTTCCATTCTATATGTAGAGTAAATTTCTAGAGTTTTAAGAAAGTTAATGATTGAATTCTGCACTTACCATCACAATAATAAAGTCGAGCCAGCACCAGGCATTTGTAAAGTACTTGGCAAATCCTAATGCCAACCATTTGATCAACATCTCTAGGAAAAATATGACAGTGAAAATTCGATCCATATAGTACAAAATGTCCTGCAGAATTGGTCTTGATGGCAAATGCACGTCTTCCAACGCCTGAAATCAAGAAAAAATATAAAAATATGATGATGAAAAATAGAGAAAAACTCAAATTATATGCTTTAAATCAAATGCTTTACCAAAGTCCATGTAAGTCACAGAAAAATACATGATTAATTATAATCAATATAGGGAAGCTTGATTATACTATACAGGGTGTTTCAGGGGGAATGTGCAATACTTCTCAGGCTGATTCCTCACACCAAGTAGATGAAAAAGTTCCATGGGACAAACCCCCAAAAACGCTTTGTTACCGAGATAATAATGGCGAAAAATGAACATTTTTTCAAAATATATCAATTTTTTAGAGGCTCCACTCAGGTTCTAGAATAATCAATTCCTATGTAAAAATTACCTGAGGAACTCAATGAAAACAGTTTAAAATTTGTAACTATTGTATTAATCTTACCGAAACCTCAGAAATAGCAATCAAAGATCGCTTCTAAACACAAATTTTTTACTATGTTTTGTCTATTTTGCGACTTTTTTGGCAAGATGGGAAAAGACTACAGCTCAGTCAATATTTATTTATTTAATATTGATTCAAAAGTATAAATTAGGTCTGAAATTGTAGATCAGAATGTTTCTTACGATTTGAGAACAAATTTTTTAACCTATATTGACCGAGCTGTAATAATTCTCCCATCATGCCAGAATGTTTTCTTTGCTTGGACAGACTATACCTACGGTGCCTCCTATTAAAATGAGCTAAGGGGGAATTAGAAGGGTTGGCACAGTGGGCTGGGGCGTCACAACCTTCAGTCCGCTAGCACTGCCGCTGGTCAGGGTTCGAGACCCAGTAGGCATGGCTGTTTTTCACCTCATCAATCATCATCAAACTCATTATCCATTACCCACGCACAAGATAAAATACTTATGTGAGCATCAACCGAAAAAAATCATCTCACCAAAGCCATACTGCTGAGCAGGATCATAGTGATGACAGCCGTTTCGAAGTACTTGTTCTCGATGAGCTGGAAGGTTTTCAGTCGCAGATTGCCCCAGCCCTGCCAGAAGGGAGCATCATCGTCACCAGCCAGAAACGGGAAGCGACGATAGCAGTCGTCAGGACAGCAGTCAGCTGGGTAGTCTTGTAGCAATACGTCCTCCGTGTTACCATCCAGCACTATGTCTTCTTCCTCTATGTCTGTAACAATGCACACAACTATTTATTTAACAAAAAAATACAAAAAATAGTTTCCAGGCTTAACCCTATCTGAACAAAAAATAATTGAATAATAAAAGCAGTAGGTACAAAATAATCTTATATCTACAGTGAAATTAAGAAAAATGTAGTAATAATGAAGACGATCAAGACATATAGTAATAAGTCAATCTTTTCTACAGTAAAAATAAGAATCATTATTTATTTTATCAAGTTACAACATATACTTAATGGAAGGTTCAACAGGATTACTCTCAAAACTGTCCCTTTGTCAATTTTTCATAATAAAATTTACACTTTTATCAGAGATGTTGTGGAACTTATCCATAATATTTAGGTAAGTGAAAACAGTTTTCCACTAATGATGATGATGATGTCCTGAGCATTGAAACTCAAGTATGGTATCCTAAATAAACTTTGTAGATCTGACAACCTTGGTTTTCACTCAAGTTACCTGAGTTTTCATAATAAGTCCAAATATTTAGGTTATGCCACTCAAGTTCATTTCATTTGACTTCAACAAATTTTCACTCACAAGGAAAACTGAACAAAATTTTGAATTTTATGATGATTTCGAAACAAGCGAATAATCAACAATTTAAATACCTTGAACATTTTAAACTTTGAAAATTTAGAAACTGAAAATTCTTGCAACTTCACTAGAAGCTAGATAATGTAGAAATAATGAAGACAATCGAGACATATAGAAATAAAGCCGCGTATCGACAGTGCGAGGCATGTGCCGCAAATGCCTCGCATTGCGTTGATACTGGTGCGACTGGAATGCAGTCGATCAGCTGTGGCCAATCACATCTTTTATTTTATCCTTTAAATTCAATAGCAAGAGATGTGATTGCCTTCAGCTGATCAACTGCGTTCCAGCCGCACCAGTATGAACGCACTGTGAGGCATTTGCGGCACATGCCTCGCACTGTCATTATGGGCCAATTGTTTCCAAACCGCTACACATGTCACTCTGTTGGAAATATATTTCAAATCAAAATCAATTCAATTTAGTTCCCAACATAGAATAATAATTACATATTCAAGGAACCCTCTACAAGACTATTCGTCTGTGTGTGGGGGGATTGATTTCTAAATTCTAAATCAGGGTCAGATAATTATTACAAATTAGTTAATATCTCCAAATCGGTTTGTTATAAGTTATATTGATGTATAGTGTTCATTTGCTGCCTTCAATTTTTTATCGAAATAAAAATCATGTACATTAAAACATGTTCTACACAGCTAAGTGTTTCTATTGCAACTTGTGCCCAAAATGTGCCTGAAACTTGTAGTAATGGAACAAGACTTTGGTAAACATTCAAAGATCTAGAATGCCCTCTTTAATATGACATCCTTTTTCAAATCTTTGCTTCTTTCGGTGAAAAAAGTTTCAAAGTTTACCAATAGAAAAATAACTCACAATTCTGAAGATAAATTAAAACTCAAGAAAATGAAGCTCTTACGCTAATTTGTAGTATGAATGAAATTATAACTGACCAGGTTCATGCTCGAGATCTTCTTTACTTGAGTCCTTTTTCTCTTCACCATCCAGACTTTCCAAACTGCCTTTATGACTTTCCACTTTAAATGGCCGATGCTTATGACTACCATACGATTTGTTACTGAAAAAAAAAAACATGAATTCAAATTCAAATTTTTTTCAAAATGCAATGTATTTCAATGGAGGATCAGTACTTTTGGCTTTTTTTCTTGGTTTTGTACCAACTAAAATCGAAATAACTTTTCAAAAATTGACTCATTATTGATAAAATCAAGAGCTTAACAATTACCGTTTCCAATCATGAGGAAATTGTGGTTACATTGGCGGGTAAAACTTCCTTTTGGATTAATAAGATTGAATGACAATATTGTAGGTACTACATTAAAAACGCAATGTAGGTACATAGTATATAAACATGGATAATTTTCAAATATTGCAAGAATCGTTATTTTTTTACTTGATTGAATATACGTAGATCCTCATTCAAGTGAACATAGATCTAATTTCATCCATGCAAATGAATTCGAATCTTATTTTATTCTAGAAATCTTGACTAATGTAGATACCGTACAATTACAATTCAATTAAATTTATTCCAGTATGGAACAAATTACAACACAATACAATTTCAAATAAATATAAAACCCACATAGACTACATTGTCTGTGTGTGGGAGCAGTACTTAATGTTAGTTGTGTTAAGTTGAATAATAGATGGGCTGTAACAAGATTAATATTGTTATGATAATAAAGAATAATACAGGTACATAAAGAAATTTAAAGTAATTTATTTTAAAAGTAGGAAAAAGAGAAAATAGATTTCTATGAGAAAATTGTGGTTAATAGGTAGGTTTGTAAATTTTTATAGCTCTCTAGAACCGACCGGCCTCGCTTTTTTATTTATAAAAAAAATTGAAATTTACTCGTATAAATACATATACTTGAAACATACATGGCGATTAGATTAAATAAATTCAATTTCATTTTCTTTTTTAGAAAAGAAGTTCATGTAAAGTATAGTCTGTCCAAACAAAGAAGACATTCTGTCAAGACGGGAATATGACTCTAGCTCGGCCAATATTGGTTCAAAAATTATAAACTTGATCTCATATTGTGGGAATCATTCTGATCTACAATTTTAAAATTTTTTTAACCAATATTGACCGAGATGAAGCCATTTCACCGTCTGGCCAGAATGTCTTCTTTGATTGGACTGACTATAATATGTACTGAAGTTTTTCATTCGATTATTTGAAACTGGTATATTATAGGAAAGGCTAACGAAGAATATTATCATAACAATACAAATTATGGATGGAGCATTACCTAATATTGTCCTGGTCCAGTCTATTGTGAATATAATCAGTATCCAATGGAATGTTGTCTTGGTGATGGCCTATCGAGTTTCCTATGCAATTTCGTTCTTTCGCTCGAATTTTACTTTTCAAATCACCTGTCACAACAAAAATATCAATTAGTATAGAGTGTTTTTATCATTAATATTTCAATCGATATCCCATTACCGTAATACAGTATGATTGAATGAAAAGACAAGAAGTCAAACCACTGATTTATTGAAGTCATCTTGTCTTTATATTTAATATGGATAACTACCACAATATTACCTTCAAAACTACTCAAAAAGGAAAACCATAATATAACTGAGCCTAAAGGGGGTCTTAGACGAGACGCGTACAAGTCGCTTTTTACAAGTCACTTGTACAGTCGCTTTTCACTTACCTTGAAGGCGCTTGTGGGCGTTTAGACGGATTATTAAGAAGTCACTTTTAAATGTCAGCTTGCCGCAACAGCTGTTGCAGTGAACTATTTATTTTCAAGAGAAATCTCAAACAATTAGAGTACTTAGAGTAATAGAGTAGATAGTCAATGGCTGTAGTGAAAAGGTTTCAAATTTGTCACTAGGAGCGCTGTAGACTGTCACGTGACCTCCTACGAGCTGGTAAGTTCACAAGTCACTTTCTACATCCTGAACACGATCAGAATGTAGCTGTCCCGGGGCTTATTACCTACCTGAGGCTTGCTACTGTTCTATAACCTGGCTTGTTGGTGTTTAAACGAGATGTGTAGCTGGCCGCCAGTAAGGGTGGCTCGTTGGAGGAGTGATAAAGCGCCGGTCTGATAACCAGGTGGACCCTGGTTCAAGTCCCAAGCGGGGGAACAATTTTTGACCACAGCACAATCACATAAATACGGCCACCCCGTCTTTCGGAGGAGACGATAAGCCGTCGGTCCCGACTACCTCAAAGTAGTCGTCATCTATCATCCATATCATTACCCACGCACAAGCCTATGAGCTCATGTGGGCTTCACCCTCATAAAAAACAAAAAAACAAGAAGCGGCTTGCTACACGTCACGACTACGACCCCCTTAATCGACCAAGTAGGTAGACAAACTTACGCGAACTTTTATCCAAAGAAATATCGCAAATCTGAGAATGCAGCTTTGATTTTTATGGCAGTGAATTTTCTTAAGGTCTACATCCAAGGTGTATAGAATTGTAGAGGTGGGGCAGAGTGAAGCAGCTGGCTATGATACTGACGTCACGGAGTTCCTCTAGTCAAAAATTTAGCATTGATTTCCCTATCCTTGACAAGAAATCGTACGCTTTTTCCCGATTTACGAAATACAGAATTATTTAATAGTTACATTTCTAATATGAGCTTGTAGAGAATTTCAAGATCTACATTTTGAGTGATATTTTACTCAAATTTCACATGAGAAAAAGTTCCTTAACGTACCTCGGGAATGCTCTGCAGCTGGGCTAATGCAATTATGAGTAGCAATGCTATTATAATAAACATTTACAATATCATTGCATTCGATAGCATTGCTATCCATAATTTCATTAGCTCAGCTGCAGAGTATTCCCGAGACACGTTAACGGACTTTTTATGCTGGATTTGAGTAGAATATGGATTTAAATCACTCAAAATGTAGGTCTTGAAATTCTCTACAAGCTCATATAAGAAATGCATCTGTTAAATAATTCTGTATTTCGTACATTCGGAAAAGCGTACGATTTCTTGTCAAGGATAGGGAAATCAATGCTAAATTTTTGACTAGAGGAACTTCGTGACGTCAGTATCATAGCCAGCTGCTTCACTCTGCCCCACCTCTACAATTCTATACACCTTGGTCTACATCCACTTGCATATTGTACTGACAGTTTCATCGTTCACAGCTGATCAACGATCGGCCTGCCGGTTTAAAGTTATTTTGGACTGCCGGTTTACAGTTATTTTCGACTGATGGTCCCTACATCCACTTACAGTTCTTGACTGTCACAGTCCGAACTGACAGTGGATGTGGACTCTCATGTGTATAGGAAAGCACTGATGCCGTATTGCCGTCACATTATGTCTATCAAAGGTAGCATTCCCAAGCGGTAGCTCGAGCTTCCCGGCTCTATCTGCGCTGCTCTAGCCATCAACTCTATTCACATAACTATATTAAAAATGTTCACTTTCTTATTAGGGCTACTAATGTGAAATGAATCAATAAATAATCAAAGTACTCTGTTCAAGTCATTTTTTAGTTAATTTCACTCGAAATTTTTGTTAAGCGTATTTAACTCAAAAATGACTTGAAAAAATACTTTGACTATTTATATAAACATATGATACATTAGTAGCCCTAATAACAAAGTGAACATTTATTGTAGGATATCAGATGTTGTGCAAAACACATGATATCAAACAGTAATAATATTTAATAGTTTGTTGACTTGTTATTCATTCCTACATGTTACGATGAGAAATACACACTAGATATTCAATCTCTTAATCTATTTTATTTCAATATTTTACATTTATAAACCTTTAAAATAATAGAAAACGTCGAAACATTTAATGTAAAATGAAAATATTTAAAAAAAAAGTACTTTGATTTCTATTATTTTAAAGGTTTAACGAATACAGTAGCCCTAAAAGAAAATAAGTATTGAAAATTTATAATTTAGTTTAGTGAATGGTGTTGTAATGGCTAGACAGATCATTACAGTAATTATGTAGGTTACTTTCATTTTTCCATAAAGCTGTAACTTCATGATCTGTATCCATAAAGCTGTATGATCAGGTCTGCAAACACTTTGGAAATTATCATTAAGTCCAAAAATATCGTCATTGTTAAGGTACGATTCCCAAGCGACTGCTCAAGTCACGCGGCTCGAGCTGCCCGGCTCTAAATTTGCTGCTAGAGCTGTCCAGCTCTAGCTGCGCTGCTCTAGCCATCACAACTCTTATTCACATAATCATATTAAAGATGTTAACTCTGTTATTACGGCTAATAATGCATACTAAATCAATAAATACAGAAATTTACTTGAAATGGCTAAAAAAGGGTGGATTTAACTATTTATTGATTCAGTATACATTAGAAGCCCCAATAACAGAGTAAACATATATAGTAATGTGGATAGAGTTGTGAAGACTAGAGCAGCGCAGCTAGAGCTGGACAGCTCTAGCAGCGAAGTTAGAGTCGGACAGCTCGAGCCACGCGGCTCAAGCAATCGCTTTGGAATCGTACCTTTACACTAAATTTCGACAAGAATAATATTCGGATAAACTGGAACAAATATGTAAATTGTGACTCCATTATCAAGTAAAAAAATATCATCTTTGTTACACTACATTTTTAAAATAATAATATTCGGATGAACTGAAAAAATGTAAAGTCTCGAATTGATTGCTCACATGGTATGGTGAACTCCATTCCCTCGCCTATAGCCACCTCCAGTTGGTCTTTCTTATCTCGATAGACCATTCCGTCCGCCAGGATCTCGTCAGTTGTCAAATCGAGATCCGTGTCCCGATCCCGTCCTGATTTGCAGCATGAACACACACCATAATGGTTACCAATTCTACAATCACAAAAAACAAACTTTGAATACATATAGAGTTGATTTCACATTACACAGAAGATAATAAGAATGTATAGTCTGTTCAAGCAAAGAAGACCCTCTGGCAAGATGGGGAAATGACTCCAGCTTTGTCAATATTTTTTCAAGAATTATAGATGTGGTCTTAATAGTAGTTCAAATTGTTTCCTACAATTTAGGATCAAATTGATAATTTTTGAACAGATATTGACAAAGCTGGAGTGATCTTTTCATCTTGCCCGAGGGTCTTCTTTGCTTGGACATACTATAGATGGGAGAGACTAGAAAAACGAGACAAATTTTCAGTAGAGTAAAAGTGTCAGTTCTGGTACAGCAGACGCAAAACATTAGCTGTTGATGAATTAATATTATTTCTACCAATACTGGGATCTGTCAGGACAGTCGGCGAGTGGTCTCATCTAATCTCTTTTGCTCTCGTTGATCACTTTAAGACTGTCCTGAGAGAGCTATCATTGATAAAGACATAATTCACCAACAGCCTGAGATAAAAAAGATAATTGGTGTAGGGTTACTCAATGTTCAAAATTATCACATTAAATTTAAGTTGTTTTCTATGTATTACCTGAGAAGAGGCATGCATAATATATCCTGAAAGTTGAAACTAATCAGGGATGAATATAATAGACCTGGATAAAACAAGTGAGCTAAAATTGAATTGAATCAACCTATGAGAAAAGGCTATAAACCCTGAAAGGTCCACAAAGAACTAATAATGTACATTATTTTATCAAGATTCATACAATAAAATTTATATAGAATTGATTAATACTTGAATGATGACATTTGTTGAGTGAATGTTGATGGTTTAGGATTTTTCCATAGTGAAATAACATTGAGTTCATATGAAAACATGTTTCTGAATGATTTTTAATTGTATTCGAAATAAAGTGGATTTGTGACAACATTAGCCTACTTAAATTATAGCCTATAAAATGAATTTGTGATAAAATTTGATAAATTATTCTATGATCATTATTATATATTGTGACTCTCGATAAATTATGATTGAGAGCTTTTAAAAAAAAGGTTAAAAAGTGATAAACAATGAATTGTGACATCAATTTCAGAAGATTGATTGTAGCGTGGAAGTGCTTGGAGCTGCTGAAATGTGTGAAGGATCTTTATCATCCAAAAGCGTTTTTCCAAATACCTATTTACTTAATTATAATTGATACAATGATAACTGAGTTCACAAATGATTTTTGATGTGATAGTCTGATTCTTGTCAGTTGAATGACATCTTGTCAGTGATCAAAAGTGTCAATTAAAAGTGACACTGTCCACACCATGATTATACAGTCTCTATAGTTTTCATTATTATTGCAAAGCAGTAATTTATTCTGTGTTCTGTGATAGTGATAGGCGTAACTGAGCATCAGCTGATATAATTATGTGAGGTGAGAGGATCCTAAGCAATCTCTATCAATATTATCAAATTTCACCCTTTCCCGTGGCTGCTCCTGGACAGAGAAAGCATGGAAAACGAACGATGGATAAAAGAGGGAAGGACAGAAGAAAACGAATAAAGAAAGAAGGAAACAGAGGAATTTTTCAACAGATTCCAAAGCGGTTTGTACATTTTAGTGATAAATTTTCACTTTCCAGATGATAAATTTATTATAGGAGGATAAAATACACGTTTAAATTGAAAAATAGGAAAGAATATGCTTCTATAGTCTGTCTAAGCAAAGAAGACCCTCTGGCAAGATGACTCCAGCTCGGTTAATATTGGTTTGAAAATTATTGATTCAGGCTTCAAACTGTAGTATATCAAAATGCTTCCTACACATGAAACCAGAAAAATTATCTTTGAACCAGTATTGACTGAGCTGGAGTCATTTTCTTATCTTGTCAGAAAGTCTTCTTTGCTTGGAGAGACTAATATCTGATGCCAAAAAGTCAGGCGGTTTCATATGATCCTTGAGCGCTCTAACAGCTGATGTTATCAGTTTCAAGATTATCAGTTATGCCAAGATGATGTTCTAAGAACAGAAGAGACAATTGATGCTTTACATCAGCCGAGGGTTACACAACGTACAAGAGACTACCAAAACCGCCCAACTTTTTGGCGTGTCAAGCTACATCAAGGAGTTTCCTTCCTTTAATACAAGATCTCCCTATCTCATTTTCCAATTTGATACGTGTATCTTCTTATTTCCTCTTTCACGTATCACGTCTGATACGTATCACGTATCACAATCTGGACACATGTACAGAGATTCGAATTTTCAATGTGGTTAGACTTCCACTGGAGAGAATCTATGAGCAACATTTATTTATCTTTATTGCATTCACTGACCACCTGATGAAGGGGTGTAATGATTTGTCAAATTGCTGTTAGTCAAACATGGAATGTTATCATCTATTTATTTGAACCTCCATCTTGAGGTTTGTAATGATTCATTCAACCTCCACAAATGTAATATCATTCCCTCACATGTTATGGAAAATTTATAATATACAGCTGGAATACAAATATAATATCATATCCAGCAAATATATTCACAGTATCACATATAGTGCACTTGGATATAAGATTCACACAAATTATTTTTGAATTGTAAATCTGTGGTCGTTTTTCAGTCAAGTAGTTTTGCAGAAAGCCTACTCAAAACCAAGTTAAGATAGGTAGATAGAGAGGCTGTGAATAGAAATATTAGGTTATTCAGTCAAAATGGGAACTACAAATAATATTTTTTCTCGTTTAATGATACTTACTTAGCTATACTTTACAAATATACTAATTATCAAATTCAAGAATAAATAGGTTTATCTTCATTTCAATTCTATATTTTCTGATTGTTGCTATTTTGACTCTCTATTATCTAGAACTAGATAATCATATTATACCAAGGCGACTTGACTAAAAAAAACGACCCGGTTAAATCTGTCCAAGCAAAGAAGACGTTGCAGCAAGATGGAAAATGACTCCAGTTATATCAATATCAATAAATTGGTTCAAAAATTATAAATTTGGTCTCAAATTGAAGTAAATATTTTGATCTAAAATTTGAGACCAAATTTACAATTTTTGAACTGTTATTGGCCGAGCTGAAGTCATTTACCCATCTTGCCAGAATGTCTTCACTGCTTGGACAGACTATATTAGAAACGAATGCAAACAAAACTAGTGGTTAGCGAATTATTATTATTATTAATGCTCAGATCTGCCAGGACAGTGAGCGAGCGGTCTATGAGAGTAAATTGAATTGAGGGCAATCTCAGCTAGAGCGTTTCGCTCACATAAACCGCTTTCAAACTGTGCTGACAGAGCTGAGCATAACAGGCATTCGCCTGATAAGAATATCACTTTGGAGAAGTCTTTTATACAAGAATGATGATTCCAGGTCTACAATGTCGTAAGGGTAAGAACATGTCAAATAAGGTGGGGCTTAAGGTTGAGCTGCAGGTGCTACGTATTAGATACATAGTTCCACATCTATATCATATGATTTGTATATTATAGTATACAGTATAAACCTCAAGCCTAAGCTTCACCGTTTTGACATATTCTAACCCTAAGGGTGAGAATATGTCAAAAAGATTAGTGTGCGGGTTTGGCTGCTGGTTAGGCTGCGGCTCACCTCCAGGTAGATCAATCGCGTTATTTCTTATGAGTGCGCTTATGAGAGAAAGGTGAAGAAGAGGCTTCAGCTGCGGGTCATAAGTGAACTTTTCCAATGGGATTTTTTTTTTTGCATGAGGCTCAGTCATGGGGGCTTTCTGTGATTGGCTCGTCCAAGGCCACGTGACCTATCACTCTTGCACAGATGACATCTGACATCGATTATCATAATATTCCAGTCTGTGCTCGGAAGTGGTGGGAGGAAAGCATCACGTAGACCTTCTTGTAGACCTCCTCGTCATACGATACTCATCCCAATCTAAAAAACCCACAGCCTAGCCAACAGACTAGAACTAACCCGCACCCCAACGTTTTTGACATATTCTTACCCTAAGTGAAAGTAACATAGAATAAAGATAAAAAGGAGCTACCACATTTCTTTCTTACATCTGAAACTATAGAAATGATTAACAACTGGAAGGGATAAGTGATAAAACTTAAACCAATTCTACCCATTATTAAAAAAACTGTAATATTAACTGGGGAAGCGACAATATCAGGCGTTACATAAAGATTATTTCGAAATCCTTCAGATTAATTACGTTAATACTTTAGCTGAACATGAAGTTTAAAAGTTAATAGTTCAGTTGTTTGCGAGAAAACTGCAGATATCATGAAAATAGCGGAATATGATTGAGAGAACGTCTACAACTGGTGTGATTTCAGAATTATTTTGAAATCCTTCTGATAAGCTGTTCTAATAGAGCTGACACCAACAAGTTGGGCGGTCTCGCCTGCTCCTTGTGCGCTCCAACAGCTGATGTTGTCAATATTGGAGTTGTCATTTAGCTATGATGATGTTTTTAAAATCAAAAGAGATTTTCTCCAACCCATTCTAGTTATCAATCATTTCAGGACACAGAGCAGTGGGGTTCCCAGCAAAAAAACTGGCGGGTGAGTCAGCTGATCACATTCACACTTCTTGTTATCTATCTTAGTCTCTCTCCAACATTATCAATCTACTGTTTCAGTGAATCAGCTGTTCAAACCATTCTCCTGCCGCCAACTTTTTTGTTGGGAGCGCTACCATGATAAGTTGTGAGTGCATGAACAAACGACAAAGGAGTTGGAAACATTCACCAAACGTTGCAAAACCAAGATACAGGAAGGAAGCTCCTTGATACAGAAATTATCCAGTAGCGATACAGAAAGGGAACAACAAAAAACTACGGAAAAAATCATTATTGGGACAAACTTATCAAAAGTAATAAGTTATAATTGATTATTACCGATTTCTTCAATAGTCGATTTGCTAGTTAGTAACAACAATGACAAAATTCCAAACCAAAATTCAGGAACCTTTCGAAATATTTTTATTCATGCATTGCATTTATTCCATTTCAGCAATGATTCGAAACAAAAGTTTTCAAATATTCACATTGCATAGTGAGACCCTGATTGAAAGAAACCGCATTGCGAAAGCATGTCTTATAAGCACGGCCAAATAATACCTGGATTTTCACTCCTTAAAATACCTATCTGTTATGTGTTCATGTTTCTGTTTTTCAATTTTTGCTATATTTGTTAATTTTGTGATGGCTTGTATACAAAACATATACAAAAGTTCATGACAATTAATTGAATTAGATTGGATCAAGTCAAACTGAATTTAATGGAAAAAATTGATTTAAATTGAATCTAATAATGATGTCAATCAGAACAATAAATATGATGATCATTACAGTGTGCTTCTAGAATAGACCGTCAATCTTTGTAAGTGTTTTCATGGAATCCAAATAGAATAAAAAATAGTTTCCATTGAACTTGGGTCCTAAAATGGTTTGTTACAAAGATAATGATACGGAGACTTCACATTTGTCTTGAAACTTCTAAGTTTTAAACTTTGTGAGGGTAATGGAAGGTATGGAGGGTACATTCCTTATGTAAACTTGACTCAGAAATCGAGTAAAATCAATAATTTATTATAAGTTAGACTTCACTCAATGTTCATTTGATGTCCGTATAGCAAACACCAACAAAAATGGAGGTTGATGTATGACTGTTATTGATGTTCAGCTCTGTCAGGACAGTCGGCGAGCGGTCAGCAAGAGCTTATCAAGGCAAATGCGACCACAGCTAATGTTTCGTTCTAGTAAACCGCTCTCCAAACTTCCCTTACAGAGCTGAATACTGAATAACAGACTTATGCCGGGGTTTTCCAAGCACACTCAAAATTATGGGGCCCTTTGAGGGGGTTTCAAACTTTGAGGGGGCCCTCAAATTATGATAGAACAGCTGACATTTTCTATGCTAAGTATAGAAAATGTAAACTTGAGGGTCCTTTAAATTTGAGTATGCTTGGAAAAACCGGGCATTGAAGTAACTTACAGTAATAACAGACATTCATCAGTCACCATTTTTGATGACCATATCAAAATCATACTTATATCATAAGTATAATATACAATATCATACTTATTTGTTCTAAACCATAAAAATGCAAAATAACATTTTCCCATTATCTCATCATCATTAAAGTTACTTTCAACGAATTTTATTGGATTCCTTAGCTAATTTTAAATAATAAATTATTCGAGTAGGTACCCCTATAGGGCCACAAAATAAAAATTTTAAATTAAAAAAAGTATTTTGGAGAAGACTATAAGCCATCAGTTGCAACTACTTTGAAAGTGGTCATCATCTCTAATCATCCTCCCTCTCATTACCCACGCTCAAACCTAAGAGCACTTGGATTCAACCCTCAGAAAACAAACAGTGAAATCTTACCGAATTCATTATTTTGGTAACAACGAATTTTATCACGCATGTTTACCAGATTTTTTATTTATTTCAATGCCAGGAAACAACTAATGAAGTTTGTTAGTTTATTTAAGAAGCAGACTGTGTGGAGTGAACTGCAATATGGCGACAAGGTGATGGAGCTTCCTTCCTGTAAAGTTAGAATTCCCAAGCGGCAGCTCGAGCTGCGCTGCTCTAGCCATCACAAATCTATCCACATAACTATTTGTTACAAATGTTCACTTTGTTATAAGAGCTACTAATGTCTAATAAATCAATAAATAATTAGAATACCCTTTTAGTAATGTTCAAGTGAATTTCACTATTTACCAATTATTGAATCAGTGAACGGTGAATTCCACTATTTATTGATCTATTTTAGATCAGTAGCCCTGATAACATGAATCGACGTCTGGCCCTCTGCACCCACTTAAGTATATCAGAGCATTGCCCCGGGCAGGTCTATCTCCTCAGTTACGGAGGCCGGAACCTTTCATCCCCCCGGGGTTGGAGTAGCCCTGATAACAGGGTGAACATGAATAAAAATTTTTATGTGAATATTGCTCTGATGGCTAGAGCCGGGCAATTCGAGCTGCCGCAGCTATATCTTCACTGCTCTAGCTGCGCTGTCTAGCCATCACAACTCCATTCACATAACTATTTCTTATAAATGTTCACGTTGTTATTAGAGCTATCAATGTATAATAAATCAATAAATAGTCAGAGTACCCTTTTCAAGTGATTTTCACAATTTATTATACAATTGTAACCCGAATAACAAAGTGAAAATATATAAAAAATAGTTTTGTGAATAGTGTTGATGGTTAGAGCAGCGCAGCTAGAGCCGGGCAGTTCGAGCAGTCGCTTGAGAATACTATAGTCTGTCCAAGCGAACAACACCCTCTGGCAAGATAAGAAAATCACTCCAGCTCGGTCAATATTGGTTCAAAAATTATTGATTTGGTCTTAATCGTAGGAAACATTCTGATCCATGTTTGAGATTGAAATCTGTTTAGATTAATGTCTGATTAGATTCTGTTCTGATGTTTCCCACGATTGGGACCAAATCAATAACTTTTCAATCAATTAATTTGGTGCATCCTATTGCTCTAGATTCAAAATTTGTATAATACGGTATTTTTCCTTGACTATAAATTCTTTTGAAAGTCAAGCAAAAAAAAGATAACCTATTTTTGAACTTATTATTTATAAAAATTTGATATAAAGATGTTTTGGATGTCAGTCTGTGTTTTAGCCAATAAGTTTATTATTTTCTGTGAATGAGTAAATAAATATTGACCGAGCTGGAGTCATTTTCTCATCTTGCCAGAGAGTATTCTTTGCTTGGACAGACAATATCTTGACACGTTTCGTCTGCACAGCAATACAACAGTTAGCTAGAGATATAATAGTATGAACCTTGTGTCCAGCTTGCGGTCAGCCTGCCCTCACCTGGTGTCTGATCAGCGATCTGATTGGTCAGTTTGGCGCGCACCGCCTTGGCCACGCCCAGCATGGAGCGTTTCACCCACTTGTTGAAGCGCGAGATGCGGTCGAACGCCTCGGCGATCTTGTTCGTCTCCTGGTCGGCGGTCGGTGCCGACAGGCTCGACGAGCCGAAATTCGACAGCAACAGGGCGAGGAAAAGGTTCAGCACCTGTTTGAAAAATGTACCAGGCTCATTTTTTCAACCTCCAATCACAAATATCTCAAGGAAAAGGTTCAACACCTGTTTGCAAAATTTACCAGGCTCATTTTTTCAGCCTTTAATCACAAATATCAGGAAAAGGTTCAACACCTGTTTGCAAAATGTACCAGGCTCATATTTTCAACCTCCTATTACACGAAACTCAAGTCAAACAGATAGTCAGCAGGTGAAAATGGAAGTACTAAAGAGCACAATAAGGAGAAAGTAACGGCTATGTTCACAGACATTTGGAATCAGAGATTCTTTTCAATTCAGAAAGTCTAAAAAAGTCGAAAACACTTATCCGGGACTGGAAAACATTGAAAGAAAATTATAGCACAAAAGTTCAACATAATACAATATTGCCATGGCAACTAAACAATTAAAATTAGAGCACAAATTTTTGTTAAATTCCAAATAATGACAGTGGCAACGTTATTAAGCGTGGTGCAAAAAGGATGATCATATTTAAAATAATTATAGCACTGATGTTTTTGAAAATAACTCTTATTTTATTAAGTTCTTGGATGCTTTTGGGAACCTATTAACACAAAGAAATTATGTACGAAGTATAAATTTAGGAAGAAGGCGTCGTTTCGCATTGAAGCACTCCAAAATTATTTCCCACGATTTTTCATTAGTTTTACTACTGTTTTTGCTGCGATATCCGTTATTTACGCTCAGATTATCTCTTTAAGATCATGTAAGTGTCAGGTCATGTGTACGTGGACTTTGGACTTCAAGTAACCCCAAAGGAGAAAATCAGAAACTAAGAGGTAAGGTGATCTAGTGTGTCAGTGAACATCTCCAAAATAATGTCAGAACATATGTTGCACAGTAATAAATTATTCATTTGTTTTTAAAACTTTTCCCAAAACAAAAACCTCCATCTCGGGGCAATCTGGCCACTATGGACTAGGGATACTGTCCCTCCTCATCTACCAGTACTACGCAGTTCAAATACGACCACCCTTTTTGCGCAGGAAAATTGATAATTCACGACCAGCAAGCCGATGACAGCAGTGACAATACAATATTATTGTCACTTCCTCAAATACATGTGGAAAATATTTAGTAAAATCTTTTAGATTAAAAACTTACGACTAGATTTCCGATGACAACAGTTGCCAGGAAGAAAGGTATACAGGACACGTCACCGACATGCATGCAGTCCCACATGGACTCGATCCACTCTCCGCACAGGACGCGGAACACAATCATGAACGAGTGCATGAAATCGGTGAAGTTCCAGCGCGGCATGTCGCCGTCCGGGAATCTGTCAACGTTATCTGAAAACGGAAAAAGCTATTAGTTGAGGATATACAGGCTGTTTCAGGAGTTTTAGACTACGCACAGGCCATAGTGACCATGTAGACTATTACTATTACAGACTAGAAAATAAAAATCTAGTACTGTATATTAGCCTATTATAATATTGCAATCATTGGTAAAAAATTAATTCTAGTACTTTAATTATCTATAAGATTGTATTATTAGTTGAAAAAATATTTCTTTTCATGTACTATGTATATTGATTGTGGAATAAACGAGATTTTGATTTGATTCGTTTACAAATTCAGAGGTGCTGATGTTGTTGAACAAGAATCTGTACTTATTGAATTGAATTTATTCAGAAATCGGGATACATCACAAATTTAATTACAAAAATAATAAACATCATACAGAAAAAAAATAATAACTTGTAATAACAGAAGAGTGTATGACTATAAATAGGTTGAACATAAAATAAGAAAAGTACGCCCATATTGACCTCTAGGGTCTGTTTCTGGGTCGATTGAGTTTAGAAGCATTATGATTCTGTACAAACTTTGATTAAAAATAAGAACTAAGAAGAGAATGCAAGTTGAAAAATATATAATAATGATGATGATTGTTTCCCTTTAAAAAAAATCACACAGAAACCCCTCTCTCAGCACACTCACTCATACACTCACACGTTACAATTATAAATATATTATATTATATTACTATATAATACATTTTCATATAATATAAAATTATGTTTTATCACTATATTATTAATATAGTCTGTTCAAGCAAGGAAGACATTCTCGCAAGATGGGAAAAAGACTCCAGCTCGGTCAATATTGCTTCAGAAATAATAAATTTGATCTCAAATTGTAGGAGATATTCTGATCTACATGAGACCAAATAAATGATTTTTGAATCAATATTGACCGAGCTGGAGTAATTTTCACATCTTGCCAGTATCTCTTCTTTGCTTGGACAGACTATACCGTAAAAAAATTTTCATTCAACATAATGTACAGTTCGGCAAACATTTCTTGGCACTAGACATCTGAGTTTTATTAACTTCTAAAACGTATTGAATGCTGCTCTAATCCACTGTCTAATGTGACATTAGTTGCCTAATGTTTTAAGAACGGTACCCGCACTATGCCCTTCGCCTGGGTCATCTGGTTGTCTAATGTCTGGGAAATTTCGGTCCAACTGTATGTATATCAATGCCCAACAACAGCCCATGAAGGGCTTAGGCCTACCAGCTGGTTGCCAGTTTAAGATTCACTCCACTATACAGCAGAGGCGTATGATCATCAACCAGGATAGAGGTAACATGTGATCCTCTCAACCCTAAGCTAGATTCCGTAACGAAGTGATGGCGCAGTATAGCTCTGAATAACATCCAGTTAATAAAAAAAACAGTTGATCAGTAAATATAAAATTCTCAAAATTCGCTGCTGGAGCTGCCCAGCTCTAGCTGCGCTGCTCTAGCCATCACAAGTCTATTCACATAAGTATATTGTAGATGGGCTACTGTTATTAGAGTTACTGATGTATACTGAATCAATACATAGTGAAATTCACTATTTTTTAGGTCATTTTTAAGCAAATTTCACTATATTTGTTGATTCAGTATACATTAGTAGCCCTAATAACAGAGTTAACATCTATAATATAGTTATGTGAATAGAGCTGTGATGGCTAGAGCAGCGCAGCTAGAGCTGGGCAGCTTTAGAAACGAGATTAGAGACGGGCAGCTCGAGCTGCCGCTTAGGAATCGTACATTTAGGGGAGAATGGGGGAATAAGATACGAATGGGGTGATAAGAAACGTATGAAAATTCCACAGCACACACCAATAGATTTATGATGTTGATTTTTTTATGCCATACTTATACAACCAATAGCTGTTTAAAGGAAAATTGTCAAGTCTCTAACTAGAAAATGAAGAAAGATAAAAATCGGTTTCTTATTATCCCATTCAAGTATATCTTATTACCCCACTACGATTAATAAGGAACAGTGCAGTCATTTCACCAAGTAATAACATTGAAAATCAAAGGAGACTGTTCGGGACATCTCCTTGGTGTATCTTAATGCCCCACCAATTTTCAGGTTTTTACCTCAATTCATGAGTATTCAAAAATCAGGTTCAAAAAGTTGAAGATAAAAAGTTTTTTGTGTGATTCAGTGTAATTGAACAATCACAATTCCTCCAGATGCGGGAAACGACTGACTATTTTCAATAACGACAAGCCAATCTCCCAAAGAAGGGATTTGTCACGGCTCAATAAAATGTAAATAATCGAATTTACGTTTAAGTAAACTACAATAGAATATTTTTAAAAATTACAATTAATTGACTCACCGACATAGTTCTTCCCAAATAGCTGCATGCCCATAACGGCAAAGATGAATATAATGATGCAGAGCACGAATGTCAGATTACCGAGGGCACCCACCGTCCGGCCCATAATGGAAATTAGTAAGTTGAGCGTGGGCCACGATTTAGCCAGTTTGAACACTCTCAGCTGTACAAAACAAAGTGAAATTAGAAAACCCTTAAAAATATAAAAATATTTCAATACATATATAAGCGTTACATATCAACTAGGCTTGTTTACAAACATATTTCTCTCATCTTGTTGAATTGAATAATTTTCATCGTTCCTTCTTGTATTAGATAGCCTACCTTTAGCCTATTTTTAATAGCCTTCTTGAGTGTAGCCTATCTCTGATTTCAGTCTATTTTTTATTGCGTGCATAATCAGCCAAAACTGTGTAAGTGGATATGGCACAGTGAGTAGTGCCAATAAACGAAAAAACTAACTATAAATCCAGCTTGCTTAGAATGTAATACCGTCCCGTGATGAAATCATCTTATAATGTAAGTTGGATGGCTCGTTGGAGCCGGTCTGACAACCAGGTGGACTCTGGTTCTAGTCTCAAAATTCTTTGACCACAATCACATAAATACGGCCACCCCGTCTTCCGGAGGAAACGATAAGCCGTCGGTCCCGACCACCTAAAAATTAGTTGTAATCCATAATCCATCTCATTACCCACGCATAAGCCTATGAGCTCATCTGGGCTTTACCCTCATAAGAATATAAAACAAAACCAACACCGACCGAACCGAAGCCACACCGCCGGGACAGACCACACATCAAGCGAATAATCATCAACCAGGATAAAGATAACGTGTGGTTAGCACGTTGATCCTCTCAACCACAAGTTAGTCTCCACAACCAAGTAAAGGTGCAGAAAACATCTGAATAAAATGCAGTTAATCAGTTGGAGTGTAATGCAGCAATTACTATTCCTCCAGAGACTGGAAACGACTGACTGTCTTTACCAACGACAGCCAATCTCCCAAAGGAGGTCCTTTCAATAATTAATACCGTTATTATATCTTCATGTACCTACTGAAGAAATGGGTTTCGTTAAAAATATGTAGCCTATTGCTTGCTATGAGCAGTGTTTGATGATAATACGATATGATAAGTGGACTGTATGTTTCCAATAGGTAAAAATTATAAATACAGCAAATGGGAAATTCTAGATTTACACAGCAGATAATTGAAAATTACTCACCATGATTGTATTTTCGGTATGATAAAGTTATTACCTTTAGCAGGAGGAGGGGAACCCCCAAAGAAGGAACCCCCAAAAGGAAATATGGGACCTGCTAAACTAACAATTTCCGAGTTCTGAGCAATCTTCAATTATTTCGAAAGTTTCAATTCTGTAATACGATAAAATTGATTTGATAGACTAAAATTCAGGACGAATTTCCTGAGCCTTGAAAGGACGAAAATGAGTGTCTACTAGCTACTGACTAGGTAACTGAGTCGATTTACTCAAACTCCAGGATATACCGACATTGTATTCCAGGCAACGATCAAAAGCACACTGAATACGATTACATGAAAAAGTGAGTAGCTAATTTGAATCGAATTATTCAAATCTGGAAGTACCGACGTGCAATCCCAGCCACATATTAGCATACTAAAGTACACTGACTTCTCTTTAAGCCAGTAAATGAACTAGAACAAGTTTCATACTGTCTATAAGACAGTAAAGGCTAGATAACGAATAGAATGATATTGACAAGCTAATGCCATCTATTAAACAAATAATGAATTATCAATTACTATTAAAAACCTATAGAGAGTACAATAATAGACAATCGGCCCAAACAAACAGGGATATACAGGATACATTTATCCAGGGATACAATATTGATCTCAGCTAATCTATGGTTTCATTTTATTCCAATTTCAATTCAAAATAGGTACCGATTTTAGATGATTTATATATATGAGATTTGGTGAACTGTTATTCGACTATATTATTGTTTTAAAATATTTCTTTTTATTGTTTTGATGAGCTTGGTTCATTGAAATAGTACGTTTATAAAAGATAGTGTCGCAAATAAAATATTTGTAGAAAATTTGTCTCGAATTGTAGAAATGTTCCCTACAATTTGAGACCAATTTTATAAAATTGACTGAGCTGGAGTCGTTTTCCTATCTTGTCAGAACGCCTCCTTTGCTTGACCAGTTTATTATTCGTCTGAGGTATTATGAGTCTCACAAGACTATTCTTCACTGAATTCAACAAAGAATCTCATATTACAGTAATTATTCCCAGGGTTTTCAGGAGGGATTGTCAAATTGAAGAACTAGGTATGATTTCATTGACATTCAATCAAGGTGGGTTGACGTCAAGCGTATAATTGTAAAAACAAGGTTTGAAGAATGAATTGGGATTTGTTTATTCGTTAGTGAAATATCTGTTCGAACGGAAAAAATTTAATTAAGATACTATTGATCACCGATTGGAATTAGATTGTAGGCACATGGTCTACTACTACTGTTGCTATAATTCTAAATTTCCGGCTTGAATGAGACATTTCCCGTATCAAACAGAGATCATTTTTCAAAATCTTAAATTACAGATAACTGAAAGCAATGGCCTACTCATGAGTCAGTTTAACTATCATTATCATCAGTATTCAATATTTCTGGTACGGATTCTGTGTATTACAGGTAAGAAGACTCTCTCTTGGAAACAATCCTGATTATTGTTTGTTTTCTCCATTCCAAATTTAATATACATTATTATTGAGATCAATCACAAAATAAATCTCAAACATACTATGATATTTTATCTGTAGGGAGTGAACAGTTTTTGAAATTAATTCTCTTAGTAGAGTATGTCCAAGAAAAGAAGTTTGTTAACTATTTTTTGGCTTTGAAATTTTAAGTGAGAATTGATCATTTAGAATCATTTTAGATATTTTCGATGCTGTTTTGAATCATTTACCAACCTTTCAAATTGTAAATTGACAAATCATGGTTTTATTATTCTTGTGAGTTGAAATTTGTGAGCATAGTGGAAGTGGACATTGTGGATAGACATATAACCTACATCTCAAACCTTCATCATCATTCATTCATTCTTTGCTCAAAATACTTGGAAACCAAGACGCAATTGTAAAGAAAGAATAAAAAGAAAACATTCTGGCAGGATGGAAAATGACTTCAGCTCGGTCAATATTGGTTGAAAAATTATAAATTTGGTCTCGAATTGTAGGAAACATTCCGATCTACACTTTGAAACCAAATTTATAATTTTTGAACCACTATTAACCTAGCTAGAGTAATTTTCCCATCCTGTCAGGATGTCTTCTTTGCTTGGAAAGACTATACCTACCGTACTGACAGAATGAGTTTATTTTCAGCAGGACATTGGTCCTGCAATAATGTAAGATTCTCAATAACATCCACCTATTTCAATAGAGCAGAGCACTTTTGATTCTCTGTTTAGGTATAGTACTAGTTTAGTGTTTTCAGTGATAGTGGCTGTTGGTCCAGATTGAGTGCAAATGAGTGCATTGAGTGGTAGATTATAGTCCAGTCAATGAGTGCAAGAATACAAGCGCTTGAGGAAAGAACATATGAGAGGCTATTTTTTCTCCTAATCGAATTCTATCATATATATGAGTGTTCTATCATAAGTCCTCAACTCCACCCACCTTGCTCCCCCTGCTTCCAAACACCCCCTCAAAGTTTCCATTTGCAAGTGTTTCTTACATTTTATTTCATATAGAATGTATCTCTCTCTCTCTCTCTCTCTCTCTATATATATATATATATATATATATATATATTTTAATGGGTGTTCCGGGTACACATATATATATATATATATATATGTGTATATATATATATATATATATTTTAATGGGGTTTCCGGGTACAACCGATCTGTGAACTCACTTACAGTTCGCAGATCGGATGTACCCGGAAAACCCATTAAAATATTCATCCATCCGCGAAAATTTAAAGTAAACATATATATACTGTATTTGTATCATGTCCATTTCTGAAAAAAATACTAATTGACTGGACTATGTAGCCATGAGTGATAGAGCGATGGTCCAAATTAGATAAAAGTTCATAAATTCGATCCCAGTAGCCAATACAGATTTTCAACCACAAATAGCCACTCCTTATTTGAGGAGACGTAAAGTCGTCGGTCTTGACTGGCTGAAGCACAGTTGTTATCTCTTATTATAATCCCCATGTGAACATCACCCTCGAAAAAGTCAAAAATATTATTGTGCTATTTTTCTTCTACGTTTCCACACGTTTGTCATTTATTCAATACTTTTAATTCATCTTTCATGATTTTAGGCAAATTCGACTGAAGGAAAATCGACTGAAGGTAATTCAACTGAAGGTGATTCAACTGAAGGTAATTCGACTGCAGGTGATTCAACTGAAAGTAATTCGACCCACGGTTTCATGGCCCATGTTAAGAAGTTTTTCCACGTTTAATGCAACCTCTAATGATAGCGTCTCTAATAAAAGCATATTACTGTGACAATATTAATCTGTTAAATGTATGATATACTGTGTTGAATAAGTAATGTATTATCTTATCAAGCTCATCAGTGTCAAACAAGCATGATTATGTGCAATAAAAGCACGGAACAATAACTAAAAATCGTGAGAAAACTCACTTCATAGTTGTGATTCTTTATATTTGATGTGTAAAATTGAAATGGATCTTAATGTTTCTATTAAGATCAGTGTGATACATTTTTCCTTGTCTTATAAAAATGTTTTTCCTATATTTGATTGAGAATGAGTAATACTAATTTAGTTCTATTAGTGAATTAGTTCTACTAATTCACTGGATTAAATCTTTTGATTGAAGCTTTGATGTATTAATGAATTATATGAGTTGATTGTTTAAAAAATTGTGTTTTTTATACCCTTGACTATTTAGATTTGTATGGGTGACCAGTGTTTGGTCAAGTAGGTACATAGTGGCGAGGTGGAACCTAGCCATAAGGGTCTCCTCACCATTTAAATCCAAAAGCATTTATTTTTATGACCGTTTCTAGAATAAAATTGAGAATTATACAATAATAGTATAGTATAGAATAGTATAGTAATACTATAGAAGAACGAACACTGAGCACTAGAATAATAAAATAATACGTAGATTTTATTGAACCATGATACTTTCATGATTCTCAGTACCATGTGTTCATGATACTTTCATAATATTGTTACAATTGTATGAGGTACAATATATAAAGTGAGCACAAAGCAATGCAAGTTGGAATATTCAAGAAACTTTCTTTTTATTGGTATGAGAAGGCCTACAGTTCAGTTCAAGAGCAAACTTGTGGCGCTTCAATTACACAACATAGGTACTTTGATTCACTGAACTGAGATTGAAGATATAAAATATTTTTGATGTTTTAATATTCAAGTTGGTTTAATAATTGTATCGTGCTTGAATTGTAGCATTATTCAACATTTTCTTGAGGGGAAAACTGTAACTCAGTTTGGAAAATCCCTAGAAAATGCAATCCAACAGGGTTTAAAGAGTAATAGAACTACAGGCTATTGATTTTGTTCCAACACTCATAGAACACGGTACCGTAGAATTTCGAATAGACTACTGAATTAATGATAATCTAACTGTGAGCGTATAAGCCTAAAAATCCTTGATCATTTTGAAGAAAAACCGAAAGTTAAAAAGCTATACTGGTACCAAACTTCAACTATATTATTGTGTTAAAAATTGCCTGCCCTGGAAAGGAAACAAATCACATTGGACTCGTTATACTGACAGAACATTATTTTGCTTTGTAAATTTTTGAAACCTTAATCTTTTCAATCCAAAGTCAAATAATGTCCCGGAATTCCGATACCAACCATCTGAAAGAGGAAAATTTCCTCTACATTTCATTATAAGTTTCAGATTTTTGTGAATGTAAAAATGGTTTTCAACGAGGAGGTATTATTAAATAAATTACAGAATACTATGAGTTTCAAGCAAATGCACTTGCTGTAAAGAAGATTTTTCACAACTGAACTCGAAATTCAACAGTAACACTGTACTGTACTACATACAGCAGTACTGTATTACATACAGTACCATTATGACCTAAAATTTGAAATTTTTCATCAAATTTGACATATAATATATGAATCTATACCGCCACCATGAACTGAAAACGATGAGCTATTACACGATTAAATCCGAGGTACCGTTCGAAAGTTATGAAGAAATATATATAAATATAATTTAAAATATAGGGGATGCTTTTGACCCACCCCCAAGAATCCTACCATACTTTTGGTCGGATGAGCATTGCTAATCACAGCCTAGGGTCTCAGGAACAGTATTCAAGAAGTATCAAATCCCAATTTTTTTAGTAAGTTTTTTTTGTTAAAATATGCAATTTTTGAGGGTTTTGGGGGTGTAAGGATTTTCTAAAATAGCACGAAAAGTATTAAACATAGGAGTGTGGAATTGGTCTCAAATGAAAGAGAAATGGATTTCGCCGGAAAGGATTTTGAAATACGAATGTACGAATGCCCAATTTATAGTTACAAACTTTTTAAGTAAGAAAAATTTCAAATTCTCGATCCTATGAAAAAATTGCCAAATTTTTAAAAAATTGTATCTCAAAAACGGTTGATGATAGAGAGTTGCAACTGGTCTTATTCTTTTCCAAATTTTATTGTCTACAAAAAAGGTCCCATAAAATTTTCTCGTCCGATGCTTAGTTCGGCCACAATTCACGAAAAAACAATTCCTAGTAGGTAAATTTTACGGTTTTTCCAAGATGGCGGCCAAAGCTCACAAGGGATTCTTGGGAACTTTTAGTATGTTATTCAGCGCCCTTTTCTGATCATATCTGCAAATTTTCAGCTGGGTCCTCCGACTTTTACTTTTTTTGCTTAATTTGACTGGACTACTCTGCGTGGTCTACCACCGGCAGCAGATACAGACACATCCACATGTAGCCAGCTCTGGGTGACTCAATTTTCAAACCGTAGCTCTCTATATCGCATATAGACAATTCCCCTTGGAACAACATCCGGTGGCATCCGGTGGCCAGCTCCACATATAGCCAATGCCTTTTTCCAAACATGGGATATAGAGTTCCACATATAGCAAACTAATGCAACTCCAAAGAAAAACAAAAAGAATATACATAATATGGAAGAAAATAATAATAAACATAAAACTAACAACTCACAAACTCATTTCTGTCCTGGATAGACATCAAATGCCACTCAATCCCTATTGCAATATTATTCAATACTTCAATTGCAGCAGAAATTGATGGCAGGTAAATGTCTCAATTAATGCTCAACTCTGTCAGGACAGTTGACGAGCGAATAGGGAATACATTTTATTTGAATCATAAACTTAAACAATATTGTTTTTCATGTTTATTTGTTGTTATGTCCATGCACGTTTCAAGCCACTAGGTTGGTTTCGTTATTGCTGCCATGCTGTATATAATGGCCAATTCACTTTCTATTTGCACCAAAGAAAAGCAACGTTCAGTTATCCATTTTTTTGTGGTTGAAAGGTGTATCAGGGGCCGATATTCATCGAAGACTTTTGGTACAGTATGGGAACAATTGTTTGCCACCACGGAGTGTCTATGAATGGATTGAAAAATGGTCGCACAAGTGTTACGCAAAACAAAGAAGCTGAGCGACCAGTCACCGCCACAAATGAGAAAAACATTGAGCGTTCACATGAAATGATTCTCTCATTCATGTGGCAATGGTTCAATCCATTCATAGACACTCTCCGTTGTGGCAAACAATTGTCCCCGTACTGTACCAAAGGTCTTTGATGAATGTTGGCCCCTGATACACCTTCCAACCACAAAAAACGGACAACTCTTCTTTGGTGCAAATAGAAAGTGAAGCGGCTATTATTATCAGCACGCCAATGATAACAAAACTAACCTAGTGGCTTGAAACGTGGATAGATATAACAACAAATAAACTAAGAATACTTCATCAGTGCAAAAGGGCAGTACTGCCAACATAAAAAAAAATATACCTATATTGCGGATAATTTTTGACTTACCCTTGTATATCACTGTAATATTATTTATTCAATTGATGATACATTCAAGATAAGTTAGGCCAATTTATTGAATTATTTATTGATTTATTTCAAAAAATATAATTAGGATTGATTCCAAATAAAGAATTTTGTAACTAACTAAGCATCGATTAGAATTAAATATGGAATAATTATTAAATAATCAATTTCTGAAATCTATCATTGAATAGATTTATATAATAATTATATAAATTAATAGCTAAATAATTATAAATAATTAATATATATAAATAATATATAATTTATAAATAATTATTATAATAGCTTGTATCATCATATTATACCTAATTTATGATGACTTGAGACGCAGTAAACAAACCCACAAAGTGAACAAACATGGCATATTGTTGAAATGTCAAACCATAGCAATGATACACTGTGAATTTATGCATTTCTTTGTGAATCGGAATGAAACAATTTAAATTTTGAAATAATACGAGCATACGACAAAGTCCAGACGAAAAAATAGCATTGCCAATGCTATGAAGTGTCTTCACTATGTCGTTCATTGCCTATGCTTAGTTCAGGGCCGGATTTGAGAGTATGCCACCAATAGGCTAAATGTAAATTTGCCGCCTCCTTGAGGCTTATAATACTTTGCTTATTCCGAGTCGTTATGGGGGATACGTGGGTAAGCGGCAGTCAGAGCCAAATCAGTAGTAAGATAATAGGATATATTTATACTAGCCGGCAGGCTCTCTTCGCTCGCCTTCTCCGCCTAGCCAGGGGGCTCCGCCCCCTGGACCCCCGACAGTATAGGCAGTATAAGTGAGTCAAACAGGCTCGCTTCGCTCGCCTGCAAAACCTCTGTCAGTGACAGCCAGCGATAATAGAATATGAGTATATGATAATAGAATATAAATATGATAATAGAATATTTCTATATTCTATTCTCTCTGGTGACAGCTGAGACAAACAGGCTCGCTTCGCTCGCCTGCAAATTCCGTTCAGAAGGGATTCGAAATTTATTTCAGCATTTCTACACCTGATCTGGACCTGTTCACCTAATTTCAACATTTTCTGCCAATTTGTTCTAGAAAAATCTAAGAAAAACTCCGAAAATTCCAAAAAATAGTAAAACGCTAATATTAAGCGTAACCTTGGGAAGTATATCGGAAGTATGTGGGGAATCTTCCGGGGGGTCTGGGGGGTATGGAATATCCCCACGCGGAGGGGGGGCCCGGGGCCGGAAAATTTTGGAAAAATGTAACTGGAAAATCGTGTTTTTATACAATCTAGAGTTTAAAACCTGATCATTTTTTGTAATTTAAATCTTTAGTTTTTAATTGGATTTATTCATTAAATATACAGTGTTACTTACAGGAGAAATGAGCAATATTTCTCAGGGAGATTCCTTACACCAAGTAGAGAAAAAAGTTCCATGAGAATCACCCCCAAAAACGCTTCGTTATCGAGATAACAATAGCGGAAAATTGACATTTTAAAAAAATATTAATTTTTCCAATTTTTAGAGGCTTTTTTGGATTTTACAATTATTAAATCCTATTAGAATTATCAAATCCTATATTTAATATTTAGAATTAGCTGTGGAATTCAATAAAACCTGTTAGAAGATTATAACTCCAATGGTTATTGAAATAGTTGGAAAAATGCTGAAAAACGCAATTTTTCAACAATTAAGGGTATTAAACTGGATATGAAAATATAATTTTGTATTTTTTAAATATGGAAGTTGAAGAGAACCCAATTCTAAAGCAAAAGTTGAAAGGTGGTGATTGTGTAAATCCCGAATCTCTGGGGTTGGGGTAATTAATTGCAACTACGTAAATTTTGATTTTTTTTTTAAATTTGCCGCCTTGAAAATTTGCCGCTCTAGGCTGCAGCCTACTTAGCCTATTTAGAAATACGGCCCTGGCTTAGTTGTGTTGTGGTTGATGTACTCATACTTACACGCACACACGCAAAAGTTTGTTTATTTCATCTCAAGTCATCGTGAATAGGGTATTGATTTATATCTATAAGTCTTCCATTGGATATTCAAATTGAATATGAATACTCGATACTCACCAATCTGAACGAGCGGAGTACAGACAGTCCCTGAACACCTTCGAGACTGAGTTCTAGCAGCGACAACGCAACAATAATAAAATCGAATATGTTCCAGCCTTCCTGAAAGTAGTACTTAGGACTCATAGCGATCAGTTTCAACATGGCTTCGATGGCGAATGTAGCACTAAAAAACTGTAACAGCAATCATGATGATTAGATGATTCATTGATATTATGGGAATCATTCTTAGTATAATATCAATTTATACATTTATAAGGGCTAAGGGAGGATAATAACCTAATTTTAATAGATGGGTATGAGGCTGTTTGCACAACTGTTTATTCTAACAGAAGTGATGGAGTTGTAGTCTACTCTAGAAAAGACATAATGTCTGATTGTAGAGATGTTGAGATTGGAGGTGCAAATTGCTTGGAGGTGGTGTTGAAATTCAATAGAAAAAAAGTGAAACTCCTATCTATTTATCGGAGCCCTAGGTCCAACTTTAATGTTTTTCTGCTCAGCCTAAGGAATTACTACGAGGTCTTTGAGGAAAATTGTACTTACATAATGACAGGTGATATTAATCTGGACCTTATTGATAATAACACGGTTTATGAACGTGACGAATATCTTAATTTTTTGATGGGGAGTGGTTTTGTAAATTGTATTAATTCTCCTACAAGGGTTACTCCTACAACATCTTCTTGCCTTGATCATGCGTTTGTAAGACCGTCGGGAGCTTCTGTCATCAGAGCTGCCGTCCTCATGTCACAGATTACCGATCACTATGCAACTGTTATTGGTATTCAATACCCTCCCGCGAATCAAGACCCACCTCTGCATATTATTTCTCCAAAATACAAAATCAATCCTAGAATTTTCTCTGACAGAATAAGAAACAGAAACATGGCAAACGGTAATGGAAGAATTTGATACTAATAAAAGTACTGATAATTTTATGAATATAGTCGAAAAAAATCTAAACGAAGCAAGATGCACCCCTATCAATACTACAAGTAGAACAAGAGTCATAAAATCGTGGATAACTCTGCACTCGTGCGCTCAATACGTGAAAGAGACAGATTAGGGAAGCAATTGAAGAATGAACCTTTTAATACAATATTAAAAATACACTATAAAAATTACCGTAACAGACTCTCTAATTTAATCCATGCAACCAAAAAACAATACTATAGTAACCTTATATCTGAAAATACAAATAACCCAAAAAACCTATGGAGAGTAGTAAATGAACTAGCTGGAAGACAGAAGAAAGTTAACAATTTCCCAATTTCAGGGTTCACACAGAATAACAACGATATCGATAACATTAAACAGATAGCAGACAATTTCAATAACTATTACTCCAAGGTTGGAGACAACCTAGCATCAGCTCTAAATTTGGACGGTGAAAGAATCGTGACAGATGAGGATTTCACTAACCCCAATACCTTTATTTTTTCAAGCTGTAACAGAAGCTGATATAACCTTAATAATCCAATGCATGAAAGGAAACTCAGCCCCTGGATGTGATGGAGTTGCGGCATCCTGGTTAAGACAAATGTTGAATGTTTTGCTAAACCTTTAACACATATAATAAATAATAGCATGAGACAAGGAGTTTTTCCCAGGGCCCTGAAGGTCGCAGCTGTCATTCCCATTCACAAGAGGTGGAGTCAAGAATGCATACCCTAATTTCAGACCAATATCACTTCTCTCTGTCTTTTCCAAAGTGTTGGAGAAGGTTGTAAGGACACAGCTGAGTAGCTTCTTAGAGGCTCACAAAATTATAGTTCCTGAACAGTATGGATTCAGGGAGGGGGTCGGTGTTAACGAGGCCTTATATGACTTTGCTACATCTGCCTTCAATAGTTTGTCCCAGGGCAATTATCTACTTGCTGCTTTTTTAGACCTGGCTAAGGCTTTTGACTCTATTGATAGAAGAATACTTTTTGAAAAGCTGAAGCATGTGGGAGTAAGAGGCATTCCCTTGGATTGGTTCACAGATTACCTTACTAATCGAAAACAGGTTGTTAGAATATTGAACATTGAAAAGTTCCATGACTGCTGTAGATTATGGGGTGGTACAGGGCAGCACACTGGGCCCTCTTCTGTTTTTGGTTTATATAAATAATATAGCAAAGGTGGAAGCCCAGGGAAAAATGTTTCTTTTTGCGGACGATGCAGCTGTTCTGTATGAAGGCAAAACTTGGGATGGGGCTTATAGGAAAGCTAACGAGGGCCTAAACATCCTAAAAAAATGGTTGACCAAAACTCTTTGACCTTAAACACAAACAAGACAAAAGTAATGCCTCTTCAACTCAGGAATCAGAATGATAATATTAGGGATGGACTGAACATTATAATTCACACTTGTACTGATATTACTGCATGCAATTGCCAGGAGCTGGAACAGGTCTCGGAGTACAGATATCTAGGTGTTTACTTTGACAAAAACCTTAGATGGGATAAGCACACATCTCACCTTAAGCAGAAGCTTAGGAAATATATATATGTATTTAAAAAGTTGAACTCCCTGTTGGATCCTCCTATAGTGAGATTAGCATACTTTGCTTATGTACAGGCACTACTCCACAGTGGTATCGTTGTATGGGGAGGTGCCTTTATGAATGTATTAAAGCCATTGTTGATTGTACAAAAAGCAATTATCAAGGCTGCAACAGGCCAACCAAGACGCTATCCTTCTGATCAGCTTTTCATGGGATTTCAGGTTCTAGATATACGCCAGCTCTTTATCAAGGCACTTCTTGTACACATGCACAAAAGAAGGGGAAGTCAAATCATAATTGTATCTAATCATGAGCATTTTACGCGTGCCTCTAGCATCAACAACATAAGGATGCCTAGATTAACAACTCTGGCCTCATCCCGATCTCCCTACTATATTGCTCACCGATTGTGTTGCAACATGCCTGTTCAGCTCTCAATTTTCAACACATTCAGTTCTGCTACCTACAAGAAAATGTTGCTCTCTTGGCTGTTCCAACAGGGAAGAGAAGCATCTGAGATGTTATTGAGGTCTGCTTTTCACTTCTAATAGTTTTTTTATTATTATTATTTGAAAACCTCTTGATACTTTTTTTGAATTGACTTATGAATGGATTATAAGGTGATAAGCTACCCGCTTCACACGTGTACTATTTAAAAACGTATTCTCTTTTTACCAAATCTCTTATTCATTTTCAAGCTCTCCAAAAATCAAGTTAAAACTCCTTCAAATATTAATTGTCTCCGCCTTTGTCGTGTGCTTGCCGTGTGGCTTCCTGATGGATGATCCTGAACTCTAATTATATTTTTTCTTTTGTACTTTATTCTTAATTCCTCTCTCTTTTTTTCACTCTCTCTCTCTCTCTTTCTCTCTCTCTCTCTCTCTCTCTTCTCCCTTTTTTTCTCCTCATTATTTCAATTTTTTGTTCTGCTTCCCTCTCTTATTATATTAGCTTTTCTTTCTCCTTGTTTCCTCCTCTGTATAAAAAAATTAAATCTAAATTGATTCAGACTCTTCTTCGCACACAGGCATCTAAGCCCATGTGAAGAAAACTTTTCTTTAATGTATTTTTATAAATTTTTTGTATACTGAAAAAGAGGAAATAAATTTATTTGATTTGATTTGATTTCATTGTGCAATAATTCATGAGCTTGGCAAACACATGATGTGTCTCTGCGCACATCATATGTTCACCGAGTTTCATCCAATATATTGAGACTGTATAATCATAGTGTGGCCATAAATGTGAAACGCTTCATAAGAGTATGTGGAGATGAAAAAAATCTCGCCAGCCGCCATACATTGGCCAAACTTTCAAATTCTGATGAAAATTAACACTGATATTTGAAATTGTTGCAATCTGAGTGCTTGGATGATAATCAGTGTAGATAAGTGCTGCGATAATGCCTCCCCTCGCCCTCCCTCCTTTTTCCTTCCCCTGCAAGCTACCAGCGCATTCGCAGTGGAGTCGTCATTCGTAACACCGTATCCGTCGCCCCAGGGCATTCAAGTACGTATACCCGCAATAATTATCTATATATTTCGTAGAATCGCGGTCCTCCATTCACTATAGTAAAATTCTCAATACCCAACAGGAATATTAGCTCTTTACAAGAGGAACGACATTGAAAGCAAATCCTCTGAAATTAAGAATCATCTCTTTACTTCAAATATTACTTTAAATCATTTAAATCTGTAGGAAATAGCACTGGCCAAGCGAGTGTTATGACTATAAATAATGACTTTTTGATTATTTTGACTATCAATTTGGGATCAAAATAGTGAGGGATATGCCTAATTTTTATTTTCAATACACAATTATCACATGATTCTTAATTCTTATTGTGTATTATGTATAAATTATACGATACTACATTTTACAATAGAGATAAATTTAAAACATGAGGCTAGATAAATGAAAAAAATTTTTTGAGGCTCGGTTTATACAGGGTGTTTTAGGAGGAATGTGCAATACTTCTCAGGCTGATTCCTTACACCAAGTAGACATAAAAGTTCCATGGGACCAACCCCCAAAAACGCTTTGTTACCGTGATAACAATGGCGGAAAATTTAGATTTTTCAAAAAATATTAATTTTTTAGAGGTTTAGTGAGGTTCCAAAATAATCATTTCCTATGGAAAATTAGCTGAGAAATTCAATGAAACCAGTTCTAAGTTTGTAACTTCAACGGTTATTGAGATAATTGGGAAACTATGCTAAAAAGCGCCATTTTTCAACAGTAAGGGTTATAACTGGTTAAGGAATCATTGTACTTTCATTAATGGGAGTTGAAGAGCGTCGGATTCTAAAGGAAAAGTTCAATGGCGGCGATTGTGTAAATCTTACCCAAATCTCAGAAATCGCGATCAAAAATCGCTACTAAACACAAATTTATCACTTGTCTTATGTTTTGTCAATTTTGCGATTTTTGATCGCCATTTCTGAGATTTGGGTAAGATTTACGCAATCGTCGCCATTTAACTTTTTCTTTAGAATCCGTCTCTCTTCAACTCCCATTGATGAAAAATACAATTTTATGATTCCTTATCCAGTTATAACCCTGAAAAATGGCGCATTTTAGCATGTTTTTCCAATTATCTCAATAACCGTTGAATTTACAAACTTGGAACTGGTTTCATTGAATGATTATTGATATGATTATCTATATCTTACACTTTTAAATGTATATTAAACTTGAATAATGATATTTGAATTAAATTGAATGATATAGCCTGTCCAAGCAAAGAAAACATTATGGAAAGATGGGAAAATGAGTCCAGCTCAGTCAATATTGATTCAAAGATTGTACGCTTGGTCTCATATTGTAGAAAACATTCTGATCTACTAATTAACTAGTACTTTTGAAAATCTCAATTCAGTAAAAATTAGCTAATATTGATTGGAAAATTATCAATTTGGTCCCAAATTTTGAATTAGAACGTTTCCTACAATCTAAGACCAAATTTATAATTTTCAAAACAAGAAAATTTGTTTTGTTCTAATATCAAATATCAATTTGGTCCCAAATTTTGAATTAGAATGTTTCCTACAATTTAAGACCAAATCTATAATTATCAAACAAAATTTGTTTTGTTATAATATTTAATATTGATCGACCTGGAGGAGGCATTTCCTCATCTTGTCAGAATGGCACTTTTACACCAGAGTTAATAACAAAATTGTTAATAACTCTTGTGATTGACGTATTATTATATAGACTTATAAAAAATATATCAACATTTGTTATTAACATTCCGGTGCAAACGTGGCTTTATTTGCTTAGACAGACTATGCATGATATAATGCGGAAGGCGGCTTTGAACTTACATAATTGCCACTCTTGAGCGCTTTCTCCATGTTTTTATCCATGTCGTGGTGATCGAGCGCCATGAAGAGAGTGTTGACCACGATGCACAGGGTGATGAACAGCTCGACAAACGGATCGAACACAATCAACGCCACATACTCCTGGAACTTCAACCACAACCAGCAGCAGTCCCACACGCAGAAGATGTCAATCATGCGCAGACACTGTGCCACCATCTTCTCCTTCATGGTCGGCCCTTCGTCGTCATCCTCTGTGGGGAAATAGTAGATGGACACTGAGTCCCATCCAGGCATGCAAGACAACAAATTAATGACGGCTCTCCACATTCGCACAAATGGTAACAACTAACGTATTCAGCTTACTCCACTTATTTACTACATTTAGATTACTAATGTAGGGTATCCTATTAATGTACTGCAATGGATTACCAATCTAAGGCATCCTATTAATGTACTAGATGGATTAACAATGTAAGATATCCCAATAACGTAGTTACTAGGCATAAGGCATTCCTATCAATGTATTAGATGGATTACCAATGTAAGGCATCCTATTAATGTACTAGATGGATTACCAATTTTAGGCATCCCAATAACGTAGTTACTAGGCATAAGGCATTCCTATCAATTTATTAAATGGATTACCAATGTAAGGCATCCTATTAATGTACTAGATGGATTACCAATTTTAGGCATCCTATTAATGTATTTTGTTTCAAGTTATCGTAAATAGGGTAAAGATGCATTATACTAATAGCGTAGCTCTCTTTAACCCAGCATCCTATTAATGTACTAGATGGATTACCAATGTAAGATATCCCAATAATGTAGGTACTAGATGGATTACCAATGTAAGGTATCCTATTAATGTATAGTCTGTCCAAGCAAAGAGGACCCTCTGACAAGATGAAAAAATAACTCTAAATCGGTCAATATTGGTTCAAAAAAGATTGATTTGGCTCAAATTGTAGATCAGGATAATTCCCAAGATTGAGACCAAATCAATAATTTTTGAACAAATATTGACAGAGCTGGAGTCATTTTCTCATTTTCTTTGCTTGGAAGACTATACTAGATGGATTACCAATGTAAGATATCCCAGTAACGTAGTCACTAGATGGATTACCAATGTAAGGCATTCTTATTAATGTATTAGATGTATTACCAATGTAAGGCATCCTATTAATGTACTAGATGGATTATACCAATGTAAGATATCCCAATAATGTACTGGGATACTCATTCAACATAACTTAAAACAAAAAACAATACAACAATATTAATATACTAGATGAATTACCAATGTGAGGCATCCTCACATTAATTAATGTATTAAATGAATTACCAATTTTAGGCATCCTATTATTGTACTTTGTTTCAAGTTATCGTTAATAGGGTAAAGATGGAATACCAATAGCATAGCTCCCTTTAACCCTGCATTACTTCCCCGGGAACTAGTTAAATTCTAACACGCATGGAGACAATATGACTCCATTCAATTTTAATTTAATGTTTGTATTTTTGAAATTATTTTCTTCAAAACCAATTAAAGTTATGGGAAGAATTTATATCAATTCAAAATAGATTTTCTAACTATTATGAATGAAATATCATTTCTACAATTCAGAATGATACATGAACTAAACTTCCATAATTATTCTTACAGTAACGAAAAGTTTTATATAATACTAATAATAATCATGTGATTTTTTCTACATTTCAGATTGTAGAGTTCCATGTACAAAAGTTAGATCAGCATGAACAATTATTTGAAGTTCAATATTTTTAGAGAAGATTACCTAATATTCACATGGGGTGGATATGACCGCTCACAACTGAAAATTAATTCTAACAGGTAGTCAAGTTCTATTCCATTCCAGGAAATCCATCAAATACAGGAAAAATAGAAGTACATTAAATATAGGATATAAAGGATCCATTATTTTTCAAAAAATAAAAAGTATAATATTCCTTCCTATGAGTGCATACAATTGATTTTACAAAAATCTATTAATAATAATTCTAACATAGCTAAATTGAACGCAATTCTTACAATAAAAACATAGGACGTAATACTCGTATAAACGTGGCTCCCTTGATAAGCCTATATTCAAGTCTATGTGGTGTTTTCATATTCTGTAAGTTTGTAATTTAATTATAAATTTGCCGATTTTTGTCAAATGAATAAATAGATCACATGGTATCATCATTGGATTCATCATTGCAATCAATGAAAAAGTTAAACCTTAAGAAGCTTCATGTTTCATTGAGATTTTTTCTATATGTTTAATCCCAATCAAAGGCATCTTGAAGGACTATCTATTTCGTGAAACTTGAACTATCTTCAAATTTACATGATACTAACCGTCTTTAGGTTAATATTGAATAAAGTTAACTTCCAATTCTTAAGTTAATAACATGGAGGTTACCTCCTCTAACCAATAATACTAAGTCTAAAACAACAATTCAAAAGAATACAGACACTCTTTGAGTAGTTGTAAAATTGATATAGAGACAATAGAGACAATTAGAATAGAGACAATTTCCTATTCCATTATTATAGATATTTAAAATGTTCTTTGTATAGACATCAGCTTTGTTAGTTTCTATGTTACTTTCAATTTGAAAAGAGTGTGAAATTAATAAAATGTTGGAAAATTGGAAGTGAAATTTGAAAATAAGCCAGTAATAAGTTTCAAGCCAGTAAGTGTTTCTGGGTCAGTTCCATCTTAGCCTACTTTTCAAAATTTATTGGAAAGCAGATTTATTGAGAATTTGTAAAATTTATTGTGTTTGGAAGCGATAAATAAAGTTTGAAATAGAAATTTGTGAATTTATTGTGTAATATGCAGTAATTTATTATTCAAGGGTGGGTGGTAGAGGTACTGCCAGACGGAAGAATTTTGCCCCATAAGAACAATGTGAATTTTATCAATCTCTTTGAGCAGATAGCGCCGTTATATATGAACAAAATTTCACGTTCGTTATGTCATTGGAAAGAGAATTCAAATCTCAACGGGCTGGACTTTTTACTTTTTTGATTATTTATTTGGATAATTAGAGTTCAATAATTTTTGAGTTGATTAATAATACAATAATAATTATTTTAATAAACTTGAAATCAAAAAAGTAAAAGGTCCAGCCCCTGGAGAATTTAATTCTCTTTCTGATGACATGAAGAACGTGAAATTCTGTTTGTAAATGGAGGCTCTATATGCGCCAAGAGATTGATGGAAATTACACAGTTCTTATGGGGCTTGATTCTGCTGTTTGGCAAATGGCCGACTACTACCACCCACTCTTAGGCCCATTCTACACGGGCGTAGGAAACGCGGCGTTAACGCCGCGTCGGCAACGCGTGCTCGACAGAACACATTGTGTTAAATGGGCTTGTCTACACGAGCGAAATAATCACGCGTTTACACAGCGCCAGCGGGCGTCAACGCGTTGCCGACGTCGAGGTCGGCGTTAGCTGGGCGTTAGCAACGCGTTCAGAACGCGTGATTATTTCGCTCGTGTAGATAAGACCATTCAACACAATGTGTTCCGTTGAGCGCGCGTTGATCAGCTGGGTTTTGTATCACTTTTTCTAGGTTAAGTTCATCAGCCATTTTGATTTTCTATTCACGCGTTTGCTACGCCTCGTGTAGTTTGCAAAAAAAATTTGACGCGTTGACGCGACGTTAACGCCGCGTTTCCTACGCCCGTGTAGAATGGGCCTTAATGGATTGTGTTTGGAAGCGCTCAATAATGTAAGAAAAATATAAATGAAAAGTGTACGGATTTGTGGAATAGCTGTACATTGAATGAATGATTTGAGAGAGATTTGATGAGTACAGTAGCTTAGGTGCGGAGGATTTCAACAAATAAGTTGTAGAATAATGCTGTACAATGAATGGATGTATGATTTTAGAGGTATTGAAACTTTGATAAGTACCATGCGAAATATTTGGTGATAAAATTATACTTTTATCAGCGATGTTGTGGAACTTATTCATAATTTAGGTGAGTGAAAACAAAAGTTGTCAGAACCACAAAGTTTATTCAAAATACCATACTTAAGTTTCAATGCTCAGGGCATCATCATCAGTTTTCCACTTTGTGAATCAGTTTAAAATAAACTTTGTGGATATGACAACCTTTGTTTTCACTTACCTAAAATAGTTCTGTTTTTACATTGTGCTCGTCGACTAGTGCTGGTCAGCAACAAAATTTGAGTTACTTTTGTTATTTTAGATTGGTTGAAATTACAAAAATTCAGTTTAAATGAATTGCAAAAATGTTTGTATATATGGAATATTATTGGAAGTTGAGAGCTAATGAATTACACATTTCGTTTAAACTTTGCAACAAACTGTTTTCTGGTGCATCCCATTGCAATATTCCAAGGCTCCTTATCAAATTTTCAAATCTTCATAGAAGGTTATAATGTGAGAGATTTATATATTTTGTGGATAGTTGATTTTTTGAGCTTAAATGATAAATGCAGCTATATAATGATAATGTAGATATAAAGAACATGAATAAAATAAAAAGTTACATGAACAGGCCAGAAAAGTGTGATTGAATTTTTGAACTTCAAATATTTGTTTCTTTTCTCAGTTTTTGTTTGTTCTTGCTTAATGTTTCCATTTTTAACATTTTAATCTCTTTTTTCAGGGAAACAGCATGACGGAGTTATTATAGAAGGAGTGATGATTTATTTAAACCATTTGATTAATGATTGATGTCCATGATGTTTATGATTGATGAATGATTCAACTTGAATTTATAACTTGTTCACTATCTAAAGGGTGGGTGAAAGTTTTAAAAACACCGTTTACTATTCCTTGAACTATGATGTGTTTTCCGGCTTTATAACGGCACTACCAAATTCAAAATTGTTATCACTGGTGAATTTTTCTCATGGATTGTTACCGCACCAGATTAAAGTGCATGACATTTACTTACTTGCTTGTACTCCATCACTTATAAAATTGGAAAGAGGGAAATAGTACAATGAATCCTAGTTTTTCAAATTATGATATTGATTATTATAGGTCATGTTAATTATTTTATTAATAATTAAATGATTGATTGGTTCATTGAATGATTTTAGATGATTCATTATTTAATAATAAAAATAATGTGATATCAAATTTATGAATTTATCAACTGATTGCAAATGGTAAAACCGATTTCTACGACAATTCAACATGCTCAAAAACATACAACACAGATTATTGAATCCACTGAAGTGCAAACACATATTATGCATAATATGCATTCATGCAGAAACATGCACAAGACAATCACTTAGATTGATGAGAAGAATTAGAAAGACCTTAGAAAGCAATACTGAGTTTAGTACCAGCAAATAAACTAATAATTATGAGAAACTCAATTCCAGTGCGTTACAACTAGCTACTTACCACTGAAAATTATACCATTGACGGAGCAATAAAAGTATGTTTTCTCTATGATAATATTGAATGAGTAAGCAACATTTTCCTTGAGTGTGACGACTGATAATTAATTATTATTTGAATGTTTCAATGCCTGATTTTATAATCTAAAATCAAGAAGTGTATTGGTGACTGGTGACTAGAATGCAACTCACCATATAATAATGAGTAATACCAGAATTTTGAAGAGGTCTAAGTATTTTATTAATTGTGACCCTCGAAAAAATATAAGTTTAATAGGAAAAATGTCGGTTTCACCTTACTTTCAACGATAATGTTTAGTTTTCATATGTTATTTTGATTTGAGAAGATAATAATTATTATTGTTTGTAGCGAGGAAATTTTGATAATCAGGTGGGAGAATCAATGATTGGGTTCAAATCATTGATAATAACAAACACTATTACAGTACTTCAACTTTTTTTAGTTCTGAATTCGGCGATTTTTCAGTTCAGACTTTTCGTTTATGTCTGATTTCATTAATCAATAAATTCTGGACTACACAGTGTCGAAACATTTTTGGACTCGGATAATAATAAATTTTCACTCAATAAATATACTGTTCCAACAACATGTCGTATACTGTTATAGAATAAGCTCAATTCAAATTTATCTATTTTGTTTTCCATTACGAACTGTTAGTAAATATTCCACTCTGAACTATTTTACACGTCACTGCAGTCATAAATTTGAATATTAGTTTAAATTAATATAAACTACTACTCACATGTAGAGCGCTTTCAGATTTTACACCATTTTCAAAACTCTGAAAATGTTGAAAAATTACTCCGAAAAAGGAGTGTTGAAAAATGGAGTAAAATCCGAAAGCGCTCCACACGTGAGTAGTAGTTTATATTTAAACTAATATTCAAATTTATGATTGCTGTGTAAAATAGTTCAGAGCTCAATTCAAACTTGGGATGAATCGCGTTATTTGTGTAGTTGGCAAGATATTTCAGCAATCCCTGAAGTTGAAAGCGTTTTTGGGTAATTACTCTTTAGGATTCATTAAATAATATTATTCAATACAATAATACACTATTTTACTGAGATAAGATTTCCAAAAGAATGAAATAATCGATGCATGGAAATATCGATGTGAAAAATCAACAATTTCAATTACATTAATTTACTATTCTACTTGAATGGAACCATAGTCTCTCCAAGCAAGGAAGACATTCTGGCAAGATGGGAGCATTCTCCCATCAATGACTCCAGCTCGATCAATGTTAGTTCAAAAATTCTACATTTAGTCTCAATTTCTAGACCAAATGTATAATTTTTCAACCAATATTGACCGAATATCTTGCCAGAATATCTTCTTTGCTTGGACAGACTATACAAGAAATATGGAAAACGCAATAGTGGAATATACGGTAAGGAAAATTGACATTTTTCTTGTTTGATATAACTTGAAGAATATACCGTAGAGTATTGCATTGCAGTTCGCGATTCCCTAACAAGAATGAACGATATTTGAGTAACATTGGCGTACACAGACCGAATAGATGGCAGAATAAATATCAAACAGAGTTCAGATCATTGTTAATAATATATTCCTCTCATGCTGGAATCGTAGAGCAAGCTGAATGTTTTGTTACCCCCACTCACTCAAACAATCAGAAAAATATCAAACTTCGCATTCATACACCGTCTTAGCAAATACAATTTTCTCAAAACAGCAAAGAATTCAAAAAACATTCAAGAACTACATACTTCTCACTGAGGAAGAATATCAATGTTTTTGTTTGAAATGGTTGAAGGATGGTTTGAAATTGTGGTAATTACATTGTTTTTAAATGAAAAAATTCCTTTAATACTTTTTGAGTGGCTGTGAAGGTGGTATTTGGTATTTATCCACATCTTGTCTTTTAATTTAATATTCCTCTAATACTATAGCTTTCCTGAATTTAATGATGGATATTTTTTGAAAGCTCACTATTTGATTTGAAAAATAGCTGTTTAAATAAGCTTTTGAACCTGTTCAATGTACGAGTAGGCAACTCTTTCTGAAAGTGATGCCCACTTATAAACTCCAGGCTTTATGTGGATGAAGTTCAGAGCACAAATAAAGGCGGTTTCGTCTGTCCTTGTACGTTCCAATAGTTGGAATAGTCTGAGAACTGTACCAGACCAGCTGACTTGAGAATGGAGTTATAATATTTTTTAGGCCTATAGTCTCAATTAATACTAGAATAGAACTTCATTGTGCTTGAAGTTTTGTATCAACCTGAAGGTTATAGTTTGATATAAAGTGAATTTCTATCGGGTGTTCAAGTTTTTATTGCATATTTGTTCTGTTTTTAACATTCTGATAGGGCGGGCAATTTACAAATGAATTTGATTTTGTCCATTGAATCCTCTTTTAAATTATTCAACATTTTCTTAATATTTTATATCATGGAAGACATATTCCTGAACATTGATATTTTCCCTCAGATAAATTAAATGCTTCCCAGACCGTTCTCAGAGTAGAACGCATCAACATCATATTAAAATATGAAACCGAGCTTTCCTATAACCGTAGAGATGTAGGGAAAAAAGTTTTATTTCATTTAATTTTTTTAAAAGTATTAATTTGAATTTATTAAATTTACATTCATCAATTTATGAATATTAACATAGCTTCCTTTAATAGAAACTATATTCCTTTTATATTGAAGGAAGCTATGGTATTAATCATTACAGAAATGGATGCGGTAAACAAATTCGGTACTTGAAATAAGATTTAATATCAAGATTTATTTATTATTTATATCAAGGAAATAAGATTTATTGAGGAAAAATTCCCTCTTATTTGAAAGTTCGGTCTCACAAGCCTCAAAGATTATTTTGTTCAAGGATTAACCAGAAATCTTTAATAAATAATCTAATAGAGTGGAACTAAAATTTAATATCGATGAACTACAAAGCTATCACTCACGAAATAACATTTCCTCCCGATAAAAATATGTTTTATAGAGGAGAAATGATAAGGCGATTAATAAAATTGATATAAATATTTTTGTTTGCATATTCGGTTATTCAATTTAGTGAAATCATATTTGAATTCATGAAAAATTTGATAACATGGAAGATAAATGATATTTTAAAATAGTTTTATATATTTTTTGGTGTTATTCCGACTTTTAAATCAACCTCCAAAATTCTAAATGATAGTTTTTATTTAATTATTGACAGTGGAAATTTGTGAATTGTGCTGATAGTGTGATAATCAAGAACATAGCCTCTTTTTAAAAATATGTATCAAAATTTGTGAAAAGACGTTTTGGACTTTGTTGTCTGTGTTTTAACCCTTCAATTTAATTCATCTACAGAATGAGGAAAATCAGTCTGAGAAGCATTCTACATTACAAACACAGAAATATACGCATTATCAATTCTACATGTAAAAATAGATAACAAAACCATCGAGAACAATCAGTTATAACAGTTTAATAATGTAAGAAAATTAATGAGCAGAAGTTACCCATTACACAAGGCACAAAACCAACACATTCAATAATAGGAAGGCTTCAAGATCGTCCAGAATTGAACCACGGGATAAAACAGACTCAAAAATCAAGGTTCAAGCCGAGGTTGAACAAAAATATGAACACATTCAATCATGAAGAAGAGTTTCAAACTTGAGAAAAGCTGAAACGAGCAAATACTAATAGGCTAAACACTCAAATCTCAAGTTAAGTTTCAATAAAAAAATCTTTCAAAGATGTGGTTGAGAATGTCATTGTATTGTCAATTGATTGAGATATGTTTAGAGAGAAAAATTGACAATGGAGATCTGGGATTTCAATCAAACATAATTCCTCATCTCTGAAACCTCATAGAATTGAAAACTTTAGGAATTTATAACAATACAAAAATATTTAAAAAATTATGTTTTGTTTTTCTAAATGAAAAATTATTATAAATTGTAATAAACATTTCTAGCGTTGGAAGGGAAAGAGTCCCAATCCTATAAGGATTGGATGTAATTCTGACATGAATTAATAAATCAAATAACTTTCCACGAGTAGCTTTTTGGAAAAACAATAAAAAGAGACAAAAATTAGAGTCCATCCAAACAAAGAAGACATTCTGGCAAGATGGGAGGAATGACTCCAGCTCAGTCAATATTGGTTCAAAAGTTATACATTTGATCTCAAATTGTAAAGCAGAATGTTTTCTAGGATTTTCAAATTCATTATTGTTGAAGCAATATTGACCGAGCTGGAGTCATTTTCCCATCTTACCAGAATGTATTCTTTGCTTGAAAAAACTATATAAGGCATTCAATTTTTTGAAGTTTTGCTGATTATGATTGAATATTTTCTCATAAAAAAATCCAAACTCATGAGAAAAAATTTAATTTGGAATAGTTTCGTGAGAACTTTTGAACCTAAGAATCGGAAAAATAGCAAGTCATTTGTTCAAAATAAATTCTAATACTAGGAGGGAAACTGCTCTTCTAGGATGTGTAATGATCAATTGCATCATTATAGTTGTTTTTATTATTCATCATCGATGTCGAAATATCATCAACCAGGAATTTATTCATGAAGCTAGAGAACTATTTCAAAAATAAATCATTTGGATGTAACAAGTAGGCCGGGAATAATTTGTAAATTTATATATGTTCCATTACTCTAAACTTCTAAAGCTCCACGTTTATTTGAAGAAACATAATATTTGAAAGGGACTATTCCGAGTATATTTCTCAAATGAAGATGGTTGGAAAGCATGCAAAACTTATTGATCTAATAACGATAACACATAATAAAAAGTAGCAACATCAATAGAATATTATATGAAAACAACGAAAAAACATTTATTGATGCTTACATAAACTGAATAAACACAGCACACAAACCATGATCAACATCACTAGGGCAAACAATGTGAAATTAAAACAAAAACTTCTATAAAAAATTGGGGGAATTTTTTTATAAAATATTTTATTGATAAGGGAAACTCTTAATGGGATCTTTCCACTTCTAATTCAGGGAAATAACAATTCACCCATGATTGTACCATCAAAATAACATTTAAGCCATCATAACTTAGGAATGCTTTTATGATGTGGATTGAAACAGGTATTTTCTGATGTGTATTGTAATACTCAAGAGGTGTACAATTATATTTTCATTCATCTGCAATTTATTTTCCTTAATGAAGATTTTTTCTCACTCTACGTTTCTCATTGGTGAGAACGTTTTTCTCGAAATACGTTTCTCATTGGTGATTCTTTATTCTTTACTCTATTTCTCTTCAGACTTTACATAAAATGTCCCTACAATTTCCTTCGAAATCGTGTTATATTCATTACGATAATTATCTATGTGTATAAATACGCAAAGTTAATTTTTATTTGCATAGTATCTATATTAGTTGAATGTTAGGAAATGAAATTATTATTATTGTTCTACGATTATCGAGCAATCTCATAGTATAATATGAATTAAATGTGTTTAAGAAGGTGCTAAAAATTATTATCGGCGCAATCTAAGTTGACGAAAACCCCCTCCACCCGAGAAATAGCTACGTTGTCATTTTGCGTGAAATTGAAACTTCTCCTAACGCAAACACATTCAACTGAATGTTAAAAGTGACAGCGTAGCTTCGGAAGAATCACTCGGTGTTGTGGAACTCACTATTTTTATGATAAACCAGCTGTTCGCAGCTCGAATATACAAGTCGATTAGCTTCAATAACTCCAATCTTCAACATACAATGATTCATGCATATACCGCTCTCCTTACTTTGAAACTCTTGAGAGGCCAAATTACGATCTTCCGACTATTTTTGACATTTGGAAAAATAATTTCAATTGTTTTTGAACAACTTTCTCGCTTCCACCACTCACTTATCTTCTCAAACAAAAAAGTTTCTAGATCATCGAAAATTTCATGTTTTCTGTTCGAGTAGACTCGACATTGGCAAACATGTTCATTAATTGAAACATAATTATTGGTCGGATATAGAAAATTCAAAAACCATTAGAAAGCTCGAATTCTCCTTGTCATTTTGATATAAAAAACTTTATTTTCACAACAACCCATGATTGTGAGAAAAGTGATATACAAAAGAAAGTAATGTTTTCGCGATTTTTCAATTTTTTCAAAAAAATCAAATTTCCTTTGAATCCTTCTACCCAGGAACTTTTTTAATACTACTGGCATATCAGGGATAAAATTCTACGTCTAGATATGGGGTTTAATCGCCAATTTGAAGATGTTCCCATTTCACAGAATCTGGCAACGTAGCTATTTCTCGGGTGGAGGGGGTTTTCGTCAACTTAGATTGCTCCGACTATAAGGTAGTTTAGTCCGTTCCTTGTGAGTTCCAACAGCTGATTTAGTTGTGTGCAAATGGTCTGCGTACCTGTACTGGACCAGCTGACTTGAGAATAGAGTTACGAGTAGCCTATCCTAAATTCTAGTCAGCTGGCCTAATTACTAGCTACTTGTTACTTGCATTCACTTGGATTACTTGTCATGGACTAGATATGTACAAGGAACAGCTGAAATCGCCTCCATTTTTGGCACCAAATATAAATAGATCATGATTTTCCCCATTGAATAGATACTAGTAACATATCCAGATTATTTAAGGGTTTATTTACAGAAGTTCAATACTACTGCATGCATTTGGGGCGGTTTCAGTGTTATTTTTTCAAAGGAATATTCAGATTTTCATCATTAACTACATATAAAATTATTGTCTCCATTTCATTTGAACCAAAAAGTATTAAAATTACCGGATTACTTCACATAAATATGACTCATTTTACGAGTTTTTACGTAGATATTGCATGTAATATTGGGTGATTATTCATATAGCATGGGTTGTATAACTTCAGATCTGTTCACTATTGATAATGATTTCTCAATCAATTCAATTACGCCAGGTACAGTCTAGTCTGTCCAAGCAAAAAATACATTCTGGCAATATGAGACAATTACTTCAGCTCAGTCAATATTGGGTCAAAAATTATAGATTTGGTCTCAAATTGTAGATCAGAAATTTCCTACGATTTGAAACCAAATCGATAACTTTTGAATCTATATTGACCGAGCTGGAGTAATTTCCCATCTTGCCAGAATGTCTTCTTCTCTTGGACAGACTATAGAAGTACACCAGGTACAAGTACAGCAAGTAAAAGTATTTGGAGTTAGTGGGTTATAATTAAATTTCACTGTTACTAAATTAAAAAATATATATGTTTGGAAATGTAGGTCTTTTGTTATATCAAATTCTTCACCAAGGGTGATACCCACATGGGCTCTCAGCCTGTGCGTGGGTATTGAAGAAGTGGAGATGAGAGATGACGACTACTTTTTAGGCAGTCAGGACCGACGGCTTAACGTCTCCTCCAAAAGACAGGAATTTTGGATTTTTATTATCAAACTTTTTTTTCTTTCATTTGCAACAAATATTATAATATTTTTATAATCTACAATGTGTAATACTCAGATTCAAGTCACATATTATCAATTACTTATTTACACAATATTTGGATTTGAACAAGGCTATAATTTTTCCTATGTAGTATAAAACATGAAACATGTTTCAATGATAATGTGAAAGACATGAGGGAATAAAATACAATGATATTCTCATTCTTGGAATGAGATTATGAAAATAATGAGAATGAAGAGAGATAAGTGACATTTGTATAATGAATGAAATGAGAAAATACAGAATCATAATTCAATAAAAACACAAGCATTCTTCCATGGGTATTTTTTAAATAATTAAATTGAATGAAGACATTTCATGATGAGAGATTTCAAGGCATTGTCTGCGTTATTCAACGCCGATTAAATTCAATTTACTTGGGCACTAATTTTGTTTTCTCAAGTTGAATAGGAGAATATTAAAGACTTTCAACGATCATTACTGTATTGCTTAGTTCAATAATTTTGGAATAATAATGTGTGTAATAAAATCTCAAGACAAGCTTCACAAATTCATTTCAATTGTAGTGTAGAGTGTAGAGTGTATCATGTAATCATTGTATGTAAGGTAATCTTGTGAGAAGCTAAACAAATTCTTCTTCGTGTAGTGTTTCTAATTCGGTCAAAATGAAAATATTACATCCTATACTATTTTCAGACACATTGTTTGGAAGCATATCAACGAAATAAGCAATATTTAAAATGTAACCGAATGCTCGTATAAATAGTAATTGTGTCTACAAGTTCTCATTTCTATTTGAAAATGAATAACTTTATTGAACAATGAATCGCTACTAAAAACTGTCTATGAATATGAATTTTTATTGCAATTCATACTTCATTATTCTATCGAATTCTATAATCAAGAACTATGATTATTTGGGAGCCTGAAAAAGATCTGGGTATAGGATACATCTGCTTAAAATATTCAACTGGTCATATTAATGGCTTGAAACCAGATAGTTTGTTAGAAATCTGTGATTTTTCATTCAAATTTATTCTATTTATCGAATTCAATTATCAAACACTATGATTATGTAGAAGCCATAAAATATCTAAATCGAGATTGGAAATATGAATGATAATAATTTGCATGTACAATCAAGAAACGATTATGTATCGCTGAAATGGATACAACTTTTTAGTAGATTATTAATATAATAGTCTATCCAAGCAAAGAAGACCCTCTGGCAAGATGGGAAAATGACTACAGGTTAGTCAATATTTGTTCAAGAATTATAAATGGGGTTTATATAGATCAAATTGTCTCCTACAATTTGAGATCAAATTGATAATTTTTGAACCAATATTGAGCGAGCTTGAGTCATTTTCCCATCTTGTCAGAGGGTCTTCTTTGCTTGAACAGACTATAGCAGCACTGCGTATCTTGGAATTGATACAACAATAATAGCGTATCAAGCAATGTATCTGATACATAACACTGTTGGAGGGACAAACCTTTTGTGAAGTAGAGTTGTAGAAACTTACCTCCTCGATTACTTGCTCTACTGTGACGTCTGGCTGCCTGATCGATAATATCATTGAGAACCATCACATCTGTGAAATAAATCGGAATTAAAATTAATATTGTTCAAGTCAAACACAGGGTATAATCAGGTGGAGCAATAACAGTAATTTTAAAAAATATAAACACTTTTATCTACGGACGTATTGAAAAGTTCCTGTTTCAGTTTTACAATCTAAATCGAAATGGCTATCATTTCAAAACGGAATTTTAGGACTGTATCGAAAAACTCTCATTACGATACAGTTGTCACTTTACGACACTGTTCCAGAATTCATTCCGTGTTCCATTTGACCATTTCGCAATGGGCTGATAAACAACAGCGGTCGAATCTTCTAACCTAAAAACTTCGACAAGTGATAATACTTCTTCTCCTTTCTGGCACGGTCGGTAAATATAAATAACAGTAATTTAAAAAAATATAAACACTTTTCTGAATGCACTAAAAAATGTATATAGAATTCTGAAATTTTGAACGAAATCACCCATAATCGAGTTCTAGAAACTAGAACACAGAGACCTTGAAGTTGAAAGGTGAAAAATTTAAAGAACATACTTATCATGTGTACATCTGATAACCACATGCTTTTGAAAATCAAGTCATGGAGTTTGCTTAACATCTGATTCACAGATAAACTCGTCAAAACTGTCTCACTTCAAATTTTATTTATTAAATTAGAAAACTAATTAACATTGAATTCAATGGAAACGTTGCTCAAATTGTAGTGTCGGAAGGTACCAATCAACTAGTGAAAACCAGAACTCTCTATGTGGCCTATGAGCCGAGATATAATCGAAAATATATGGCGTGTTAGAAATTTTCCCCCAGACAGAGTAACTAGATAAAAAGTGTATAAAAAGGCATTCCTTTAATATTCATTTAACGTAAAACTGGCAACTATGTAGAAAAGGAGAGTGAGTTCATTTTAAAGCATTAAAATCATTTTTCATCAGCTGCTTTAACAGATGTGCGTTCTCATATTTGACTTTCTACCATTCATAGTTATCTTCAAATATAATTGTCTTTTTTCAATAATTTTTGCTGATTTCTATCACAAACCAGTACAGAAAGAACAATAGGAATTCTATAACAAAAATTTCATGATCATAACTCAAAAAAATGATGCAAATCCTTATTTTTTTTGAGAGAAAAACTATGCCATATGCATGATCAGACAACTTCATTCATTGCTATCATATGAGTTGATTGTAGCTACAGTGCGACGTTGCCATATTATTAGATCAAGGCCTTGCATTAATGGAAGCTATAAAAGCGGACAAGATGAAAAAATGAATCCTGCTCGGTAAATATTGGTTCAAAAATTACTAGTAGTTCTGTGAACAGCAGACCTCACGCAATCAACCTAGTTCTCTGCATTCCCTAGACTGAGCTGTCCCAACAGTATGTTTAGAGTGTTCGCCGATTCCGAAAGTTGGCACGTTAAAGCTATTGATGTGACCAAAGTCATAGAATAATATATCTCTCTAATTTACTAGGATTTCTATTATAATAAGATCCTCTTTGCCACAGTTGAGCTCTAGTTTTTGTCGGCCGTCGCAATGGCCACAGCTGGTGCTACAAACAATTTTTCGCGCAGTTTTTCAGAACCGGAATCGGCGTGCACTCTGAAATTACCAGACCAGGCAATCAGGAATGGTCAATAGCAGTTCCAATGCAGACTCACATGAAGTTCATCAGCTGACAATCTTGAATTACATTATTATTTTGTGGATCCGTGAAACGTGACAACTAGCTGGTTTTTGGCTAAAATCTGTGCGTGATCTCTACCGTGTATTCTAGTAATAGAATATTCTAGTATTATATCCGTAGTTCCTACCAAGGTAATTAGAATAGAGAGGTAACAGTCATCGTAACCGTAGCTGGGAGAAAACCGTGAGTTCGGACGTCATCGGAACCACAGCTGTAAATTTCCTAACTTTTAGCGCCAGCTAGGTTTGCTAACAGCTGTGGTTCCGATGACGTCGGAACTCACGGGTTTCTCCTGGCTACGGTTACGATTAGTGTTACCTATCTATTCTAATGACCTTGGTTCCTACGATGTAAATATGATCTTGATCGCAAAATCGCTCAAAACCACTTCCATACTAACGATAGCCAAGTCTCATTATTGGTTTTAAAGTGAGCGGCAATCGTTTCAAATTAACTTTAAGGAGGATCAGATTAATTTAAGGAAAAATGAAATCCAAAGAATTGGAATGACTTTCGGGGAAAGTCAAATCACTTCTTGAGAAAAATGGGATCGAAAGTATTATGAATATTTACTGTGATTTAACTTACCTCTCATATCCACTACTGTTTGTTGCTGTGACGGCTCGATGAAAGGGTTGTCCTGGTTTTTGCTTTTCACTGTTGAATCGTCTAGATCCGAAGGATCCTGAAAAACATCAAAGAAATAAGAAGTTTTAACTGACTGCAATTTTCAATTGACTTAAGGCCTAAGTCACAACTGGCTGTTTTCTGGCTGAAATATGCGCCTGATCCATACCCTGTATTAAAATATCCTTGGTGAATAAGTTACTATAAAATTTTCCAAAAAATGTGAAAATGTTTGTATTATTGATACGATACTTGAATCCTGATCACTATTATTCCATTCTATTGGATACATTGTCAGAACTAATTTCGTTATAACCTAGAATAGTAAACTAACTTAATATACTCACTCCATGTATTGGTAGAAACTTCAAGGTGGTATTCAAAAGTAAATACTGGAACATTTTGAGAAGGAATCATATAATGTACGGGAGTGATAATATAATAGTATATAATCACCTCTGAAGTAAGATGACAGACCGTATTATACATAATTGAATACTGTATTATACGATATTATGTATGTATAATTCTGTATTAAACATGATTGAGTACTACTAACAATAAACAATACCCCTTAAGGTGTACTTTCCGAAACTACGCCTTGCACAAGCACGCAACGTACAGAGAATTGAGTTACAATACTTTCATATGGGAACTGGCTGGTACTGGAGCCGTGCCACTAGATAGCAGCACTACCACGATTCATAAGACCTTGTAGATTCGATTGTACGCTGAGCGCCGGCGTAGTTTCGGAAAGCACCCCTATAAACAATACCCCTTTAATTGGTAGACAACGGAAAATTCACATAGGCCTACTATTTGTCTCTAAAATTCCTTTGACCATTTTTTCCCAACCTAGTATACATATGATCGTTCAAAAGACATCAAGACAAGGAATTGAAGGACGCATAACTCCGGCCCCAGTTAGATAACCCCCCTTCTATACTTTATAGTATACCAAAGTTTTTGAATATTTTTATTTAGTGTTTCTGATCAGATCTTCATTGTTAACAGTGAACTTATATCAAAATTCAAGATTTTAAAAATTGATGAGTGTTTTTTTAAAGTTGAAATTGTAATGTAAACATTCATCAACCATCATCATTCATTCACTATGTAGCCTAAACATCATCATCCACTAATCACCTCTGCTTAAAATACTTGATATAAGTCGCAATTGTAACAATTAATAAAATAAATACTCACAAATTAACTCTAAAATTTACGTGGGTTTACCATTCTAGGGTTGCCATTGAATATATTAACACAGCTCCAGTAGGCCTAAACAGTTATTTCAATTTATGTCAGTACGCCTATAGGCTGTACAAGTGAAAAAGACATTCTGACAAGATGGAAAAATGACTACAACTCGGTTGATATTGATCCAAAAATTATGAATTTGGTTTCAAATTATAGAAAAGAATGTTTTCTACAATTTAAGACCAAATTCATAATGTTTCAACCAATATTGATCGAGCTGTTGTCATTTTCCCCATCTTGCCAGAATGTCTTCTTTGCTTGAACAAACTATACTCACGTATTCTCTGGAATAGTGTTTGTCATTCTGCAGACAGGAGTGCGGTTGCTGTGTGACAATGGTGGACGTCGAGTGGCGACTTGAGCGCGAACGCAGCATGCGGTCCTTGGTGGGCGGGCCGGCCCCGCCTTTGGCTCCGCCCCCTCCACCCTTGGCCCCACCACCGCCGAACGCCACACCCCCTATCACCTGAGGGAACGCATATAATTGAAGAAATCAGATCATGAGTAAATGCAATAAATGTTGAAATTATTGAACAAGATATTGTCAAACCACAGTTGTACTAAAAATTTAGATACCGGTTTCGGTTGCTACACAATTATAAATCTCTGTAAATTGGTGGCTTACCAGAGATTGATAATGGTAGAGATTAGATTAGATAATTCACTTTATAAGAGTACATTACAGAATTTATAATCTTTAATCCTAGGTAGGAATATTTTAAAATGAAATTAATTGCAAAATTGGATTGAATAAAAAAATATGCAGAGTGAACTTGTTTAATTACATAGGTATGGGATTGTATATTTTTACTGTAATAATATGATTGTGATTGATCCACATGAAATGGAGCTTGGACATAGATGTCCATCATTCAAGAAGGAGATTCAAGGATATCCCTTCCATTTTGCCGGCCGGGTTGGCCAAGTGGGCTGGGGCATTAAAACCTTTAGTCCGCAAACACTACCGGTTTTAATATATCAAATTAATAGGGTTATTTAAGCGAAAATCGGAAGTAGATACATCGAAATGTTCATCTAACTTTCCAGTTTGATGTATAAAGAATGATGTTACACACGTGTCTTCCTCTATAGCGCTGGCTAGCATCAATGGTGTCCATGTAATTCACTATAATTATAATAGGATACTTTCTAGCGAGATGAGAGAATGACTCCAGCTCAATTGATATTGGTTGAGAAATTATAACTTTGGTCTCAATTTTTAGAGCAGAATGTTTTCTATAATTTGAAACCAAATTTATAATTTTTGAACCAAAATTGACCGAGCTGGAGTCATTTTTCCATCTTGCCAGAATGTATCCTTTGCTCAACCAGACTATTACAGTGAATTACATGGACAGAGTTGATCGTGCCAGCGCAATAGAGGACACCTGCATGACTTCATTTTTCATAAGTTAAATTGGAAAGTTAGATGAACATTTTGATGTATTTACTTCCAATTTTTCGTTAAAATAACCCTCTTAATTTCATGAATTAACCGCTGCTCTTCTTTAATCACCCTATAGTCGTGAATTTTGAAAATTAAATAGATTTAATCTAATTTAATGACCTGCAGGAGATCGGCGTGAGAGGTGTAGCTGATTCGAGAGGCGTGTGACGTGTAGGACGAGTGCCTCGAGCCCAGGTTGGCGTAGTAGACGGGGACAACAATGGCGCCATTCTCCTCCGACATGGGTGTCACTGCATTGGAGTCGTCCGCATAAGGCAAATGCTCCTGAAACACAGTGCAACACACTCACAAACACTGGATTCCACATACGCCATTGCCAGACAATTGTTTCTACATTTGAGCCTACTATATAATCTGTTCAAGCAAATAAGACATTCTGGCAAGATGGAAGAATATCCAATATTGGTTTAAAAATTATAAATTTGGTCTCAAATTGTAGATCAGAATGTTTCGTAAATTCGAAATCAAATTAATGAATTTCTTAAGCAATATTGATTGAGCTGAGAGTATTTTCCCAAATTTGGTCTCAAGCTGTACGAGACAGTCTGCTCTACAATTTGAGAACAAATTTATAATTTTTGAACCAATATTGAGTTGTAGAAAATATTCTAATCTACAATTTGAGACAAATGTAAACCTGAGAACAAATATTGACCGATCTGAAGTAATTTTCCCATCTTGCCAAAATGTCTTCTTTGCTTGGACAGACTGTAACTACGGTGCAATGTTGCTATGTTATTGTGCCTGGGCCTGCTATGATAATATCAATTAATCTTTATTTTTAACAATTTCAAAACAATAATTGAGTCCTGCCAAACCCGTAGGCTTTTCAGCAGGTGCCCAATCACAATATAAGTTAGTTTAGAAAAATGATAGATAAGTTCACTGTAGATTTTTATGGAATTTTAAAGAGAAAAAAAAAACAATATACATAAAAAACAGTACAACTTGAAACTTTTCGTAATATAAGTATATATTATGAATGTAGGCCTAATATGTAATATAATATGAATATTTAATATAATGAGTAGTACTTCCTCAATCTCAGGGCTACTTTCATCACAACATTGGAAAAATAATTCAAAAAGGGAGCTTTGATAATTATTTAAAATAAAAAATAATGAGTAGTACATATGAGTATATAATATAACTAACCATAAGTCGAATGTGTTCACCTGAATATTGAGATAAGTGGTTATGTCATTCTTAGTATAATCAAGAATATATTGGGGAAGACTATTGAATGAGTATGGAAAAATATAGTGGAGGGATCTCTTGCCATAGATATTATTGAATCTAGGAACTAGGAATATTGATGGAGATCTCAAGAATCCGGATAGAATTGCGTTTACCTGGGCATCAAGATAGGTGGAAAGGACAAGGGGTTTTCGATCGCTACCAGGCGGTGCTCCCACAAACCGCGATCGGCCATTGCGCAGTGTGAACTGGTGCGAGCCGCGAGAACCCCGCCGCAAGTTGAATGGAGAGCCAGGCAGACTCAAACTCGGCTGTAACCAAACAATCAAATTATTATTTCATCTTCGACATTGTTATAATTTTACACCATAGGGAAAGCACTCACGAGTAGATGGAATAGAGAATTATTACACCTAGGAATAATTATATTTCAGTTGTGACAAGCACAGAACAGCCTCTTGCAAAATGGCGGAGGGAAGTGAGAGTGTAACTACGCATGCGGAGAACTGAAATTTTTAGGGTAAGATCACTTCAGCCAACCTACTTTATAGTTCCAGGAGGCTGAATCAACAAAGCACACATTGCAACTGCCAATATGATTCTGTAGTCTGCGCCATGACCAACCCTACATAATCTACAGTACAGGGCCATGTCTCATAAAGATTTACTATCTACAATTTATAATTCATAATTTGTGGATCTTATCAAAGTTTCTGTCTCATGAACGTTTCCAAAAACCGAAAATTCTACAAAATCAGCTGTTTAAATACGAAAACATTCCCACACGACAATTTTGATACTGAGCGGTACAGTAACCTCAAATAGGTTTGTTGGTTATGTTTGAGCATCATACTGTAATATTATGGGATATTGTGTTCCAGAAAAATTGTAATCATATTGATTTCACGAATGAGAACATATTTTTTTAAATTATTGACATGATATCACAAATCATAACATAATTATGAACTAGGAGAGAAAAAATAGTCTTAGCCTGTACATTTCTTCCCAAATTTGGTTATATTAGAAAAATTTTCATTTCGACTACTGGCAGCCATGTTACCAAAAGGCCTTCTGTGCTTGGCAGGATAGTACCAAGGTATTTAGATTGGAGCATAACCATCTATCAATTCTCAGACCTTAATGTAGCTATCGATTGTATGGAAAATGGCGGACGTAATTGCCCTACTTCAAATTCATGATTTCATAGCGTTTTGGTTATGTTGACAAAAAAATCATATGTTTTATAATAAAATAATTTTTGCAAAATTTCATAAGCAGGCCTACTGAATGTTTACTAAGTTGACAATGGATTACACTTACGATTCGTCTTGTTTTATGTTAAATAATATGGCATAATTTCTTGAGTATTTGATAATCCATTACAAATGGGTCGTCTGTGTTGTGTTTATGATTGTGAATATCCATGTATGGTAATTCAATTAATATTTTCACGTTTCCTGAAAACAAACTCTCAATGGACATATTGGTTAGAAAAGTTTTCATCAAAATTTAGAAGTGAAAGACAGTTCGATAGTTTGTATTAATCATTTTGAAGACCGTTTTATTATCAAGGAAGACGTTTTTCTTGTCATAGACGATTAACTAATTGGAGTGCTACGAGAAAAACATTGGAGTGCCAAGAGAAGTGATGCATTTCCTTCAATTCCAACAAACTAGGCTCCTATGTGCTTTTTGTAAAAGTGAAAGACAATAATTAATGGAATCAGTGATCTGCCTTGTGTACCAGTTAGCTTCAAAATATCAAATGATTAGGTAAGAAACCGTGCTTAATTTGTGACTATAGCCTACAATACGGTAGGCCTACAACGCCGGACTAATTATATTTTTTCTTAAAGTTTAAATCTGAGATATGTAAAGCAATGGTAAAAATACACAACTAAAAGCTTAAATAACACTCTAAAAACAAGTTTTGAGAAGTTGAATTTACATTTTTTGGATAGATACTGAAGTGTGAAGAAGACTTCAAGATGTCTCAAACTTGCAAGCCAAAGGAAAAAAACTGAAAATATTGGGGGAAAGGTTCAGAGACGGAAGAAAGTTGAAATGAGCAGCAAGTGAAGTAGGCTACAAACATGTTGGAAAAACTGATTGGAATTTGAGTGTCTTGAATTTCTACTTTTCACATAGAATAATAAATCATATTCTAGTTTGAAGTTCATCATATTGTAATGATTATTATTTTTGTATTGGATATTGATTATATTGTAATATCATAATGATTAACAATAAAAAATATGCTATTTCTGTCTTATTACTTCTAAAGAATAGCAAGTTGAACTATTGCTATTACGCTTGGCTAGGCCCATATTGCCGCCATCTTGCTTTGTACATTAAGGTCTGAGAATTGATAGATGGTTATGATTGGAGAGTATAGTCTGTCCATAACCATCTATCAATTCTCAGACCTTAATGTACCTATCGATTGTATGGGAAATGGCGGACGTAATTGCCCTACTCCAAATTCATGATCTCATAGCGTTTTGGTTATGTTGACAAAAAAATCATATGTTCTATTATAAAAATAATATTTTTGGAACATTTTCATAAGTAGGCCTACTGAATGTTTACTAAGTTGACAATGGATTACACTTGCGATTCGACTTGTTTTATGTTAAATAATATGGCATAATTTTTTGAGTATTTGATAATTTATTACAAATGGGTCGTCTGTGTTGTGTTTATGATTGTGAATATACAAGTATGGTAATTCAGTTCATATTTATATTTTCACGTTTCCTGAAAACAAACTCTCAATGGACATATTGGTTAGAAAAGTTTCGATCAAAATTTTGAAGTGAAAGAGTTCGATAGTTTGTATTAATCATTTTGAAAACCGTTTTATTTTCAAGGAAGACGTTAATTGGAGTGCTAAGAGGAAAACATTGGAGTGCCAAGAGAAGTGATGCATTTCCTTCAATTCCAACTAACTAGCCTATGTGCTTTTTATAAGAGTGAAAGACAATAATAATGATATTAATGAAATCAGTGATCTGCCTTGTGTACCAGTTAGCTTCAAAATATCAAATGATTAGGTTACAAACAGTGCGTAATTTGTGACTGTCGCCTACAATACGGTAGGCCTACCTCTGAGAGGGTGAGGGAGAGTAAATAAATTTATTTTTTCTCAAAGTTTAGATCTAAGATATGTAAAGCAATGGTAAAAATACACAAATGAATGCTTAAATAACACTCTAAAAACAAGTTTTGAGAAGTTGAAATTAAATTTTTTGGATGGATACTGAAGAGTCTGAAGAAGACAATAAGATGTCTCAAACTTGCAAGCCAATTGAAAAAATAACTGGAAATATTGAGGGAAAGGTTAAGAGACGGAAGAAAGTTAGAATGAGCAGCAAGTGAAGTACAAACATTTTGGAAAAAACTGATTGGAATTTGAATGTCTTGAATTTCTATTTTTCACGTAGAATAATAAATCAAATTCTAGTTTGAAGTTCATCATATTGTAATGATTATTAATTTTGTATTGGATTAATTATATTGTAATATCGTAATGTTTAACAATAAAAAGTATGCTATTTCTGTCTTATTTCTTCTGAAGAATAGCAACTTGAACTATTGCTATTACGCTTGGCTAGGCCCATATTGCCGCCATCTTGTTTTGTACATTAAGGTCTGAGAATTGATAGATGGTTATGGTCTGTCCAAGCGAAGAAGACATTCTGGCAAGATTGGAAAATGACTTCAGCTAGGTCAATATTGGTTCAAAAATTATTTATTCGTTCTCAAATTGTAAGAAACTTGAGATCGAATTGATAATTTTTGAACCAATATTGACCGAGCTGGAGTCATTTTCCCATCTTGCTGGAGGGTCTGATTATCATTCACTCACTCATCATAACCTTTGCTTGAAATACTTGCTATTAAGTTAAGTCGAAATTGTAACAATGAATAATGAATACCATGAATACCATCACACTTTGAAAAATCATTTTCAAATATATGATTTGAACGTTTTTGCACTTTGTCACGGTGCTTCAACAGTGATTAAACATGACAGACGTACGTACAACCAGAATCTAATATATTTATCTGCATGCACTTTTGTACAATCTTTCATGCTTACATGTTATGATTCTATGCATGTTATGACTAACTGTAAAATAACAGCGATCGTGCGGGGGGGGGGGAATGATAATAGTTAATAAATCATGCTCAACCAATCTAATGAAAGCCTGATTTGAACTACAATGCCTTAATCAGGAACCGAACTCGAAAGATATATAGGTATTATTTATAAAGATAATGTATATAAATAAATATTTGTTTTTATAAAGGATTTGTGATACAAACGTAGGCCCTCACTCAATAAGATGCAGCATTCCAAATACAAATTAATTCTAGATGAATTAAGAAAAATATTGTTCAAATCGAGGTTGAAAAAGCACTGATGACTGCAGGATATGTTTCACTGATTATCCATGTTGTTTTATTATTCTATCTTTTAGAATTTGTTGAGATTGATCATGTATGTCTTCAAATGAAAACTCATAACATCAAGAAAGGGTTGAATTGTATACCAGTTGGAAACGGTTGAATTGTAAAAAATTTGGTAACTGATAAATTGTGAAAAAATTGACAACGGTTTAATTGTAAACAAATTGACGATTTAATTGTAAACAAGTTGAAAACGGCTGAGTTGTAAATAGATTTTTAAATTCTTCAACGAGTATTTATTGAAATGTATATCACTGAAAAATATTCACTGTGAAGAAACCCATGCTTCTATCGAAGCTACTAGGCTACTGATATTTACACAATATTATGATGATATTGTATCGCATATTTTGCGTTATATCATAGCTATAGTATGTCCAAGCAAAGAAGACATTCTGGCAAGATGGGGAAATGACTCTAGTTCGATCAATATTGGTTTAAAGATTATAAATTGAGTATCAAATTGTAGAAAACATTCTGATCTACAATTTGAGACCAAATTTACAATTTTTGAACCAATATTGACCGAACTAGAGTCATTTCCCCATCTTGCCACAATGTCTTCTTTGCTTGGACAGACTATTGTAATGTTATGATATGATTGTTACAGTAGTGTGTCCTGGCTACTAATCAACCCTGTCTTTTCAACTTTTAAATGTATGGCAAGTGTGGGATTTTTTGAGAATGACGCCCAAATCAAACTAGGCGTAGGCTAATTCTAAAAATTCCCACAACAATTAGTATTTATCTATTATAATCATCAATGTTTCTATTTCAGTTTCAACGCTTAATGAATTTTGGCATTCAAGAAAAAGCTGAAAGGATAGATAAATTCAACTATAATTTTAAAAGATTGTCAAATCATTGTGAAGGAAACCTACCTCTGTCTGGCTATCCTGTAAATTAAAAGGAAAATGTTTTATTTTTATGTTTCTGATGGGGCCTGAACTCATCAGATATCAAATAAACACTGTAAGAAACAACTACCTTGAGATTCAATATCATACGATAATATAGGATATATTTATTGGAAATAGGTATCGATATATTGATGTTTGGAAACATTCATATTTATACACCAAACATCGATGTTTACTGTTAGAAGTTTTTACTTATCAATGGTCTCACCATGCTTTTCCCTAATATAGTACATTACGCCACAAGCCCGGGAAGGAAAAGTTTACAGTATGAGGATAGTTTCCCGGGCGAGGCTTGCCGAGCCTGGGAATAATTCCGAATACTGTAAAAAACTTCCTGGGCGAGTGAGTGTATAATTTTTTTCGGTACACTTCAAATAAATTTTATTAATCTAATCTCATAAATGAACAAAACAAATAGGATTAATGAGAGCTAGACCGGATAACTTACTATACTAGCTTCGGCTGAGCTGAATCTGGAGTAGGCTGAACTGCCAAGTATTGAAAGTTTGCATCACAAGTTTATTGATTTAATCAATTTGATATTACTTAAAAACTATCAGAATACTCGATTTTCTTAGTCCAGAAACGTTTAAGCTCATGATAGTTTTTGTACGATCATCCTAAACTGTACAATAGCAATACAAAGTTTCTTGTTTTTGACAAATTCCTGGCATTTTCACAGAAAAAGATGGTCCATTGTAGTTGTATTTTCTCTCGCTAGATGGCGCAAGCTGTCCAGTGTCCACGCTTGGAAAGAGATGGTCCTTGCATGGAAAGGACTTCTTTCCGCTCGAGGACAACAGCTGATTGATTATGTATGTAAATGACGACTTCCTAGTCTACATAGGGACTGGTAAGCAGCTTATTTCCGTGAAGTGTAGCGAAAAAGTATTTTTCATTCTCAAATGAAAAATACTTTCATTATATTTCCAAATTCATTTATTGAAGTAGAATATGCACAAAACTGTATCGAATATGTCACTGAAATGATTGATGGTGAAACATCAATATTTTTCACCTACAAGTTCAAGAAAGCATCAATGTTGAGGTGAAAAATGTTAGAAGGTTAAATAGCTTGTTAGTCTTTCGATACCCATCCAATACTTCACGATGACTTGAGACGAAATAAACAAGTCCACAACGTAAACAAACAGGGCTGTTACTGTTGCGATGACAAACCAATATGACACACAATAGCCTGTACGTATATGATAGCAACAATATGACACAGTCCCGACAAAAAAGATAAACGACTAGAACACATTACACATTGCCAATGCTATGACGTGTCTACGCTACGCCAAGGTATAGTCTGTTCAAGCAAAGAAGACCCTCTGGCAAGATGGAAAAATCACTCAAGCTCGGTCAATTTTGTTTCAAAAATCATCAATTTGATCTCAAATTGTAGGAAACACTTTGATCTAATATTTAGACCACATTTATAATTCTTGAACAAATATTTATCAAGCTGGAGTCATTTTCCCATATTGCCAAATAGTCTTCTCTGCTTGGACAGACTATGCCTACCCCATACTCAAGGTTATTAAAGACAATGTTAATTCGATTTGGGGAAACTAGAAAAGTGGTAAGGGAACCCAGAAAATGACGTAGTTCTGATCAACCACATTGACAATACTTTTCACTAAAAAATATTAGCGCATGTAGGTCTACTAAAATTTCTGATCTGAACTACGTCAATTTCACTCTCCCCATCCAAAATCAGGCATTTATGGAACAACCTTCTTGTAATAAATAACCTTGCTTCATAATAGTCTGTCCACGCAAAGAAGACCCTCTGGCAAGATGGGAAAATGACTCCAGATTGGTCAATATTAGTTCAAGAATTATAAATTCGATCTTAATAGTAGATCAAATAGTTTCCTACAATTATTGGAAATCAAATTGATAATTTTTGAACCAAAATTGACGGAGCTTGTGTCATTTTCTCATTTTGCCAGAGAGTCTTCTTCGCTTGGACACAATATACACTTTGGTTATTTCCTCTCAAGTAATCGTGAGGAGGGAATAGTTGATAATGCAAATCCCTAGTAAATTGATAAACATCGTTTATCCGTGTAACGCATGAACATTTTCGCGAATGAAAACGTTTGAACTTACCGCGCTGACTTTGCGCACGGACGCGGTGGCCGCGGGTCCCGTTGCAGGACGCTGACTTAGAGAGTCCGTCGACCGCATCGACATTTTTTCGCGATTGTTGTCGTCGTGATTCTGACGCTCCTGTCCGACAAACAGCTCGTAACTGAAATTCAAAAAATGACAACTGAAAATCAAGTTCAATCATGTGGTTCGAGGTCAAGTTTTATCATTAGTTTCAAGGTTGAGTTTGATCACTAATTTCAAGGTTGAAGGTAGGTTTTGATTTGGACGGAATGTAACGACCGTCGGTCGCAATTAATCAGCTGTAGCCAATCTCAGGTCTAGTCTCGTCCTTTAGCTTTAATAAGAAGAGTTGTGATTGGCTACAGCTGATCGACTGCGACCGACGGTCGTTACGTTCCGCACAAACCAAAACCTACCTCTAGGTTCATTATGTGTTTTAAGGTTAATGTTCATAATGTGTTTCACTTCCCATAATTATTGACAATGGGCAAAATTATTGGTTGTCATGGCAAAATTATTATAACACGTTAGAATTTTGAGCTCTAAATTTTTCTTAAATTCCAAATTTTCCAGTCTTGGATTAGTGTTTTGACCTGTGTTTGAGTGCTCTCGGACTTACTAAATTGTGAAAGACTTCTCGGAATCTAAATTACAGTGGAAATAATCAATACTTTTACCATGTTTCCTATTGGCGAAACATGGTTATGTTGGCGAGGTGGAATTACCTTTTGGTCTCCCCACCAAATAAAGCCATACGCTAATAATAATAATAATAATGGGCAAAATATACTTGGAATTTGTTTGTTGAGGTTACCCATATTTCTTGAAACTGCAGTTCTAAATATAAATAAAAAAATGTTCTTTTGCTTGTTGTGCAGTTCACTTACGATTTTTCGAGTCGCGGACGAGTTTCGAACACTGATGCTCATCCTCAACGCTTAGTGTAAATGATAAACATCAATGTTCAAAACGCGTCAGCGACTCAAAAATCGTAAGTTAACTGCACAACAAGCAAAAGAACATTATTTATTGATATTTAGAAATGCAGGTTCAAGAAGTATGGATAACCTCAACAAACATATTTATAGTATATTTTGACCATTATCAATAATTATTGAAGTTACAAACTTCTGATAAGTTTCATACGATTTCTCAGCCATTATTACATTAGAATTTTTTCCTTTCCTCCTATATAGTCTGTCCAAGCAAAGAAGACCCTCTGGCAAAATAGAAAAATGACACAAGCTCGGTCAATATTGGTTCAAAAATTCTAAACTCGTTCTCAAATTGTAGGAAACAATTTGATCTACTATTAGGACTACATTTATAATTCTTGAGGAAATATTAAACAAGCAGGAGTCATTTTCCCATCTTGCCAAAGGGTCTTCTTTGCTTGGACAGACTATACTATTGCAATCTAGTCTTATACATTAGAATTGAATATTATTTTTGAATATGTTATTTTATATTATTGAATATCAATTTCAATATTATTTTACATTTTCAAGACATTTTACAGAGTTTGTCTAACAAGTACTGTAACTGAGGAGAATGACGATGTAGGCTATTATTGCATAGTCGTATTATCTTACTGTACTGTGTACAACCATATTATTTGACCATTAACTAAATTCAATAATTATATGAGTTGCAAACTTCCGATTCATTTCAAGCAATTTCTCAGCTATTTTTAGATGAGGATTGATGATTTGAATAGAATTTCAAATTTTGAGACATTTTACAGAGTTTGTCCAACAAGTAAGCGACCTGTGACAGGAGAAAGACGACGTAGACTTGGCAACACCGCCGCCGTCAGCCTCCTCATTGGTGATTCCGGCCGCCGCCGCCAGGGTCGCATTCTCGGCATCGATAACTGCCTGTGCCGCCGCTTGGTGCGCTGCAGAGCGGGCCGCTCGCCTATTTTCGCGCGCCGCTGCCTGCTCTTCCGCTTCCTGTAAAAAAAGAATGATCAATTCACACCAAATCAGTCAAAGAAAATGTACAGCACTAGAATGAGCCACTGAAGCAACGCCGGCAGCGCTGTGGGTGTACAAAAAGTGTACTAGTTGTCCAACTATAAGTTCTTTTATTGTTTTAGTCTGGTATATTTTTATTTGATTTATCAACAGTTTTTTAATGTGTATAGAAATTTTTTTGTACAAAAGAACAATTATAAATTTCATTTTCATTGTTTTCTTTGCTGAATTATTCCAATTTATCTCTCTAATACGATCTGTATTAAAAAATCTTCAGTATGCTATTTAAACCATGAAATATATCATGAAAGTAACTTTTTATCATAAATTTATCTTTCCTACATAAAAGTTTATCAAAATTCTGGAGAAAAATAGGAAAAGCCTATATTACATCTTCCAAATCATGTTGATTTATCTGATTTCGATTATGTACATACTCGTATATGATGTAGGCCTACATATTGTACAAATGAGATGGAATGAAATTTAAACTCTTTACAGTTTTCTATAGATGGTAATGAAGTGATGACATTCAACTAGCAAGTACAAGAATTATTAATAGCAAGCAACTTACACGTTGGAGAGAGATAGTACACAAATATGCAAGTGAAGAGATTCAAATGCATCCACTCTATTCATGTAACTATATTATTAATAATAATTTATTCTATAATTTACAATGGAGAGAACAACTGTAATTTCTCCCAAAACTGTTCCTTTTCCATTAACACTCAAACATGGGAATATTCTGAATGAGTGAGTGGGTGAGAGAAAGAGTATGAATGAGAGAGAGAGAAAGAGAAAACTTACTCTCAACGCTTCCTCTTCAGCCGCTTCTTCCTCCTCAGCTTTCTTTTGCAATTCGTCGTAAGACATGGCGACAATGGCCAAAATCAAGTTAACAAGATAGAACGAGCCTAGAAATATAATAACGATGAAGAACAGCATGTGCCACGGGCCAGCCGATCTGAGCACCTGCAAAGAAACACAACAAACAATAATTGTTAATTGAAAAAAAACATGTGAATAGAAGTGAATACTATCCAAAATGCCCAAAAGGAAATGTTATTCCAGGGTCTTTGTCCAAAAGGTATATTTCAATTACTATAGAAGTCACGGGTATAGTCTATCCAAGCAAGGAATACATTCTGGCAAGATGGGTCAAGATGACTCCAATGTTGATTAATTATGAATTCGGACACTGTGATAAAACATAATGTTTTCTACAATTTGAGACTAAATTAGAAATTTATGAACCAATATTGACCGAGCTGGAATCGTTTTCTCATCTAGCCAAAATGTCTTCTTTGCTTGGATACGTTATACATGTACCAAAGATGCAATTGAAACATTGAGTTTTATACTATAGAGCAACGCACACTGGTTTTATATTTCCGTTGTTACATTCAGTTTTCAACACAAAGTTTTCTATTGCATCTTGTGCCCGCGACATGTATTAATGGAAACCTACCTTAAATAGTAGTTCCGTAGCCCGCAACACAGGTTTCTATCCTATTGAAACTCGGGTTTTTGAACGAGTTCGCGTTCCAAGCCATCTTTCAAGGCTATCTTAGCATTGTAGGTTAGTTGCTGTATTAATTTTTTGATGTTTTTTATATCAGTGTTCAGTTAGCCTCAAAAGCAGCTGGAACGCTCAATCACTCAAAATCTGTTTCATAGTAGCCGATACCAAATCAAGTTAGTCCACACTGTGCTTATCACTAAATTGAAACGCATGAAGATAGTAGAATATAAACAGGGTACTCCCTTTTCTGGTCAGCTGATATAAATTTTGTTGAATTGAACCAAACGAGTAAAATGTTGGTTGAGTCAACACAACACTTACCAGCTGATAAAGGTTCAAGCTAGGTTTAAGCCCAGGTATATATACAGTCCTATTAAGGCCTATTACAATAGTCTCTCAAATAACCTTAGCTTAAAGCTACAGTATTTTATGGTCACCTAATTTAAAATTTGATGAAATTAAAACCAAGGAATAAAATTCCAATTGAGACACCACACTACTTACAGCTGATAAGGATCTAAGCTAGTTTTAAGCGAGTGTTATTACAATAATCTCTTGAATAACCTTAGCTACAGTATTTTCCGGTCAGCTGATCTAAAATTTTTTGAAATTTAACCCAAGGAATAAAATGTTAGATGCTTAGGCTACAGCTGATGAGGATCTAAGCTAGTTTTAAGCGAATGTTATTACAATAATCTTTTGAATAACCTTAGCTACAGTATTTTCCGGTCAGCTGATCTAAATTTTTTTGAAATTTAACCCAAGGAATAAAATGTTAGAATAAAATGTTAGCTTACCAGCTGATTATGTTAGAATAATTGCTGTTGATAAATGTTGATAAACAGCAGAAAACTGCTGTTGATAATGTTAGAATAAAATGTTAGCTTACCAGCTGATAAAGGTTCTCCCAGTAATCTTGGGTCATGAGACGAAAGGCTGAGAGAAACGCCCAGCCGAACGTATCAAAACTTGTGTAGCCATAGTTGGGATTCTTGCCGAACCCTTGCAGGCACATGTAACCAGGCTCACATTGTCTGAAAACACACACAGAATCAATGAAAAACTTCACAAACTAGGCCTATTCTCATTACGTTTTCAATTCAATTCAAGCGTCCCCAATTCATATCAGGGCTATTCACTGTCCAGAAAATTATAATCAAGACAATATTGAATCGACCGATATTATATACTTCAATAAATGCTTAGTGCTAAATAATGCTTACTTCCATAATGCTTATAGTGATCTAAAATTCACCAATGACCATACGCCAACGGTATACAGGCTGGGTATCTACAAACATTTCAATAGATATGGGAATAAGTTTTTTGAAATAAATATCGAATCTCAAAGAACTAGATACAATCAACATAGATTCGAAAGATACGTTTCAAACCTCACAATAATTCTAAAACAACTCATCTATATAGCTCACAAGATCATGAATAACTTCCCAATTGATCTCACCAATCATACATCAACTGAATATGTTTCATCAGATGCGAAAAGTTGAATAATCTAGGCATAAGTTTATTATTTTGACATTAACATTCCATGGACCATATTCCTTTCCCAGATTATCTCAATGGATACAGGGTAGCACAGAGAGACGATAAAATTTGAAGTAATACGTAGCCTACGTGAATAAAGAAAATGTAATCATTCGTTTCATTGCTGAAAATATAAAGTGGAATAGTTGCCATAAAGAGTTCTAACAATGAAAAAAAGTAGTTTCATAAGTTATGTCCTTCATATGTCGACCATTCAAGCTAAATAGATCAAGTCAAAGAAGATTTTTTCATCTCAACAGAAAAGGAATATAGAAAATACTTTTAAAAAATGTATCAAAAACAATAATATCTCGACAGAAATTAACCTATAGCCTATAATTGATTATGTTAATTTATTGGGAACTACATGATGTTTTAAAACTTGAAAAAAGGAATGAATCAACTGGATTTTACTCACCCCGCACCTGAAGAATTTCCGCACAGTGGATAATTATTATCTTCACCAAACCAGTTGGCTGAAAATGAATATATCCTATTAATGTTAACGTCCAAAATAATTATTGATAATGCTATAAAAAGAGATGCAATCAAATTGTTTGAGACTATGGTTGCTATCAAATCAATTTTATTTATTTATTTTTTAAATTTTATTTATTTAAATTTATTTAATATCAAGTTACTGTTTGTCCCTTCTCCAATTTTCCATAATACTGGAAGTCCAAATATTTAGGTTATGCCATTTTAGCGAAAAAGCGTTCACTATGTCACTATGACTTCTAGGCCCACTTTGAATTTAACAAAGCCAATCAAATGTAGCCAATCACAGCTCTTGCCTTCAGCTCTTGTCAGGGAAAGTACGGTATAATTTAAATTGAATAGGGCATAGAGAACATGATAAGCAAATGAGCAAAAATATGGAATTCACCAATAATTAATTTTCTGTCAGCTTCTAAATTTTTGATAAAAGAAATACTTTGATAGAACAGAATGAATAATAGATTTCCATAATACGTTGAATTGAACAATTATAGTTCTAAAATGAAAGAAGTCTTCTGCCTCAAGGATTGTCTAGAGATTGTCTAGTGACCAGAAATTTTCACATTTTAATTCTTAGTTTATTGCAAAACTATGAGGAACTTAAAACTATGAGTACAAAATTCCAACGGATTCAGATTCGTGTTGTTAATCTCTTTGTATGCATGTTTTCAAATTTGTTTTTTGATGCTTCTTTTGGAAAATAGCATTTTTTAATTTTGAATCCCAAATTAACAAAAAAACTAGGAGAGATAATCGAAAAATGGAAAGAGTAATACAAAAAGAACAGTATAATGATGAGTATTGCAAATTTTCAAGGAAATATTTCCTTACTTAGATTCCCTTCATTACTAAGATTTTTACGATTTAAAACCAAGGAAAATGCCTACGTTTTAGCTTGCTTGGTGTGAAGTGGAATCTTGAGCTGTGATGAGCTACAGCTAATTGACTGCGGCCGAATGTTCCGCATGGAAGAAGACCCACCATTACACGCACACACACGCAAAAAGTTTGTTTATTTCGTCTCAAGTGATCGTGAATAGGGTTTATGTTAAAAGATATTTATATCACTTAAATAGATGTCATTGATTCGATAGGGAAGTATGTTGATGTGACTGAGAACTAAGCTTAATTAATTGTTTGTACTCACTGTCATTGCTCATCCATCGGTGCCAATTCTCGTCGGTGAGATTACCGGCAGAACCGTCTTCAGGAAAATTTCTAATGCACTTTTGTGTTAACACGCCCATGTAGATTTGTAGACCCATCAGCGCAAACACTGACAATGAGAACATCGTCAGAATGATCACGTCACGGAGGTTCTTCACTGACTCTATCACGGCGCCGACGATAGTCTTCAAACCTGGACACAACAATGCAAGCAGTTTAAAATAACAAAGTTCATATTATTCAATGTTCAACTCATGTCTTAAATCAGTGAATATAAAGTATATATTCTGTACATATTCTTTGCTTAAATTCAATAAGCTCCTCTCAACTTGATCAATTAAAAATGATTATTGTCTGGATTACTGCCATCTTGATAATTACGTTTTTTATATGACTCCATCCATCCCACAAAAGTGGGTAATGGATGAAGCAGAAGGTATTATAGGTAATGAAGCTTGGTGAATACATGATGTACGCAGAGACACATAATAAGTTTGCCAACTTTTGTTCAATCTAGTTAAATTATTTGAATAAAAAACAAAAACCCGGACGTTCAAAAAGTGTGGTGTAACGGGGCTTTGGTTTTCTCTTTTATACATGATTCTTTATTGAATAAGCTATGATGATAAACTTTTCTTAAATAACTCAATTCCATTTGTGTTTTCTGTGGGGTAACTTACTAAATGGTAAGTCGAATGTGAGAAAAAACCGGAAGGCTACCGGTATGCTTTTTTCAATCTTTAAAATAGGCTTGATATTAAATTTTTTATGGTACGTACGTCTATTCAAAGTCTATTACAATTAAGTTAATTTACTAAGGCCTAAGTTAGGCTACCTACTTCCCTGATTTTTTTTAAAGAATTCCGTCAAAACTCGAAAAAATACCTGAAAATCGTGTAAATTCAGCTCATATTGTTGAATTTATTTTGAGAAAATCGTGTTTGGAAATTATCATGCACTGGAGCCTGTTCTACTCACCATTTCAACGATGATTGTTGTAAGAGGGTCCTGCTTGGATAAACTTCACCCAAATCTACAATAATATATCCACTATTGTTTGAAAAACTGTCATAGGCTTCAATAGAATTATGTAGATTTTCTATGGAAGTTGAAATAAGTGGGACATGATGATTTACATCAGTGCCGGTACTTGTTTCATGTTTGAATCCTCCTTTCTGTTTTTTGAAAACTCTTTTCAAGCGACCCATTATTGTATTCGAAGATATTCACTGATCACAAATAAAATAATTAAAACATACTTTGACGTTCTAGAGATTAAACAATGGATGTACAAATACAAAATATTGCTACTGTAGGTACTTTGGTAAGCAAACTCGATTTTTTCACAATGACCTTGACATCCATGACCATGTCTTTATTGTAGGTTATGTTTATCAAATCAGGTTCACAGCTGATACTGAACAGAAAAGAGGAATAAAATTATTTGGATTAATAAACCAAGTAAATGTGGAAATAATCAATATAAAACAAAAAATGTGTTAGTGAATATTCCACACAGAATATTTTTCCTCATTTGTTCACTAACATTATGATAGAAAATTGCCTTTGCTTGAAGCGATATGATTCAAGTGGCATTAAAAAAGAGGGAATTTCAAACTAAAATATTAGACCAAAATATCATATTATTTCTTTAAAAATCAAAGGGAGCCTTTCTCAGTCCCCTCAAAGGTGGTCATGATACCTGAACTTTGTTATCCGATCGTTTGTTCCAAGATTATTTAATGTTTCAGGTTTTAATTTTTCTAATACATTTTTTTACATCCCAACGTCGCATTGTTTCGACGATGCGCCTATATGCATTGTGAATGTTTAATCTTTTATGTCAATAGATGAATTATTTCTATTCATATTTCTATATGCTTGGATTGTGAACATTTTTCTTAAAAAATTAGTTTGATCCAGTTGAAAAATGGTTTAAAACCCAATCCATGCAGGACACAGAGACCTGCATGGGTTCATGTTCCAGGAACTTCTATAAAAGCTTCCGTAGTCAGGCCATTAACAACTTTCAAATTTCAAAATTTTGCCATGGAAAGGGCAGGACATGCAGTTTGCATGGCTCTGTAGAACAGATATAGGGAGAGGCTGCTGAATGGGCCGTTATATTCGCTTCAGGAGTGGTATAACAAGGGGCCTCATATGGGGTAGCTGGTACCTCAACAATACGATAATGCGGAGAACCATGCTTTGCTTGAAAATACAAGAATGACACTGCCGATCTAGTATAGAGACCCTAGTCCTTGACAACGATTTCAAGTAGTCCCTATCCAAGTAAAAACAATAATCTAAAACATTTTCAACTACCAATAAGCAGAAACTAACATAATAAGTGTGGAAGGGAATAATATTTTCTACAAAAATACATAATTTTATAGGCTTACATATTTGCAGAGCTCTGAATAAAAAAATATAATTATATTATAGTCCTATAGAGGCTATTATCTATCTAAGAAAGACTTCATATTTTTTCATCACGTTGTCATTGTATCAAGGGTGTATCACGATTTATTTTGAAAAAAAAGATAATAACAATTGGTTCAACAGTTGATTCATCTTTAGTGATTATAGTGTATTGTTAAAATTATTGGCTTAGAATGAACTAAAAATAATTAAATCTGAGTTTAACAATTTGGCACAAACAAAAAATTCAGATAACGATGTAGGAAGTTGCTGAAAAGTGAACAAAAATGTGAAAAGTGAACAAAAATAGTGGCGAGTAAATAAAAATGTAATTCTTTCTAGATGGAAAATTTATTAATAATGTAAATTGATATTGATACGCTTCACGTATTTTTCCTGGCTTTGATATAATTATTCATTCATTCATGACTGTCAGACGACCCTCAAAGTATTAGAACTACCTGAATAACTATAATTAAAACTATTATAGATAACTGGCATGACCTATGTACCAAATTTTTGAATAACAATAATAAATGATACGGTTGATGAACAAATAATAAGGCAATTAAAATAGCATGAATAATACAGCCGACTTTCATGATAATTATAATTGTATATAGTTGAAAACTCACCAGGTACGATGGCTACAGTCTTCAAGGCTCTCAATACTCGAAAAGTTCTTAGAGCTGCCAGGTTTCCAAGATCTATCCCCATAGTAACATAGCTGTCAAATTAGTACAAAACACATTATTTAAAAACTTGGACAACAATATCAATATTTTTCAATTATATACATAGAGTTTCAAACTAGAGAATAAATAGATAAATCACTCCATAATTATTTCTATTGTATGTTAGTTACATATAAGTAAGTTATAGTTGATACCTACATTTTCGTTTAATTCAGTTATGCTCTTTCTGAATCATCAGAAAATGATAAGGAAACCATCAGGAAAAAAATTAAAACACACCTATAATGGTTCCTGATGGTTTGGAATGCATCTAAAATTCGATTTTTCATGTTCTGTCACTCAAGCTTGAGTGTAGAGCCGGGTTCGTGAGACATTAAATCAACTATGCCTACAGTGTCGACTATACAGAGTGTTTCAGGAGGAATGTGCAATTCTTCTCAGGCTGATTCTTTACACCAAATAGACAAAAAAGTTCCATGGGACCAACCCCGATAAGGCAAAAACGCTTTGTTACCGAGATAACAATGCCGGAGGATTGAGATTTTTCAAAAAAAAAATATTTTTTCTAATTTTCTAGTGGCTTTAGTGAGGTTCTAAAATAACCGATTTCCATGTAAAATCAGCTGCGGAATTCAATATAAAACCGGTTTCAAGTTTGTAACTTTAACGGTTATTGAGATAATTGGAAAAATATGCTAAAAAATGTCATTTTGCAACAATAAGGGTTACAACTGGATAAGGAATCATAAAATTGTATTTTTCATTAATGGAAGTTGAAGACAGTTGGACTCTAAATGAAAAGTTTAATGGCGGCGATTGTGGAAATCTTACCCAAATCTCAGTAATAGCGATCAAAAATCGCAAAATTGACAAAACATTTATGTTTAGTAGCAATTTTGCTATTTTTGATGTGCTATATTAATTATTTGAAAAAGTTTAATAGCGGCGATTGTGTAAATCTTACCCAAATCTCAGAAATAGCTATCAAAAATCGCAAAATTGACAAAACATATAATAGCACAAGTGATAAATTTGTGTTTAGTAGCAATTTTGCTATTTTTGATTGCTATTTCTAAGATTTGGGTAAGATTTACACAATTGCCGCCATTAAAATTTTTCTTTAGAATCCGACTCTCTTCAACTTCTAATAATAAAAAATACAATTTTATGATTCCTTATCCAGTTATAACCCTTATTGTTGAAAAATGGCGTTTTTTAGCATATTTTTCCAATTATCTCAACCGTTAAAGTTACAAACCTGAAACTGATTTCATTGAATTCCTCAGGAATTGATTATTTTAGAACCTTACTGAAGCCTCTAAAAATTAGAAAAATTAATTACTTGGAAAAATCTCAATTTTCCGCCATTGTTATTTCGGTAACAAAGCGTTTTTGGGGGCTGGTCCCATGCAACTTTTTTGTCTACTTTTTTAAGATTTACACAATCGCCGCCATTTAACTTTTTCTTTAGAATCCGACGCTCTTCAACTCCCATTAATGAAAATACAATGATTCCTTAACCAGTGTTAACCCTTACTGTTGAAAAATGGCGCTTTTTAGCATATTTTTCCAATTATCTCAATAACCGTTGGAGTTTCAAACTTAGAACTGGTTTCATTGAATTTCTCAGCTAATTTTATAGGAATTGATTATTTTGGAACCTCACTAAAGCCTCTAAAAAATTAATATTTTTTGAAAAATCTCAATTTTCCGCCATTGTTATTTCGGTAACAAAGCGTTTTTGGGGGCTGGTCCCATGCAACTCTTTTGTCTACTTGGTGTAAGGAATCAGCCTGAGAAGTATTGCACATTCCCTTTGTTGTAACACTCTGTATATTCACTGAACTATGCCTTATTAAGATTATATTGAAAGATATAATTGTGTTACCATGCTTTCTTAGCTCTGTAATAAGTTTTATTGGCCAGTAGGCTACAATAGGATTTATCTAGACATCATCCTCATCAAGAATAATCAACTTATGAAGCTCTTTCTTACTTTATTTTACTGTATAATTACCGGTACCTTATTTTATTTTTTTGAAGTATAAGTTCAACAGAACTTTGTCTCGACTGATGTGTGTTTCACAGTTATAGATTAACTATTTTATGTATTACAAAGTTCAAAAAGCAATTTGAATTTATAATTTATGAATAATATTTTAAGCTGGAAAAGAAATTGCAGAAATAAAAAATTTCAAGTTAAAAATTTTATGAAGTTATCTTTAAATGGAAAGCCTTTTTATCAAAGTCACTGTCGAATAAATTCATCCTCTTGTTGAAGAATTTTGTTATTGTTGAGCATTGCAAATCCACACGATGAGTGAAAAAATATTAATAAAAACTGAGATAGAATAATGTCAGTATAGTAATTGTTACAAGAGTCGAACAAGTTATACACATTTACAGTAAAAAATAAATTTTTGAAAATAAATATAACTCAACTATCTTAAATGTTAAAATAAATTGTAACACTCGTATCAAATCTTCATTCTCGATTACTTATAAATATGATATTGTACAAAAGCAATCGACTATCTAATAATATTTTTTACTACATAATAAGAATTATCATCATTCAACGGAGCTAACTAAAAAATTTCACCATAGAACTATTCTAAACGGATTGATTAATATTTGAGAAAAAAGTTTACAAGAAACACTTCTGGATGCTATGGATATAATAATCTACCTGATAGGTACTCAAATTATTACCGTTGTACACTAAAGACACCGATACAACACTATATTTCCGTAAAACTCAATTTTGTGATGCAGAACAATAGTATCCAAACTATATTTCATAGAATAAGTTTTATTTACAAGAAGGAGGAGAAAGAAATTCAATTAGGTATAGTCTGTCCAAGCAAAGAAGACCCTCTGGCAAGATGAGAAAATGACTCCAGCTCGATCAATATTGGTTCAAAAAATATTGATTTGGTGTCAAATTGTAGATTAAAATGTTCCTACGATTGATACCAAATTCATAAGCTTTGAACCAATATTGACCGAGCTAAAATCATTCTCCCATCTTGGCAGAGGGTCTTATTTGCTTGGACAGACTATACCTATCTCGAAAGTCAATTCAATTCAATCGCTGTTGAATGACATAATTTGAAAGACATCAATAAATATTTACTTGCATTGGTTGCGTCAAATGATGCCATTCAACGGCGATCAAAGTTGATGGGCTTTCAAGCAAGTTTCAATGAAATAAGAAACAATAATCTGCGAGATGACTACCCTACACTCTATCACGGGTAGAATACGTTAGCGGGTAATTAAACTTGTTATGACTTATTTCCTCTTAGAGCTACTATATTCATTAAAACTTTTAAAAAAGTTGCCAAATTAAAAAACAATTGTATCTCAAAAACGGTTGATGGTACAGAGTTGCAATTGGTTTTTTTTCTTTTATAAATTTTATTGTCTACAAAAAAGGTCCTATAAAATTTTCTTGTATGACGCTTGGTTCGGCCACAATTCACTAAAAACAATTCCCAGTAGGTAAATTCTACGGTTTTTTCAAGATGGCGGCGGAAGCTCACAAGGGACTCTTGGGGACTTTTAGTATGTTATTCAGCGCCCTTTTCTGATCATATCTGCAAATTTTCAGCTAGGTCCTCCGACTTTTACTTTTTTTGCTTAATTTGACTGGACGAGTAATTTTAAGTTTAAAACTTGTAACTAAGTTAATACTTGTGACGTGTGTATAACCATTATTAGAGAAAGGGTAGCGTATCCTCAGAATGATGCTTTCTCCATTCTATAGTCTGTCCAAGCAAAGAATACCCTCTGGCAAGATGGAAAATGACTCCAGCTTGGTCAATATTTGTTCAAGAATTATAAATATGGTCTTAATAGTAGATCAAATTCTTTCCTACAATTTGAGATCTAATTGATAATTTTTAAAAGAGCTAGAGTCATTTTTTCTTCTTCTGCAAGACGAGGGTGTTCTTTTCTTGGACAGCTATACGTATATTATGGTATAACCAGAGTTCAGTGTAATGGTTCTGTTGGATTTCGAGTTACTAAAACACTTCCCAATTCAAATTTGTTCTGGGAATGAGTCCCTCTCCTATCAGTCACTTCCGCTAGATGGAGATCATGAAATTGCATACTATGCAATAAATTTCACAGATAATAGTTCTATACACTAGTATTTCTTAAAAATGTTCAATTCGTGGATCTATAGTTTTCTTCTGTTCAATAGTTTTCTCTCAGAATCTCAAGTGAATGAACTGATGAATATTATTGCTGTTCAACCAATATTTTTGAGTGAAGTTTATTACTATCTAAGGAATGATTCTTTGCAATAAAAATTAAAAATCTACCAACAGTAAATACCTATCTATGTTTTCGAATATGATCAAAAATACTTTCAATCAATAACACAAATGTTAAAAATACTACTAAAATTCTACACTAAATAATTTCATTGAACTATAAATCAACTAATAGATTCACGAACTATACAGTTCTTATTGATACTATACACAATAATGGTTCAAACCATCTATAAACACTAATGAAATATTATTACAAGTATTATCAATATTTAGAACACTCATTATTCACTAATAATTTTTTATGTTGAAGCAAACTATAAATTTGAATAAAACACCTTCATTGTAATAATATTCTGTTCTATAACTATTGAGGATATGCCTACATCAAATAAAAAATTCTAAACTAATCGATGTTAGTTGGAATAATATCAGTTTTTTCTAACTATGAACCAAGAACAACGGCTTTTTCAAATCACTTTTGAGAAATAAAATATAAATTTAGGCAAGTGAGAACAAAGGTTGTCAGATCCACAACATTCCTGATAAAAGTGTAAATTTTCAATTAAAAATTCTGTACCGGTACCTAGATAAGAATAATATTTAAAAAAAGTGTACAGCATTGTAAGATATCCAAGTCTGATTCCATAATAAGATCTATAATTGAAGTAGCCTATAGTAAAATAATATAATAATTGATATTATATGACTCGATATTGAACCACTGAAACTAAAAATATGAAAACAGCCCGAATGGGTATGACTTGATAAATTTAAACCTTATAATACTCTTGAAATGCGAGAAAATATGTTTATTATAATTGTACGAAATGAAATTAATATCAATATAATAATTATTTTGCGATGTTTTGAAAGCCAATTGTTCTTGGGATCAGTAGAGCAGTAGATTTTAATTAGAATGACGACTGAATATAAGAAAAATTAAGTTTTAAGTTATACTTAATCCAAGGTTTCTCATTCCTCATTCTATGTATTTTCCATTCAGTCGCCATTATAAAAAGATTCTACTCGCCCAAGACGACCTATTTATGATAGAAATGATCACGAAAAGTAAACTATATAATTATTATATTATAGATCTATCTATATTCTAGACAATTTTAAACACAACATGTAGACAAAACATTCAACACACAACAAATTAATATAAGTGAGTAAAAATGTTCAATCCAACATGACCTTAATGAAGTTAAATCAACAATACGTTGTGAACTCACGTTATCAAACTATTTATAGATGGTGGCGATTAAACTGTAGGAAAATAACTAATGATGAATGGAAGGTAAATACCATTTTTTATGGGTATCCTTATGTTATTGAGAGTCACACGAGGTATCCAAGAAATAACAGCTGATCAGATTGTTGGAACTTATTATACAAGGGTGCCCACAAAGGATGGGGAGGATTTTTACTAAAATTTTTCAAGAGGGGTTCCAAAAAACGTTTCGGAGGGTTGAATTGAAAAAAAAAAACTATAGGGTTGAAACTTCTAATGCAACGTTTACACCGGAATGTTAATAACGTCAAGTACTTTTGTGAATAACGTATAAATTATATGGACTTATATATATTATATAACTTATTATATAAAAGTTATTAATAAATGTTATTAACATTCCGGCGTAAACGTGGCATAAGGGTGAGAATATGTCCTTATTTATTTTGATATTACAAAAACATTCTCGTTGAAGGGAATCTCGAATCATGAACTTTGATGGATGGAAGGGGGTGGTGTGGTGCAATATATGGGGGACGACGCAAAATTCATCCTCGAATGAGAGTCATAAGGTTCAGTGGGTGGACACCCTTGTATTAGAACTTATCAGATTTTTATATTAGATGTTTCAATACTAGTAATACTAGTTACAATTGCTGAGATACTCACAAACTATGCATCATAAACATGATGATGTGAGAATTATAATTCATAATAAATACCGGTACATATCTTTTAGAAATAAAAACTATTAAAAAAATCACAATAAATAGGTTAACATGTCTTCCAGTAAGATCATTCTTGATCAGCTATTATTTCATAGTAAATACACACCAGCAAAGGAAGAAACACAATAAATACAATGAAAATTTATTACGAATGTTTTGTTGGAATTATAAGGCATTGAGTTCAGAAATAACCTACATTAGAAGCTTTATTATGCATATTAATATGTACCATTAACGCGTGATGGGAAGGTATTTAATACACAGGGAAACAGCGATTTACATAGAAATAAACTAGACTTGTCTATTTATTTATTTGAAAAATAATTGTATTGATGTACTCGAGAATCCTTTAGCTCAAATTAGTACAATAATTGTTATGTTGAAAAAAAAAACAAAATTTGAAATAAACTGAAAACGGCTGAGAAGGAATTAGATGAAAAGAGGGATGAAGAAGAAAAATGAGAAGAGGTGAAAAAGAGGAAAAAGGGGAAGAAATGGAAATTGAGGAGAACCGACAAAACAAAGAGGAAGAAAAGGAGGATAAAGAAGATAAAGAAGATAAAGAAGAAAAAGAAGATAAGAGAAAAATATGATGATAATGATGATGATGATAATAATGAAGAAGAAGAAAAAGAAGAAGAAGAAGATGATGAAGAAGAAGAAGAAGAAGAAGAAGAAGAAGAAGAAGAAGAAGAAGAGATTGATCGGTTAATTGTATGAATTATTGATAATGATATTGAATTAATATAGGCCTACTTGATCAATTATTTATTAAAATGGAAAATTATAATAATATCAATGATATATGGCGGAAGTTGGGTATTCAAGTGTAAGTTCTCTTGAAAGTATACAATGAAGAAAGTATACAAATTTATAATTTTTGAACAAATTTTGACCGAGCTGGAGTCATTTTCACATCTTACCAGAATGTCTTATTTGCTTGGATATCAATAATGGAGGAGTACGGTATTCTAATTATATCGAAAATATAATTACTAGTACGGTAGCAAGTTTTTTGATGGTTATTTACTCAGTAAGGGTAAAAGTAATTCCACTTCTAGGATTCAAATGCCAAAATGCTCCCACTTAATTTAAGCATAATAGATTTCTGTTCTAGATCTTCAATTGATTTAAGAACGAAAAAGATCGTTTAAAAATGTCAATCCTGCAATTCCAATGTTTCTCAAGATTAACATTTTGTCATTCTTTGAATAGAATTGAGTTTTCGATCATCATCAGTTCATTGATAACTTTCTCCGAACTATAAAATTATTTTTCAATCTGATTCAAGATAACAATGATAATGGAAAATGGAAATCCCCTTTTTCATTATTGTTGAATAATATTCAGCTGCATTTTTGTTTGATAATTTTGATGTTATTCTATTCCGCATACATGTATACCATTATCATTTTTCAATATCTTGGGTTATGTACTTGTGATTTTTCCTTTTCTAATAAGAAAGTTAGTAGCTGGAAGTCAATTTTTGTTAGATAGAATAGAAACTGTGACGAAGCTGAAACTCTTTCCAGTGAAATAACTTTTTCCAGTGAAATTGAAAAAAAATTAATTTTATTTTGAATACGATATTGTTGAAAATTAGAATAATTCACTTCCAAGTTATAGAGCATGTTGTTTGATAAGATTCTTCATTAAGTCTTGTGGTTGGCAATCTGAATTTCAATTGAATTGTTTATAATTTGTTTTCAAATCAATGATTGGTGATACTTTTGAATTCTATTTAGGGGGTAAAATTGTTCAAATCATTGTTACAATAGCTGTAGTCTGTCCAAGCAAAGAAGACCCTCTGGTAAGATGGGAAAACGACTCCAGTTCTGTCAATATTCTTCAAAAAATATCGATTCAGTCTCAAATTGTAGATCAGAATGTTTCCTACGATTGAGACTCGATCAATAATTTTTGAACCAATATTGACGAGCTGGAGTCATTTTCTCATCTTGCTAGAGCAGGGTCTTTTTTGCTTGGACAGACTATAGAATCAATTCCGACTGTCTGTTAATGATATTGTAGTTTGTTTTCAAGAGGAGTAAAATTAGATTTTCCGTAATACAGGTTTGTTGGAATGATGTGATGTGTATTTGAACTGATAAATACATTTCATAATTCGAAAAATTCAGTGTCAATTCGAAGAACATGAACTTAGGGGAATTCGACTTCAGAAGCTAGACTATGTAGTTGGATGATAGTGGGGGAGGGAGCTAGTTATGTTCTACATTTCTAGTTCTCTACTCACGCGAGGGCAATAACTACGAAGTCTAGCCAGTTCCATGCGTCTCTAAGGTACGTGAAAGGCTGAAGAATGAAACCCCTCGCCATCACCTTGACAGCAGACTCGAACGTGTAGATACCCGTGAAGATCACCCTGAAAAAACATTAAACAATATTATAATGAAATTATACTCGAAACCGTAGATACCACCCAGCTAAAAACAACAATGTCCTCGAATTTTACTCTGCAAAAACATCCTGAAATGTTCTGGAATTATAGCCTACTACCTATATAATCCTTCCCCAAGCTTGAGCTGCTTGCTCTTTTAGGGAAGTAGCTCCTTATGTTCATTCGCATTTGTTATTGATTAATTTTGCTGTTCTATTTGTACATTGTAAATTTTTGTAATGCTTTTTCGAGGATTAAATAAATAAATTGAAAAAATACTTGAGAACGTAAATATCACCCGGCAAAAACATCCAACAATTTATTCGAAACTCAAATAATCACAGATGCAGCAGTGAATTAAGCGTGATAGAAACACCAAATATAATTTTTTAAATTATGAAATAATAACATTAATTCTTAAAACACCAAATAGTACTAGAATCTAGAATATTAATCGTTTAAAAGAATAGAATACTCAATTGTCCCTACTTTTATTTAGTAAATTCGAGAGCGATATCGCGCAAAAATTATACAATAAAAAATATGCATCGCTTTTGCGGTGAAAAAGTACCTTGAGGATGGGTGCCGCTTGCTTTGGTCACATTCCGGTCACCCATCCAAAAGGATTTTTTGATCAATCAATCAATCAATCAATTAATCAATCAATCAATTAATCAATAAATCAATCAATCAATCGATAAAATTGAATAACTAATAGTTATCATAAACCACTCTAGTGGAATTTACTCTCCAGTTGCGATCTCTTTGTAACAAATTTATAAATGAATGAATTTAAGATTCCAATTTTCCAACTCTTAAGTCGCTCAGCTTTTCAGTATCTCCACTTTTAAATCGCGCAACTTTTCAGTTGCTCAACCTCGTTAAACACAATGGTTTCTAGTGACAGTGTACTCACTCGGTCGACTCGACGGTTGGTGTGGTGGGCATTATCATGAGTATGCAGTTGAACAGGATGGTACAGATGATGAAGATGGAGAAGAGCGGATGAACCAGGATGTAGATGGCGACTCGTCGGATCGGATTGAACGGGTCGAGAATCCACATCGCGTCTGTTGCGCTGAACCTGAATATGTCTTTACCCTTGCTCACCACAACAAACGTCTGCAAAAAATAATACAATCAATATAAATCATCACACTGACAAACGGTGGGTTTTACCAGAAACAATCGAACAATCAATCCATATTATTACACTGACAAACGGTGAGTTCAATAGAATACTTGGTGGAAAATCGAAATAACTTTCACAAGTTAAACAAAAACAAATCTGAGATCAAATTTGAATCCGGAAGATTAATTCAAGATCAAATTGAATGACCAGATCGTAAACTTTTAAGGTACGATTCCCAAGCGGCAGCGGCGGCTCGAGCTGCCCGGCTCTAATTTCGCTGCTAGAGCGGCTCTAGCTGCGCTGCTCCAGCTATCACAACTCTATTCACATAACTATATTATGTATGTTCACTATATGTCATTAGGGCTACTAATGTATACTCAATTAATAAATAGTGAAATTCACTTGAAAAAATGGCTTAAAGAGAGTGAATTTCACTATTTATTGATTGTAACAATATGATGTTATCATATGATTCCAATATAGTTACTAAGTTGATTTAATTAAATAAACAGTTAGTCTAGAATCAATATAATTAAAAAATGGTCATTTAAAATAGTGTATATTATTCAATTCCTAACATTGATTAAGTATAATCAATAAATATAGTGAAATTCACTTGAAAATGGCTTAAAGAGAGTGAATTTCACTATTTATTGATTGAGTATAATAGTTAAATTCACTTGAAAATGGCGTTAATGAGAGTTAATGAAATGAAAGAGAGTTAATTTCATTATTTATTGATTGAGTATACGTGTGTAGTGGCTCTAGTAACAGAGTAAACTTCTATAATATAGTTATGTGAATAGAGTTGTGGAGGCTAGAGCAGCGCAACTAGAGCAGGGCAGCTCTAGCAACAAATTTAGAGCCGGGCAGCTTGAGCCGTGTCATTCAACCGGCCGCTTGGGAATCTTGCCTTTTACCTGGAAACTCGACTCAATAGTACAGTAACTATATAACATATAATAACTTATACAGTCACTGTAGACTGTAATACATGTTTAGATGACAGAAGTACCGAAAGTTATAATAATTACAACAAAAATTCTAATGTTTATTTGTGATTGAATAAACAAGCAAATAAGAATGTATCAGAATAGAATAATTAAACGCATAAAATAAGAGAGCTTTAGACATCATCTAGTACATTTTTTTACACTGGTCTTGCTGCTCTTTAGTAAGATTATAAGTGGCTTTTTCACACGAATCGTTGTATTAAGGACCTCAAGGTGTAAAAGGATGTGTTTATTCAACAAACGCCTGTATATTTCAATTTAAAACAATTATCACTGACAGTACTGTGTCTATAGACAAAGACGCCAGCATGTTACTGAAGTCCATTGTACAGTATTTGCACGGTACTGTGTTTAGTCAACAACGCCTGTAAATTCCAATCAACTGTTGTCTTCACACTGTAGCATACTGTGTCTAGAAAAACCAGTACAATATGTAGCTGAAGTCTTTCGTCTTAACACAGTACTTTGTTTAGACAACAACCCCGTATATTACTCGCTGTACTCGAAAGGATCTGATAACTAGTATAATTGAGAAGTTTTTCGCATGAATTGGCGTATTGAGGACCTCGCACAGTGTTATATGTTAAGCCAACAATGCCTGTATATTTCAATCACAATCAGCTGTCTCTACACAGTACGGTGTCTATAGTATCTTTTGTTTTTCTTGATCCTAAATATTTTGGTAAAATACCACTTAAAGCAAAGAGAATTGAAAATAGGAACATTTTCAAGTCCCATTATCAGATGGCTTGAGAATATCATTCCTGATTCAGGGAATGTTCGTTATTACTTCTTATTCTTGTCATAATACGAGCGGTGGAAATTATCTCAAAAATAATAATGCTCAAATTGAAGAGGCATGAAGGGTGAGTGAGTGTGATAGAAAATCATATTCAAAATCAATCTATCACATGAGTGTGATAGAAAATTTTATTCTTCTAATTTTAAATTTCATAATTTTTTGTTCTGGCTCTCTAAATTATTTCTAATTTAATATTTCCGGCCATAGAATGTTATTCTGTGGAGTGTGTCCGTATTATTAGTTGATATAATGTTTTGAATTGGAAAAATATGTTATTTTAAATGACTAAAAGAACTATAACCATGGTTTTCCTTCTGATGAAATCTCCTACTGAAAGCCATGCGCTAAATAAATAATCATGTCACATTATAATAAGCACTTATTATTAATAAGCACTCCCACTTCCATGTGTGATGAATTATGTGCTTACATATTAGGCTGAGGCCGCACTGCCGGTGGGTGGAGCGTGGAGGGTGGAGGGTAGATGGTAAATCTATAGAACATACACACCATCCACAGTAATACATCGTATGAATGGTATGTGTTCAGCCGCCATCTTGGAATTCTTAAATATGAAGTACATAACCTCAAAAAAAGTATGACGTCATACCATTCATACTATGCATTACTAGGGCTCTATAAAAAGGGGGTAGGCGCATGGTCCGCCATTCTGTGGTCAACTTTTAGCGCCAGGTTTAAATTGATATAAATATTTTTGATGATAGCGACGATCAACAGATGTTTATCAAGTTGAGCAAATGAATCAAGTTATTGTTTTGAAATCTTGGAGGTTAATTTGTCATATAAAATGGTTCATATTGCTTAGCATCAAATTTCAAAAAATATAACCATTTTTATCATAAAACTGAAATTAAAAAATACAAATTTGCCAGATGCAGGAATATGAATCAAATTTAAAATTTTGATTAAAAAATTGCCAGACTGGGAATTCAATGCTCTGTGAAGTGAGTATTATTTTTTCTAACATAATTTTCATCATTAATCATATGTTTGACTGTCGAATTGAATGAATTCAAACCTGGCGCTAAAAGTTGACCACAGAATGGCGGACCGTGCGTCTACCCCCTTTTTATAGAGCCCTATGCATTACTGTGGATGGTGTGTATGTTCTATAAATTTACCATCTACCCTCCACCCTTCCCACTCTACCCACCGGCATTGCGGCCTAATCATGCCTAATCAGCCTTATATGTAAGCATATAATTCATCACGCATAGAAGTGAGAGTGATTTATGATTATTTATTTAGCGTATGGCTTTCAGTAGTGGGGAGACTCAAGGGTTCTTCCAGTCTGTCCAAGCAAAGAAGACTTTCTGGCAAAATGGGAAAATGACTTCAGCTCGGTCAATATCAGTCCAAGGATGATTAATTCGGTCTCTAATTGTAGATCAGTATGTTTTCTACAATTTGAGAGCGAAAATCCAATACTTGATATTGATATTGATATTGGCCGAGCTGAAGTCATTTTCACATCTTGCCAGAATGTCTACTTTGCTTGGACAGACCATAATGGAGGGATACAGTATACAATTTACATCCCAGATAATATGGACTTGAGACTACCCAGCTCTTTATTGAATAACATCAATATTATTTTCAGTATCCTTTGTTGTTTCTCAAATGGTTGATAGATTGTTTGATGTATTCACATTCCTGTGATATATTTTTGTGAATCAGTAAATCGGAATAAAACAATTTGAATTAAGTTAATCAATTGAATCGTTGATGAAACATGGAAAAGCTGATAATTATTAATGAGAGGCGCCACTCACCCGCTGATTGTGGTAGAAGGCGTCGATGTCCTCGAGGGGCGTTGAGGCCAGTTCCGGTGGAAACGAGCCCTGGAGGCGGACGGGGATCGGCACGCCCTGCTCCAGCGTCGGATCCGGCTGCGGTCCTTCATCTTCGTCCTCGTCCTCATACCGAACCTGATCGAAAAATCAACACTCAAAATCAAGAAAGGGTCTCACGAGCTCCACATTTCACCGACTACAAAACCAAAGAACAATCGATGCTCCTACAACAAAAGTTTATTGATATTTTCTACCTATTATTTCCACATCTAGAGCCATATAATCATAGTTCAACAATCAGCTGACTGAAATTAAACACATTATCGTATAATAAGTGGGATCATAGTTTGATTTAATCCTGGCTAAATTAATGTTTGCTTTAAAATGCTATACGAGCATTGATTGCATTATTTTTATAGACAAAATGAGATATTATCATGTTTAATGATAAGTCTTATTTGCCAATTGATAAAATGATCATTATTATTATTTCTAAAGTATAGGGATACAACGATGTTTCAACACCAAAAGTCTTTGTTATTTCCATCGATGATTGTTAGTTTGATGTTTTCACATCCAAAATTATAACGTTCAACCTTTAGTAGATCATCAGCATTGAATCAAAGAGATTCTTAGTTGGAGAGATCTAAGAACCAAAGAGAGAGAACTATAATAATAATAATTAATTCGAATCTCTATTAATTGCTATATAAATAGACAAAGGACTTCTGCAACTCTTCCATCCGATTCTATTATTCTATGCTGGAATGAAACACAAAATATCTGTGTCATAAATGTGAACATATCTTTGTTTGACCTGCTATTGCTTGGTTGAAACTGCTATTGATTATACGGGAATTAATGACAGAAATGTTGATATGTGTTCAATATCCTTTCAACATTATTGTCATCGAGTAGTCACGATCGTTATCAAGGTATGTCATCCAGAACATAATTATCTCTGTCTATTTGTTCACTTGATAAAATATTGTAAATGTCACTCAACTTTGGTAAAGAGTAAAAACCCTCAACCCATACATAGATAGATATGACCTCAATCTACAGCTTCAATAGTTAAGTGAAATACATTGTTTGACGTCACATTGTGTTCCAAATGAGCACAATTACATCACGTTAATTCATCTTGTTCTAAATGTCATTCATTTCACATCATATTTCCACTGGCGGCTTGTGCCCACGAAACAGGTGAAGTGCTGTACAGTAAATGATACGGACACTTGCACTTCATCTGTTTCGTGGGTACGAGCCGCCAGTGAATATTTCCCAAACTAACGTCACTTCACAAGCTAATCATCATTTGGAATAGATATGTGTTTTCGGTCACCCATTCAAGAGTACAACAAAATGTTTGTGTCTCAACATTACTGAAACTTGTTACTTGACTGACGATGAAAAATAAAGTTTGGAACGTTTTCAAAGCTATGGAAAATAACGCACTAAACAGAATGTAAAGAACCAGTTGCAAAGAGTAATTGAAGTTTAATCTTCAATTACTTCGAAGAAAATAATTACCTAGAAGGTAATTGGAGATTGAGCTTAACAGACCTTTGTATAGTCAGTCCAAGCAAAGAAGACATTCTGACAAGATGGAAAATTGACTCTAGCTCGATAAAATGTAGTCCAAAAATGACAAATTTGATCTCAAATTGTGGATCGGAATGTTTTCTACAATTGAAGTTCAAATTCATAATTTTTGACTATTGACCGAGTTAGAGCCATTCTTACATTTTGCCGGAATGTCTTCTTTGATTGAACAGAATACAACTGGAACAAAAATCATATAACACGAAAAAAGAATACACAGTGGTCTGATTGGATACGTAGATGAGTTCTAGTAACTGGAAATTTGATCATGGTTATTAAAGTTCGAGAGATCTAAATATAAATATCAATGATTTTATGCTACACTAGGTTTGCATGGACCATGAAAAAATTTAGAAGCGAGCTATAGACTGTCCAAGCAAAGAAGACATTTTGGCAAGATGGGAAAATGACTCCAGCTCGATCAATATTGGTTCAAAAATTATACATTCAATCTAAAATTTATTGTAGTAAACATTCTGATCTACGATAAATTTGAGAGCAAATCAATGAGGTATGAACCACTGGCGGCTCGTGCCCACGAAAAAGGTGAACTTCTGTACAGTAAAAGATACGGGCACTTCACCTGTTTCGTGGGTACGAGCCGCCAATGTATTCGAACCAATTTTGATCGAACTAAGAAAATTCTCTCATCTTGCAAGAATGTCTTCTTTGCTTGGACAAACTATAGGATTTTTGTTTGTTTTAGCAGTATCTGGTACGAATTAAATCATCTAATACGCGCTATTATCAATCTATGAAGCGAGATTTCAGTGAAGCTATACATTCCAAACGATTCAATTCAAATAGAAAGAAAACATGCACTTGTAAATAATTTTGCTATCTATTATCGTTATATTCATTTCAGTACAAAATGGGAACCACTGGTTTTATTCATATATTCATATATTATTATTTGGAAAATTAATAATCAGGCTAGTTTACCGTACATTGAGCTGCAGTGAACGGACATTGGTGCGATCAACCCTTATAAGATGCAATAGAGACACGGAGCTAATGTTTCATTCATCTTACGGCTACTTTATTACTGTTTTTTATTTTAAATGTTAATCTCAGTAGCCTTTTCATTTATTTTTATTCATGCATAACATGCTTTGACTATTAATGGTGTCATCTGGAAATGACTATTAATAGTCGAAACACGTTATGCATGAATAAAAATAATTGAAAAGGGTACTGAGATTAACATTTAAAATAAAAGACACGGAGTTTTATAGAGCAATCCACATTGCACACTGGTCACGTGATTTCTGATTCCGTGTTTCTATTGCATCTTACTAGTTTTGATTGTACCATTGTGCGTTCACTCATGCTGGCCTACTAGGTAGCTCACTGAGAGACTAAAAAACTGACATCTGGTATAGTCTGTCCAAGCAAAGAAGACATTCTTGCAAGATGGAGAAATGATCATAGATCAGTCTATATTGGCTCAACAATTATAAATGTGGTCTTGAATTATTGTAGGAAACATTCTGATCTAGCCTACAACTTAAGAGCGAATTCTCAATTTTTGAACTAGTATTGACCGAACTGGAGTCATTCTCCTATCTTGTCAGAATGTCTTCTTTGCTTGGACAGACTATAAAAGACAATCCAGGAATTGAATTCTTAAGAGGAGCTTCACAGGAATACATAAAACGCAATAATAGTTTCAGTGAAATACAAATCATATCAATCCAAATAATATTATTAAAAAGATCTTCCTTGATAATTCTGAAATTAATGCACATTAGAAAAATTATTAGTGAAATACAATATTTAATAGAGCATACGGATGGAAAAGATCTCAATTGGTACCGCGGGACAAATAGTACTTCTTTATGTATTTTTCTTGCAGAGAATGATAATCAAAATTAAAATCCATTACAAGAGTCAGGGAAGTTGCAGACAATATTTTATGTCGATAGATTTATTCTGATTTGTGAGAAAAGTTTGTAATTCTTGGTAGTTTGGAATTCGTATAATTATAATGGTTATCTTCTTATAAGGCAATTCAACAACACAATGCTCATGTCATGTACTTTTTCAAATCCTATACGAAGGTCGTACATACATTTGACTTATTTAGACCTACAAAATGCATTGAAACATTCTCTGAAAAGACTGCTCTAAACTTGCAAGCATATCATCTATTCTATTCATCAACAATTCAATAATATAAGGATGCAGATGTATTGATGAATATCTGGCATTGATGATTCATGAATAGCCTATAGGGATAGTCTGTCCATGCAAAGAAGACATTCTGGCAAGATGGAAAAACGGCTCCAGCTCGATCAATATTGGTTCAAAATATATAAATGTGGTCTCAAATTGTAGATCAGAATGTTCTCTAATTGTAGATCAGAATGTCCTCTACAATTTGAGACCAAATCAACTATTTTTGAACTGATATTGACCGAGCTGGAGTAATTTTCCAATTTTGCCAGAATGTCTTCTTTGCTTGGACATTCTATACTTGATCGCCTCTAAACAATCTATTGGATGGCTAGGTTACAGAATTTAAAGTTTCAAGAAAAATTTTAAACCTTGTTCACATTAGAAGTAAATAATAATAATAATAATAATAATAATAGTAATATTTAGAAGTGAGTTTGTACTTCTTGGTAGCACTCAACTCATGCCTATATGGTGAGTGATAAACCCTTCCCTCCCCCACAATTACTTCATGAGACAAAAACCCCTTGTGATGACCTCATAACGTTTGTCACAGTTTGAAGAAAATTGATAATCACTTCTGATAAGACCAAGAGAGTGAGCAAAATGGGAAGTTATTAGCAAAATACACTTACTTCCAAGATGATACAACCAAAAAGATAATGTATCAGGTTCAACAACCGAATAGTTCATTCGAAATGATTCAGGTAGGAAGCTCCTCGATTAGAAGATCAAATTGCTCAATTTGATACATGTATCTTCCATACTGTATCACCGTGTTACTCCTACTTCTACTATGCACCTTTTCTGCTGCTTACTATTATAAATCAAACTGTACCAAACTTGAATACTTTACAATCTCAAAACTTTTACCCTCTAGAATAGTATTGAAAAATTATGAAACTCATTACAAATTCTACTTGCTAATAAAACATTTCAATTGATAAAAATATATTTCTTGTGGATATTTTCATTGACAAATTACATTTTCTACTTGCGAATAGAATATTTTTAATTGGATAGAAATATACTTCTTGTAAATAATGCACTAGAGTAGTATTGATAAATATTTATAAACGAATTTCTACTACTGATCGTGTAGGAAAAAAGTCATTATAGGCCTATAGCGTGCAAAAAGCTATCTACTATTTTTTCTAGAGAGTTTTCTAGCAGAAATGGTTAGAGAAATTGTTCAAGAAATGCCTAGAAATGGCTCAAGATAATATTGTTAGGGATAGAATAATTGAATTTTTTGAAAGTGGAAAAGTTGTATTTTTTTAATACTTGCAGTGTTGTGCTGATTCTTCTATTACTTGTGATTTTTTGCATCCTCAATTGAATATTTATTGTTGTTTTATGATGGATAAAATCGTGTTCGATCTTATATTGGTGCATTGTTGAAGAGTGGTTAAGTGTTGATTTCCAATTAAATTATTGAAGCAGAAGTAATTCATTAAAATTGATTGTGAATAATATATTATTGAATGTTACTTGAGTAAGCCTGTTCATCATTCTCCATGGCAAATTTTAATTTTCATAGCAATGATAATAATGATCATATAAGAAAATTGTCAATGAATTCTTTATAAGGATTTACCTGGTTGTAAATTTACAAACGGGTATAAATTTGTACGGCTTTGCGGAGCTTTAACATGAAAAACTGATCAATGGAAAAAGAATTGAATTCCAAGCATTAAGGGTAAGTTACTTCACAAGCAAATTCAATCAAACAGGTCAGCCCAGGTAATAATGACTAAACAAATAATAATCTGATTAGACATATTTATATGTGCTATGTTCGTATTATAATACAAATATTGTGTTAGCCCCTGGTTAAAAAAAGCTTATGTATAGTCTGCCGAAGCTAAGAAGACATTTTGCCAAGATGGTATCAAATTGTGGTAAACTTCCTGATGTACAATTTGAGATCAAATTTATAATTTTTGAATCAAATTGACCGTACTGGAGTTATTTTCCCATCTTGCCAGAATGCCTTCTTTGCTTGGACAGACTGTAGCATATGTCAACGAGACCGACGAATGGAAAATGAATATTTCCAATTCTCAGATCTGCTAGGAGAGTCGAGACTAGCGGTCTGTGATAGCATTTCGAGTCGAGAGCGACATCAGTTAAATTGTTGTGAAAGCATTCACTTTGGCAGACCTCTTTCATGCTTTTATGACATGGTTGAGCATTTAACAATCATTTAAGATTGAGTGGTAGAAAGAACTTCCTAGTCCTAACTCCGCCTAATAAAGAATATTTTTATTTCATTTCATTTCAGAATACTTTTCATTCCAAATCGCCAGTTTGACTCTACTTAATCAAAGTTTGTGAATCAGTATGAAGATAAAATACTGTTTGAATCTAATAAGTTATATTCTTATTTCAGCGGAGATGGAATTTTATTTGAAAACTATTCTTAGAATCTTATATTCTCGATAAATGATGACTCTAAATTAGATTTTTAAAATCACTGTTCATATTAATAATGAGAAAAATGATAAACTAATTTCAGCCATGGAGAATAAGTGACAGCATTAGAAAATTTGAAGCGAATAAAATAATACTTGCAGCTTGTGAAGATAATTTGATTCGTTGGAAATGAGAACAAATAATGATATTCAATTGTCGCATGAGAATTATTATCAGTGGTATCTAAAGCATATGGGTTGCAATGCGTTTCTATTATTAGTATATAATTCCTGATTTTAAAAATATCAATAGACTAATAATTTGTGAGAAAACTATTGATGTATAAGTATATGATTTATTGTTGAATTGGTTAACAAATCATTCAATTCTGAAATAAAGCTTACTTCTTTTTTCTTTTTCTTCCGTCCATAATCCTGAAAATGTTTCAATAGTTGTGAGAAAGATAGTAGGAGAAGAGAGGTGGAAGAAAGAAGGAGAGTGAAAGGGAGAAAGGAGAAGAGAGAGAGAGAGAGTAAGAGAGAGAGAGAATGAGAGGATCAGATATACAGAGTACAAGATGTAGCTGTTCTATGAAACTATTACCAAGAAAATATAGTTCACGAATAGATTCTAAGACTCAAGTAATGTGTAATTTCAAAACATCTCAATATAATAATTATTTTCATGATAATAAACAGAAAATGTTAAAGATTGGATAAAAAATATCAAATTCAATAATAATAAAGTGTTGGCACAAGATTATCAGAAACTTTGAGGAAATTTATCCTATTTTATAGATTCACACATCATGCAACTATATAAGACAAGCCACATGGGCTTATGAGTAACAATAGAATATTGTATGAGAGTAGAAAAGTCATTGATAGAATCTTGAAACTGTTTAGATGCACTTGAACAATTAATTGTTGTATAAGATGAAAAACTTCAACGCTACGAAACTTCTCATCAGTATAGAAAATAATAATAGGCTAAATCTTCATCAATTTGATAGGTTATATGTAAAAAAGCTGCTTATAATTTCGTTCATGATAAACATTTTTACAAGTTTTGCCTGTTTGATTTGAGAATCTGTTGACAATACTGATCGTATAATATCAAATATGATACCTATTTCCAATATACCAGGTGTTTCATAAGTCAGTTTACAGAGGAGGCCTGCTTGAGTAAACGCACATTGATGCGACCAAGAGCAATTGAATCACCAATAAGTTATAGAGAGTTCTTCAGGAGGTATGTGCATTGTGCAATACTTCTCAGGCTGATTCCTTACACCAAGTAGAGAAAAAGTTCCATGGGTTAAACCTTCAAAAACGCTCTGTTACCGAGAAAACAATGGCGGAGAATTTACATTTTTCAAATTCAATTTTAATTTCTCTATTCCAAATAAGCAAAACATGGAACATAATAAATGACAGTAATATATGGAATAGTTATTTCCCCGCATGGACTACTGATCCGTGAGCAGGAGTTTTAGAACATATAAACTTTTCTAATTTTTTAGAGGCTTAATTCAGGTTTTCAAATTATCAATTCCTATGTAAAACTACCCGATAAATTCAATGAAACTAGTAAGTTACAAGCTTGTATCCCTAACAGCTATTGAGATAATTGAGAAAATGTACTTGAAACACTATATTTCAACAAATATGGGTTATAACTGGATATGAAATCATAAATTAGTGTTTTTAATTATTGGAAGTTGTAGAGTACCCAATACTAAAGAAAAAGTTCAATGGCGGTGATTGTCTAAATCTTATCCAAATCATAGAATTCGCGATCAAAAATAGCAAAATCGCAACTTAACACTGATTCTTCACTTGTGCTATGCTTTGTCTATTTTGTCTTCTTGGTAGAATTGGTTTATTACTCAAGCCGGCCTACTTGGTAAAGGGGGCGTCGCGCACAGGTGACAACGTACAAATGGTCAAATACTATGCTATAATATAGTCATTAGCTGACAGCGTGATAGTGCTGCTAGCCTGCTATCTAGTGGTACGGCTCCAAAAGAAGCCAGTTCCCACTATCAGCCTAGTAGCTAAATTTTACGCCGGTACGCGACTTAGTTAAGTGGGTCTTAGATGAGACGTGTACATGTCGCTTTTACTAGTCACTTGCACAGTTGGGCCAAAATTTCTTGGCATTAGCCAGAACCAGCTGACCCAGGCGAGGGGCATAGTGCGGGAACCGTTCTTAAAACATTAGGCAACTAATGTCACATAAGAAAGTGGATTAGAGCAGCAGTTAATGTTTTTTTGCCACACTGCACAGAAAGCAGCTGTTTTCTGTGCACTAAAGAGATTCGAAAGACGCCATTTACAGGCGGTTTTGCTACTAGCTCCGGAAGAGGGCTCTTTCGGAGCTAGTGCACAGAAAGAGACTGGTAGTTACCTATACGGCCGCTAGATCGGGCAACAATGCACTGCTTTCTGCCGTAGCCTACTTCAGTTCGAATCAGCGATCGCCGCAAACATTCTTATACAATATTTTATTATTCTCATTCTCGCAGTGTGGCGAAAAGTATTGTACTCAACTCACACAGAAAGGTATTTACGGTATGAGGATAGTTTCCCGGGCGAGGCTTGCCGGGAATATGTTATCCAAATAAACTATCCTCATACCATAAACACCTACTTTCTGTGCTTGTAGTGTAATGTACTATTAATTAAGTTAATAACACTCAGATGTCAGGAGGCAAGAAATGTTGGCCCAACTGTACAAGTGACTAGTAAAAGCAACATGTACACATCTCGTCTAAGACCCCCCACCCCTTTACGGAAAGCACACCTTTAACCTCTAACCATCTTATGAAACACCTGGTATAGTCTGTCCAAGCAAAGAAGACGTTGTAGGGAACACTCTGATCAATAATTTCAGGCCAAATTTATAATTTTTGAACCGATATTGACTGAGCTGGTGTCATATTCCCATCTTTCCATAATGTCTTCTTTGCTTGGACAGACTATATTATCCACGGGAATTCTTTTTATCATTAGAATAGTTGAAATCTGAAAGATACAATTTAGAAATTTGAAATAAATTATTTGCCAACAATAGTGGATTTTAATAATAGTTAATTAGAATCTTAATATATTTCTATATTAATAGACAAAGGACTTCTGCAACTGCAATTATTATAATTATCTAGCAGGTGGTGTTCTGCAATATATAATAATCTTTCCATCAATAATGAGTTTGCTGCGAAATTTGTGTCAACCTACCTCGCCCTCAGCTCTTTTCTTCTCGAGTTCTTTCTGTTTGGCATGTTCCTCAGCGATGCGCGCCTCAATAGCCTGCAGCGATTCCCGGGTGAACGGCTGGAATATGGAGCGTTCTTCCTCTGAGAATGTGTCCGATACGATTGACATGGTAACAGCTGCGGCTGTCGCTAGCAGCTGTTAGCTGCGCCACTCTGCAGCTGCAGCCACCAAACACCACCTACCAGCTGCTCACCAATCAGCAGTGCAGTCAGCTGTACTCCCCGCTCCCCACCAGTTTTGCACCAGCTGCCTCCTGAAATTATTCCCATTGCTTCTGCCGCACCTGCAAAAACAAGAAATTGTTTAGACAATCACATTATTCATTTGAGGATGGACATCTTTTTTCATATTATCTATAGATAAACTGTATAAATTTGATAAATAACTACAAGGATTAAATTATTTATTCAAGAGATATCTATATCTATTAAAGCGGAATGGCCCTCATTCATTCATTCATTCATTCACTCACTCACTCATCAGCAGAACTAAAAAACTACTGAACCAAATGCGTTCAAATTAGGCAGGCATGTTCAGATGGACCGTAAGAAAGATTAGGAAATTAAGAGAAGAATTTTGGAAACTTCATAAATATACATTAAATATTTGAGTTTTTTTGGCGTTTTCTTAATTTTTTTCGATAACCAATCGGTAGAAAATGTTGAAATTTGGTAAGCAGGTCCAGATTAGGTCTTGAAATTATATGTTCAATAAATCTTGAAACCCTTCGGAGGTTACGCCTGTAACAAGGTTTTCCAATGTTGGGAATCTGCACTTTTTTATTTTCACGGAAACTATACTGAGCTAAATATATTCAAATCATATACCAAGGTTCAGCTGGGGTAATAGAACAACTAATTCAGAACAATAACTGGAAAGAACCCTGTTAAGTGATATGATGATCAATACAAAATAGCAGGCTAGCGAAGCGAGCCTGTTTGCTCCACTAACACTTAGCAGTGTCAGCATAGCAGGGTCCAGGGAGCGGAGACCCCTGGCTAGGCGGAGAAGGCGAGCGAAGCGAGCCTGCCGGCTAGTATATCTATAAAAGCGAAATGGCACTAACTGATTGAATGATTCATTCATCACCAGAACTAAAAATCCACTGAACCAAATGCGTTCAAATTTGGCAGGCATGTTCGGTTGACGTACTGACGCACTGAGAAATTATTTTTGTAACTTTTCAAGGATACGCTCAATATTTGCATTTTTCTAATAGTTGTATTGCGTTTTCTCAGATTTTCCGAGAACCAATAGGCAGGAAATATTGAAATTTTGTGGAGAGGTTCTTCTTAGGTCTAGGAAAGTTGTACTGAAAAGTTTTTGAAATCCTTCTGGAATTGCGCTAGTAATCAATTTTTTTTCTTCGAAATTTCAGATGATTTGCGGGTTGCACATCTTTCAATCCTTACTGTGAATTCAATGGTTCAGCTTAGAACTGTTAGATGGACTAATTTAGAAGATATTTAATCAACTATATACTAGAGAACTAGGCTAGGCGAATGAGGCGAGCGTAGCAAGCCTGCCGGCTAGTCTATAGATAAACTGGAAAACTTAAATAAATAACAACCAAGTATTTGATTATTTATTCAAGAAATAACATAATACTTGTAAGCAGGGCTCAATTTGTGATGGTATGCACCGGTACGCCGTACTGGTACTTCTGTGAGATAGAGGGATTAGATTAGATTAGATTACTTTATTCAATTAGATAACAAAATTCGGCTTAGATTATACATTGTAATATAAATGAGTAAAACAAATTATCCTATAAATTCCTCACAATAGAGACTTCTAGTAAAAATACGAAAAACGGTGATGTAATGAATGAAAAATTTATACAGATTTTAAATTGGAGGCTCTGCAAAATGAATAAGGAGTGTAAGTTATCTAAGTGAAAAGGCGAAGTTTAGACATATATATGTCCATTCTTGGGAAAGGATAATAAGGTTATCCTTTCTATTAACACTTGGCCTTAAAGGGAGGGAGAGTATTTAATTTTAATTGTTCATTGAAAAATAGTGGAATAACGATGTTGAAAAATACACAAATAGAAGCTTCAAAATCACTCTTAAAAGAGTTTTTAGGAGTTGAAATTTTATTTTTTTCAGGTGGAAGACCCGTAGGCTCCCCTCTCCCTACTGGACCCCCTAATTTCTCACTTCTTGTAAATGAGAACACAACCATTGAGTAAAACCTTTTCCCTATTGATATTGCAAACAGAAAAGAGGTTATCTCTTTGCGTTGCAGAGTAAGGCTGGAGTAGAACGCATGGAAAAGTCCAGTGATACTTAATGCAACGTGGACAATTAAACTGATTATAAATCAAAATAAATTCTTCATCCCTTAGTACGTCTGGCGAAGTGGCAACGTCTTTCGGTGCGGGTGTGGGTCTTTGTTGTTCCAGTTTCCATTGGACTATCCCCATGCGTTCAACTCTACCTCCTGGCTTTGTGAGATAAGTTTAGTTCTATTTGGTAGAGCTAAGGAGACATCCTGACAAATGATTAATTTCATAAATTGAAAATGAAGATTAAGTTCTTCAAGATATCCTTTATGATGGTCTGTGGCTATATTTTTATAACGATAATTTGCAGCATTGAACAGTTTTTAGCTATAGTAGAACGAATGAAAATAGTCGGATGAGACGTTTAAAATTCAACTAATTATAGATAAAAATCAATTTATATTCCCAACACATATTTAAAAAAATGGCAAAGTCTATTGGTACGGATGCTGAGAGGGGAATCTGCTGTTCCACTTCTCATCGGACTACTTTCATGCGTTTTACTGGATGCTAAAATGTTAGTCTCAGAGGCGTCATTGAAAAGGTCAAAATAAGTATCTTGGATGGCTTGAAATGGAAAATCAACATTCCTATTGATAGGAGAACAATGTATTTACCAAGCATCTTTCCTACAAGCTTGATACAATTCCTAAGTGCATCTCGAAGTTAAAAGCACTTTGCTTCTTTCTTTGTTAAATTAATAGAAATTTGCTTTTTTATCGAATTCTTCAAGAACTTTATCGTGTCAACCTAGTTGTAGTCGATATTGTAGAAACGTTTCATGATGAAATAAAGAATCATAGATGATGTGTCCATCATTTATGGTGTCAGCTCGATTACTGGCCCTTGGCACATACAGGGTGAAAACCTCAAAGTGGCACACCTGGATATAATGCGAACGGCATGAGATATTGAAGCGACACCTTGACCATGCCTCATATAGGTAACACCTTTCTTTATTCTTCTAGGTGCTAAAATTTTTTCCGCCATCTTGGATCCGCCATACTGAATCAAACTTCACTTTTTTAAATGGGAAGGTGAACATATTATATTATACATGATTTCGATGCAGTTTTTAGTGCATTTCATTCGAAAAAATGCACTATTGGTCTTGCCCTGACAATCGAAAATTCATGATGTGATATATTTTTTACACGTTTCCGAGCCCCTAGAACACGAATTTGATGTCCGTTCAAATTCATATCTCTCTCTCTCTCTCTCTCTCTCTCTCTATATATATATATATATATATATATATATATATATATATATATATATATTTATTTATTTATTTATATATGTACAGATTCTTGTTAACACAATAACTCCCGAAGGGGTTGTTGGAGAGCGACCAAATTTCGCACAAAAATCATTAGTGCTAATATCTCGGTCAAGTTCGTTAACCAGCCAAATTGGTCCAAGGAAAAGGGGTGAAATTAGGGGATGAAAATTTCGAAAAATCACTACAAATCAACCAAAAACTTGATTATTTTGGAAATTGGTGTGTATAATACCCTTATTATGCCCTACAATTTGAGCCATCACCGAAAAAAATCCAATCGAAAATGGCGGAGAAAATGGCGAATAATATGCCGAAGATTGTGTTTTTTATGGGTTTTTCGAAAACGGCACCTTTGAATTCATACCCTGAATAGCTCATTATAAGTCATATGATTCGAGCCATCATAGAATTTGAAATGCACTCTTTCCGACCGCTAGCAGCCGGATTCTTTTTTCAAGAGAAATCGAATACGGGATACCGCACATCGGTATGTCTAACCGTTGAGAAGTGATTTGATTTTTTAAATCAGAGTTCTTCACTATAAAACTGTTAATAGATCCAAAAAGGTTCGACCTATAAAAGTGCGGTTATCGCCATTCATTTTGTCTTGACATTCTGAATCGAAATCATGTAACACATGACCACATTGGTTATTTTACAAATTTAGTCCATCATCTTGAATTTTTCATAATTTTTAAAAATGTAAGATCGTCATGTAACACATAAGTTCGATGCAGAATTTCAAGACAAAATGAATGGCGAAAAACGCACTTCCATTGGTCGAACCGTTTTAGAGCTATTAACAGTTTTATAGTGAAAATTTCTGATATAAAAAACATATTATACTTCTAAACGGTTAGACATACCGATGTGCAGGTCTCGCTTCAATATCTCATGCCGTTTGCATTATATCCAGGTGTGCCACTTTGAGGTCACCCTGTATATAGGCCTAGTAGAAACCAATGAAACTGGCAGTTGGCGAATGCCTGTTATTAATACTCAGCTCGGTCAGGACAGTGTGAGAGCAGTCTGCAAGAGCATATCAAGTTGAGAGCACCTTCAGCAAACCGTATCGCTACCACGAAACGCTCTCAGACTATTTTGAAGGAGTTGATGGATTGAATAAAGTCATTACCCAGCTGTCACTTTGGTTGACATCTGCTATATCAGTTACAGATGAGCGTGACTCAACTGTATTTATTGTATCCAGTATGTATCTAATATCCATATTAACTGTATCTAGTATCCAGTATAGTCTGTCCAAGCGAAGAAGACCCTCTGGCAAGATGAAAAAAAGACTCCAGCTCTGTCAATATTGGTTCAAAAATTATTGATTTGGTCTCAAATTGTAGATCAGATTCAGAATGTTTCCTACAATTGAGACCAGATCAATTAGTTTTGAACCAATATTGACAGAGCTGGAGTCATTTTCTCATCTTGCCAGAGGGTCTTCTTTGCTTGGACAGACTATAACTACTACAAGTAGTAGTAGTAGTAGTAGTAGTAGTAGTAGTAGTAGTAGTAGTAGTAGTAGTAGTAGTAGTAGTAGTAGTAGTAGTAGTAGTAGTATTAGTAGTAGTGGTAGTAGTAGTAGTAGTAGTAGTAGTAGTAGTAGTAGTAGTAGTATTAGTAGTAGTGGTAGTAGTACTAGTAGTAGTAGTAGTAGTAGTAGTAGTGGTAGTAGTGGTAGTAGTAGTAGTAGTAGTAGTAGTGGTAGTAGTAGTAGTAGTAGTAGTAGTGGTAGTAGTAGTAGTACTAGTAGTAGTAGTAGTAGTAGTAGTAGTAGTAGTAGTAGTAGTAGTAGTACTAGTACTAGTAGTAGTAGTAGTAGTAGTAGTAGTAGTAGTGGTAGTAGTGGTGGTAGTAGTAGTAGTTGTAGAGCACTACTAAGTATTCAACTAGACGCCAAACAAGCTTTTAAAATTTTGAAGCAATGAGATCTTGTTTAAACTTCAAAAAATATCCAGTACTGGCATCTTGTCTATAGTGTGTTCAAATGAAGGTCTTCCAAGAACTTGCATTCATGGCAAATTCCCCCCCCCTCCAACCCTTTCCCCCGACCTGCTTCCTCTGATACCCACTCAAACTAGTACAAACTTGGAATGGAAGACTACTACTTTGATCAGATGTGTACTTCACAGAAGTTTGATCTACAGCTACATGATGTAACCAATAGATCTGTGAACAGTAGACCTTACGTAGTCACTCATGCTCCCTGCATCCTAATAGCTCTGTATGTCCTTAGCCTACAAAACATTCAGAGTGTGCTTCGATTCCGAGAGTCGGCGCGAGAAAGACAGTTATAGCAGTAGATCAGTCATGATCTAGTTTTAATCACTGGCGGCTCGTGCCAACAAAACAGGTGAATTACCCGTATCTTTTACTGCACAGCACTTCACCTGTTTCGTGGGCATGAGCCGAAAGTGGTTTCGGTCGGCGGTCTCTCGGTGGTTTCATGACTAATGCTGTTGTACACACAGACAACTTTTCACGCAATTTTTCGGAATCGGAATCGGTGTCAACTCTGAAACTACCAGACCGGGCAATCAGCGAAATTGAATGCATGCAAATAGATATTGCATGCTACACCAATACTTTATTTCAATTGTAAGGGTGAGACCGCACTGCCGGTTGGTTGAGCCTGAAGGGTGGAGACTAGTTGGTAAACCTATAGACAATACACACATCATCCATAGTAATACATCATATAAATGGTATGACGTCGTACTGTTTTTTGAGCTTGTATTGCCCATATTTGAGTATTTTAAGATGAATAGTGTTGAATAGGCGGTAGGTGTATATGTTCTATAGGTTTACCAACTAGCCTCCACCCTACAGCCTCAACAAACCGGCAGTGCGGCCTCACCCTTACATTTGAAATAAAGTATTGGTGTGGCATGCAATATCTATTTGCATGCATTCAATTTTTCTGGTCTGGTATTTGAAAGTTCTACTTAAAAGTGTGAAAGCTGTAAAAGCTCAGCTGTATTCAAGTTCACAATGAAGCACTTACATTTTAGCCAATCATATTTTTCCCCTGTAATGATTTCTTCCACAATTATTATACTCATCTCAAATATCTTAGCTGAATTCAATCGAAATCCATGATCCTAATGTGTGCTTTTTGCGTAGCGTACCTACGATGAATATTGAGCTACTTTAGCTTATACAAGAACTAGCCGGCAGGCTCGCTTCGCTCGCCTTTTCCGCCTAGCCAGGGGGCTCCACCCCCTGGACCCTCGCCAGTATCGGCAGTGTAAGTGAGTCAAACAGGCTCGCTTCGCTCGCCTGCAAATTCCGTTCAAAAGGGGGTTCGAAATTTATTGAACACAGCATTTATTGACCTAATCTAGACCTATTGACCAGAATTCAACATTTTATGCCAATTTGTTCTAGAAAAATCCAAGAAAAATTCCGAAAATTCCAATAAATAGTAAAACGCTAATATTAAGCGTAACCTTGGGAAGTATATCGGACATAGTTTGAAACTTGATTCAATATATTCCAAATTAGTTCATCTATAATCTCGCTGAACCATTGAATTTGCAGTAAGGATTGGTCGTATCAAGGCGGAAGATATGCAACCCGCAATAGATCTACAATTTTGAAAACCTGATTACTGGCGTAATCTTGAACGGATTTCAAAAATATTTGAACACAACATTTCTAGACCTCATTTGAACCTGCCCACCAAGTATCAACATTTTCCATCAATTGGTTCTCGAAAAAACTGAGAAAACGCCGAAAAACTATACAAAAACTCAAATACTTAGAGTATCTCTGAAAAGTTTTTAAAATCCGTTCTTAGCGCGCGTCTAAACGTCCAACTGAACATGTCTGCCAAATTTGAACGCATTCGGTTCAGTGGATTTTCAGTTCTAGTTATGAATGAATGAATCAGTCAGTCAGTCAGTCAGTGCCATTTCGCTTGTATAGATATAGATTAGCTAGCTCTGGAGTGTGCCAAGAGATAGCAGTACTGCCACAAACATCTATTTCTTTCTATCTCATCTATCTATCGTTTTATTGTACGCTGGGCGCCGTCGAAGTTTCGGAAATCACCCCTTAAGTTAGGTACTTTTAATTTTAACTTTCTGTGATATTATAGTATATAATTAAGATCATGTGGATACATATATTACAAAGTTATCCAATATTTTCCTTCTTCGTCTTAAAATGAAGAGTGGAAGTATAATATTTTCAATTATTAACATTTATTCGCAGAACACTTATTTTACAATTTTTTTCTACGACCAAGGTCAAAGAATTTTATAATGAATTTAAAACTTCGATGATCATCGCTCATCTTCGACTCTACATAGTTTTTCAGAAGCTTAAAATACCGGGTTACTATAGTCTGTCCAAACAAAGAAGACGCTCTGGCAAGATTGGAAAATGACTTCAGTTCGGTCTATATTTGCTCAAGAATTATTATAGATGTGGTCTTAATAGTAGATCAAATTGTTTCCTATAATTTGAAATGGAATTGATAATTTTGACTGAACTTGAGTAATTTCCCCATTTTGACAGAGTGTCTTCTTTCCTTGGTCATACTATACCATAAATTCAATTATCAATCACAATTGAATGAAGTTTGTTTTTATTTTCCAAAATAAAAGATTCTATCTGACTCAAACTCAAATTTCTTTCAACCAAGATTCCCAAAAATTCTCTGGCCCTCATGACCAGCAATGCTTCCTGCTTTGTTAAGCAGCTTTATTTGAGTGGGCCTGTACTCAAATAAGGTTGGTTACAATTTCAAAGTGTGAAATACTTCAAGTGTGCTCTCGTTCTCAATTCTCATTTCAAATTCAATTAAAGCTCTAAAAAGCATATCGAACATTCACAACACCCAACAATTACATCATTGGAATAAATACAGATACAATTAAGCTTGTAGGTGCAGCAAAAAAATGAATGAATGTGATCATTTTTTAAAAATATTTACCATAAATGATTGTTCACTTACTTGCTGTGCGTCAGTATCCTCAGCTAGCCATACGAATTAAAAGGCATTTTTCCACGTTGGGAAAGTTTGCTATCTGTAACAGATAAACAATTTTTGGTTATAGTCTCTCATCAACATCTATTGGAGCACATTTTTGGGAGATTAGAGCCCGCTTTTACATCATTAAAAAGTTTAATTCTAAGTATGATATTTATAAAATTCAAATTTCCGACTATCTTTGGAATTTGGAAAAAAATTATTTGTTAAGTATATCTGCATTGATTCAGGTGCTGCGGAGGCTCTTTTACACTCACCATATAGATGAATATTTCAATTCACAAAATAGTTCTGAATACCTCACGCAATAACATTCAATAAAACCATTAATTCATATCCCTAAAAACGCCGGCGAATCGAATCTGTCGTTTTTCCTCACCTTGAACATTCAAAATTATGATTATTCATTGAAATCTTTTATTATTCTATTATTTTTATAAATGATTTTATTTTTATTTCATTCATTATCACTATAGTGTTTGTTTATTGTATGATTATTAATGCGACTCCTCCCTGCACACGGACAAATCATCCATGCAGGGAGAATATTCATATACTACCTGTAATACTGATATTTTTCGTAACTATGTTATAATTTATGAATAAACAAATTTGAATTTGTTATATCATAGAGATTACCAGTCCTGATAGTTCAAAATATTCATTAAATTCGAAAATAAACCAAATTGTCCGTTTTACATAATTTTACATAAATTACATAACTTTGTTAAATCTATCGAGCTATTGTACTACTCTACTATTGTTTCTTTTGGTTTCAAAAACATTATCTATAGGCATAGCTAAATAATATTAATACCGTGTGACATTGCTAGCTTAGTTCTGGTGTCAGGGTTCTCACACCTGATCAGTTGCAGGGCCTCTGGCATGACCAAAAGACTGCTTATTTTTAGGCAGCGGGACCGACAGCTTAACGTGTCCATCCGAAACACGAGAGTGGCCCGAGAAAAATATCTTGCCCGGGCCGGGATTCGAACCCGGGTTTTTCGATTATGAAGCCAGCGTCTTATTTACTCGACTACGGCCTTCCATAGCTGAATGACAACTCTAGATACACAACATCAGCTTTTGAAGCACACAAGAAGCGGACAAAACTGCCTAACTTTTGGAGTCGGCTTTAAACAATGAGAACCTGGCTTTAGGTGCGCCCACTAAAAAAGGTCAAATTGATATCATGATTATATGATGGTGTTTTTCACTTTAAATTCCAACTAATATGAAAACACTTTCTGAAGTAAAAATTTGTTAAACTTGAATTGTTTAGTTACGCATGTTTCGACCTAGTGTTTGATTTTCTTCAGACTGAACAGCAGTCGTTCAACTACTTCAAAAAGTATAAAGCGAAAATAAAAACTTCACAGTGAAATCACTCACGTTTTTACTCACTCACGACAATAAATTGTTTTTATAAAGTATTATTCAAATCAGTTCAAAAGATTATAATCAATTATAATGAAGAATAATCATCAAATTATGATTATACTATTATTAATGATGAGCCGGAAAATAAGATGCAAGCATTAATGAAGTAGACTAATTGACATGGATCCATCTATGGGGTTAGATTGTGGTGGGAGGAGGGGATTTCAGTGAGGTGCCTATCACCAAAGTGTGGTGGGGGAGTGACCTGGTTTCTGTTTGAAGGTGGTGTGTTTTGGGGGGGGGGGGGTAGCTGGATGGAGGGGGGGCCTTGACCCAGTTCAATCGATAAAACCTAGGCAAAAGTGAATTGACGCTCCTACACCCCCTGACATTCATTCAGAGGGAGCCCTTTAATATTTTCACGGGTACCGTACCTAGTTACGAGAATGAGCTAACTAACACTAGAGTGAAAACGTTACTCCAACACTAGAGCGTTCTAACTAACTCTAGAGTGAAAACTTCACTCTAACACTAGAGCGTTCAACACTAACACAATAGATTGGAAACTCCACTCCAAACATAACAGCTATGAACTGAACACATTTTGAATAACACATTAAACTACACAATCAAAGTAATTAGATTATAAATTGAATATGAAAGTATTTAAAATGAATATTCATTGATATTTCATATTATACTTGAAAAATACTTTTTGAATTAGGCTATATTTGTTTCATGAAATCAAAATTAGAATATGAAAGCTAAAATAAAGAGCCCCACTTATTGAGTGGTTGTGAAGGTGATATTGTGGTAGCTATCCATATTAAATGAAAAGACAAAATGTCATCAAACCAATTAATTAGAAATGCGAAATACCGGCTTAGGTTGTAGCACCATTAACACTCTCTGGTAAACTGGTTCATCGGATTATCGAATTTTTAATAAATCAGTGGTCTGACCACATCATGTCTTTTCATTTAAAATGCCCCAGTCAGAAGATGCAAGCAAGACTGCACTGAGAGTAATGACTCAACCAGATGGGGTCAATTTCGATTTAAGTCGGCTTTATCAAGAATATTAGAGATACGAGTGCGTATATACAACGATACCCGGACAAAGACCTTAATAGAGAGGTACCCGGCCTTTTGTAATCGAGGTAAAAAACATCGATCTTTTTTCACCTCAACATCGATAAGTACGATGAGACATGTATAGGTTATTTATTAAAGACAAAATAATCGACAATGTAATCGAGGTAAAAAACATCGATCTTTTTTCACCTCAACATCGATAAGTACGATGAGACATGTATAGGTTATTTATTAAAGACAAAATAATCGACAATGTAATCGAGGTAAAAAACATCGATCTTTTTTCACCTCAACATCGATAAGTACGATGAGACATGTATGAGTTATTTATTAAAGACAAAATATCTATGTTTTTCACCTTAACATCGATAATAAAAAACATCGGCATGAAAAAATGTATGTTTTCCTATCGATTATTTCATTGACATAAATTCAATATTTGATATCAAATAGATTGATAGAAAACTGTGAAAAATAAAGAGGGTAGTAGAATACTCGTACATAGATAGATTTGTGAAGTGTTACCAATAATTTATTATATTGGATAAAATTATTCCAGGTAATAGACCGGAACAAATGAAGAGCTTAATGTTGTGGTTTTTCAGTGGTTGATAAGAAGGTTGGAAGGGAATCTGGTTGGAAAAAATAAGAGGAGAAAATTCCATCGATGGATATTTGATATGTTAACTATCACTATAAAATGATGGTCAGTCGGAAAACTGAACGAATCCAGCTCATCAGTGGTTATCCAGTTGGGATTTATGCTAGAGATTATGCACAAGCACTAACTAACCACAATCTACGCTGATTAATATGATTAGAGAATTATCGATTAGGGGCCTAATATAATTAGTTATTTCATATCGCAATGACCTAGTTCAGTTAGTGTGAGCTCAGATTTGTTCAGTGTTGATAGTCTGTACAAGCAAATTAGACATTATATTATGATGGAAAAATAACTCCAGCTCAGTCAATATTGGTTTAATTATGAACTTGGTCTTCAATTGTAGCAAACATTCTTATCTACAATTCGAGACTAAATTTATAATTTTTGAACCAATATTGACCGAGCTGGAGTCATTTTTCCATCTTGCCAGAATTTCTTCCTTGCTTTGACTATTCCAGCTCCAACATAGTTGAAGTTAAATGTGATGTATCTTTTTAGCTGTTGGTAATACGTAGCTGTTTGGTGATATGAAAAAAATGAATTATTGGATTGTGTAGGATCGAAAGTACATGATATGATAAAAAACTAAATTTTCGTCGATGTTGTATCTCATGACGAAATAATAAGTAACAATTTATTGTAGAAGACGACTCGTATTTCAAAGTAAATATTCCTTAATCACTTACTTTTTGGGCATAGTGAAGTGGGATGCAATTCACTACTGAAGAGAAGCTTTATCAGGCTCTTTGCTATGCCAAAAAGTAGCCTACGTGACTTTTGAATACCCACTCTGAAATACATGTGGTCCCCTACCATAAACTGAATTTTTCATCATGTTCAAAGCACTGTCCGGGATTTCTGTTACAATAATAATTATTAGTTTATTGATTATTAATGAAGAGTTCATCTATGCATTGTTACATCGAAATGGCACTCACAACTCTCTGAGTTCATCAGCATCAGAACTAAGAATGTACTGAACGAAAGGCGCTGGAATTTAACATGCAAGTTGTACCACTCACTAAGACTCGCACTAAGAGCGGATTTCTAAAACTTTTTGAAAATTTTAAACCGTTTTGCAGCTATTAATTGATTTGTAGTGAACATCTCTGATTGAAGAATTAAATAACTTCTAAACGGTTTGACATGTTGTTTTGCGATTTGATACATTTGATTCATCTTTCAAATCGGCATCTGAATAATGTATAGCCTAATACGCTCATAAAAACAAATAATATGACCACCTGTATGATATGATCACTTGCTTACGGAAACTGGCTTATGGTTGAGAGGATCAATGTGCTAATCACACGTTACCTCTATCCTGGTTGATAATTATTCGCCTGCTGTATGGTCTGTGCGTGCGGGAAGGGCATTCTGTCGTGGTGGGAAGTGGCTTCGGAAACTGTGGGTTCTATTTTTGAGAATTTATGGCTTTTAGGCCGGTATTAGCCTGGCTGGGGTCGTTTCTCCCTCTTGCCGGGTTGTCTTCTTCGCTGGGACGATCTGTATTAATGAACTATAAAGACTATTTATAGAGCCCTATACTGTATAGTGGAGTAAATAATATGAAACTGGCAACCAGCTGGTAGGCCTAGGCCCTTCATAGGGCTTTTGAGCCATTGGCAAACAATTCAAATCAATCGTGTGATTATCAACTCCATTTCAAAACATTGCTACCTAGTATTCAGAAATATTAATGCTGTAATCTACTTTAATAAAGTGAATGATCTATAATGAGTTCTTCTAATTTTATTATTACAGTAATTTCTCCCCATTCATTATTTTGACAAGCACTGTTCAGAAATTCGGAATGACTGCCAAGCGACGCTCAATCCCTCTAAAACCCTCCACTTACAAACAGGAATGCTCCTGTGCAACGTGGCATCTACACATCTTGTTTAAACACCAACAAGCCAGGTTATAGGACAGGAGCAAGCCTCAGGTAAGTAACAAGGCCCGGGTCGGCTACATTCTGAACTACAAGTGACTTCTTAATAACTTGTCTAAATGCCCACAATGTGGCAAGTGACTTGTCAACTTACCAGCTTGTAGGAGGTCACGTGACAGTCTACAGCGCTCCTTGTGACAATTTTTTAAACCTTTTTAATACGTCGCACCTAGTTACATGTTTCGAAACCTATTTACTACAGTAATTGACTATCTACTCTATTACTCTGAGTACTCTAATATTTCGGAATTTCTCTTAAAAATTAATAAATGAATGACTCCAACAGCTCTCGCGACAAGCTGAAATTTACAAGTGACTTCTTAATAATTTGTCCAAATTCCCACAAGCGCCTCCAAGCAGGACCTCCTAAATACCTAAATAAATAGGTCCTGCTCCAAGGTGAGTAAAAGCTGGTAAAACGTGACTGTACAAGTGACTTTCAAAAAACTACTTTAATTATTTTAGTACTTTATTATTTAATTACTACCCCCTTCAATTATTTTTTACTTGAATATACTTTTCCATTGGTATTGTTTTTGAGAATGTAAATTCAATTGATGAATATAAAGATGCTAAAAATAGTTAAAACTGGTAAGAGTGGCCTATACTGGATACTTACGTAGAGTGACTCTACTCACATGCCCCGTTTCAGACACCACGACCTTTGAACGCCCGGTTTCTTGTTCACTTCATGAATTACACTAGATTCAATGAAGCTTGGCGAGAATATTTTTTATGATGTGTGAAGAGACACATAATGTGCTTGCTAGCTTCTGTTAAATCTATTATAGCCTAATTTAAAAGTTAAAAAAATCGGACGTCCAAAAATCTTGTCTGGAACGCGCTCAACAAACTCCTGAAACCGTCTATGATCTACTAGCCGGCAGGCTCGCTTCGCTCGCCTTCTCCGCCTAGCCAGGGGGCTCCGCCCCCTGAACCTCCGACAGTATCGGCAGTGTGAGTGAGTCAAACAGGCTCGCTTCGCTCGCCTGCAAAACCTCTGTCAGTGGAAGCTAAGACAAACAGGTTCGCTTCGCTCGCCTGCAAATTCCGTTCAGAAGGGATTCCAAATTTATTGAACATTTCTAGATCTAATCTGGACCTGTTCACCAAATTTCAACATTTTTTTGTCGATTTGTTCTCGAAAAATCTAAGAAAACTCCGAAAATTTCGAACAATAGTAAAACGCTAATATTGAGCGTAGCTTTGGGAAGTATATCGGACATAGTTTTAAACTTGATTCAATATCTTCTAAATTAGTTCATTTATAATCTCTCTGAATCATTGAATCTACAGTAGGCCTAAGGAATAATCGTATCAAGGCGAAAGATATGCAACCCGCAATACATTTACAATTTTTTAAGAGTGATTACTGGCGTACTCTTGAACGGATTTCGAAAATATTTCAACACAACATTTCTAGGCCTTATCTGAACCTGCCCACCTAACATCAACATTTTCTACCGATTGGTTCTCGAAAAAATTAAGAAAACGCTGAAAAACTATAGAAAAACTCGAATATTTGTCGTATCCTTATGAATTTTCAAAGATCCTTTCTTAGCGCGTGTCTAAACGTCCAACTGGAGATGCACGCGAAAATGAACGCATTCGGTTTAGTTCTGGTGACGAATGAGTGAATCAGTGCCATTTCGCTTTTATATATAGAGATTTACGAGTGATACAGAAATCTGTCGAACGTTGTTGCTACGCATTCACGTATCATGATACACAACCTCGCTGTGCGTATCACGGAGCAGCTCTTAGTTTAGGTTGAAAATCGACGGTGGTTTGAGGAAAACTCGGAGAAGTTGAGTTTTGCCTCTCTCTGCAATGCAGGCATGTCGTCACAGACACTGATACACTCCAACTTATAGTTCTGCACTCTCCAATAGAATTCCAACAATAATAATTATCATATTTTATTCTCACTAACTTTCTCTCCTAACTCGGAGATAGAAAATAGTGTGTTATTGGCGATAGCTATGAATAAAATTGGAAAATTGTTACATTATTCACCAAGCGCTTAGGCTAGTGCGTATTTTTCCCCACGAAGGAATATTTCTATGACTATACTTTACATTATCATTCCCATAATTCAAATTCGTATTGGAGATTGGTTGATGATAATTGATTTGCTATAATTTTCGCGTTAATGAATCACTGGCGGCTCATCCACGAAACAGGAGATATGCCCGTATCTTTCACTGTACAGCACTTCATCTGTTTCGTGGGCACGAGCCGCTAGTGTAATGAATATAATTTATGTTGAATAATTGATAATTCCCAATTTTTTATAGATTCTTTCAATTCTATATCGATCACGAGCAAGCAGTTCCACTCTGAAGCTGCGGTCGCACTTCAAAGTGTGAATGAGACAAAATAGACAAAAACATATCGATTTAAAGATTTTTTATCGCAATTTCTGATATTTGGGTAGGTTATACTTATACTGGATCATAGCTATCCAAATTTTCCTTCATAATATGATTCTCTACATTCCTATCAATTAAAAAATACTAGTTTGAAACTTTCCAACTGGTTATAACCCTTAATTTTTGAAAAATATTTTTTCCAGCATATTTTCTCTGTTATCTCGATAACCGTTCAAGTTACAAGCTTCCAACTGATTTCATTACATTTTCAGCTAATAATACCGTGTGACCTTGATGGCTAAGGTCTGGTGTAAGAGTTTTCAGGTCGCATCTGATCATTTTCAGTGCCTCTGACCTGTCCGTGAAATTGTTGTTTAGTGGCTAATATTAAAATGTATGAGATAATATGTAATATATAATGATATAAATATATTTGAAATCATATATTATAATAAAATAAAATTGAAATTAATATCAATAAGATAAATATTGGGGTTAAAATGTTCTCCATATTCAAGAATTTCAAGATGGCAGCCAATATCGCGGAACCATCTACCCTCCACCCTCTACCCTCTACCCTCCAGGCAATACACCCACTACCCTCTACCCATCGGCATTGCGGCCTCAGCCTGAAAGATGGGAGATTAATGCTGAATCCATTTGATTGTTCACAAAGCATGAAGACATTGAAGGCTGGAGGAGTTGATGTCTTGGTGAAGTTTGAGACTGATGGCACAAACATATTGGCCGGAACAAGTGCATACTGTGTTCACATCTATAATGTGGAAAAAATATATCATGCATTGACAGGTATTATTTCTGAATAAAGATGATGATGAATGAATGGTTCACTTATTTCACAACCCAATTTTCAACTAATAGTTTAGAAACTGGTTCACTGTCAGTCAGTTACCAGTGTTTCACTGTCAGTCAGCTGTTTACCAACTGTCAATCAACTGTCAGCCAGTCAACTGTCAACTGTCAATCAACTGTCAGTCAACTGTCAATGGGCAATCAACTGTCAGTCAACTGTCAATCAACTGTCAGTCAACTGTTAATCAACTGTCAATCAACTGTCAGCCACTAAAATAGCAAAAGATATACATTATGATGTAGTGGTATACTAACCCTTCAACAACACTTCAACTTAGATACTTACAATAGTCTTTAAACATTACAACAGTGCCTTAAACCTTGCAACAGTCCTCAAACCTAACAACACATTAATTTTAACCCTACTGAGATTTGAACCTAGGACCCCTAGAAATTGATGGTATACTACCCTGTATACTTACCTTAATGATTGGGACCCCTACATCAATCTGAAGATTTAAACCTGGGACCCCTAGCATGAAAAGCAGCGCAGCTAACCACTACACCACAATGGATATCTGATTATTGGTCTACTTTGAAAGGTATTTATGTACAGCTGATAGATATGATAAATTCCATCTTGGATGAGAGCAAAACATATGGGTTTTAGTTTAGGTTCAGATGGAATATTTTGAAGTTAGGTTAGGTTAGGTTAGGTGGGGTGAAGTTAGGTTAGAACCTAAAAAGTTGGGTTAGGTTAGGTTGGGTTACATACTTGAAACGTAGGTTAGGTTAGATGCCAAAAACTTAGGTTAGGCGCCATATTGGATTATTTTCCCGCCAAAATTAAGTTGTGGGAGGGGTGGGGGACTATTTAGGTTGGTTAGAATCCAAAAAGTTAGGTTAGGTTGGGTTGTGACGTCATAGGTGACTTTGACCTTGAACCTGGGGGGGGGGGCAATGACCTTGAAACGGGGAGGGGGGGCCAGAATGCCCATGTGTGCCAGAACTGTTCTTTTTTATACTACTTCAGATCAACAACAAATGATATTATTTTCATCAACAACATATGACAGTACAGTATCATCAAGAATAATTAGTATGTTTTACTATAGCTCATAACATAAGTTGTTTGCCTATATATATTTCTTTAATCTAAAACAGTTATGAGAGAAATAATGTAGCCTATGTGTATGGTGGATGGGGGTGTCGTAGTAGTCCGTGATGAAAGGGCGGTGTTCAGGTGTATTGGGAGGAGGAGGGGGCGCTGGTCTGTAGGCCTATGGGCGTTGAATTGCTAAATGCGACACTGCTCACACTCTCTCTTTCTCTCTCTCTATCTCTATCTCTCTCTCTCTCTCTCTCTCTCTCTCACTCTCACTCTCTCTCTCTCTCTCTCTCTCTCTCTCTCTAACAAGGCCAAGTGGTTATGGAAAGGATACCTTTGTTATTCTTTCCCAAGAATGGACATGTTCATGTCCAAACTTCGCCTTTTCATTTAGATGATTCAATCGTTATGGATAAGATTGCCAATTAATTATAGTAGCCTATATAGTTTTCCTAAATATATAATTTCTATAACTCCGCGCTCATATATACCCGTGTCTGTTGAATAATTACTATCTTTTAAGCTAGTGTCAATTATACAAAACGTTATAGTTACTACGTGTATTCCTGTATAGAGGTTACTTACTCTTGTACATTATTACTCACAATATCTAATTGCAATCTAGAATCTAAGTGTGAATGTTTTGTTATTGTCTATATGAATAAAGAAATCTAATCTAATCTCTCTTACATACTTGAATACTCTCTTACATACATTACATAATTGAATAAATCCGACTCTCATCACACACCATATTCACTTTCTCCTCATACTTTTAATTATAAATTTAACTTTCATTTTAGGCACACTACCATCACATACTCACCATTCAAACCGTTATTATAATATAAACCCAACTCTTGTTATTCATCGCATATTTTCATTCACTGCCATATACTTGTAAATAATTTTACTATGAGTTATCTCAATTATTCATAATATTATTACCCATTTACATTACCATGATCATTTTTATTGTTACTCATCTTATAATATAATTCAAATATCGATTTATATCGTATTATTTCATTTCAATCTAGTTTTTAAATGCTATAATAATTTTTCTTACTATCTTTAGTAATTCTAATAGCTCGTTATGAATTTACAACTGAAGGCCAAGTTTCAATGGGAAGGATATCCTTATTATCCTTCCCCAAGAATGGATATATATATGTCTAAACTTTTCCTATTCACTTAGATAACTTACACTCCTGATTCATTTTGCAGAACCTCCAATTTAAAATCTGTATAGATTTTACATTCATTACATCACCGTTTTTCGTATTTTTACTTGAAGTCTCTATTTTTTGAAATTTATAGGGAAATTTTGTAATACTCATTTATATTACAATGTGAAATCTAAGCCGAATTTTGTTATCTATTTGAATAAAGTAATCTTATCTAATCTAATCTCTCTCTCTCTCTTTCTCTTGTTTTCCAACAACTCGAACTTGTCCTAAATTAATCACTCTCATTCAATGAAGAAAACTAACAATGTTTATGAGGAAAACCTCTTATGCATTTCCGGAGAAAGCTTGCGTAGAAATTACGGCGTGGTTTTCAAATTCAATGAGCTAAGTATGTAAATCTCTCCCCGCTCATAACACCTGTTCAATACCAAGTTAACTACAATGTAGGTTGCACTTCAACTGCCTGATATTGAGGGAATTGGTATAGGAGACTGAAATGTGACATAATATAGTGGTTTACATTAGAGCTTCAAGTACCGTGCGCATGCGCTAACCTCTTCAGAGAAAAATATCTGTTCAATATTTCACATCATAGGGGCAAAACTCACCGGCACTGACTCACTGATTTATCACCAGGGTCTTGTCCCATAAACATTTACAGCTTGTTTTTCAAATGAAAACAAGTGATCGGGATTGTAGATTCACCAATAAAACATTAAATTTACAATGATCCAAATTTTGGAGAGAATTAGCTCATCAATTGTTTCGAACGATTAGCACGAATTGACCAATTGCAGACTTTCAATGGCCGACTTCGCGGTTTCATTTATTACGGTTTGCTTTTTTTTTGCTGCTGATGATGCCCACATAAGTATTCCAAATCACTTGTGCGTGGGTAATGGAGTGTTCGAGGGTGATTTATGAGGTGCATAAACGACCATGCCTCTGGTGGGACTCGAACCCACGACCGGGTAGCGCTAGCGGACTGCAGGTTGTAACGCCCCAGACCACTCGGCCAACCCGGCCGGCTTTATAGGTTTTGTTTTTATTTCAGCGACAAAAAATATTCCTACTCAAATCTCACAATTGAATTAGTGATCGGTATTTATATTCATGATAATTTATTTATATATTTATCAAAATCATTAAATTGGAAACAGAGTTTTAATTTCTATTGTCAACATTGGACTATTTTGAGATTCTAACTTGAAGTAGGCTAAAGTGGTTTTCATGTCATTTCTCTAATCTGCTGAATTTTCGTTATATTGGAGACGTTTGTGAGACAGAAACGCCAATAAAATCCACGAATTATGAGTAAATTCTGGTTTGTGAATCTTTATGATACACGTCCCAAAACTAAAAATCCACCTAAAGGCACCTCTCTCACGATAACGTGACCATCCAGGGTATTATATCTACTCTTGAAATGACAAACCATTGTAGCGATTCGATACAGTCCCGACAAAAAAAAAATTGCACACGCATAAGCACACCAACGTTTTGCGAATGCTATCATGGCTAAGATAGTAAAGTTATAGGCCTACCCCAAACTCACACAAACACCTATTCAAAATTTCCAAAAGTCCTCAATTACTCACACAGCCGCCATTTTGTTTTATCATTTTCATCGAAACTTTATAATTTTGAAACGGTCTTGAGAGAGTATTATAGTGGTCAATTATTAAGTAAAATCAGCTGAAAATTCGAATCAAACCTGTTACAAGTTCGTAGATTTGATGGTTATTAAGAAAATGAGAAACATAAGCTAAAACAATAAATTTTTCGACTAGGATTAGGATATTCAATCGTTGACCGGTATTTTGCATCATTTGAAATTGTAGGTAATTGAGTTCTGAAGAAAAATTGTTTACTAACCTTTTAGTCTAAAACGCACCCAAACCCCACTAACAATCAGGATTTAAAGAAGACAAAAAAGACAAAAATAGCAGTTATTAAAAGATTTAAATATGGATTTTTATAAGAGTGATGTCAAAATGGAAAAAGTGTGAGTGAAAAAGAACAATCCAATAAAAAATGTTCCCATTTGAAATGTTGCTGATGGAATCATTGATAATTTAATTCTAATGGAGAATTATTGAACCGGTAGTAATGGGATTTCCCCACTAGCGTCCATTCGCAATAGGCTACGCAATTAGTTGCGAATCACTTATTTGCTTACTATTTTATTTGAAATGTTCAATTGGGACTAGTTGATTTATTTGACAGTATCAAGCGATCACACAATGTACTTCAATATTGCAATGTACTGGTTCATTGATTGGTATTTGAGTTTCAATAATTCATTTAACGTTTCAATCTACAATTCACACGCACAACTAACATTAACATTTTCTGTTTCTTGTTCATGTAGAATACGAGTTGGAATCTCTACGATTCTACTATAGGCTACGATTAGTATACAATGAGTATTCAATAATTCCTTTTTGGATAGGCCTACTTATCAAAGAGTATTATTCAATATTATTTTAATAATTCAGTCTCTGAACGGTGTATATTGTATCATACAAGGTTATTCACGGAAATTTTTAAAATATGAATAAGATATGTTTTATAATATATACCTATTTTGGAAATGCTTTTTGTATGTTTATGTCAATGGCTCAATAGCCCATAAAGGGCCTTGGCCTGCCAGCTGAATGCCTGTTACATATTATTCACTTCACTATATAATAATAGTAGAGGTGAGTAATAATCAACCAGGATAGGGGTAACGTGTGGTCAGCACGGTGATTCTCTCAATCATGAGCTAGCTTCCGTAACCAATGCTGAAAAAGACTTTCAAGATTTAAGAAGGCTCTATCAACTCAGAAATACTCGTTAAATCATAACATTTTCAAATCTTGAAAGTTCATTTTCCAGATTAAAACTGTATGAAAAATATTGCTTTATAATGTTGTTTTACCTCTGTTTGATGAAGAATATTGTTTGAACAACAATCAGCTGATTTATTCATCAACAAAACATGTTTGTGAATTCCCGTCATCATTGTAACTTACGAACTACCCCCGGGATGAATCGTTTCACGACTTGGTGACATTTCTTGGTCCCTCTTTCAACGACTTGAGTTTGGGTTTTTTATGTTTTATGAAATTAAGTAAATACAAGTATAAATGACGTTTATTGGAAAGCCTAAACGTCGCAAACCGTCATGACGATACTCAGATGGATGTTGACACACTGCAAAAAGCTGAGAATCATACCATTATTTGGAAAAAGCAGCAATAACAATGTATTCATTTATTACAGATATATGACAATATGAAGTATTGTGATTGTGCAGTGGTCGAAGAATTGTAACCCGGTCATGACTCGGGTACTCCTGGTTATCATAACGGCGCGTTATCACCTAATCTAACGAGTCACCAATGTGACTTGGTAATTTGGTTATTCATGTAGCCAAAATATCTATCTAGCGAAATGGCACTCATTCATTCACTCACTCACTCATCAGCAGAATTAAGAATCTACCGAGCCGTATGCGTTTAAACTTGACAGGCATGTTCTGTTGGACCATTAGACGCATACTAAGAACGGATTTTAGTAACTTCCTAAAGATACGGCCAATATTATTTGTAATTTTATGATTTTTCGAAATTTTCGGCGCTTATCTTAGATTTTTCGAGAACCAATTGGCAGAGAATGTTGAAATTTGGTGAATAGGTCCAGATTAGGTCTAGGAGTGTTCTGTTAAAAAACTTTTAAAATCCGTTTGAGATTACGCCAGTAATCAGGGGTTTTCAAAGTTGTGTATGCATCGCGGGTTGCATATCTTGCGCCTCATTAAATCATCTTCTTGATAGAAGCGAAATGGCACTCATTCATGGCATGTTTGGCTGAAACCTTTAGATGCACATGTTGAACAGAATTTGAAATTTCCTTAGGATTCAATATTCAAGTTTTCTATATGTTTCCTGTTTTCTTGATTTTTTCGAAAATAAATTGACAGAAAATATTGAAACTTTATGAATAGGTTTAGATTAGGTCTAGGTCTGTGTTTAATACATTTCGAGACACTTCTGAGGTTACGCCTGTAATAAGGTTTTCCAAAATTTGGAAAATATTTCACTGAAACTACTGAACTATACTCCGTCCACTAAGTGTTCGGACCTAAGCTCCTCCTCCGAGGCTCTGACGTCATGATCCGACCAGCTCACAAGCGGTCGTATTTGCCAGGAACGTAGAAACTTCTGATCGATATTGGAACTTTAATATAGAATTTTTGAGTGGCCTTAGAAAAATTGATGTTTTATGGTTGTTCGGCAAAATTTACATCCTTCTAACATGAGAACGATCATTATCAATATCACTTGATAGAATTATAGTTGATTGAACACAATATTTCATAATAATATTATTGTTATTGTTATTTTGACTGCTCAGTTCAAGCCGGGAATTTCAAACTCGTTCAATTACACACTGCTACAAATTCAAGTAGGCCTATAAGTTTGAATTATGTAAATCAGCTGAAAGAGTGCAAACGCATAAATTTTGATAGATTCCCTGAAAAGTGAAAGGCTTGCGTTTCCCAGATTTTCACAGCATGACTGTGACCTAGAAAGTAACAGCTGCAGTATGATGACCTTACTTGCCATTGGCTAAAGCCGCCTGCGACGTCAAAATGGTGGAGGAGCTTAGGTCCGAACACTCAGTGGACGGAGTATAAATACGTTCAAATCATATTTCGAGGATGAGCTGACGTGATAGGACAACTAATTCAAAGGATAAGCCGAAAATGCCCTCTCAGATGAGAGCAAATCCATTTGAATGTCTCACTGATACTGTCGGGGGTCCAGAGAGCGGAACCTTATCGCTAGGCGGATAAGGCGAGCGTAGCAAGCCTGCCGGCTAGTAGGTAGTAAGTTAATAAGAGTGAATGTCTGCACTCAGAGATCTTTCTCAGCGACTAAAACTGCGAACAGCGTCAGCCTTTCGTCATTATTACGAGTCTGATTGAGCTGAATTGACATAATTACTGAGTACTAGTACGCCTCTGACACCTGGGGGTCGATGTCACCGTTTGGGGGGTGGGTCAATGGTAGGGAAGGGGGTGTTCAGCGGTACTTTCGTTGTTTCCATAGCAACCACGGGGCACTTGAGTGACGTCACCCCGCTCGTCCCGACCTATCCCTGGAACCTGGTCCAAGACCCCAAGCAACAGCTGCTGGTTTCTCGATCACGCTATAGTACTATAGCACAGTCCAACAAGATTGGCGGTTGACAATTTACTGTCATTGGAATAATGACTATACCCTTTTCACGATCTTATCTTAAGATCATCTTAAATAAGACTGTTGAGGAGCAGTTTTGGCCTGTTGCACTCACCCATCTATAATTGAATGTATTATTAATAATAATCATAATTATTATTATAATAATTCCCATGTATTATTGAATAATGATAATGATAATGATAATGATAATGATAATGATAATGATAATGATAATGATAATGATAATGATAATGATAATGATAATGATAATGATAATGATAATGATAATGATAATGATAATGATAATGATAATGATAATGATAATGATAATGGAATGATAAAAATAAGCTAACTTTTTACGTGTAATTCTTCTAAGCGAAACGGCCGGACGGTCGGCTGCAAGCAGTTGAACAGCAGAAGACAAGAATCTTGAGACGAGACAAGATGGACTGTAGCCAATCACAGCACAAGACACGAGCTGTAATTGAATACAACTGTTCGACTGCGGCCGACCTTCGGATAGAGGAAGACCTACCTCTACAAGCACAGACCCGCAAATGTTTGTTTATTTCGTCTCAATAGATCGTGTACAGGAGAAAGAGCACAAAATGGATCACGAGGAACGACAGAGAAGAAAGCTATGGTACATGCTGATTAAACTTCATTGGACACAACACAACACAATTATAAGTGGCAATTATACTATGGCAAGATGATAAAATGACTCCAGCTCAGTCAATATTGGTTGAAAAATTATTGATTTTGTCTCAATCGTTAGAATCATTCTGATCTACAATTTGAGACCAAATCAATATTTTTTGAACCAGTATTGACCGAGCTGGAGTAATTTTTTCATATTGGGGGTCTTCTTTGCTTGGACAGCCTGTAGGCATTCCCTTGTTTGGTTGCTCAGTGAAAACGATTGCTGAGTGATCATGATAATAATTATGATAATATGACTCACTGCAACTCTTGCTCACTATACTCACTCACTACAACTCTCAGATGAGTGAACAAACACAAGAATATGGTTAGTCGGAACCTAGCCTTTAGGGGTCTCCTAAACAAAAAAGCGATATTTCTCCATCCAATGGATGTTTTTGCTAAAATAAATTTCTAACTGTTTGAACAAATTTAATATTGCCCAGCTCATGGTCACCCAATGGTGTGATCTATTCTCGTCGACCTTTCTCTCCACACAGCACTTCAATGGAAATCAAATGATAGTTGGCTCTCAAGTATGTTGGATTCGATCAATGAAAAGTGTCACACTCAAAAGGCCCCACTGACAGGTTACATTTTCCGCAGTTTGGATTGAACTTCAAGTGGCGGTGGTTTCGAAATAACCTCAATTAAACGAGATAGAAGCTTTATATTGAGCAAATTGAAAAGTGTTGCTGAATGCTTTTGACTCAAAGAGTTACGAACTATTATCGGAAAAAGTTTTCCGAACGCTGCTGCGTACGTCAAGCCGGAAATATGAACGAGTTGAAGTAGAGGAGATTTTACACTGTCGATATTACCACGCTGCTAGGCAATATATAGATTCCGCAGTTTATACATCGACTCTACTGATAATATTGATACTACCATTACGGTGCCTCGATAATTCAGTTCGAGGCAGGGAATTTCTGACACTTTTGCAGGTTTTCCTTTCATGTCAAGTTTTTTCGCTCATTCGGGAAAAATTATTCCCTGATTTTTTTCACTTTTATTGAAACAATTTTTTAATTAAATTAGCTGAAAACTGCGTTGGATAATCTAATTTGCAACCAGCAATTTAACTTTTACGCTAGCAGATATTATTTAGTAGCTTACCGTTCCATTAGCAAAATAAAAGTAATTTAGCAGTTTTACTGTATCATGAGCTGGAGTGGCTACTAATAAGTTTGTGTCTATAAATAAGGCTAGAATTTTGAAAGTGAGTTCAAAACGTTGAAATATTATGAATTATTTATTTCATATATCATTGTAACTTCGGTGTGTACTGATATCAAAATTGTAAATTGATTCAAGTGAAAATTTGTAATACAGTTTATATAAGTATTAGTATTATGATTTAGTCTTTATTTTGGACTGTGTAGTATGAATTGATGGAGGAGCAGTTTGGGGTATAATGCCTGTTGCACTCACCCAAATGTATTTTTGAATAAATAATGATCTATTAGTTATAGGCTTATACCACAGCCCTCTCCATTAAAAGCTATGTTAAAGGAACCTATGCTAGTATTGAAGCAGTACCGTAATCAAATAAATAGAATATGAAAGCAGTATAATAGAATATTTAAATTAGAAAATAAAATGATAAAAGCAGTTTTACTGTTTCATTGGCAGTTATTATTTAACTGTTTTTATAGAAATTACTATTGAACATTTTAATGTTTTTGAAATTAAAATTCATTATTCTACTCCTTCATTAAAAATTACAAATTAGCAGTCTCACTGCCTCAGTAACAGATCCAATGTGTTTAATGAACCTGATAAAGACGAGAGAGTTTTAATTACCTTATAAGAAAATACGTAGAAAATGATCAAATGAAATTAAAGTAGCAAGATCAGTGGCATTTATGTAGGCCTACCCAATTTCAATCACAGTAATGCGGGTTATATGATGCCAATTGGCAAAACAATAATCAGAGTTATAATTTAGTCATGTCCAAGGTTATTAGAGACAAAGTTGTTCGATTTTCAAGGATTTGAAAATTTGTGGGAGAACCCAAAAAATAACGTGATTCAGATCAGAGTTCCCGACTACACTAGACCACAACTACATTGGCGCATTGAAAATATGAATCGTCTGATTTCTCCACTATAAACTCAGTTAAAAAGTCTAGCATGGCTCTGGCTATTCCTAAAGCCACGTTTAGGACCTACACCGGAGTTAATAACAAAATCTGTTAATAACTTTTTTGTACAACTGCGCGTAAAACAAGATTTTACAAGCTGAATTCTCCTCATAAAGAAGCCCATTTCTGATGGGAATCTTCATTACGCTCGCTAACCATCTGCGCATGCGCAGTAGAATTACTTTACACTCGCTAAGCAACTGCGCATGAGCAGTAGAGTTACTTTACGCTCGCTAATCAGCTGATCATGGCTCGCCAAAAGTAGGTCAGGTGGAGTCATAACATAACCTAACAAAAGTCGACAATGTCTGATTGTACCTGTACCGGTAATTACACAAGAGTAATTCAATAGTTCACAGTATTCGATAACTGAAAAACTGTAGATTAACAGGTTCGTTCAGTTGTAGAAAAAATATTGTATGTAATTCGCGCGTATTGCTTCTTTATCGCTCTTGCAAAATTATCACGCTCCGCAATGCGTCACGTGATAACTGTTTTGCGCGAGCGATAACGTCGCGCATTACACTCTTATATATCTCTTACACGATCGCTATTATCTGCGGGCGAATTGGAAAATTCATATTTCAGTTTTACAATTGAAATCGAAATGACAACCATTTCAAAACGGAATCTCAGAACTATGTCGTAATGAACGTTTTTTGATTCAGGAGGAACTTTTTGATACAGTCCAAATTCAGTTTTTTGATAAATTCCTTGTTTCGAAACCAGCTGATGAAAAGTAAACAGTGTTTAAATTGTTTAACCTATAAAACTGCGACTGGAATTATCAATTTGTCAATATTTCAATTTACGTATTTGAATAATTAATTAATCTTCGTCTGAAGTTCAAATAGTTTAACATAACTCACTTGAAACTTGGTAAATATGTTGATAGCTTTCACTTTTGATCAGTACTCACAATTTTGTTGATCCGTTTTGCAGCACTGACTGATATGTTATTATTAACATATTTACCAAGTTATAAGTTAATTATCATCAATAGTTCAAGTAGGATAAAGACAAAAGAAGAAGTTTAATATACGGTATGTTGATTATTATAGTACGTACACTTACAGATAACTCAATACTGGTGGTCTATAGCTATATAGCCTACTGTTCTGATACTGATAACTTCACTGGTAGTTGTAGATAAAATAGTTTATGCATCGGTTGTATCAGGCCTTTAAAGCACTCGTGTGATACTTGAAGCACTCGCTACACTCACTTACTTTAAAGACTCCTATTATACAACCGTTGCATAAACTACTATTATAAAATAGTCTATATAATAATACTTTATTTACAAACGTTATTAACACTATGGTGTAAAGGTGGCATCACTTGTTCAATCCTTGTGTATGGGATGCTCAGCTAGTACCTGACTCTGTATATGAATTTCCATTTTTGTTAAGGAATATGCCTAACCTAGTTTGATAAAACAATATTTTGCGTTATGACGGAAGAGATATGATAAATTGACAGATTATAATAAATTTCGCCGATTTTGTTATAGTATCAATACGGAAATTATTTTAATATTAATGTTTCAATGATAATAATTCTGTATTAATGTTTCCATAATGTAGGAATAGGATTTACTATTGGCACAATATGGAGTTGGTGTTTCCTTTTGAGAAGCGTGAACAAAATAGCAACATATGATATTAAAATATAAAAATATTGTTTTGCCGAAAAGATTGAAGAACCGCGCATGCGCCGCACTACGGCGCCAGTGTAGTTGTGCTCCAGTGTAGTCGGGATCTCTGATCTGAACTAAGCCAAATTTTCGTCTTCCCACCACTTTTTCATTTTGCCCAATGTCAGGCAGTTATGGATCAACCTTTTTTTGATAACCTTGAGTCATGCTCAGATGATGGTTTAGAAATTAAAAGATACAATAGATCAAGGTGAATAGAATAGTATAGGTGGGCAGAGTGAAGCAGCTGACTATGATACTGACGTCACGGAGTTCCTCTAGTCAAAAATTTAGCATTGATTTCCCTATCCTTGACGAAAAATCGTACGCTTTTTCCAATTTACGAAATACAGAATTGTGTAATGGATAAATTTCATATAAGAGCTCGTAGAAAATTTCAAGACCTACATTTTGAGTTATTGAAATCTATATTTTACTCAAATTCAACATGAGAAAAAGTCCATTAACGTGTCTTGAGAATACTCTGCAGCTGAGCTAATGCTATTATGAATAGCAATGCTATCGAATGCAATGATATTATAAATGTATCTTATAATAGCATTGCTACTCAAAATTAAATCAGCCCAGCTAGAGAGCTAATTCCCAAGACACGTTAACGGACTTTTTCTCATGTTGAATTTGAGTAAAATATAGATTTCAATAACTAAAAATGTAGGTCTTGAAATTCTCTACGTGCTCTTATATAAAATTTATCTATTAAACAATTATGTATTTTGTAAATTTGAGAAAAGCGTACGATTTTTCGTCAAGGATAGGGAAATCAATGCTAAAGTTTTGACTAGAGGAACTTCGTGACGTCAGTATCATAGCTCTCCCGGACAGCTGTTTCACTTTGCCCCACCACTACTATTCTATACACCTTGACAATAAATAGCCTACTATATATCAGCTGTAAATTCCAGAAAACAATAATTGTATCGTCAGTTGGCATCGTATAAACCCGGCATAATAAATAATAGCTAATTTGTAAAATATAGTTATAGAAATAATTAATTGATAACTCACAACGATTTATTCCAAGATGAACGAACGCTCAATTTATTTCTTCTCACCTGTAACAAAATATAATGGTAGAATTAAAATTCAATTTGTATCCAAATTTATGTTTGTGTTTAGTGTTTTATTCATAATAATTATTGTACCTGACGCAAAAAAGTTAGGCGGCGTCTGTCCAAGCAAAGAAGTCATTATCTGGCAAGATGGGAAAATGACTCCATCCCGGTCATTATTGTTTCAAAAATCCTAAATTCGATCTCAAATTGTGGTAAGCATTCTCATCTAAAGTTTTAAACCAAATTTATAATTTTGGAAGCATTATTGGCTGAGCTGGAGTCATTTTCCAGAATATCTTCTTTGCTTGGACAGACTGCTACATGAGCGACTTTATGCTATTCCCCGTACCGTATCGTAAATGTCAAACAGCAATAAAAATAAGTGACATATTTATGTTACTTTTTGTAGTAGAGCTCGAGGTTTTATACGAGTGTTTTTCATGTACATAGGGGCCTATGTACATTTTACACTATTCATTTGGGAAAAGCATGCTTCTATAGGGGAGCACAAACAAAATACAGTCTGCACACTGCATAGGTGGAATGAAAATTTATCAATAAAACAGAATAAATCAATTTCAAAACAAATAGTTATCGATCAAATATTTATCAACTTACTAGCCGACAGGCTCGCTTCGCTCGCCTTATTCGCCTAGCCAGGGGGCAGATGGCTCCGCCCCTTGGACCCTTGACAGTATCAGCAGTGTCAGTGAGTCAAATAGGCTCGCGCTGCAAATTCCATTCGAATGGATTTGCTGTGATAATCATATCACTCAACAGGGTTCTTCTGAGTAATTGTTCCTGATTATAATTCCATTGAGATCATCTCCCACCCTACTAATAAGATCAATAAATTAGTCAAAAACCAGTTATCAACAACAACGAAATTATTTGATTATAAAGAAACTAGGTATCCAACAGTCATGGGCCTTTTCCACCTAGACTTTTTGGTCAACCCAAATTACATAACATTAATATCCCGATAAGACCAGTAGTATCTTTTGTTAAATCTTCTTGTTCCAAATTAGCTCACAAACTCAATAGTAGATTCAGAACACTTACGGGATTTAATCCAAAGTACAGTATTGAAAATTCATTGCAGTTGGTCAACAAAATAAAACACATTCCTGTCTTATCATCTTTTAAAATTGTGTCATTTGATGTAACAAATTTATTCACCAATATCCCGGTGAAAGAAAATCTTGACAGAGCTAAAGAGATAATGAGAACCTCGATCAATGATTGTACTGTTAGGATTGATGAAGTTATGCACTCAACATAATTATTTCAAATTTATGATAAGTTTTTCGAGCAAAAAGAGGAATTAGCATTAGCAATGGGCTTACCACTCTCACCCCTTCAAGCTGAACTTTTCATGGATAAATTAGAGGGTAAGATTGTTGAAAATAGTCCTTTCAAAGATAAAATTGTAAACTGGTTTAGGTATGTAGATGACGTAATTTGCTTATGGAAGGGAAGCAATGTAGCAATAGACAATTGGACAATTTTCTTTCCTACATAAATGAATTGCATCATAAGATAGAATTCACTGTTGAAAAAGAACAGGAATGTGTATTGAATTCAGAACATGCTTTCATGAATTCTCAATTTCTAGGAAACCAACTCATACTGATGTTATCATCCCTCATAATTCTTGTCATCCCATCTCTCAGAAACTTGCAGCTTTCAATAGTATGATTCACAGGGCGTTAACAATACCTATGAACCATGACGATTTGGTTAAGGAGATTAGTACTATCAAACAAAAAGCTGTTAACAAATGGGTAAGAGGAAACCTAAATGGAAAGAGGTAACCTAACGACCATTATGGTCGATAGGTTACTAAGTAAAATTAACAGACGAATCTCAGTCAATTCTAGTTTTGTAGGAATGAACAATGAGGAAAAGATTTGGGTAACAGTTCCATATTCAGGCTTTGTTTCAGATAGAATAGGTAGAGAATTGAAAAAGAATGGGTTTGGTGTTGCTTTTAGAACCAAACCGATTTTAAATACTCTATTTAGCTGTAGTAGAGATAAAATTGATGTATGGGATAGGAGTGGGGTATATAGGCTCAAATGTGGGGTTTGTAATGCGACCTATGCTGGTCTAGCCGGTAGAAGTTTCAAAATTAGGGTGAAAGAACATATCGAAGATTGGAATAAATGTAATGGAGATTCAACCTTTGCTGAACCTTTAATAACAAATAATCACATGTTCAAGGCCGATGAGAATGTTGAGTTTCTGCATTTTAATAATAAGGGCAGAACTCTCAACATTCAGGAAGCATTAGAAATAACCAGGGTAACAAAAGATCATTTATAGTTGAGTTTGAACGACCAGTTTCATTTCAATTAATACAGCACTACAAATCTATTTTTTTATAATAATTAGTTAGTTAGATATTACTGTATTAGTTCATTCTGTTGTTTTCCCCATCTTCCCGTATATTTTTATTCATATTTCGTGAGGAACTGTAACTATTTTTTGATCGTCAATTGTATTTTCTGTTTGAATCGCCATTTTGTAATGTTTGAATGAAGCACTTGAAGCACAGGGGAGGAGCTTGTCTAGGCCAATGGCAGACGTTTACGGTCATTGGCTCAAGCGTCTACAAATAGCGGTGCTTCACTGTTAGTATAAATACTGCTGCTCTGTACTTTAAGTTTTAGTTTATCAGAGATTGATAATGGTGTAACAACCGAAACTGATATCTCAATTCTTTAATGAATCAGTGGTTTTACAACGTCTTGTCTTTTCATTAATATGGGTAACTACCACAATATCACCTTCACAACTACTCAAAAAGTGATTGGAAAGTATTTAGTTTAGTAGTTTCCGTGAAATAAACAAAAGTGCAAATTCCAATCATTGGAGAACCTCATAACAGGCGTAACCTCAAAAGGGTTTATAAATTTATCGAATTTCTAGACCTCATCTGATCCTGTTTATCAAATTTTAACATTTTCTGCCAAATTGGTTCTCGACAAATTTAAGTGAAACTCCAAAAAAAATTAAAACGCTAATATTGAGCGTAACCTTGGAAAGTATAGTCTATCGGACATAGTTTAAAACTTATCTTCCAAAGAAGTTCATCTATCATATTGCTGAACCATTGAATTTACAGTGAGGATTGGTCGTATCAAGGCGGATGATACGCAACCCGCAATACATATAAAATTGTCAAAGAAACTGATTACTGGCGTAATCCTGGAAGGATTTCTAGAAATTACGAGCCCAACATTTCTAGACCTCTAGTTTGTGAAGACAAACCTCTCCTCAAAATTCCAACATTTTCTACCGATTAATTCTCGAAAAATTTAAGAAAAAGCTGGAAAACTAAAATATTTGGAGTATCCTTATTAAGTTTTTAAAATCCGTTCTTGATACGCGTCTAGAGGTTCAACTGAATATGTCTGTCAAATTTGAACTCATTCGATTTGGTAGATTTTTAGTTGTGCTGATGAGTGAATGAATGAATGAGTGACATTTCGCTTTTATATACATGGTGTTTCGGGAGGAATGTGCAATAGTTCTCAGACTGATTCCTTACACCAAGTAGACCAAGAAGGTCCATGGGAAAATGCCATTTTTCAACAATAAGGGTTATAACTGGATAAGGAATTAAAAAATTGTATTTTTTATCAATGGAAGTTGAAGAGAGTCGGATTCTGAAGAAAGAGTTAGGTGGTGGCGATTGTGTAAATCTTACCCAAATCTCAGAAATTGCGATCAAAAATCGCTACTAAACACAAATTTTCCACTTGTGCTAGATTTTGTCTAATCTGGACCTTTTAACCAAATTTCAACATTTTTTGTCAATTGGTTCTCGAAAAATCTCCTAACATCTGTAAGATCAAGACAAGGTTTCCTAAGGGTTGTAAAAAATATGGAGAAGGTACCATCCATGAGGTTCCACCTCGCCAATGAGTACTCGGCCAAATACTGCTTACTCATCCAAGAGAAGTCCTCAGTGTTCGTAACTCCACGATCACTATAAGCAGAACCCACTTGTCAAGTTCCCAATACCCAGTAAATATTTATTTATTTATTTACTGAGAATAATAAACTTATTGGCTAAAAACACAGACTAACGTACAAAACATCTTTACACCATATTATTTCAATAAATCATAAGTTCGACACTAGGGTATCTTTTTTGCTGCACTTTCACAAAATACCGTAGGCCTAATATACAAATTTTGAATTTTGAGCAATAGGATGCACCACGTTAATTGATTCACCAAATTTTTCACATAATTTCTCATAAATTATTAAATAAGCTCGAAAATTTTAAGCCATGATAAGAACACTGTAATAAATTTTACTGAATAGATTTTGAATGGAAGGAATCACAAAGACTGCTGTATAGTCACAATGTGACAATGTAACTTTGAGCAAAACGCCAAAAAGATCCGTCTGTTCCTGATGCGCTTCAACAGCTGATGTTTTAATTGGAGTTGTCATTTAGCTATGCATGGATAATGTTTCTGAAATTATAAGAAACAATGAATGCCTTTTAATATAGCATCAGCTACAGCGATAGCTGCACAATATAATATAATACCAATAGGTATCATATCGATTCATCGATATTCGGTTCATTTCACTTGATAACTGAAAGCTCTCGTTAACAGGAAAGAACGTTCAACATTTTTACTCCAATCAGTTTTGAGTTGTTGAAGGTCACAGTTTCGAGTTGTTGAAGGTCAATCCTGAACAACACTTCACTTGACATCGTGAAATCGAAATATTTGTCCAATACCCTCTCAACTGTCATTTCTCTCAGCAAAGGGATACTCACTAGTCTGTCGGAGCATAGAAAACATTCTGGCAAGCTGGTAAAATGACTCCAGCTTTGTTAATAATGATTCAAAAATTATCAATTTGAAATCAAATTGTAGATTAGAATGTTTCCTACAATTTCAGACCAAATTAATGATTTTTGAATTGATATTGATCGAGCTATAGTCATTTTCCCATCTCGCCAGAATGTGTTCTTCGCTTGGACAAACTATACTTGGGAAAAGAGTGCTTTTGATGGCAATTGATTGGATGTTGAAAATCAAGTTGACCTACATTTTCCTCTTGAAAAATATTGTTGAAATGTTCCAGTTGGAAAAACTCGCAGAAAGCCGCTCGTGAGAAATTTTCTTCATGCTTCATACAACTAGGATTCTAAGGAGTTATAGGAAAAACGCTTGACCTTGAATCAGCACTGGGTACGGTTCCGTATTTGTGTTAACATACTCGTACATGTGAATCTTACACTTACATTTTTTCAAATTATTGCAAATCCAAGATGTGATACATGACTTCGATACAGAATTTCAAGACAAAATGAATGGCGAAAACCGCACAACGATAATTATGTTGAACCGTTTTGGTTTTTGTGGCAACTATGTAGTAGAGAATGTAGAGTAGGAAAGTGTCCAATTGAAAGCCTTGAAATCATTTTCCAATCAGCTTTTCCAACAAATCGCTTCTTGTGTGCGCAATCACATCAGACTTGCTACAAAACATAGCTATATCAAGACATAATATCTATTTTCATATTTTTCTGCTAATCTCAATCAAAACCTAGTACAGAAAACCAAAGAGAGGATTCTATATGAGAAGTTACATGTACCTTTTCCAGAAAAATTATGCTAAAAAGAGAGAAAATTTAGTGAACTTGCATGATTTGTAACTGTAATCATGCAATGCTTTCACATGGGTTGAGTGTAGCCAAGATGCAACGTTGCCATTTTATTAGGCCAGGACCTTCTATTAAAGAAAGCTTTGACAGTAGTTATGATAGAAATTATTCTCTGATAACAATCACATAATATTTTTTATCTACGGGCATATTGAAATAATTCTATTTCAGTTTTACAATTGAAATCGAAATGACTACCATTTCAAAACGGAATCTCAGGACCGTGTCATAATGAACGTTTTCTGATACAGGAGGAACTTTTTGATACAGTCCAAATTCCGTTTTTACTTTCCTTGCCCTACCTACTACCCTCCTATAGGTAAGGAAAGTATTGCTTTCCAAAAAAAATTAAGGTACCTCAAACTAAGGTTTTCTATCCGTTTCAAGGTCCCCTGAGTCCAAAAAAGTGGGTTTTCGGTATTGGTCTGTGTATGTGTGTGTGTGTGTGTGTGTGTGTGTATGTGTGTGTGTGTATGTGTGTATGTCTGTATACACTATATATCGATCCCTAATTGACCGATTCACTTGAAATTTTGAACTTAAGATTCTTATACCATGAGGACCCGACTCGAAGAAATTAAAAAAAAATTCATCAAAAAAAGGCGGATAAAAAAATGGAAAAAATGGCGGAAAAAATTGTGTTTTTCACGATTTTCTCGAAAACGGCTTTAACGATTTTTTTTAAACTCATACCCGAAATAGTCCTATATAAGCCCTATCGACTGCCATGAGTCTCGTTCCTAGCAAAATTGCAGATGATCCGCAGCATTGTTGAGAATAATTGATTTTGCAATATTTTGATTCCTAATTGACTGATTGACTTGAAACTTCGAACTTAAGGTTCTTATACCATGAGGACCCTGCTTCAAGAGATTCAAAAAAATTCATTGAAAAATGGCGGAAAAAATTATAGATAATATGACAAAAATTGTTTTTTCACGATTTTTGCAAAAACTGCTCTAACGATTTTTAACTCATACTCGAAATAGTCCTATATAAGCCCTATCGACTCCCAAGAGTGTCATTCCTGGTAAATAGCAGAAGATCAACAGTATTGTTGAGGAAAATGGATTTCTATCTTGATTTTCTCAAAAAAGTCTCAAACGATTTTTTTCAAATTGGCACCCTATATAGTCATTAAAGCTCTATCAACTGGCATATATCCCCTTTGAGTAAAATTATCAGGGGTGCCACCCCATACTTGAAAAGTTAGAAAAGTCTGTAGATAGGCAACCCGCACTACATGAATCTGTATATAGGCAACCTGCACTACATGGCTCGGTAAGTGGAGCTCGAGCAACGCGGGCAGCGCACTTGACGCTCGTGTACAAAAAGTGTATCAATGTCATTCCGTCATTCTCGCAATCAAGGCGAGTGCAAATTTCACTATAGCAATATCAATAATAGTCTAATTTCAATTTATAGTCTATTGAATATATGAAATTGGCTGTTGTTGGTGACTAGGTATAGATACAAGATACTTATAGGCCTACGCAAATATGAATGGCAAGGAAAGTTGTGTGAGTGTACCACACCAGATTTTTTTGATAAATTCCTTGTTTCAAAACCAGCTGATGAAAAGTAAACAGTGTTCAAATTGTTTAACCTATGAAAATGCGACTGGAGTCAAGTACCAGTATTTGTTTGTCAATATTTCAATTTACTTATTTGTATAATTGATTAATTTGAATAGTCTGAAGTTTAAATAGTTTCATACACTTATAACATGGTAAATATGTTGATAACTTCCACCTTCAATCATTACTCACGATTTTGTTGATTGTCAAATCCATTTCATGGCACTGACTGATATGTTATTAACATATTTACTAAGTTGTAAGTTAATTATCATCAACAGTTTAAGTAGGATAAAGACAAAAGAAGAAGTTTAATAAATAGTATGTTGATTTTTATAGTACCTATACTTACAGATAACTCAATACTGGTGGTCTATAGCTATATAGCCTAATGTTGTGATACTGATAACTTCACTGGTAGTTGTAGATAAAATAGTGTATGCAACGGTTGTATTAGGCCTTAAAAGCACTTGTGAGATACTCGCTTTGCTCGCTGCTCGTGGCTCTAATTCATATCTCACCTCATGCTTTGAAGGCTCCCATTATACAATCGTTGCATAAACTACTATTTCAGTTTGTCGAGAAAGTAGCCAAAACGATAGGACAGATTTGATAGGAAAAATGAATTCTACAAGGATTTTTCAAAATACCTACTTTCATTGCAGAAGTCCAGAAGTTTTCGAGTTTACTTGTGACATAATAAAAATATTCCATACCAAGATTTTATAGTAGGTAAATATGTTTTTTCATAGTGGCATGAAAATTTTAAGTTTATTTTATATTTTCAAATTTTTAAATTCAATGCATTCATCTATTTTTGGTAAATGGAGTTTTTGTATTTTCCTTGACCAGAAATCTTCTATAAAGTTTTACAAGTAAAAAAAAAACTTGTTCCGTAATAAATATTTATCTTAATTATTCATAATTTCGCAAGATTGCTACTAAACACAAATTCATCACTTGTGCTATGTTTTGTCAATTTTGCAATTTTTGATCGCCATTTCTGAGATTTGTGTAGGATTAACACAATCGTCGCCATTGAACTTTTTCTCTTCAACTTCCATTAATAAAAAATACAATTTTATGATCCCTTATCAAGTTATAACCCAACCCTTATTGTTGAAAAATGGCTTTTTCTAACATATTTTTTAGCATAGTTATTGCAATAACCGTTAAAGTTACAAACTTCAAACTGGTCTCATTGAATTCCTCAGCTAATTTTACAAAGGAATTGATTATTTTGGAACCTCACTAAAGCCTCTAAAAAATCAGAAAAATTAATATATTTTGTGAAATCTCAATTTTCCGCCATTGTTATCTCGGTAACAAAGCGTTTTTGGGGGTTGATCCCATGGAACTTTTTTGTCTACTTGGTGTAAGTAATCGGCCTGAGAAGCTCAGTATAGTTTTCGTATCGTAGGTCATAATATTACATATTTGGATTTTTGCAATTGAACAAATAAACAAATGAATCATGTTAATGAATATTATAGGGTCAGGAGCGCCTCTATAAAAAAGGGGTTACACAACAAGAAAATTATAAATGGGAACCACCACTGTCTCAATTCAAGTACTTGCCACTAAAACAAACAAGAACTGGGAAAAAGAAGTTGTCAGCAATGGGGGGGGGGAGTATAAGGAATGAAATTAGTGTGTTGGGGGGACTGTACGCAGGAGATGGGGTTTGGTAAAACTGTGAAATGTAATAGTAATGGTATGCAAAGGGTGGGAGACTGGCATTCTTTTTCTAGTGGTGAAAGTTACGTAGATATAAAATCCAAACCCCCCCCCCCCACACACAAACACTGGGGCCCCTCTCTGAAGTAGGGTTGACCCAGAATGGGCACAAAGCAGACCCGTTCTACTTACCCCCCCCCCCCACCATTCAGGCAAGAAAGGGGGGCTTTTGATCGATGCCTGAAGCGCCAGCTTGCCGGGGGGGAAACACTCACCCAACAACCCCCCCCGCGAACACCTCCTGGAACTATGACTCTGTGAGAATCCCTCCCACAATGAATGGTGAGGAAAAAGGAAGAGATGTACTTTTTCTTGGGCCAGTCGACCTTCCATATTCTAACAGACAAACCTTGTCGCAATTTTCAGCTAGAGTGCGGTCCTCTACTACAAACATGCGCGCACATATTTCTCTAGCAGCTGAATAGTTTTGAAAAAATGCTCAGATTGACATTATTAACAGAATCACTCTATATAATATGAAAGCCACGCCAATCTATCTATTTGATCTAGAACAACTTTGAGCTCAGATTTCGTCAAGTGTTCCAATTCCTCCCTCCAACTGGAACCAGTCGAAACTAAAGCTTGAAGAATAAGCTTGAGTAAGACCTAATAAATGATTCAGACCCGAACATAGGTATGAAAAACCCACAAAATGGCGGTGACAGTAGTGTCTTGGCGTCGTATTTCCTATGCCTATCCATATGAAATGTAAGGCCGGTATGATTACACGGTAATATTTTTATTATCATATGAAGAGTGATAAAAATTGAATCTAGTATTTCCATAATAATGATAATAGAAATATTACCGAGTAAAACCAGCGTAATACGAATAGCTTTTCATGTCAAATGAAGTCTTTAGAGCAAAGCTAACCTCAAAATCTACTATATCTATGAAAGATATAGATATGGATAGGCATAAGAAATACGACGCCATGACTGTCACCGCCATTTCATGGGTTTTCGATACCTATATGCTCGGGTCTGAATCATCTAGTGGGTCTTGGCTTAAGTTGAGCTGAAGTAGACACATCAGGGAATAAGATTCAGTGACAGACATTAACTTCAATCTTCAATAAATCATTAATACAGATTGAAAACAGAATCGGGAAAAGGACTGTTTCTTGAGGAAGTCCGCATCCAAATAGAGCTACTCTCTAATATCTAAGTTACTCTCTAACTTCGTTTTTATTATCTGTTGGCTAATGTGCCCGCTATGTAACTAGCTATTGAGAAGTTTCAAAACTACTGCTAGAAAATCTATATCAGTAGTATCAATGAGAAATATGAATAAAAAAATAATAATAGCCTCAAAATAGGCATAGATTTTCCTGGAAATGAAAAATATTGTTTGCCGCATCAACATAGAGGAAAAAATACAAAAATTTACATTGGGAAAAATAGTGATTCGGAAAAGGTTACTGTCTTAGCCACTAGGAGCGTTTAAGTCACCAACCCCCCCTCAAGCGCCCCCTCCACAGCCCCATAGTATAGCAGATGCCAAGAGAATATTGGCGGTTGGCGACTGTCTTTTAAGAATACTCAGCTCTGTGAGGACAGTCTGAAAGCTGTCCTTGAAAGCGAAAATGTTTGGCTATGGTTGCTCTCGATTTGTTATGCTCTTGCAGACCACTCTCCGACTGTCCTGACAGAGCTGAGATTCGATAACAGTCATTCGCCAACCGACAATTTCATTGGCGTCTGCTTTAAGGGTTTCGCGTGTTTATGTTGGTATTAAAATCGCTCAAGGCATTCTCTGCACACAAACCGAGTTTTAATTAACCTCACTTTTAATCAGCTCGATAGCATCTATGACCAAGGCCACATATTCGAGCTCGAACCGTGCTTATAATAATAATAATTGTTTAGAAACACGCATCAGTAACAGTAAAGATATCCTCGCATAATGTATTGATAACATTTCAAGTAGTAACTTTCCATCGATTTGTAAGTACAAATCATCACATACATGCGATAAATTAAGCATAATTTAAAATAATAAAAAATACCAATACAACATCGATAAAATACAATCACAATCAATCATTTGCCGGCCTCGGTGGCGCAGTGGGCTGGGGCGTCACAACCTTCAGTCCGCTAGCACTGCCGCAGGTCTGGGTTCGAATCCCAGTGGCATGGCTGTTTTTCACCTCATCAATCTCCTTCGCACTCATGATCCATTACCCACGCACAAGCTAAAATGCTTATGTGGGCATCATCCGCTTTAAAAAATAAAAAAATAAATAAAAAATCATCACTATTCAAATAGCCTACAATGAACCGCATTATTTTGAACTCTACAGGTTTCTGCGGGATTCTGATCCGGTGTAGAGATAACGTAAAGTTTAAAATTCATACAGAAAGGAAGCTCGTTGATACTGTACAAACATTTGCAATGCTCATGGATCGCCGCCATAGTGGAAATAAGCTGATTATAATATTTCTCAATGATTAAACATTTTGAGAGAATTTGAACTCACTTTAGGAATTTTCCAATTCGAATTGATAGAAATAATATATTAATAAGCAATAGTGCTTACTAAGGGTAAGAGAATGTAAAATGAGATGAGGCTTAAGGTTAGGCTGCGAGTGCTACATAGTTCAAATGCATATTAATAGTACCACATGTACATACTATGTAGCACCCGCAGCCTAACCTTAAGCCTCATCTTATTTGACATGCTCTTACCCTGAATTTTAAAGAACAAGTTAAAACAATTCAGGAATTTACTTCATTCTGAATAAAACAAGCTGGACTTCCATACTACAAAAACGAAATTGAAGAATCCTCTAATAATCCAAGAAAACTGTTGGCTGTTATAAATGAAATTTCGTGAAGTTTTATTTGGAAAATAAAAGAATTTTCAGGTATGAATTTAGTGGTTTCTCTCATTTTTACATGTAGGCCTATAACTCTTGAACCGCAGGAGCTAGAGTAAAATGGTAACGACATGAAATGAAGAGAATTTAATTTTCAAAAAAAAATGAGAAAGAACTTGGTTTCTTCAAAGGTTGCTGAGAAAAATTCAATTAAAAAATTCTTGCAAATGGAAACCTTGACGGGTTTGTTGGGGGGGAGGGGTTGAGCAAGAGGGGTATTTATGGATGTATTCAATGGATGTATTTAACTTTGTAAAATTGTCTATGTGTTGCAGGCTCATGTTTGCCTAATATTATTATTTATAAGAGATACCAACTATGACGTTGCCTATAATGTGAAAACATTCTGTGACAATAAATATATTTATTTATTTATTCATTTATGTGTGGGGACTTTTGGCAGAACACTTGTCTATAAGATAGTAATCGATGGGGGAAAAATTAGCCTCATATGTTTTTTCCCCTAACGGGTGGATTTTCGCACTCATTGACTGGACTATATCTTTCACTGTACAGCACTTCACCTGTTTCGTGGGCACTAGCAACACCTACTAATACATCAGTAGAGCCGCCAGTGCTTTCTATACGTCAAGTCGTTTACAAGTCGCTTTTTACAAGTGACTTGTACAGTCACTTGTACAGTCACAGTGGGCGTTGGATGGATTATTAAGAAGTTACTTTTAAATGTCAGCTTGTAGCAACAGCTGTTGCAGTAATCTATTTATTTTCAAGAGAAATCTCAAACAATTAGAGTACTTATGCCGGGGTTTTCCAAGCACACTCAAATTTGAGGGACCCTCAAGTTTACTACATTTCCTATATTTATCATAGAAAATGTCAGCTGTTCATCAAAATTTGAGGGTCCCTCAACTTTGAGTGTGCTTGGAAAAACCGGGCATTAGAGTAATAGAGTAGAAAGTCAATTCCTGAAGTAAATAGGTTTCCTATACCTACCTATAGGTTTTTATAGGTTTCCTACCTATATAAGAAGATCAGGACACGATCCCATAATGCACTGCGGCAGCGACCATATTGGGTCTTAAAACCGAGAAAGTTGCTTATATTAGTAATATCACAGTTAAAGTGACTTTGAATGAAGGGGTAATGTTTGCCTCAAAATTTTAAATTTTTTAATATACCGCCCGCTTCTAAGACTCAATATGGCACCCGTGTCCTGACCTTCTTCCATAGGCCTTGGTTTCAACAAGGTCTATAGAAAAAGGTCAGGACACGCGGCCATATTGGGTCTTAAAACCGAGAAATTTGCTTATATTAGTGATATCATGGCTGTGGTGACTTTGAATGAAGGGGTAATTTTTGGCTCAAAATTTTGAAGTTTAGAATCTACCGCCCGCTTTTAAGACTCTATATGGCACCCGTGTCCTGACCTTCTTCTATAGACCTTGGGTTTCAAATTAGTCACTAGGAGCGCTGTAGACTGTCACGTGACCTCCTTGACGTGACCAGCTTGTGGTAAGTTCACGAGTCACTTTCTACATTCTGAACACGTTCAGAATGTAGCTGTCCCGGGGCTTGTTACTTACCTGAGGCTTGCTACTGTCCTATAACCTGGCTTGTTGGTGTTTAAACGAGACATGAAGCTAGCCGCCAGTAAGAAGCGGCTTGCTACATGTCTCGTCTACGACCTCTTTAATAGAATTATTACCAGCCTGAAAAATAGGAATCAAACCACTTATAAAGTAGAAAGCAGGATTGTCAGATACTGCGTTTCCAAATACTGCATGGCAGACTGTAAGTATTGATTGCAGTAATGTACTCTAAAAGAATGGGATTAACGACCTCGTTTGTAAGCCAAAGCCAAGTACTTTAGAGGGTTGTGGGAGGGGAAGAAACAGAGAAAGAGAGAGAGAGAGAGAGAGAGAGAGAAAGTTGGGGAGAGAGTGTTTCCACACTCAATACTACAATATACTAAATAACATTATGCGACAAAAACAGTTTCTGCCATGCATGTAAAGTTCGTTACATTGATGCGACGTTTCAGCCCTCTAAACCCCCCCCCCCTCACAAAATCGAACAATACAACCCCCCCTCACCAGACTGAACATTGTTTTCTGTACTTCTTCTCCATCATGCACAAAAATACAAGGTTTTTACTATAATACAGAGTGTCTTGGAAGTAAAGTTCCAAACTCTAGGAATAGGGTCTATGGGTCAAAATAGATAGGTAGATCACTTTATCACTAAGTAGAAAGCACAAGTGATGTGGGTGGAGTTGAGGCACAAGAGCCCTCTCTTCTACTTTACAATAAAGACGAAATCAGGAATAACTTTTTTCAAGAACGCTTCGTTTCTAAAATATAAAATATTTTTTATCTTCAATATCTTTCGACGATATTTATGAAATTCTCTGAATATTTTTGAATAAGAGAAATCAACTGTAGGAAAAAAGTCAACTTGATCCAATCTGAAATTACAACATTGGATCAATTTTGATCAATTCTTGATCCAAATATGCTATTTCACTTTACTTTTGGGACACTCTGTAAACTTTTACTTTTACTTTTGGGACAACTGATGTTGAACCCAGATGTTGTCAATACCAAATTATTGTATTTTGATAATTTTCACAATAGTTTCATGGTTTTAAGGCGAAACATGCCCCATCCACCGCTGGACTGATGCTTGATTTGGCTACATGAGCCTATTCAAGTATTAAAAAAAAAGACAAGATGTTGTCAAACCACTGATTTTTTCACCGGTTTTGGTTGCTACACCATAATCAATCTCTGGTAAACTGGAACTTGAAGTAAAGAGCAGCAGTATTCATACTAACGGTAACGCACCGCTATTGGTAGACGCTTTGGCCAATAACAGTGAACGTCTGCCATTGGCCCAGACAAGCTCCTCCCCGATTAGCGGTTCATTCAAACGTTACAAAATGGCAATTCAAACAGCAAACACAATATTGAAGATCGATAAATACTTACTTTATATAGAAACTAAATACTTCACTACTATGAATAGAAACTATTCAAGAAGCCTAATCAAGCATAAGTCTAGCTGCATTGGGGCATGTAGGTTTTTACATGGTACCAAAAGTAAATTTTAAAGCTTATTTTTAGTATTAGTACAATAATTGATTCAATGTTAATTAGTAGATTAAATCAATAAATCAAGTACAAGTGGAATTGGCAACATCTGTTGTATTCTCTTCATCATGGAGGAATACTATGAAATCTAATCATGTACAATTAAATCGATTCCAATAAATTTTTGTTATGAGAAAAGTATTATTATCTACTTACGCTGATGTGCTCAAGTTCTTTACAAGTAAATTTCCCACCTGCAATAGAAAAAATCATGGTGAAATACCAAAATACCTTATCACATGCAATATTGATTTCTATTATTAAATTCCTTGGTGGTACATCGTGATTTAACATCTTTTGAATATTCTGTGCGCAGGTAATATCAATGGAAGCATTTCATTGACATTCCTTGAAAAGATCAATACATCGGTATTCCTTGAGGGCATTGTGGAGTATTTTCAAGAATTTTCATCGATATACTCGCACAGAACAGAATTTCAGATCATGTATTTCCACGATTTTTGGTTGGATCCTACAAGCTTCAACAAACATGTGATTATTATTCTGATGATAATTTATGAATTGTCTTATATTTCTGAATTATTAAAATTATTAAATTATAATTATTAAAATTATTAAATTATAATTATTAAAATAAATGAATTATTAAATTTTTCTGAATTATAAAATTTCTGATGATTTCTCCAGTATTTTAGCTATCTGGAATAGAAAAACAGCAATTTACCAGCAATGAAACCTTTTTCAAAAAAGAATATTAGAAGGAATTTGAGATTGATTTTTTAAAAGTTTTTATTTCTTCTCGAGTTGAAAACAATAATCATGCCTTAGAAGAGGAGACTGATAATTATAATAATTATCGAGGGGGTACTCTACTTAATAGATATTTCTGTAAATATTATACAGGTAGGCATGATAGTTACTTCGTATGTAATAGGTAGGTATTTCTATGTGATACTCTGCATGTAATAACAGACCTATATAGCAATGAAGTAGATTATTATGAACTCAAAGAGAATTAATTGATAGCTGATCGAGAGGAGAGCCCATGAACCTCAGAGCTTTCATATTGATTAGTATTATAACCATGTTTATCAAAATAGTTCAATTCATAACACTGTAATCAACATAGTTGATTATATATATATCATAGCCTGTACTTGATACATTATATAGACATATCGCCGTGAATATCCATCCAATATTGTGATAGTGCCTGATCAATCAGCTTAATACAGAGAGGCTCTTATGATTGATTGAAGTAGACTCCTGTTTATGATAGATAACATAGGCTTTTGTTTTCTAAGCCACTCCACAACCCAAAGTTAATTAATTTAGAGAAAAACTTTGACTTTCAAATGAAACGAATCACAGATTCGGAATTCAGGCAATAGCCATTTAGTAGTTGGAATTATCGAAAGTTCAAAAAATTGAGGGTGAGAGACAAGGGAAGGTTTTTGGAGGGAAGACAAAAGATTTTGGATAATTATCAAGGTTGAAATAAGAGGAGATTCTACAGAGGAGACAGCAACACTTATGTGATAAATTTTGGTATAAAAAACTGGTGTTTGAAAGTTTTATCGTGCATATTTTCTGTATAATATCATAGCCTCCTTTAATATAAGCCTCAAAACTGACAACCATGTAGAGTAGGAAAGTCGGTCCATTTGGAAGCATTAAAATCATTTTTCAATCAGCTGTTTTATCGGAGCGTTTTTAGTGTACGTTCTTACATTTCACTTATTGCTATAAATCATATTTATCTTCAGACATAAATCCTTGGTCATTTGACACAAGCACTTAAGTCCACTTTTTGAGGAAATGAGATAATTACACATCCGGGTGTAGAATTTTAAGATCTACATTTTGGTAAAACAACCTAAGTCCTACTTCCTTTATTAAGACTGTTATAACATCTTAAGTCAGGTATTGCAGATGAATTATGGGAATCTATGGTTTGGTAGAACCACTTAACTTACTATTTCTATTGTTTTGAGCATGTGTAAAATAACTTAAGTCTTTCATTTCATTCGGGTAAAATGACTTAACTCCACTTATGTCATGTTTTTACATGGTCCAAACAATTCATAACTAAATCAGTGATTTTATATTTTCACATTACTTTGAAACGATAGAATCATGAATAAGTGTATTTTGAGCCTACTTTGTAAGTTTCATTGTGATAGGATCAAAAATATTATTAAAAATAGTGTTTGAACATACTAGAAAACTTTGGGCTCCATTTTCTTAAAACTGCAGTTTTGGACTTAAGTGGTTTTGTCATATGACCAAGGAATTGTCTTTTTTCAATATTTTCTGCTAATCTCAATCACAGACCAGCTCAGAAAACACATGAAGAATTCTATACAAAACGTTTCATGAATCTATTTCATGACAATTATGCTAGAAAAAATCAAGTCAACATGCATGATTTGGAACTGCATTCAATGCTATCATATGGTTGGATTGTGCGTACAATGCGACGTTGCCATATAATTAGGGCAGAGCCTTCTATAAGGAAGCTATGATAATATTATTTTGTTCAATAATTGAATGGACTAAAGAAGCCCGTCTCTAAATGCCCTGATCGAGCTGCCTGGCTCCAGCCAGACATCACAACTCTATTCTCATAACTATAATATTAGTCTTTTGTTTGTTATTATAGGGCTACTAACTAATACCGGGCAGCTCGAGCAGCGCGGCTCGAGATGCCGCTTGGGAATACGTTCTCAATTGTATAATACTTGCTTATTTTTTTAATTTAATAGACTCTTGATATCCTACACCTGTTTCTGGATGTACCTTCTTCGATTTATTCTTGAATTACATTGAAGTATTTTTATAATTTTATGTAAAAAACAGCCATTAGTAGCCCAAATAATTCGTAGACTGAACTTAGTGCAGCCACGTGACCAACTTAGAACAAAGATAGTATTCTATTGAACCTAGGGCGACAAAATGCTGGAGCCGGCCCTGATAATAGGGAACAGTGTGACTAGATCAATAGAAGAAATAAGTTCTTAGAGTTCGACAAAATTTCCCTCAACTCACTAAGAAGTCCCTCTTTTCAACTCGCCATCTCTTACCCTTCCACTAGAATTTTATCCCATTCTAGTCCAATAAAACACTTGCCCACGCTAGCAAAGGAAAAGAGAGAGAGAGAGAGAGAGAGAGAGAGAGAGAGAGAGAGAGAGAGAGATTAAGATTCAATCACTTCATACATGTAGATTACATAATACAGTAGATCAGTTTAAATCCTATGATAAAAATGAGACTTGAAAAACGACTCAGATATGGGATTCAATAAGCTTACGGTGATATAAATTTTGTGCTGTGTCTAGATAAAAGGCGGAGTTTATACATATAAATGTCCATTCTTGGAGAGAGAATTATAAATTATGAAAACTTGTAAAATGACTCAGATATGGGATTGAATAATAAGCTAACGGTAATATAAATTTGTGCTGTATCAACATAAAATGGCGGAGTTCAGACATATAAATGTCCATTCTGAGAGATTGACTTAGTAATGTTAGTATAGACTATGGAAACTTGAAGAATGGGACAGATGGGGTTTCATAATTATGCTAACTCTAATACAATTTCTACATAAATAGGCGGAGTTCAGACATATAAATGTCATTCTTGGAGAGGAATGTTCAAGGACATCTTTCTCATTAATATTCAACCAAGAAAGATTTAGATTTAGATTCAGATTCAAATAAAGTTTCATTTACTTTATTTATATATATATCATAATAGACCCTACATCGGCTTGAATCCTATGCTATAAAAATAAGAATTCGGATTAATTACACAGTTCGTTTTAGTTATCAAAGTAAGCTATGGAAAGTTGTAAAATCATACATTATTATATGGAATTAGAAAACCTAACGGCAATAAAAATTTCTGCTCCATTTGTATGGAATGGGGTGGTCCATGGAATATGAATCTTCATTCTTAAGAGAGGGATATTCAAAGACATCCTTCTTAGAGGCAAAAGGCATGATTTGTAACTGTACTCAATGCTTCCACATGGGTAAAGTGCACTGGCGACTCGAGCCCACGAATCAGGTGAAGTGCTGTACAATGTAAAAGATACGACCACTTCACCTGTTTCGTAGGCATGAACCGCCAGTGCTTGGAGGGAGAGATAGTTCTAATCTAATCTCTCTATCTAAGAGGGATGTCTTTGAATATCCCTCTCCAAAAATAAAGATTCATATTTTTTTAAACTCACAAAAGAGACATTCCTCTTTGATAGAGAGATTAGATAAGATTTTAATATCTCCCTTACAGAGGAAAAGAAAGAGAGAGAGACTAAGAGAATAAGTAGAAGGAGGAAGATATAAGGAATAATAATAATTCCATTATATTACTGTATTGAACTAATAATACTCATAGTAACTAATAGATTCAAACCGTTTTAAGCACATTCACCACATTTGGTGACTTGGTGAAAGGTAGAGTAGACATTCTTGACTTCGTAAGGTCATTCAAATTTAAATTCAAATTCAAAATCACGTTTATTCCACATAGTAAAGTACAAGTGATAAATAGAAAATTTACAAGAATCATATTTCATTATTACAGTAAATATTATAGCTAAATATTGTAAAAACTTACAGCAAACATAGACACAATTGTCTGTGCGTTTGCTGGAGTTCTATACTAGACTACACATTGGAGATATGAAGCCCCTAGAGAGGAGAATAAAAATAGTACAAACTTCATATTTCTTCATTTAAATAAAGACATCATTCTATTCCAAAGAATCAATAATTGTATTGTTAAACGCCAAGCCAATATTTATTTTGTTGAATTCTAATTTAACATTTTTAATCATCACGCATTACAATTATATGTTTTGACCTGAACACATTAAAAAATATATAATTATCATTCTATTCTATTAACCAATGAATTACAAGAGTTAATTGATATCAATTTTAGTCCATTTTGACGAAGTACATTTAATAGGCTACTACTTAACTACTTTTGAGCTGCTAATAATATAATTAAGAAGTGGATAAGTTTTCCAATCAACAAAGGTTCAAGTTTGTTGTTGAAACAGCAATTCCCAATTAAATCTGGAACTCTTCTATGCAATTTTAAGTTTTTCAATAAATCAATGTCACTTCATTATTAAATTCATACCGCGAATTCTGATTCCAACAAATTGAACTTCAGAAGTTAGCTATAGTTTCTATAAGTAAGCGACAGCCAAAGAAAGTTGGTCAAACATTGTCAATTCCATTTTAATTCAGTAATAAGACGATGTCTCTTCAATTATGATAAAGTTCTACAACATCAATAATCGCTCTACAAATTTTATAAAATAGATATTTTTCTCCATCATTCAAGTGCAGACTTCATTAATTGAACGATTTCAACTAATTAAAGTATCGTTTTTTATGAACCTGACTTGGAAACTTACTTCATCTTAAAGGGATTATAATCAAACTCAGGTTGTGGTTACTATGGAAGTGACTTTGAGTGAGTTGACGGTCTAGCCCTAGCGGTCTATCCTTTGTGAAAACCACAGACACTATATTATACTCATATGGAGTATATATGTATATATATAGCCTACACATACACCTCGAGACGCTTGGCTCAAACTGCGCTGCTCTATCTATCACAACTCTATTCACATGACTATATTATAAATAATGTTCACTTCGAATAAATAAATAATTAGGGCTATAATGAAATCAATAAAATAAGAGTGAACTTCACTTGAAAATTACTTAAAAAGGGCGAATCTCACTATTTATTGGTTTACTATAGCCCTAATGACGGAGTGAACATTATTTATAATATAGTTATCTGAATAGATTTATGATGGTTATAGCGTAATGAATAATCTTTGATATGCTGACGATACAGTTATTTTAGCTGGAACACATGAAGAACTACAGGCACTACTTGATAGAATTGTCGCAGTAATCAAAGAACATAAACAAAACAAAGTACATATCACAAAAGCAACGCAGAATGATATATGTAGAAAACCAACCTATGCGAGTAAAAGAATATAAATACGTACCTAGGAACAACCATCAATGAAAACAATGACTGTGCTATGATGGCTGAGAACAGCTGACGCTATTTCCATGAAAATGAAATTGCATAAATTAGATGTTACTGGTGTTTGTATTTTCAGTTCATTAAAATGACTAGTTGACTTCACTTTGACTTTTCCTTGATAATAGTACAATGACAGTACACAAAAAATGCAAATCAGAGTTGAACAGGCCAGCAGTACATTTACAAGAATGAAGAAGCTTTCTGTTGCTGAGATCTAAACCTTGTTTTGAAGATAAGAATGATGAGGTGCTATGTGATATCTGTTTTGAACTACGGCATGGAAGCCTGGACACTGAAGGAGATTGATGTGAAAGAATGAAGAAGCTTTTTTTGTTGCTGAGATCTAAACCTTGTTTTGAAGATAAGAATGATGAGGTGCTATGTGATATCTGTTTTGAACTACGGCATGGAAGCCTGGACGCTGAAGGAGATTGATGTGGATTTGAGCTATGGCTTGAGCTTGTAGGCATTTGAGCTATGGATGTATCGAAGAATACCACGGATTTCATGGGTGGAGAGAGTGAACAATGTAGAAGTGATGAGATGCATGCGCAAGGAAAGAGAAGTATTCATGACAATTAATAGAAGAAAACTGATCTACATGGGACATATCGTGAGAAGAGAAAAATATCAATCAATTCAAGTTATTATGCAGGGGAAGGTCCAAGGAGAGAGATCCGTTGGAAGGAGACGAAACTTATGGTTGAAGAACCTCAGGCATTGGTTTGGATGCAGCAATAACGAAGTATTTCGATCTGCGGTCTCAAAAGTTGAAGTCGCCCTGGTGATTGCCAACCTTTGAAACGGAGACGGCACCTAAAGAAGAAGCCCTAATAATGAAGTGAACGCAGTGGTTTTTTGGCGTCCTTTGCAAGATTTTGGCAGGCGCCACCAACCCTCTATTACCAGACGAATGCAATCCAACATATATTATAATGATGACTATTCAAAGCCAAACCTGATTCTAGCTGCTTTGCATGTTCACATTTTTCTCATAAGCAATCCCAATTTTGCATGTGGTATGGCAAAAACGATTATAAGGACTTGCTCATAACCCAGCGTATTGTATCGTATTTTTATGTATTGGATATGTGATAAGCCTACAGGAATTAATGAAAAATAACCAAAGCCTATCTACATTGAGCAGAACTGTCACAATGTACCACCGTTTTATTCTGAAATAAAATTGATAGCTAATAATTTCAATGAATTCTTCTCGAATACTGGAGCTACATTGACTGATGCCATTATGGATAGAGACCCTGAAGTCGTTGGTGATGAGGGTGATTGTGTTGCTGATACCCTTTTTAGATTTCAACCGCTCACTGCTCGGGACATCCGGGAGATGGTGAGGGAAATGCGAGGGGGCTCTGCTCCAGGGCTAGATAATATTAATCCAGGATTCGTGAAAAATCACAAAGATGCGTTGATCGAGCCTCTTTTTCACATTATTAATGTTAGTATCCAAACAGGTCAGTTTCCAGAAGCTTTTAAAACAGCAAAAGTGATTCCTATTTCCAAATCTGGTTCAAAATCCATTATAAGTAATTATAGACCCATGTCCATGCTGAGCATTTTTTCCAAAATCCTTGAGAATGCGGTAAAAATTCAACTACAAAATTATTTAGAAACAAAAAATATTATAGCACAAAATCAATATGGTTTCAAAATCGATAAAAATACGTCACATGCCCTATTTGACATAACAAGGGAGATTGTACAGGGGTCACAGTCGTTAAAGGTCACAGTCGCGTTCTTATCACCTTCCTGGATCTTGCAAAGGCGTTTGATTCCGTGTGTAGACCGAAACTTTTGAGGAAAATGGAATGCTATGGGATCCAGGGGTGCCAATCCCCCCCAACGTCTATGACGCCAATTCCCCCCGAATGAACTAAATCCCCCCTTATTTTTGGGTCTTCCTGTTAAACAAGAGAGAGTGAAATGTGGGACTATTAAATAACAAGTTAGCAGAAACTGGAGAATATAGGCCTATGTGCTCTGGATAGGTACTGAGTATTGCGATGTGATTGGATAATATATATAGGCTATACTGTATATTTGATTATTATATACCTTTATTCCAATAAGGTTTATTGATAATTGTGTTGGAAACAAGAGGTTTTGTACCTGATTGTCTGAATCTTCATTACATAAGTATATTGAATTTCTTAAATAAATGGAATGAAATTGTTGAAGTTATATCGAATGATATAAAAAATTTCATCCAGGGCTCTCGCGTGGTTTTTTGGCGCCCTGTGCGAGATTTTGACAGGCGCCCCCCTCCCCATTACCTGACGAATGCAATTCAACCCATTATAATATATTCAAAGCCAAACATGATTCAAGCTGCCTTGCATGTTCACAGTTTTCTCATTAGGAATCGCAGTGTTGCATGTGGTGTGGCAAAAAGGATTATAGGGACTTGCTCATTTTCATCCATCCCAAAAATGTATTGTCTTGTCTTTTCATGTATTGGATACGTGATAAGCAAAAGACTACAGAAATGAATAGAAAATAGATACATTGAGCAAAACTGTAACATTTTACCGAACTTTATCATTAAAATATTGAATTTTCAATTATTTATTAATTTATTTTTATAGTTGGCTTGGTAGCACATAAGGAAGGGAATAATACATTTTTCACAGATAGATATTGGGTATCATGATGAATAGTTCATTTCACTGGAAATAAAGATGTTTCGACAAAAAATCGGAAACTCAATAACAAGAAAATTGAGGATTTTCAGCCATATTCACTGCTCTACCCATCTTTCTTGAATAAGATTCGAAATAGTTCCGAATTCAGCGATGGCAGTAGCAATAGGGTGACTTGCTTTGACTTCCATTAGACACGCGTTCAAGCTCCGCCTACGATCAAAATGGCCGTAATCCTATCACAAAATGAAATATACAAATTGCAGAGATTCATTTTGATACAGTTTATTGTATGAACAGAGTCAACGGTAAAATCTTTGTGAATGAATAGTAGGGCTAAATCATTCAAATGATTCCAACCAGTAGCATTTCTCATGTAAGTAGCACTTCTCTCTGAAGGGTACAGGTGATGCGCTTAAATTAAGAGGAAGTTGCTGTTGTAACAGAAATTGTTGCACCAAAATATTCAAAATTTCATGAACCATTTTGTCAGGAAAATTATGCTTGTTGCATTCATTCAAATATTTGGGCTTGTGATGCTTAGTTTCATCTTTAATCTATTTCCTTCTCCAGACTTCCCCCGTAAGGGGAAATTTTTTTCAGAAATGTACCCTAAAATTACATTTTTAGAAGTTTTCAGCCTTATTGATGGAGAAATTTGACAACTCCAACAAAGTGCATCCTATCTAATGTAAGATGAGCCCCAATTTCGGTGGGGGATATATTCCCTCAATCCCCCCCTGGGTTCGCCCCTGTCATCTACAGGAGTACTGAATATGAAATATTGAAGCTTCAAGCACGTTCCTTAATGTCCCAACTGGAACTGTTATTCTTTACAATATTATTAAAGAGAATCGGTCCTCCAGGTTAAAATATGTCCCCCCAAAAATTTGTATGACGCGACTTGCGTCATGTCCCCCCCTTGTAGGCACCCCTGATGGGATCAGAGGTGGTTCATTGAAGTGGTTTGAAAGTTATCTACAACATAGGCAGCAGTCAGTTCATATAAATGGGATAGATAGTGACACTGATCAAGTCGATTTTGGAGTCATACAAAGTAGTACTCTAGGACCTATACTTTTCCTAATTTATGTGAGTAGTATGAACAAACTGCAATTGACAAGTAGACTATTCCTTTGTGCAGATGACACTGCTCTGGTTTCCTATGGGAGAACCTAGAAGGATGCTTTAAGAGAGGCATCTAAAGACCTTTTCAGTGTGAAGAGGTGGCTAGATTGACACACTGACACTCAATGTTAGTGAAACAAAGTATTCGCCCATATATTTTGTAAATAACGGTATGCCAGAACATAAGCAACTCAAGCTACACTCGTGCAACGACCACTCATCATTGACATGTAATTGTGAGGTGCTTGAACGAGTGGAGAAGTATAAATATCTTGGGCTCATTATAGACCACAAGCTCAGATGGATTCCCCACATAGAATATCTCAAATGCCATGTAAGTAAACTAATATATGCCTTCAAGCAACTGAAGCAGGTTCTTCCAATCCACCAATTGAAGACAATCTTGCTAATGCCCAGTCGATTCTGACTTATGGTATCCTGGCATGGGGCGGAGCGTCCTCGTATACATTGAGAGCTGTTGGAGTTGCACAGCGAGCGATAATAAAGACCTGCTTGGGCCAGGACAGTCGCTACCCAACAGAACTGACCTTTCAGGAATCTCGGGTGCTAGATGAGCGACTGCTTTTCATAAAAACACTCTTAATTTTCATCCGTGACAGTAAAAATTCAATATTCAGACCTCTCAACCATCCACATCACACCAGGAACATGAATAGATACGGATTATTTCAACCTAGGATGGTTAGTAACTGCAATAGATTCAATAGCCACTATATATGCCATATTCTGTATAGAAACATACCTACTTTTATAAAAGACACTGAACATTTGAGCCTTCACATCTTCAAACGAAATTTTACCATTTGGCTGTTTGATATTGGTAGGGATGCCGCAGATCAGCTCATCTATTCCGCATACAGATTTCAATTGCTTCTATTGTTATATAAAGTGCCTGATCTGAATAGCAATTTACCTATAGAAGCTGTATTATTGCAATGTTTTTCTTTTATTTTGTTGAAGTTCATCATAATTTTTTCATAATACATTCTCATTGAACCTGCTTCAGTTTTTATTATTTTTTTTTTGTGAAATGATTATTTTGTTGATTATAGCCTATTTACTGTATATATAAAAATTTTTTTATTCATATACATTTTTTCTAACATGCCATTTTAAGTTTGTTTGGAACTCTTTCCCCACACACAGATTCGTCTATGTGGGAAAATTCACAAGATGTGCATTGATCTTTTCTGTTATGTATTAATTACTGGATAATTATTGTGAATGAAATTCTATTTGATTTGATTTGACTTCATCATTGAAATATCAAATTATTATTCATTGATTAATTTATTTCATTAGTTTGCTTGAAAGCACATAAGTAAGGGGAATAATAAATTTTCACAGAAAAATACTTGGAATCATCATAAATATTTCATTCAACTGGAAATAAAGATGTTTTAACAAAAGATCGGAAACTCAATAACAAGCAAATTGAAGATATTTGCAATTTTCACTGCTCTTCCCAACTTTCTTGAATAAAATTCGAAATAGTTCCGAATTCAGCCATCAGTAGCAATAGGGTGACTTGCTTCAACTTCCATTGGACACGCCTCCAAGCTCCGCCTACGATCAAAATGGCCAAAAACATCGGCCAAGAAAAGTTTCCAAATTCAACTAGGGGATGGCAGCAGTTGACGGGTGATGTTTCAGTTTTGACTTAGACACGCCTTTATGCCCCGCCTGCTCTTTCCTTATTGGTTGACAGCGTTTTGAGAGTTCTGTCTCAGAAAATGGCTGCTAGCAAGAAAATGGTTGATGGTGTAACACAAAGAACTACGCTGACCTACTATTGACGATCTTGTGATAATATGATATTTATTTATGTATTCAGGTTGATAAGATTCCATCAAGTTAGTATTTAAAGAATTTATTTATAAATTTAAACACATTTTTACTCCTATTGAGTAACTTAGGCCAATACTAAACTTCAATTTGTTTTATGCTGTATGAAATGAGATGAAAATATGATTTTGCACTCCCATATTATACTCATTAATTCTATTTTTTATACGATGAATATAGCCTAATGAAATAGAACTCAAACTATTCATGACCTAATACCGACCTCTTGTCAGAAACAAGTTTGAAAAAGTACAACAATTCGGTAAAGAAATTAGGGAGAAGTTTTTATTGGAGACTGGCTTGTGATTGGTCAATAAAGTGTAAGGTGGTTGTCAGCCAACAATAGAATTGAATTTAAGAGGGGCCATACATTGATTGTGGTTTTTCAATTGGTCAATTTTTCATTCGTTTATGCAGAGGAAATAATTTCTTGTGGATGCAAGTTGTTGGTAAAATAGGTTTTTTAATCAAATAGTGGAAAAATTAATTGCCCGATTCAAAATTCTAAAATTCCTGTTTTGCATCTGCCGCCGCGGTGCCCCCTTAGCCGTGGCACCGTGCGCGGTCGCTAACATGCACTCCGCACATGCACTCCACGCGAGGGCCCTGGAAGTGAACATTATTTATAATATAGTCATCTGAATAGATTTGTGATGGCCAAAACAGCTGTAAGCCGATCAATTGGACTGTGGACTGTGAACAACCAAACTTTTAGTGGAGGACAACTTATTTTTTTGAAAGGAAGTAAAATAGATTGATGAGTTCAAGTTCTCTTGTAATCTAACATCAGAATTGGAAAAAAACTGTCGCAAGCTTTTTCAGTGGTTGTAGAGGTGATATTGTGGTAGTTATCCATTTTAAATGAAAAGACAAGATGTTGTCAAACCATGCACTGATTTATTAAAAAATCGAGACACCGGTTTCGGCTGCGATACCGTCCACTACCGCCCACCCTTAACGGTATAGTCTGTTCAAGCAAAGAAAACCCTCTGGCAAGCTCCATAAGAACAATGTAAAAGAGAATTAAATTCTCCAGGGGCGTGACTTTTTATTTTGCCGATTTTTTTTATTTCAATAATTAGATTTCAATACTTCTATAGTTGATTAATTGTACGATAATTATTAAAATAAACTGAAAATCGAAAAAGTAAAAAGTCACGCCCCTGAAGAATTTAATTATCTTTTCAATGACATGAAGAACGTGAAATTCTGTTCACAAATAGAGGCTCTATCTGCTCCAAGAGATTGATTGAAATTAAATTGTTCTTATGGGGCTTGATTATGCTGTTCGGCAGTTTGCCGTCCACTACCGCCCACCCTTAACGGTATAGTCTGTCCAAGCAAAGAAAACCCTCTGGCAAGTTATGGGAGAATGATTCAAACTTAGTCAATATTTGTATAGAAATTATTAATTTGATCTCAAATTGTAGGAAACAATTTGATGTACTATTGAGACCATATTTACAATTCATAAACTAATATTTCCAAGCTGCAGTCATTTTCCCATCTTGCCAGAGGGTCTTCTTTGCTTGGACAGACTGTACACGAATAAGGACGAAAGCTTGTAATCGAGATCTCGCTTCGCTCGCTGAAAAATGTGCGTGTTAAACAAAGTATAGCACGTATGTTGAGGTGGCCTTCTATCGTGCTGAGTGCAGTATTATGGAAAAGTCCGGCTCAATCTAGATAATGGACTCGAACCGGGTATTTACCAGTTATTGCATGTTACAACTAGCCTGAGACTCCGAAACCAACTGTCACATCACGAAACGGAAATAAGCCGAATTCCCTGGGGAATATGCGACAACCTGCCGCTCGCACGAACGTCGATTTCTCTAATGGTCGGATTATAATATCATCTAAAGATAACCGCTCATCAAAATTTGAAGATTTTAAAGGTTGAACAGTCCCCATAGATGTTCCCTGAAAGAAATTCCCTGATTAACATTATGTTGTATACCTATATTCTTGACTCAACATGTACAGGATGTCTGTGTTTTTACTAAAAGATTCAATCAATCAATAAGATACAAATGTTAGTACAACAGGCATAATGCCCAAAACTGTTCCTAAACCAATTTATAATAAAAGTCCAAATTAAGGTTATGTCATGTAGTGAAGTGAAACTTCAAACCAATTTTTATCACCGAAATAAAAGAAAATCAATTTTAAATTTAGAAATTACCTTTCTTCATATAATTTCTCGAATAAATAAATAAAATCATTCAATGTCAATGGATCTCAAAACGTGTGATCAACTGAATTAAAAAAATCGCCACATATTTGCCGATTTGTCCAATAATAGTAGAAAAATAAAAGATTGGACTATGAACTAGGTAACCGAGGCAGATACATACGAGATACCTACATACATACCAGAAATTTATCTCATAAAATTCAAATGACATGATTTTCAAGTGAATCTAACAGAAAGTCATTGTTCATACAATTTAAAAGTTCTATACTTTGTAAGTTACTTGTACCTGGGCCCTGGCTCATAAACATTTTACAATCCACATTACTCATAATTCGTGAATGTTATTGGTATTTCTGTCTCATAAACGTTTCCCATAATTCGGAAATTTTACAACCTCACCTGGCCAATTGCTATGAAAAGGAAATCCCAAAAATTTGCTTCCAATGCAATGATTTGATGAACAAAATAGAAATAATTTTTGTCGCTAAAATGATATCATAACCTACAAATCAAATTGTAATAGTCGGCCATTGAAGTACTTTCAACGTCTGCAATATTAGGGCAACAGCTGTTTTTTTTTTTTTTTTAATTTGTAACATTGTAAATCGAACGTTTTATTGGTGAATCTACAATCCCGATCACTTGTTTTTCATCAGAAAAAGAAGCAGTAAATCTTTATAAGCCAGGGCCCAGGTCTAATAATTGTACTCAGTGTACTTTCTCTTGGTGTACTTGTAACACTGGCGGCTTGTACCCACGAAACAGAAGAAGAGCATGTATCTTTTACTGTACAGAACAGAACTTCACCTGTTTCGTGGGCACAAGCCGCCATTGACTTGTACATGTATTGGTGCTCTTGTACCGTTGTACCTGATGTAGCCTACTTCTAACCTACTTGGTGTACTTGTACCTAGTGAACTTGTACTGTCTTGTGATTCAAATTCAAATTCAATTTATTGTTGTAACATTACAAAAATGCATTAGAAAGTCAAAACAGTAATTAAAATAAATTTCCAAAATACATCACAAAGTATAAATATCAAAAATCCAACAATTCATTTTTGTTGTAAGGACATTTATCTATAAGATCTTCTTAAGATCTTCTTAGATCTTATCTATAAGTTCTTAATATCTTTCTTTTAAACATTCCAAATTGTCAACTTTCAAAATATCAGGTAACTTATTATAAAGTCTTGTCCCATACTCTAAAAACCCATTCAAAGTGTAAGAATAACTACATTGATTCAATCTGAGAGAAAAAGCATGCCTAGTATTATGATCGTGTACAGAGCAATTCAATGGCAAAAGTGGTAAGTTTCTCTTTATTGGTGTACTTGCGCTTTTAAAAAAACACCCTATACAAGGAGCAGGTGAAATTTCCTTTTTTTGTAGCTACTGTCTACCTTGGACGCACATTAGGCCTACCGATGACCGCGGCAACATACAGTATGATACGATGACCAATGACCAATCACCGATGACCAAAATAGGATGCAACAATACAGTTTCAATTTTCACTTCATTTGATTGTATTGATTTGTATGAAAGCTTATAAGTACTGTAGTATTGTATATAGTATATATAATATATTGTATATAATATAATGTATATATTGTATTTGTTTGAAAGCTTATAAGTACTGTAGTGTTGTATATAGTATACTAGCCGGTAGGCTCGCTTCGCTCGCCTTCTTCGCCTAGCCAGGGGGCTCCGCCCCCTGGACCCCCGGCAGTATCAGCAGTGTCAGTGAGTCAAACAGGCTCGCTTCGCTCGTCTGCATAACCTCTGTCAGTGGAAGCAGCTGAGACAAACAGGCTGGCTTCGCTCGCCTGCAAATTCCGTTCAGAGGGGGTTCAAAACTCAATGAACACAGCATTTCTAAACCTAATCTGGACCTGTTCAACAAATTTCGACATTTTCTACCAATTTATTCTCGAAAAATCCAAGAAAACTCTGAAAATTCCGAAGAATAGTAAAACGCTAATATTGAGCATAACCTTGGGGACTATATTGGACATAGTTTGAAACTTGATTGAATATCTTCCAAATTAGTTTATCTATAATCTCGCTGAACCATTGAATTTACAGTAAGGATTAGTCGTATCAAGGCGGAAGATATGCAATCTGCAATACATCTACAATTTTGAAAACCCTGATTACTGACGTAATCTTGAACGGAATTCAAAAATATCTTAACACAACACTTCTAGACCTTATCTGAACCTACCTACCAAATATCAAAATTTTCTACCGATTGGTTCTCGAAAAATTTGAGAAAACACCGAAAAACTATAGAAAAACTTAAATATTTGGCGTATTCTTGAAAAGTTCCTAAAATCCGATCTTAGCGCGGGTCTAAACGTCCAACACTGAACATACCTGCCAAATTTGAACGCATTCGGTTCAGTGTATTTTTAGATCTGGTGATGAATGAATGAATCAGTCAGTCAGTCAGTGTTATTTCGCTTTTATAGATATAGATAGTATTGTATTGTACTTATAAGTATTGTATAAGTACTGTAGCAGTAGGCTCACTATGCAACAAAAAAAGTAATGAAACGTAATTTTTTGTGAGGCTGAAGCCCAAATGATCTCATAATTTTAAATCAATTATTATGAGGATCAGAACTAGACCATTTTCGTTTCAAGAAATTGTAAATAGGATAGAGAAGATTGTTGGCGTTCAGTCCAATAAACTAATATTAGAACCAGGGCCCTGGCTTATAAAGATTTACAGCTTGTTTTTCTGATGAAAAACAAGTGATTGGGATTGTAGATTCACCAATAAAACTCTCGATTTACAATGTTCCAAATTTTGGAAAGGATCAGCTGTTGAATCAACGATCAGCCAAAACTCACTAGAAGACCCTAACATTCGAATCAAAAAGGCCGCGATGGTTCGAGTGGAATAGGATATCCCATGTATTCTTTATTCTTTCTTTACAATTGCGACTTGGTTTCCAAGTATTTTAAGCAAAGGATGAATGAGTGATGATGAATAATGAAGGTTTAAGATGTAGGTTATATGTCTATGTAAATTGGTTCAGACGAAAAATTCACGATATCACTGTTCAAACTCAAATCATCGCGGCCAGTTTAGATTACAAGGCTAGGGTCTTCTGACTTGGTTTGTTTACAATTTTGTTTGTAGGTTATGATAATATTTTAGCGACAATAATGATTCCTGTTAAAATCTCACTATAAAAATAATGATTGATATTTATTATTAAATATATTCATAATAATAAATCAATTTATATATCGAAATCATTAAATTAGGAGCAAAGTTTTGGTTTTAAAGGAATAGCATTGGACTATTCCGATATTCTATTTACTTGAGGTAAATACGTTTCATGTAATTTTTTCAATCAGCTGAAACTGTAGAATTTACTTTTTATTGGAAACGTTTATGAGACAGAAACGCCCATAAAATCCACGAATTATGAGTAATGTGGATTGTAGAATGTTTATAAGCCAGGGCCCAGATGTAAGTTACTTGTACCAGGGCCCTGGCTTATAAAGATTTACAGCTTGTTTTTCTGATGAAAAACAAGTGATTGGGATTGTAGATTCACCAATGAAACTCTCGATTTACAATGTTCCAAATTTTGGAAAGGAACAGCTGTTGAATTAACGATCAGTCAAAACTCACTAGAAGACCCTAACAATCGAATCCGAAATGGCCGCGATGGTTCGAGTGGAATAGGAAATCCCATGTAATCTTTATTATTTCTTTACAATTACGACTTGGTTTCCAAGTATTTTAAGCAAAGGATGAATGATGAAGGTTTATGATGTAGGTTATATGTCTATGTAAATTGGTTCAGACGAAAAATTCAAGATATCGCTGTTCAAACTCGAATCATCATGGCCATTTAAGATTACAAGGCTAGGGTCTTCTGAATTGGTTTGTTTACGATTTTCTTTGTAGGTTATGATAATATTTTAGCAACAAAAATTATTCCTGTTCAGATCTCATTATAAAAATAATGATTGATATTTATTACTAAATATATTCATAATAATAAATCAATTTATACATCAAAATACTAAAAATTAGGAGCAAAGTTTTGGTTTTAAAGGAATAGCATTGGACTATTCCGATATTCTATTTACTTGAGGTAAATACGTTTCATGTAATTTTTTTAATCAGCTGAAACTGTAGAATTTGCTTTTTATTGGAAACGTTTATGAGACAGAAACGCCAATAAAATCCACGAATTATGAGTAATGTGGATTGTAAAATGTTTATAAGCCAGGGCCCTGGTCAATTATTCAAATCAGACCAATCATTACAACTAGATCAATTATTAGAATCTTTTAGATCTTTAAACATTGAAACTTTTAGATCAATTATTAGAATCAGACCAATCATTAGAACTAGATCATCTATTAGAATCAGATCAATCATTAGAACTAGATCACTTATTAGAACCATATCATTCATTTTACCCATTTCAATTATTATAATCAGATCAATCATTAGACCCTGACAAATTATTAGAACCATATCATTCATTAGAATCAGATCAATCATTAAAATCAGTTCAATTATTAGAATCAGATCAATCATTAGAACTACTAAATCAGTTATTAGAATCAGCTCAATCATTAGAACTTGATCAATTATTGGAAACGAGTTATTGAATCGAGTGTCAAAAGCTGCAAGTGAATAACTCAATAGAGTGTTAACAGCTCATTTGGTTTCCAACAGACCAGTCTGTAATGCGATTGTATAGTTACCTTGGTAACCATACAACAAACGCCCTCACATATTTGCATAATTTTATTCCCTCCATGGGTGGAGAGTGTTATTTATCGACAACGGGAACTGTCTAGATTCCTCACAAAATTTAAAATTTTGATATCATCAAATCATGAATAATTACTGCTTACTATTGTAATATACCATCGTTGACAATGGCTTCAGCCGTGAGCGATAAAGCTCGAGTCTTTTCATCAAAATCATAAACCCGAATTACTATAGCAGAATAACTATACTGGAGCATAATATAATAGCAGAATTATAGGATAACTAGCCGGCAGGTTCGCTTGGCTCGCCTTCTTCACCTATCCAGGGGTTTCCGCCCCCCTGGACCCCCTACAGTATCAGCAGTGCAAGGTTATTAAAAAACTGTCTCAAATAACCTTGTCAGCAGTGTAAGTGAGACAAACAGGCTCGCTACGCACGTCTGCAATTTCCGTTCGAAAGAATTTGCTTTGATCATCATATTACACCTAAGAGGGTTAGACAATAGTTCAATGTTAAATCAAAGTTGAACTACTATCGATAATACAGGACAACGAATTCTTATATCAGCTTTGATATAAAGTAATAGATGTAATGGAATTTCATCAAACACACTTAACAGGGCTCTTTTGAGTAATCGTTCTAAAATAGTTGTTCTATTACCTCAGCCTAACCTGGGTAAATGATTTGAACGTATTTAGTTCAGTACCTAGTTTCCGTGGAATCATTATTATTTCAAATATGTATGATTCATTATTATTTTCAAATAAGTTCATCTATAATCTCGCTGAACCATTGAATTTACCATTCAATTTACAGTAAGGATTGATTGGCCGTATGAAGGCGGAAGATATGCAACCCGCAATAATACTTATTACTGCCGTAATCTTGAACGGATTCCAAAAAGATTTCAACACATTATTTCTATAACTGATTTGAACCTGCCCATCAAATATCAACATTTTCTACTGTCAAATATTTGACGTATCCTTATGAAATTCCTAAAATCCTTTCTTAGTTCGCGTCTAAACGTCCAACTGAACATGCCTGTCTGTCAAATTTCAACGCATTCGGTTCAGTGGATTTTTAGTTCTGAATGAATGGATGAATCAGTGAATCAGTGCCATTTCGCTTTTATAGATATAAATAGATAAATAGCAGTTCAAAACAAATTGTAATTGATTCAGGGTTGGATCAAACTCTGATCAGATTAATTGTGTTCCGTTTGAGTCAACTGATAATTTAATCAGAAGTTATAGTTAAATAACTATTACAGGGTTACATCAAACTCTGATCAATAAATTGTGTTTCATTTGAGTCAACTGATAGTTCAATTTGAAATCAAAGTTGATTACTACTATTGATAATACAGGACAACGAATACTTATATCAGCTTTGATATAAAGTAATAGATTTAATGAAATTTCATCAGGGCAGACAAAATGAAAATCTTTTACAACTTTTCGAAGTTGAACGAGAAAGTTTTTCAAAGAGATGTTTGACTCTAGGAACAACTTTAATCGGAATTTGACCTCAATAACCTGAGTACTGAGAAACCTCTTGATATAAGATTATCACAGCAACCTTCCTGCATCGAAATTCAATACCTTGTCATCCGTAGGTCTGTAAGTTTAATCTAAAGTGTGCTTTCCGAACTGAAAGACGTACCTGTTAACAAAACTGGATTAATCTCATCTATTTTATTCAATATCACTGTGTTATGTTGTGGATGACTCGTTGGAGTAAGTGATAACGTGCCGGTCTGAGAACCATGGGGCTCCGGGTTTGATTCTTGAACAGGGAACAAAATTTGACCAATTGAAAGAAAACGAATACTCTACTACAGTAAAATCAATCACGTTCTTGACGCGACAATTTTTTGGTGCTGGTTCCACTGTAAAGTTTTAATTTTATTTTAATTGATTCATCAGTGAAGAAAGATGGATAAACAATAACAAAATCATCATCATCATCATCATCATCATCATCATCATCATCCCTCTCATTACACGAGCACAGACCTAGAAGCCCATGTGGAAATCACTTATATAATTTATATAATTTTATATAATAACTTATTTATATAATTTATATAACTTTATATAATTTTATTTGATGTGGAAATGAAAGAGGAATGCAGAGTAAATACACTTAATCAGGAATAGATTGAATGATGTGGTAACGATGATGACGTTCACTGTTTTTGGTGGCCATGACTGTGGCGGGAGGGGGTTGGCTTTTGAAGGGGGGGAGGTGGTAAGGTTTGGCCTGAGACTACGCCTTATTGACTTTTGGAATGTAAGGTCTCCAACATTCTAAAGGAATAATATACAACTTGCGCTCCCCGTTAGTATAGAACGCTACAACTACCCTCTAATAATAGCCCAACACACAAATAGAAGAAGGCTTCGGCTGCCATCGATCGTCTCACAGCACGAGAGAGAAAGAGAAAGAGAGAGAGAAAGAGAGAGAGAGTGAGAAAGAGTTTTCCAGATGACCAAGAAGAAAAGTGAGGGAAATGAAGGTAGAGGCGTGAAAGTCTCTCTACGTCATCTGCTGTACTTCTCTTTTCTCACCCCCTTTCCCCCAATTCCAGCACTGAAATGATTCAAGGATAAACTCGTGAGTTTTTTGCTGGGAAAGGACTGATGAAAATAATATTCATTCTCACCTGATACCCATCCTTGAAACGGCCAGTTTTCAATTTCATTATTTTCAACGGGAAAATATTTCCTGTGGAAAATGATTCCATCATTTAGAACAGGAGAACCGGTTTCAATTTGATTCGGTGACAATATTGGATTGACTAGTTAAAAACTAGCCGACAGGCTCGCTACGCTCTCCTTATCCGCCGGGTAGGCAGGTAACAGGGGGGCTTCATCCCTTAGACCCCCGGTTTTATTTAACCCTTAGACCCCCGGTAGTATAGCAGTGTAAATAAGAAAAACAGGCTCGCTTCATTCGCCTTCAAATTAATTCATTCATTGAAAATCAAACTTTAAACTTAGGGCTATTTTAATTAATTGAATGATAATAATAATTTATGTAAAATAATTCTTCTAAAGGTTTAAAAAATGGTATTTTATTCATCATTTACCAGTTATTTACAAAATTTGAAAAAATCTGTTCCTGGTATGCTGTAATAATGAACAACTGAACATGCCTGCCAAATTTGAACGCATTCGGTTCGGTAGATTTTTAGTTCTACTGATGAGTGAATGATTGACATTTCGGTTCTATAATATTGATAGATTATGTTTGCTAGTACAAGATTAAACATAATTATAAGTACACTAGCCGACAGGATCGCTTCGCTCGCCTTCTCCGCCTAGCCAGGGGGCTCCGCCCCCTGGACCCCCGCCAGTAACGGCCGCGTAAGTGAGTCAAACAGGCTCGCTTCGCTTGCCTGCAAAACCTCTGCCAGTGTCAGCTGAGACAAACAGGCTCGCTTCGCTCGCCTGAAAATTCCGTTCAGAAGGGATTCAAAACTCATTGAACACAGCATTTCTAGACCTAATCTGAACCTGTTCACCAAATTTCAACATTTTCTGCCAATTTGTTCTCGGAAAATCTAAGAAAAATTCCGAAAAATAGTAAAACGCTAATATTGAGCGTAACCTTGGGAATTGTTTGTAACTTGTAACATTGTTTGAAACTTGATTCTTCATAATTACTCCATCTATAATCTCGCTGAACCATTGAATTTACACTAAGGATTGGTCGTATCAAGGCGGAAGATATGCAACCCGCAATACATCTACAATTTTGAAAACCTAATTACTGGCGTAGTCTTGAACGGATTTCAAAAATATTTTAACACAACATTTCTAGACCTTATCTGAACCTGCCCACCAAATATCAACATTTTCTACCGTTTGGTTCTCGAAAAAATTGAGCAAAGGCCGAAAAACTATAGAAAAACTCAAATATTTAGCGTATCCCTAAAAAGTTTTTAAAATCCGTTCTTAGCACGCGTCTAAACGTCCAACTGAACATGCCTGCCAAATTTGAACGCATTCGGTTCAGTGGATTCTTAGTTCTGGTGATGAATCAGTCAGTCAGTCAGTCAGTGCCATTTCGCTTATATAGATATAGATTATTAGAGCATGATCGTCGCTCAAATTTGTATATAAGTCGGGGTACAGGTTGATGTTGCTAAAGTTCCTGCAACAGAAGAAGTTTCTGCTCGTCTGGCCTCAGCCCGATGCAACACTTTTTGATAATCAAACAAAGTCAAATTTATTTTTCCAAAAAATAAACGAATCAATAGACAATATCTATAACATTGGAAAAATGTTATGAAGGAATACTACCAAAATAAATCACAACAATCAAAAAAGTAACTACCAAACTAACAATGGTCACTACCAAATGAGCTAACTCCCGCAACTCTGCGTTTACGGAAAAGCCTACAAGGTAAAACCTGAGCGTAGCCTGATGATAATAATAATGATACAGTGATAAAGATGACGTTATGAAATAATGCAAAGTATACAATTATACGCTATATAATTATGCAATTCAATTTTAGTAGAGAAGAATGAAGAATAGATAAAGATTTGAATAATAGATCATTATTTTAAAGTTGTTGTAAGCTGGTAGGTCTAGGCCCTTCATGGGCTGTTGAGCCACTGAGACAGACAGACATTTTGAAGTTGCTGTAACTCGAAATAGCCAAGAGCGTACTTTGAAGACTAGTTAGTACTTTGAAGACAAGTTAGTACTTTGAAAAGATTATGAGCTAAATCGTACAATTTTAGCCCGAATGCGACCTTTCACCATCAATGGATCAATGGCTACCAAGATAAACGACGCATTTTAACACAAAAATTGCGTTTTTTTTAGTATATAGTAATAAGCTTGAAGTACTCAAGGTAATGAAATTCTCCAATTTTGACCGAATTAAATATAATTATGATAATATACAACCGTCTTTTCAAGCTGAGAACAATGAGCTATAGTTTGTTGAGATCCATTCACTTTTACGAAAGTTAGGGATGACCTTAGTTCATCATCTTTGAAGGATCCTTTCTACTGCAAATAACCCAGATTTAGAACAGTGAAGTACCTAAGTATTCTGATGAGAAACGATCCAGATAGACTACCAGACACCAGTTTAAATCATTTTTTATGTATATAGCATTTTAGCATCAAAATATTGACAAAAATCATCTATGGCCGATTCTGGAGGTTTTCCGTTCTTGGAAAATTGATCCTTAAACTCACAAAAAAAGGGTCAAACATCAATGTTATTGTTGAAGTCTACTTCTCATATTCCACAACGTTCGTTTAGGGAGAGGGGGTAGTGCATTCAATGCTACTTTATGAGATTTCATTTAAAAGCAGTTGTTTTTTTTTGTTTTTTTGATCGACGCAGATTTTGATCCTCTTTATTTTCCATCCAGAGCATTTTGCTCTAGAATCAACTGTTTTCGAGTTTTATGCGGGAAACTGAAAAATTGTACATTCTCAAGAATATGCTCAAACCCCCCCCCCCCCCCACCTTGTTCAGGGACTTTTGATATGTTAACCTCCTAATTAGTCCAAACAAATCCCCGAGGTAAAAAATTGACGCATATTTCATGCACTCTACACCTTGTAGACAGAATTAATTTACTGGACTATACACCTTTTTCAGTCGTAGTTGTGGAAGTGTCAATCATGATAATTCAGAGTAGAGAATTGTAATTAAGGGAAACATCAGTTGGCAATGGAAACAGTCAATTGAATTTATTTCGGAAAGTCAGAAAGCAGAATTTCTAATGTATTGAGAATATGTCAGTTGTAGTTGAGAGAAAATTGAAAAGCATTGAAATTGATCTCGTTCCGCATTTAAATAGGTATCTCAGTTTGTATGGTGAGGAAAAGACTCATATTATGTTTTGACTTAGTTCGAATCTGTGTTAGTTAGAATCTAGTCAAGATCGATCCATAGCTGAAATACCATACGAGCAAATCTGAGAGATTTTGATTTTTGTCTGAAAAATCATGATTTTTGCTGGAAATTGGAAAAACATTAATCGCTCATTTCAACGTGGATGATAGAACCAAAGACAATCCATAGAAAGCTAATCAAATAGTAAAGACAATCTAATAGTAGTTAGTCGAAGATAGATTTGGAGAGCTGATACAAGAATCTGACAACGAGTTAAAGAAATCGAATCCCGTTAAAAAGATAAAAACTATAAAAAATATTGAATTTTCCTTCTTTCATTCAATTCTTTCATTTTCTTCTATCTCTTACCGAAAGTATGGTAGGCCTACTTTTCGTGAAAATTTTGGACACATAAGCATTGCCAATGCTTTGCTAAGTCGTGTATTGGTTATAGTTTGTCGTGACTAAGACAGCCACCTCATACTTACACACAATCACACGTAAAACGTATGTTTATTTTGTCTCAAGTTATCGTGAATAGGGTATAGAACACGAAATAAATCACCAAGAACGACAAGAAATAAACTATGTTACACCATGGTTTAAAATGCTGACAGACAAGGAGAGATGATTGAGGATTGAGAGAAGCTCAGAATCGTGAAAAGTCTGACTCCTATCTGTAACTATGGACACTATTATGAACAGTTTTACTGCATTTGAAAATTATAAAATAAGAGATAATGATCATTTCCTTTAAAAAAAACCCAGCATCAAATAGTCTATGAAGAGATATCCAATAAATATGGAATATAGAGTAAAACTTATGGAAATAGTCCAATGGGAACTAGAACAGAATAGTCTGACTTTGCATTTTTGGGTAATTCATCGTCTTGATGTGTGGAGGAAGTAAATTATGGAGTCTGATTGCTATATGGTCGAAGTGTGACTGATTTTTTGCCTTCTTAAGAACATTCAAGAAGGTCTCTATAATTTTATTATTGTGATATCGCTATGTTGAGGGAGAGCTTCTAGTAATCTAGCTTTGTAATAAAAAAAATTAAATCTATCTATCTATTTCTTCTTTTGTCTTCATCCTTCTTGAACTGTTGATGATAGTAAGTTTAAAAACTTAGTAGATACTAATGACTTTCACTTTTACAACAGTACTCACGATTTTGAGGCTTGTCGGACGCGTTTCGTGGCACTGAGCCACATCTTCAGCGTACAAGGAGTAACTAGATACTCTGTTAGACTAGAGTAGCTAGACTCTATAACTAGAGTATCTAGTTACTCCTTGTACGCTGAAGATGTGGCTCAGTGCCACGAAACGCGTCCGACAAGCCTCAAAATCGTGAGTACTGTTGTAAAAGTGAAAGTCAATAGTATCTACTAAGTTTTTAAGCTTACTATCTATCTATATGAGAAAGTCCCTATTTCATGTCTTATGATTGTGATTTCACTAAGTTGAGAGCAGAGAGATCAGAATGTAACTATTCTATATTCTATTCTTTCTGATTGAGAGCTTCCTTGGTGATTGTTTAGTCTGCCATAGATTTTCAGGAAGTAAACCTTTCTTGCATCAAGAAGGTTCAGAATGTAAATTACTAGTTGTGAATAAATTTTCAGTTCCTCTGTGCTTCCTCATCAAACTCATTGCAGAGCACTGGCGGCTCGTGCCCACGAATCGGGTGAAGTTCTGTACAGTAAAAGATACTAGCACTTCACCTGTCTCGTGGGTACCCAGTGTTGCAGAGCAACCTGATCTGATGGTCAACGAGTTGGCTTCTGCTAAATGATTTTCATTATTAAAATTTTTGCACTTTCAGAAGTACTAGAATGAAGTACTAGTTAATAATAAATATATAATGATAACTGCAGTAGGTGCGTTTCTTACCTGTTTGTTTGTTGGTATCGAACAAGTCACTTGTGAAGAAACTTTACTCTTTTCCGCCACTCCGCACAATTCACTTGGACAGGCAACACACCAAAAAGCGGACGGTATGAAATACTAATAAACTGTTGAACTATCCTAATCGAACAATAAACTCGAAAACAAAGAGGGCGGCGATTGAGTTAGCGTTTGGAAGGATTCATAAAAATAATTCAAAACTTACTTATAAAGCGCACAAGCCAGGAGTCTCCCTGCAGAACCCCACTTAGGGACGGGTCAGAAAAAATGGAACAAGGGCATAAAAGTGTCCCTTGTACTACTATTCTAAGTTGGTGAAATTAATAAGTTAGGTTTGTGAGAAAAGCTTTCCCTGTAAAGCACTTTTGGATAAGTTTTTGTATATGTAATCGAAGCGTTTGATTCCGTAGATGAAAGCAAAGCGTTTGATAGTGCACAGAATTGACCCCGTTTCACAAACGGTTGACAGAATACGGTTTCGCGTTGCAAACTAAACTTTTACACCTGCGACTAGTGGCTGTCACACTAATTTGTACCGAGATGAGGGTTTCAAGTGGAAATGGATGAATTTTCTGTCATGAAAAACCAAGTCTTTGCTTTTTTGCCTGCCCTGACGGCCCCTAACAGAGCTGACACATAGCGCACTCTCACAGGGAGCTATTCTGGCCGCGTTGCGTTTCGGTTCAACTCTGAAACATACCCCCCATCACCCCCCATCTTTTCAACCATCGAACCACCGCGACAGTACTGCTCACAAAACGGTAGCGGACAATCTGCCAACTAAGGCAGATCGATAGATCGACCCTCTTGCTTGCACGCAACACACACGTGCTGTTTCGTTCTACTACTATGCTCATCTCTCTCCAATTCCCTACTTCTTCTCATTTCTTCTAAACCCTTTTTCTTACACACTACTTTCCCCTAGATTTCTGGATTCTGTCTTTTCATTTCTTTCTTGCAAAAACCTTCAAATTATTTCCCTCTCACAGACACTCACTCTCTCTTTCTCTCTCAATTTCCAAGAATGGACATTTATGAGTCCAAACTCCGCCTTTCTATGTAATTACAGCATCAGTTATATTACCGTTCACATAATTATTAAATCCTACATTCTAGACATTTTCGTAAGTTTCCATAGTCTATACTTAGTTATAAAGCGAGCGATGTAATAGTATAATTTTTTATTTGCTCAATATAGAATTTGAGCCGATGTATTTTGTAGATCTAATTTACATAAATAAAATTGAATGAATCTGAATCTGAATCTCGATGTAGGAAACATGTCTACCACTTGTCTCAAATTTAACTCATAATTATTGTCAATAGCTGCAATCAATGAAGAACAACAATTACATTTTAATCGATATTTGTGTATAAAACATGTTCTCGCTCTTTCTCTTTCTCTCTTATCTGCCTCCCCCACATAAACCTACTATCTGTCTGTTTGATTGAAAAATATACAAAAACGTTTCAGTTGAGCTCATCGTATTGATATCTATAACTAGATTGTTAGGGAAAATAGTAAAAAAGTTAGTGATTGTAAAAAAGAACTCTAACGAAACTGGCGGTTTAAAAATGTTTGTTATCCATGATAGCTCTTTCAGGACAGTTTGAAAGTGGTTGACGAGAGAGAAACTGTTGAGCTGAGTGCTGCTGAACGTGAAATGCACTCGTAGACCACTCGCTGACTGTCCTGTCAGATTCGAGCATTGATAACAACCACTCGCCAACCGTCAGTTCGGCTGGTGTCTAATATACTTTTTGAAATCGTATTCATTCAATGCACTCATGTATACAAATAAAACCTATAACAAAAAATAGAAGCTTACAGAAATGGATTCAGCCAACTGAATAATTCTAAAATCTGTCCAAGCAAAGAAGACATTCTGGGAGTATGGGAAAATGACTCCAGCTCGGTCAATTTTGGTTCAAAAACAAAAAATCTGATCTCCAATCATAGAAAACATTCTGATCTACAATTTTAGACCAAATTTATAGTTTTTGAACCAATATTGTCCGAACTGAAGTCATTTTCCCATATTGCCAAAAGGTTTTCTTTCCTTGGACAGACTATAAGAGGATTAATATTGAGAGTGGCGTTGATGGACTGAGAAACGCTTACGTAGGCATTTTATCACGATTTAAAACAATTTTCACAACTGAATTCAGTTTGTGAACAAAAAAGTTACTATCAGTTTTCCTTGATTTCCACAGACAGGAAAAAAGGGTTATTGTTTAATCTTAATCGATCAAAATTGAAACGGATCACTAATGTTTTCAACAGGGAAATGAATATTATTTCATGTGAACTCGATTTTCAAATTTCCAAATCGACATGAAATCTAAATACGAACAGTTTTTTCTCTCCGAGTCATGGAATTAGTTTTTTGTGTAATGAGGATGTATTAATAATATTGTGAGTTGATGAAAATTAACTGCGAAATAATTTGTATATAATAAAAGGTGAAATAAGAATTTCTATATCTATGATACAATATATTCATGAGACTTGATTTACGGGGATCCTCCATACCTATACGATACCTACCTACTTGTTTTACATTGTCACAAGTCTAGTCTGTCCAAACAAAGTTAGTTTGACAAGATGGGATAATGACTCCAGCACGATCAATATTGGTTCAAAAATCATAAATTTGGTCTGAGATTGTGGATAAGATTGTCTCCTACAATTTGAGACCGAATTTATAATTCGTGAACCAATATTGACAAAGCTCTGGAGTCATTTTCCCATCTTCCCAGAATGTCTTCTTTGCTTGGACAGACTGTATTATGACCTATACTTCATGATTCTCAAACTTAGTCTACTTTCGGAACAGAGAACATGATAATAAAAAGGTAATGATACTAATTGGAAGGCACTAAAAACTGAGTAGGCCACCACATAATTAACATTAGTCTTTCTTCAGAATACAAAAATTCATGAATACGGTACCGTACCTACGCCAGTAAACTGCTGTAACTACTTGAAGACAGTATGGATGGTCTAGTGAACTTTTTAATGTGACGTTGCGTGAACTGTTTTATGAAGAAGTTATTTTCTAAAGTATTTGTGGAATAATCTTACAGTTATGTTGTGTTTTGGAAGTTATTTGTTTCAAATAGTTCTCTTTCGATCAATGGTCAGCGTAGTATCAGCTCAGAACGTATCCAACTCTCAAATAGTTATCACAACAAAAGAAACCGAGAATAGTCATTCGGACATAGCAAAACATAGAGCAGCACGCTACATTGTTTTTCCAAAAAAATCAAATCTTGTTGTAAGTACCGTATTCAAAATAATCAAATTATCGTTTTGTAATCAAATTACCAACTTTATAGATGACGCATTGTAATGCTGTTTCGTCTACTCCTTTTGCGTTCCAACAGCTGATGTTGTCAATAATTAGAGTTGTAATTTAGCTATGCTTGGATGGATTATGCTCTTGAAATCAAAAGAGACAATAGATGAACAGGTGAAGTGTCCGTATCTTTCACTGTACAGCACTTCACCTGTTTCGTGGGCACGAGCCGCCAGTGCAATAGATACTTTTCAAGAGCTGTTAGTACGTTACACCACGTACCAGAGATAGACATAACCGTCTAATTTCTTGCCGTCAGCTGAAGGCCTATAATTGACTGAACGTAAGTGAGGTCTAGATTCAAGACGACGATTTTGCATTTCTCTTCATGGTTGTTTGTTTGCTTGTTTGTTTGTTCCGCATTTACGACAAAACGCGGCAATAGAGTCTGATGAACTTTGACAGGAATATTCCTGTTGAAATTGCGCGTCGATGTGTATGTAAGGTTTGTTGAAATATTGTATTTTAAGGATAATATGAAAGGAAAAGGAATTACCTCCATGCTAAAATATTACTATAAACATTCATACTTCTGAACATAGGAAAATTCACACTGAAGAATTATTCATACTGAACCAGCTGTCGAGTTTATTATTAATTGCATTCAATGACGCATGCAATCAATGAAACTTTAAACTCAACATAACTAAGTATTCCCTTCGTGAATAATGCCCCATCCATGGGTGACTTCGTGAGGTCTACTGTTCACAGAACTACTAGTACATACTGTACTGGTTCAGTACTAATTTTATTCAACAGGCATTGATATATTACTTTTTGTTTTTCAATGGACTGTCAGCTGGTTGCCAGTTTCATATCACTCCACTATTAATACAGAGACTAATAATCATCAACCAGTATACAGGTAACGTGTGGTTAACACACGTTGATCCTCTCAACCATAAGCTCAGTGGTTAGCTTCCGTAACCAAGTGACGGCACAGAACGCTTCTGAATAACACCTGTGGTGGCTCGTTCCCACGAAACGGGTGAAGTGCTGCACAGTAAAAGATACGGGCACTTCGCCTATTTCGTGGCTTTGTGGGTACCTACAAGCCGCTGATGAATAAATGTTCAACCCAGTTGAACAGTAAAGGCTGATTTACACGGGTAGAGTTTTTGGTAGAGTAGATGAGTTTCTAGTCTAGTAACTCTACCCGTGTAAACGGTCACTAGGCGACTATTAGCTGGTAGAGTAGTTAGTATAAAGTTAGTAGTTTACAAGGTAATTAGAATAGAAAGGTATAAGTCATCAGCATCGTAGCCGGGAGGAAACCGTGTGTTTTGACGTCATCGGCACCACAGCTGTTTAGCGAACCTACGGTTCAGAACTACGGCTGTCAGAACTCACGGTTTCCTCCCGGCTACGATGTTGATGACTCATACCTTTCTATTCTAATTACCTTGGTAGTTTATATTTATAAGGATATTCGATATTAATATTCTCATGATATTATGCCTCTTTCCAGCTATCGTTGGTATTATTGAAAGCTACAAATGTTGGAAGAGGATTGAACACCCTTCATGAGTTGGACTTCTTATTTCCACTGCCTACTAAACCAGTGTTTCTGCAAAGACACCAGAGATCTATGCAAAATCAAGTCATAGAAGCTTTCGAAATGTAAGATTTTGAACTTGTGTTGCTACTATACCACTTCATTTAGGCTAAACTCTTGGCCTATATACATCTAAATATTGTGAAATGGAATATTTATTCTCATATAAGACCAATCAGTAAAGAAGACATTTGACTCCGTAAGTAAAGAAGGAGTTCGAGTGAAGAAGACATTCTGGCAAGATGGGAAAATGACTCCAGCTCTGTGAATATATGTTCAAAAATTCGGTCTCAAATTGTATAAAATATTCTGATCTACCAATTGTAGAACATTTTGCTCTACCAATCTTCTTCAATTTGAGACCACATTTCACATCCCATACCTGACACCATGATAGTGGGGTGAGAAATGAAGTAGTGATGATTTTGAGAGATGTTCAATCCTGTTGATAGTGAGCCGGAAGAAAATAGACAGTCGAGAAAGGTACTGGTAGTTGAATTGTGAGGTCAAGTTACTAGACTTTTGAGGCAAATTCGTAGTTCAATATGAAGCGTTTAATTTTATTTTGTTCCACCTGTGTAATTATTTTTGTAATTTAAACTCAATAATACAAAACATTTGAAGTTTTTGAACCAATAATGACCGAACTGGAGTAATTTTCTCATCTTACCAGAATATCTTCTTTGCTAGGCTAGCAGACTATAGGCTACCATGTTGGATGTTGTATTCGTGTTGACAAAGAACGTCCACTTTCGAAAAAAAAGATTGGGCCGATCAGCTCCAATATTAACTCAAGCTATTGAATTAATTTTTCTTGCAGTAGGCTATAGCTGCCTTTCTCTGCAGTACCGTAACAATATATCGCTAAAATGATATAAAAAACAACTTTTCAAGTAGAGATTTTTGTCATTATTCTTTATTTCACATTGTACTGTATCAGCTTATAGGTTAATAATTATATTTATTATATGTATTGATTGATATTCCCAAATTTAAGAACTGAAACCGATACGTGGATTGTTCAATTAGAAAAGGTCCTATTTTACAATAAGAAGCTGAAAACCTTGACGAATCAATTATCTTGTCTAATCAAACAGCGATTATCATCCTGACTAATCGAACTACTTGTTTATTTGAAGACCTTGTCTAATCGATCACCTTGACTAATCAACATACACCCACCAATACTCGCGTTTTGGAACCTTAAATTCTAGAAAAAAATTCATGTTAATATAGTTGATAAGAATAATTATTGGAAGAGTGAAAATTGTTGGAATGTTACTTTTTGTCGTGTGATGAAATATTGATTCCTCAAAGACACGTTGTCAGTTGTGATACTTAAACATAATTGAAGAGCACAAAATTGTCTATATCACTGAGAGTTTTTCATTTGGTGCATACAATTGTTTCGATTTGTTTACATCATCATCAGTGTACTGGAGAAAACTGTACTGAAAAGTTTTCTTCAGTACACTGATTATGATGTCAACACATCGGAACAATTGTATGTACCAAATAAAAAACTTTCAGTGATATAGACAATTTTTTGCTCTTCAATTATTGATTCCTCCTTAAATTTATTCATAATTTCTAATGATTTCCGTTCTCAGTCTCGAAGTTTGGTAACTTGGTTCGAATTTATATTTAGGGCTAACAAATTATTCTGTATATTATATTGAATAGCGAGATATTATGATATTATTCTTCTTTGTGGTGTTCTTCTCCAAAGTTGAATCGTGCTTCATGCAAAAAGGGCATCAGTACAAAACTCATATTTTGCATTTGAACAAAGATTGAAGGTCTAAGACCTTTTTTTTTGAAATTTGTGAAAGTCAAACACTTGCAGTTAGAGCATATAGCACCAAAATGTTGAAAGTACCGTTTCTGCAGAAAACTTTCTAGAATACAAAAATGGGAGCATACAGAAAAATGGGAGCATACAAAAATGCTCCATATTTCGAAAATGGACTTATGGTACCTATATTTTATTCATTTAAACAAGCTCAGGAGTTTTATCTGTGATCTGTTGGGCTAGTTTAAAAAATATATATATTTTGTTTTCAATTTTTTCAATTAATTAAATTTTACCGATATGTATTTTTCGTTCAATTTACAAAATTAATTGTATTGTTGTGTTCTATCTCCCTGAAATAAATGTATATTTCTATATAACTTTTCTGTGTCCATCACTTTTAGGGAGACCTCAAAGAGTTTTTCAATCATAACTCTAGAAAGCATTTGACATCACTTTTTCCATCAACACTTGTAAATCACTAAATCATTTTGATATCACAAAATATTAATTGATAATTCTGTTCCAATTTGAAAAAATGCTGATGTATTGGATATACTGGCAACTTAAGATGTTTAAATGAAATATCAAATATCTATTAAAGGTAGCTATGCTTTCTGTCATGATGAAATAATAAATTATTAAATGATTGGAATGTAACATTTGACTTACTCAGTTGTCAGTAACTTATAATTCATAGTATGATTTGATATTATACATGTTGCAGGTTTGGTGAAAATGGCAGTGCTTGTTTGACACTTTGTTTACTTTCAAAGCAATATTCTTTTGTTTGTTTCTTATCAACTAGTGTTTGCCATAGGTCTTACCAGACCTGGCAACTTAAGATGTTTGAATAAAATATCAAATATCTATTAAAGGTAGCTATTCAAATTCAAATTTATTTATTATTCCTCATGATTCAATAGACAATACAAAATCATAACAAATGTAATCAAACAGGAACCCCCCTAAAAAGACTACACTTCTGTGAATAGGGGGGGTCATGATGGGGGGAATATGCTTTCTGTCATGATAAAATAATAAATTATTAAATGATTGGTATGTAACATTTAACCTACTTAGTTATCAGTATAATATTTATAGTATGATTTAATATTATACATGTTGCAGGTTTGGTGAAAATGGCAGTGCTTGTTTGACACGAGCCTTTTGTGAAATGAAAATGATTGATGAAAAATTGAAGAAATCCCATGAAGCAGAAGACCTAGCGCACGAGCTCCTAACCATTGTTTTGGGAAAAATTGGAAGCTCCATGGAATCAAATCAATGTCAATCTGTTTATGAACATTGTTCAGTCTCATTCATAAACTTATGGCATCACTTTTTCGACTCTCTCATGTTGTATCTGGAATCAAATCGTTCGTGATCATTCTTTAGAATGTCGATTGCATTTAATATAATTTCTTGAAAAACGAGAAATTACAATAAATAATTTATAAACACTGAAAACTGTGCATGCAGTGAGATTTAAGTACTGTATCATGAAAAAAATTGATAGTAGGGTTTAAATTTAATAATTATTTCTCAATAATATGAACTCTTGAAATCTACAGTCAGGACAAAATAATCTAGCCTATATTGTCGTTTCCAAGAACATATTCATAGTAAAGACCAGATCAAGGTTTTCCTACAAATAATTCAAACTTCGGTTTTTGAAGGATTAATTAATTTCAAGTTCTCATTTTTTCAGTTCAGTTCGGTTAATTAAAAATAATATTAGACATTTTTTCTCAATTTCAAACATATTTTCAAAACTTCCCGCGTCTTCAAAATTTTTCAATACTCGAAGTTTGATCTGTTGACATCGATACTATCGGAAACTCGATAGCTCATAGTCGACTGTCGAATATCGTAGACTGATCCGCTGACAATACGATGATTCGATACTCCTTATCGATACTAGTATCCATACCGTTTCGATACTCTGAGTAAAATATCGATACCTTGTATTGGGTTCCTAATACTATTTTGGCTCAGTAGATGGCGCCGTGTATCTTGGTTTCGAACAAGGTCTATAGAAGATATAGGCCTGGCGTATGCTGGGACGCACGTGTGCACACGCACGAATTTCAGTCAATCACAGCTCTAGTTGAGGACAAGACAAGAGCTGTGATTGGCTGGCTTGCAGTGGCGCCGACTTCATCAAAATATCCCGGGCAAACTGAAGATTAATGAGAACGAGAAGGGGGGGGTGCCATCCGAGGATGGGGGAGGGGTTTGTAAGAATACACAAAAATACACAAGCAGTGAGACTGCATCTTTGCATGTGATTTCGTGCTGAATTCTGTAATGTAGAGATAATCTGATCCATTCAACTACTTTGAATTCCCTATAATTATTATTACCCTATCATTAATTAAATTCAAGTTTGCCATTATAATCGTAATAATCGGTAGTAAATGAATCAAGTTTCTCCTCCAATTTTGAACACGAAAAAAAATATTTAGAAATAAAAATTAATATAGGTAATAGTTAAGGTACTGAATTTAATCTGATATGTAGGTTAAAGGCAAATTTGCATCAAACTTACACATTATATACATCTAGTTTGTTTTTAATTAGAATTTTTACAATTTCCACTCATAACGTAAAAATATACGGATATAAAAAAAATTGCACGAAATACATGAAACACGAATAGATATGCCATGTGCTAACCACCACTCTCACTAGTGAAACTGAAAACTGAGTAATTCTGGCTATGAATGTTAGTTCCATTATTGTGTAGTTTGTTATGTTTATCTAGATTTTGTATTTGATTTGTGTTTCTGAGTTTACATTAAAAAATTAATTAAGAATGAAGTTCTTGTAAAATGTTGCAATTAACGTTAGTGAGTAGTTTAGTGATTTTTTGGCTTGAAATCTTTCAAATTTGTGCAATAATTTCTAATTTTCAATATTGTTTGCTTTGGTGCATGATATTTATTTAATTCCGGCCATCAACATTCCTAATTCAAAATTTCAATGTTATTCCTGGATTAAAAATTATGTGTTTACTCAGTGCTATTATATCATATAACCTCATTTTGGAGAATATTGACTTTATTATAAAATTTTTGGGAGAGGAATAGCACAGGCTATGCCTATTTTTCCCTCCCAATTAAAATAGTTGTATCGATGTATGAATAAAGAATATAACGACTCATATGCGGCTTTAACAATCTAAGCCCAGACGCCTAGCTGGGTAATGCAAATAATAAACATGAGACTGATCGTCTATTTCTATGGTTTGTGGACAATGTGGAAGTAGTATTGCAAAATAATAATAGTAGGCCTATATCATTCCACACAATCATAGTCCAGTTTCCAGTTGTGAATATAATAAAAATAGCTAGACCATTGTTTAAAATTGGTATCATTTGAGCTATTTGAAATTGATGATGGCAAAAAATATTCTTTCAATAGGCCTACTTATTGATAATTGATAATAAAAAATTGATGAAAATTTCTCTAGTAATCTATGAATATTGGGGGGGCAAAATACACACATTGCCCCCCCTGAGTGATTATTGAGGGGGCAGAAAGTGCCTTGCCCCCCCAAAGTCGGCGCCACTGCTGGCTTGCCTGCATGTGCACATGTGCGTCCCAGCATACCTCAGGCCATACCCTTCTAATTTACCCATCTGGGCGTATGCTGGGATGCACTTGAAGCAGCCCATGTGAACTAGTTAATTACAGCTCATATAAACTTAATGACAAGAAAAGAGCAGTGATTGGCTAATTCGCGTGGAATGCGTTACGTGCGTCCCAGCATATGCCAGGTGCAAGGTGCACCTGTTTGATCTATGTTCTATGAAAGGTGCAAAATTTCATTTTTTTTTTGTGAACTGTAGCCAAACCAAGCGTTGGACGAAAAAAATTCATGCATGTTTTTTGTAGAGAACAAAATTTGGTAGAGATTATTGAGACCAATCACAACTCTGTACCATCAACCGTTTCCAAGTTACAATTTTTTGAAAACTCCATATTTTTTTCACAGGAATTATTTTGTTACTTTGAGAGTTTGTAACTTTGAATTGGAAACACTTGCACCCATATTTCAAAATCCCTCTTGGCAAAATTCATTTCTCTTCAATTTGAGACCAAATTCACACTTCTATGTTCAGTGGTTTATGTGCTCCAGCAATTTAAAAAAAACCCTTACATCCCCAGAATCCCCTGAAATTACATTTTATCATAAAAAAAAAAAAAAAAAATTACTAAGAATATTCGGATTGGCTCAAACTTCTAGATTTTGTTTCTTGAGACCCAAGAATGTCATTAAAATTGTTGACATGACCAAGACTATCATAGGAGTCATGGGGGTTGGTCAAAAGCATCCCTTTATTTTTTATAATTTATATTTCCTCATAACTTTTGATTGGTATGTCGGATTCTATCGTTCAATAGCTCATCATTTTCTGCTCATCATGACGGTATAAATTCATATATTATAATCCAAATTTGGTGAAAAACTCCAAAATTCAGATTTAAATGATACCCTTGAATGATAATACCTGCACATTGAAAATTCCAATTTTTCACATTTCAATGCTCCCAATTGGAAAGTTGTGAATGGAAAAATCTGAACCACCTAGAAATGTAGAGAAAATCTTCCTCTTTATATTAGTGAATATAAAACTGGCAACCAGCTGGTAGGCCTAGGCCCTTCATAGGGCTGTTGTGCCATTGACAAACAAAAAAAAAAAATGATTAGCTCTGTCAGGATAGTCGGAAAGTGGTCTGTGGGAGTTCATCAAATTGTCAATGACCTCAGGTAAATCATTCTGTTCTTGCAGATTGTTCTCACTCTGCCCTCACAGAGCTGAGCATTAATGAAAAATATACTGATCAACAGAGTCAGCATCTGCTAATTCAAGTAAAGGCCTTATTTCATGTGATTACTTAGGTATTAATACGGTATTGGAAAGTACTCAATATCAAAAAGTTGTCACATCGGTATCGAGTACTACTCGGTATCGGAAAGTACTCGATTTTGAAAAGTACTCAGTATTAGAAAAAGTACTCACCTCCGTATTGGGTAGGATCGGAAACTACTCACATTGGTATTGAAAAGTACTTGGTATAGGAAAAATAAGTACTTAGACTACATTGGAGTAGAAAAGTAGAAAATTGGTATCAGAGAATACTCAAATGATGTGAATATATTATTCCAATACCAAGTAATTTATGCCAAATTGGATAGTAAGTTACCAACATATTTTATGAGTAGGCTACTTCAATATTTTAGTAATGGAAAAAGTTCACAGTTTTCAAGCTCATGCAACCTAATAAAAATATTGATTCATAAAAAAATAATTAAGCTAAATAATGAAATACCAGTAGTCCAAGAATGATGAAGAATTAAAAAAAAACACAAAAAACATATTTATCATCAAATGATAGCTGAAATATATATATTTTTTTAATGCAAAATACTTAATATATTTCAATTTATTTATAATACTTTTTCTTCTACCTCATTTTAAGTATCAATGCCACAAATATCGGTATCGAAAGCCTAGTATCGATACCAAAGTACTCGGTATCGAAAAAAAGTATCGATACCAAAGTACTTGATATCGAAAGAAAAGTATCGATACCAAGTAGTATAGGAAGTATCGAAACGACCCTAGCTGACAGTGTAAGTGTAAAATGGCGGCTGCTCTAACAGCAGAACAAGAGCAGGTAAATAAATTTTGATGTTTTTATCGTTATCTCATGAAATATCAATTAAGGGAATCAGATATTTGATTTTATAGAGTATACTTCCTTCATTGCATGGGTCTTTTGAATGAATAACCGCAGAATGCTCAAAATCCTGCAGTTGACTTCATTTTTGATGAAATTGTTTCTTTGATTTAATAATCATTAATTTACTTACGCAGTGAGATTTTTTGAGTTAATAAATGTTTGAACGCTTTTCGATGTAATGTTTTCATCGATTATGTGGGTGGTGATACATATTTATTGTATTCTTCTTGAGATTTTAAGGCACATCCACACACTGTTATCAACCGTTAGCTTCCTGTCATTAAGATATCCATTGAAAGAACGAGACATTCACGAACGTTCTTCAAATGGATTCAAATTGTCCTTTGAATTGAATCATGATGGGCTACATCCTCCTTAGTACGTATTTTTAATAAAGTATTATATGTAATTTTAATTTTATAGGTTTATATAAATATATTATTGTATGGAAAGTCTGTAGGGATAGCCTAACCTATAAAATTAAACAAAATCTGACACAGATTTAGCTCCTCTGCGACTCAGCCTATCGGCTTTCTATGTACGTCCTCCCTATCTATGTCTATCGGTAGCAATAAAGCGTTCCCATAATATTCTAGGCTATAGTTAAACTTAGGCTTAACCTTTGCAATATTTTAGCTCAAAGCAGATTTAATTCAATTTGGCAGATGACTGTAATCAATCCAGGACAGTCTGTGTGTGTTATGCAGCTGATATAACCGAACCGATTCGCTGTTGCATATCGCATTTCTATTTTTTTGTAACACACTAGAATTTTTACATTCTTGACTGGGTAGGGCAGCTTTTCTGTCTATCGCTCTGTAGCACTGACAAGATTGAAGGAATCTTCGATCTTGACTGAAGTTCAAAGTAGGTAGATGTAGCCTATATAACTTATATGATTAAATTTATTATAACTTATCGGGTAAATTTTTCAAAATATCAGTAACCCCGTTCCCGTTCGATCCAGGCCCGGCCCGCAATGGCGTGAGGAGAGCCTGTTTGTTTGAAATAAGCCCTCTTCCACACCGGACCCGTATTGCTGACACCAAAAAGTTAGGCAGTCTCGTCTGCTCCTTGTGCGCTCCAATAGCTTATGTTTTCAATTGGATTTTTTATTCGGCTATGCCTGGATTATGTTTTTTTTTAATAAAAAGAGCAATTAAGTAAAATGTTTTATGTCGGTTGTTAGATAGGTTACATTGTGTGTGAAAAGGTACAAGAGGTAGATGAAACCGCCATTCGCCCAAAACTTCTATTCAAATTTATATAAAAATGTCCAATTCAGATTATGTCCCTTATCAATTTTGACTCCAGGAATTTATTTAAAAACCAGGAATTTTATTATAAAAGCCATATTAACATTTTAAAATTGAAAATATTATCAATTATTCATTAAAATTTTATTAGGCCTATTCATCATTTTATCAATCTGTTCTGTTCGTGCCTGGCCCTGGAGTAACCAACCAAGGATGAATTGGATTGCGCTCTTGGTTTTATGGGTTATATTATATTCTTATGGCTTTCAATGGTGGGGAGACCCTTACGGGTAGTTCCACCTCGCCAAATTGTACTTGAATAAATACTGGTCATCCATCCAAGAGCAGTCCACAGTGTTCGTGACTCAACATCACGTTCACCAATAGATCACCCTCACCGAGGTACCGCCAGGTATGCGGTCCCACCCAGTACAGGTGTTATAGATAATTTTGTATTATCTGTAGAATGGAAATTGGGATGTAAATCTGGAAAATGGTCTGAAATACAAACAAATTATTCTCGTCATAAGTTAAAACAATAATAATAATTTATTTATTTATGTTATACTATACAGTACTATATTATCTAGATCTCTTGATATTGAAGCAATATGTGCTGTGGAAGTCCAACTTGACAAGTAGGTCACCTGATTGATGTTTGATGATATCAAAATAGATCTAAGTTACTGTCATTATAGTCTGTTCAAGCAAAGAAGACTCTCTGGCAAGATGAGAAAATGACTCCAGCTCGGTCAATTTTGGTTCAAAAAAAAAAATTGATTTGGTCTCAAATTTTAGATCAGAATGTTTCCTATAATTTGAGACTAAATTGATAGTTTGTGAACCAATATTGACCGAGCTGGAGTCATTTTCTCATCTTGCCAGAGTCTCTTCTTTGCTTGGACATACTATACTGTTATCAATCCTGCCTGCTATCTATAACCTTCTATCAATCATACACTATGTATTTAAATAAACATTGGTGACCCATTTATTACTTGTTGTTTATCTTACAGTCATTCTGTTTCTGATGACGATTATTTGTTGCCTTGACGCTCAACCGCTAGTTGACTGTCCTGGCAGAGCTGAGCATTGATAACAATCATTCATCCTTCACTGCTGATGGCGCCTACCTATAACTAATTAAATTTAATAGGAACGTTGTGCAACTTGCTGATGATCATTTAAAGTATAGTCTGTTCAAGCAAAGAAGACATTCTGGCAAGATGGGAAAATGTTTCCAGCTCGATCAATAATGGTGCAAAAATTATGAATTCGGTCTCAAATATAGATCAGAATGTTGACCAAGCTGGATACATTTTTAAATCTCGCCAGAATGTCTTCTTTGCTTGGATAGATTATAACATGTTTCGTTGATAAAGCAGGCATCAATGTTACTGGCTGTTGGCGAATGACTGTTATCAATGTTCAGCTCAGTTGGGACAGTTGGAGAACGGTCTACAATAACACATTGAGTTAAGAGAAACCTCAGCTGAACCGTTCTGCTCTCGTAGACCGATTTCAGACTGACAGTTTTCATTGTTTGTTTGTTTGTTTGTTTGTTATGAGGGTGAAGCCCACATGAGCTCATAGGCTTGTGCGTGGGTAATGATATGGATGATAGATGACGACTACTTTGAGGTAGTCGGGACCGACGGCTTATCGTTTCCTCCGAAAGACGGGGTGGTCGTATCTATGTGATTGTGCTGTGGTCAAAAATTGTTCCCCGCTTGGGGTTTGAACCAGGGTCCACCTGGTTATCAGATCGGCGCTTTATCACTCCTCCAACGAGCCACCCATTGCCATGACAGTGTTAACAGATATTCGACAGCCGCTTCTTCGATTGTTTTTTGATTTAGTAAATATAGGAATTTGACTCATATAGTAGAAAATTATATACTATCTATAGTATTATAAAATTATTTACAGAAGAAATATGTGGAGGCAAACAGGTGAAAACCCAAATATTGCCTCCTTAACACAAGTTACACAATATCAACTTGGAATAATTTAAATAAAATATCATGCAAAACAAAATGTAAAAGTACTTGAAAATTTAATAAATTTGATAGAATAAAAATGAGAACAAACTGAAAAATGTAATATAGGAAAAAATTACAAATCGAAATGTACTAGAAAAATTTGAGCAAGCTAGCTATCTTAAAAATTAGCATAAGCTGAAGAATTTAATAAGAATACTACTGATTATAGTAAGACTAGAGAAAAAAATAGAATGAGAATGGAATATTCTACTTGATGTAAGTTATATGAAGAATACTGTAGATGAGAAGTAAATTTAAAATGATTGAAAAAAGAGTTGGATACAATAAGAAAGAGAGAAACTCAATGAAAAAGTGGGGAAAAATAAAAAATTAGCTATATAATAATCGCATCAATCAATTCCAATCAAAATATATTTAAAAATCAAAGATACTAAATAGAGTAATCTCTCTTAAGTAAAAAAGGAATTTAATAAAAATTGTTCAAATTTATTGACTAGTTTCAGAATTCTTTTATTATTTTCTCGTTTACTAGTAGGGTTATGTATATTATAGTAGGGTTGTTAATTTTAGTCTATTCTAGTAGGCTCAAGAAGTGTGTTGTTTTCAGAGTTTGTAGCAGATCAAAGTACACTTATCTGATACCTAAGAGATTCTATAGGTGTGTACATGTTTCTTCTCAGAATATAATTATTTGTCACTCTTACCTGGCATAGTTGCTAGCTACTTGAAATGCATACATCATCCCATCACCATTCAACTGATTAATTCACCTATTTGAATTCTTATTTTGATTGGATTGGAATATGGATGGTATTAGGCTATGATAGATCTATTGCATGTATAGTTTGTGCAAACAATGAAGAGACACTGTTACTATATACTTTACATTACATTAACCAGATCAGCACATAAACAAATCATGCACTAACTCAGATTAGACAACATTAAGTTAGATTTGACAACGCCGAAAATCGGTTGAAGATGAGTTTCATTATAAAAAAAAAATCTCATGGCTTTTAATGGTGGGGAGACCCTTACGGGTAGTTCCACCTCGCCAATGTGTACTTGGCTAAATACCGGTCACCCATCCAAGAGCTGCCCACAGTGTTCGTGAGTTATCATCACGTTCACCGATAGATCACCCTCACCGAGTACAGTTTATTAACCCAGTACAGCTAAGAAGATATTCTGGCAAGATGAGAAATATTACTCCAGCTCGGTCAATATTGATTCAAAAATTTTCAACTTGGTTTCAAATTGTAGGAAATATTCTGATCTACAATTCAAAATTTATAATTTTTGAACCAATATTGTCCGAGCTGGATACATTTTCTCATCATGCCAGAATGTCTTCTTTGCTTGGACAGACTATATCAATAAGTGTCATATCATCTCATGTCATGTCATAGCGGTTTGTCCCAGTGGTAGAGAGCGTCTAATCGGTGAGATTAGATAAGCGACGTGCTTCTACCACCACTGTTGTAACGGTGACCGGTTCCTCTGAGTTCAATTCATGAGCCTCAAAAATCGCTTCCCGGTGGTTCGGAACCCACCTAAAGCAGTAGGTCCATTCATATCTCATCATCATCCTTTCCATTACCCACGCACAGGCCCAAGAGCCCATGTGGGCATCACCCTCAAAAAAAATCTCATTAAAGGCTCAATTTACTACAGATAATAATATTGATTTTCAATTTATTTGGGATTTATTCATTTTTATTCAATTTATAGGATTTACTTCCTATTCAGTTCTCCATAAAATCTTTTGTAAACTCTCCACATACAAACCTAGCTCATGTGGGCATCACCCTTGAAACTTGCAATAAATTATCTTGAACTAATCTCACTTCTCCTATTATTCTTATTTCGGTTGTCTTGTCGTTGTTTTAGTTCCTTTCATAGGTTTCCTACTTTTAAATTCCGCTCTCATAATAATTAAAACACCAGCGAACTGTGACTTACCAGAGATTACGAGATATTTTCCTCCCGTGAAGACATTTTTATTTCTATTTTTATAAATCATATAAACACACTCGAACCGAAATCCATTCTCATCCATATTAATATCAGTATTATAGGCATATCTTCTACTTGTAGAATGTATAGCTATTTTTGTTATATTGTGCAAGTTTTTATGTAATATTCTCTTTCACAGCACAATTATTCTGATAATTCAGCTTCTCAGTTCTCGGTTTAACTTTGTATGGGATAGAATGAAGTTTTGTTTGCTTTTTCAATTCTCAATAACATTTATTTTATATTTACTTCACATTCAAGTATAGCCTATTCCACAATAATTTATTTATTTATTTATTTATTTATTACATTTGCATCCACTGACCACCTGATAAAGGGGTATAAGGATTTGTCAAATTGAGATTAATCAACATAAAATGTTATCATCTACTTAAACCTCCATCTTGAGGTTTGTAATAATTTTTATACTCCTCCACTGAGTAGGCACAAATGGACAGCAGCTCTTTTTTCAATAAAAATCTGAAAACCTTGCCTGAAGTTTCTTTTATGTGAGAGGGCAATATGTTGTACATTCGGATACCTGAACTTCTTACTCCTCGCTCATACATAGCACTCTGATGTGCATCTTCTCTCAAATTATTCCGGAATCTAGTTGAATATTGATGGAATGTTTCGCCTGTATTCAATTCGTTAATGTGCTTCTTTATAAAACAGATTGTTTCTAAAATATATTGGCTTGGGAGTGGGAGGATACCAAGTGATTTGAAGTAGGGCCGACAACTTGTTCTAATTGATTCTCCTATCATCACCCTCAATGCCCACTTCTGCAATCTGAACACTTCCACTACATTACTAGAATTTCCCCAAAAAATGATTCCATAGTTTAAAAGGGAGTGAAACAACGCAAAATATACACTTTTTAAAGCCATCAAATCCAAAGAAGTTCTCAGGTGTCTTAAAACAAAAATTGCTGAATTGAGTTTCGTTTTCAGACTTTCCAGATGGGGTCTCCAAGAAAGATCAGAGTCAATGACCACCCCAAGCACTCTTATACTATTTACAGATTCTATGCTTTTGCCTTCAATTTTCAAGCTGCCTCCTTAGTAGTTCGGAAAGGTATTTCCTTAGTTTTTTCCTTGTTCAAAATTAACATGTTGGCTGATAGCCATTTTTGTAATTTAATAAGTGCTGTTTTGCTCTCTACTTCGGCATTTGGCTGACTATCGCTTTTCAGTATAATACTTACATCGTCCGCATATAAAACACTTTTAGCTGGATCAAGGTAGGTAGGCAAGTCATTTATGTAGAGAACAAAAAGAAGGGGACCGAGTACTGATCCCTGGGGGACCCCACTTCTTGTTCTCATCCAATTAGAATGGTACTCATACAAGTGGGAGTCAATAACAACCTGCTGATACCTCTTGTCAAAATATGAAAAGAACCATCCAAGGACAGCGCCATCGAATCCATAAAGCTGCAGCTTGTTCATCATGATCTCAACATTTACAAGGTCAAAAGCTTTTGAGAGATCTGCTATCAAACCATACACTTTAAATTTTTTATCTACCGATGATAATATGTCATCTATAAATGAGAAAAGAGCATCATTTATCGAGAACCCTGGCCGGAAACCAAATTGATTGGATGACAATACACCTATTTGATTTAGATACTCTCTCATTCTTCCAAGCACTACATACTCAAAAATTTTCAGAAAAACAGGAGTGTTAGCAATAGGCCTATGGTTTTCTGGAATTTCCTTTCTGCCTTTTTTATGAGTTGGAATTATTTTTGAAAATTTCAGTTTTGATGGTACATGGCCCTGAGTCATAGAACTATTGAAAATAAATGTTAGCGGCTTTAAGATGTTCTCTGCTGATTTTTTTACAAGGTAGTTTGATATATTGAAACAATCACAGGATTTTTAATTCTTCAAGGATTCAATAATACTTTTCAACTCTTCACAACTCAAAGGATTGAAAATTGAAAACTTCTGTGTACTTCCATGATTTATATTAAATACTGAAAGATAATCCTTCATACCATTTTTTTCTAAGAGTGAATTTTGTATTTTTAATGGTGCATTAATAAAATAATTGTTCAATATATCAGCAGCCTCCTTTCCTGTTTTGATATTCCCTGTTACACTAGCAATACACATATCTGAGGTTGATTCATGGTTTTTCGCTGATTCAGACCTAACCAATTTCCAAATAGCTCTGACTTGATTTGAAGAATTTTTTATATAAGCAGTTGCGGCCTTCTTTTTAGCAACTGCCAAAACTTTTTTATAGATGCTTTTATAAATTTTAAAATATATTTCTAAGCTAAGGTATCTAAATCCTGTATTTGTATTGATATAAATGAGAGAGTCTCTTAAAGATTGGGTTTTAACTAGACAACTAAGAGTTTTCATCCTATCACTGGATATTCTAATGCCAGGAGTAATCCAGGGAATCTGATCTTTCCTTCTTGCTCCTCTTACTGACTTTTCTGGTACTGAGCTGTTACAATGATTAATGTATGTACTCAAAAAACTATCAAACATATTTTCAACATTATTGGAATCATATACTGCATGCCAGGTCTCTTTTGCTAGCCCATCGTTTAGAGCACTAATCTTTGGTGGATCAATAACGCGAAAACATTTTCTTTTCCCAAATTTTGGTTTATCATATTTTCCATTTTTTGATTTAGGTTTCTCTACTCTAAACTTGACGCTACTTCCCTCATGATCCGTAAATGAACAGGGGATTATTTCACTGGAACACAGAGTTTGAGGATAATTGGATATAATATAATCGATTTCTGATGCTGTTTTGCTTGTGATACGTGTCGGGCCATCTGTCAACTTGTTTAATTTGAATGATAATAATAGATTCATTAATAAATTTTTATTTTTATCTTCTTTACTAAAATCTACATTAAAATCACCACAAAGGCAAACCAATTTCCTCCTCTCTCTCATGACTCTAGAAAGAACTGACCTGAGAAGCTCAATGAATACTTCAAAATCTGAGTTAGGGGCCCGATAAATGTTCAAGAATACCATTTTCTGAGACATCTTATTCAATTTAAGCTCTACTGCTGAAATTTCAAAATTACTTTCTTCTGCCAATGCAACTAGATCTTCTCTACTCTTAAAATGTTTAGTGGATTCTACTCGTGAGAATATACATGAACCGCCTCGAATTTTGTTTTTTCTGCAATATTGTGACACAAGTCTATATCCAGGCAGTGATAGAACGTTCAATTCACACTCAGTAAGCCAATGCTCTGTCAAACATAAGACGTCAATATTGAGATTTTTATTTGAAAGCAGTATTTCTAGGTCTAGCTTAGCATTCGAGAGGCCTTGACAATTTACATGGAAGACTTCACATCCTATAAAAAATCACTATTTGACAGTACCGAAATATCTCTACCTTCCTGAGCCATGTGTGACACACTAACATCTCCATTACTATGATTTGTATTCTTTGCTGTTGAACTGCCTATTACATGCTCTCGAATCAAATTTCTAAGTTTAGGCTTTCCTCTACTCTTATTCAAATGCAGACCATGGCGAGTGAAATCAGCTATTTCAAAGTTTGCAAGTTCTAGTAACTTTAAGTCATTCGTATGAGAGATTCGTTCAGACAGCCATCTATTCAATTTTCCAACATTCACATTCATGAGCGGTCTGTCGTATCGATAAGGAATGGTCGAAATTGATACTTCAGTTTTCTTTGCCGTTTCTATGATTGGTTGCAGATCAAGTTCGGTAGGCTGTTTTGTGTGACTCACTACGTCATTTGTTCCGGCAATAACTACTACTTTATCGTCGAAATTGAAATCTCTTGTTAATCTGTTTATGTCATGGGTAACTGTCTTGAAATTTCCTCCTGGTCTCGCAACTACAGTCACTTCAAAACCGTCATTCTCAAATTCGCGATTTAGATCCCAACCAAGATCTCGTCCATGACTATCTGCCAATACTAGCACTCTTTTTTTATGTTTCACTTTTCGTGCTCTTACTTTTGGGCTTTTATTAGTATTAGGCCTACTTGTCACGACTGTCATTTTTTCATAATCATTTAGGATGTCAAATGAATTTTTCACTACAGTTATAGAGGAGTTTGATGTATTATTTGATATCGTATCACCTGGCATATAAAAATTCTTTAGTTCCTGGAGCTCTATTTCTATACATTTTTTCTCACTTTTCAGGGCAGTGTTTTCAACTTCCAAAACCTCTATACTTACTTTCATTTGATCTAATATATTATTATTTTCCATCAACTTCTTATCTGTTTCAATTGCATGTTCTATTGCATCATTCCATTGCTGTCTCAAAGTTGTCATTTTATCCATCAAGTCACTGATTTCTTTTCGCAGAGATACTACAGTCAAGTCTTCGTCGTTACGCATAGCGCTTGAAATCGAATATGTTGGATAACTCGTGTTTATTGGGGTGCTACACAAGTTGGTTCTATTACATACTTCAGTATCCGCTGATGCTATCATTTCAAAATTGTCTATAGGTGACTTAATAGATTCGTCAAAAGCAGCAACATTATTATCATGAACGGTTGTTTCATTCAACGATAACAAGCTATTATCAGTAGTCGAGATATCAGAGGCTTTCGGTAAATGATCATGCTTCAAGTTATCACCAGTCAAGAGAAGAAGTTCCCGATTTGTTTTCAAAGAAATACCACAAGATTTATTCAGACATCGCCAAACAATAGTACTTCCATCGGGTGAGGTCCTGTCCATTCTAAATTTAAAATTTTGATAAAAAACTGCCGGATTTCCCCTACTAGTAGTTGTAGATTTCAATTTCATGGTTGAACGTATTAAAACCAATACTAACTTATAAAGATTAGGCTATCAATAATACTAGGATTAGGATGATCAATGATTATAGGGTGATAAAAGTTAATATTCTACCGAAAGATAAGGAAATTTTTTCATTCAAATAAATGTAAGGCTATTTACCAACGGATTTGTTTTATTGAATTATTACTTGAATAATATTTCTATAAATACTCAATTAAATATTCAACCAATTTATTAATTTTTAAATTTTGCGTAAATGATCAACCCTTAGAAAGATGAATGGATAAATAGAATATTAAGTCTATTGATTTATTATATTTCAAATTAAGTTAATCACAGTCCGATCACTATCAATCAAGGTTGATTGAAATTTTAACAGTTCACTCACTAAAATCTATATTAAAGAACAGGTATAAAAACGAAACAGATCACCCCTATCGGTCGTGCCCCGTCCAGCTCCGGGCCAAGAACGACTTCGCAAGATGCAATGCAATTACAATACTTTTTCACAAAGCAGCCCACCAAGAGTGGATCTATTTCGACCTGTTTATAGAACGAGAAGAAGTAATAGGAGTAAAGAAACCAGATTCAATAAGGTATTAGAAAAAGTCTCCTCTATTGATGCCGACTGTGCTCAATCAATTTGGAATTATTATTTAATTAAAATTTAAGTAAGGGTAAGAAGCGAAGAAACTATGAATTTTATACTGTTATTATGAATTTATTCAATTAAAAGGAAGTTTTAACGCACTGACAATCAATTAAGTAAGCTAGGTTGGTTGATCAATTAAAGACAAATTTTATTCCAATTACGTTAATCAACTGAAAGATTTATTATTTGAATCAAATTAAAACTGTAGGAATCTTTACAACAAGGATTGAATAGAATTATATTAAATGAATCAAGAATTAGAATTGATTTAGGGATTTATCGAAAATTAGTAATAATCACATATAAAACTACTCCAATGCAATTTATTTATAAGTTAGGTAGTATTAGAAATTAAGCAAAAAAGTTACTAATCAGAAATTGCTATTCAGTTAAATTTAATCAATTATTTAAATTAGAATTATGATTACTGCAAGAAGTTATTAGGTTAGAATCTACTTGACTTTCTACAATGAATTTCTACAAGCAACGGAAAGATCGAAACAGTTATCTTATCTGAGCTGCAACTCCGAGCACAACCGTCCGCTATCACAGCTAACCACTCACTCCCATACGTTATGTTCGACTTTTCATTTCAGCCCCAAGAGTGATAAAGAACTGCTCAAAAGATGAATTAAATGGAAAATATTCAAATGGAATCGGAATAAAAAATTTAGGACTATCCTAAATCAAATTTCCTTTTAATCACAAAGGATATATTTACAACAAACAATCTACAATAATTATCTAAGAATCATCCAAGCTATTCTCACCATTCAACATGATGTTTTGAGTTTCAAATACAGCCCAACACAAAGGATCTATTGAAACCGAACAATCTTCAATTTCAAATCATCCACACACTGTTCCGCTGTCTCCTTTGCACGATTAACAATCTCATATATTTATTCAAATATACTTCTAGTGAATGAAGAAGGTTTTTTCTATTTCTCTTGATTGTTATTCAACTTGAAGTTAGAAAATGTGAATTAAAAAGTGTGTAAATAATAATTTTTGTGATATTAAGAATAGTTTTTGTGATGAAAAATTATTCACAGCTTTCAAGTGAAGTTTTCCAGAATATTGTACAGTGAATCAGTGATTTTCTATATTTTGGTGTTTTAATACTTTAATACAGTGTTGTACCATATAATAGTTTGATCACTATGCTATTATCTATTTTGAAATCGTTATTTCTGGGAAGAAGAAGGAAAGACGAAAAAATCCAATATAATTTCGACTATTACGAGTTAATAGTCAACACACCATCCTCTGAATATCAGGTTATTTTCAGTATTTTTCATCATAGTTGAAAAAACGTATATCTAATATTTCTATTCATTGCAACAGATTTGTTTTTACATTTTGACTCTGGGAATGTGGGATTACTTACCATAGCACTATAAAGTTGTGTCAACATGCAAGTTCTTGAGCTTGTTTTTTTTAATAAATCTTTCGTTCATTCAATAATGAGATTTATAATTGATAATTGAGTTAATAACTGAATATCATTTGATTTGTCAGGAAATACAACTTTCCAGATGTAAACAAATCAGCTAGGGATACGTTACTAAGGCAGGTATTACACTATAATATTTCTATGATCATAGTTGATCATATGGAAAGAGACAAAGATATGATTTCGTATTTTCATCTCTTTCCATATGATCATAGAACTATTATCGTGTAATACCGGCCCTAGTCTCTACGAGTGGCATTGGAATCTGAAGCTCTGATACCCGTTTTTTCCTACCACACTCAAACTTGAGGGACCCTCAAGTTTACATTTAAGAGTTTTAATTTTCTATTGTTGGCAAAGAAAATGTCTGCTGTCCAATCAAAATTTGAGGGTCCCTCAAGTTTGAGTGTGCTTGGAAAAACCCGGCATCAATCTCCCATGATTTAGGGTATATAAATTCATGATTCTAAGTCTAGAACGTGTGCCTTCATGGCCACTTCACTTCATTACCTCGGTTCAAGAGACTGTGTAATCATGGAGTGGTCATTGGTGTGAGAAGTTCCATAACAAAAGGTTGAGGTAATATTTTTCCCCGCCAGCCGCCATTCTTTTGCGAAACCTTTCAATTCGGATGGTATTTAACAGTAAAATGTGGAATAAATTTGCTCATTTGTCGAAAGTTTACCTTAGTAAGCCAATGTTTACATAATAGCATGTATCATGTTCATTATTATTCTAACATTCGTAGTTGGTCACCAGATAAACCAATTTTAATTACAAACAGTCAGTCTGTATTCTTAAATGAATTGATTTTTAAAGAAAATATAATTTTAAAACTCGACTTAATGTCCATTCATGACAGCCCTCTACTGACATAGAACATTTGATGTCGATTTAATGATAAAATAAAGAACAAACTCATAACGTGAACAAACATACTGTTGCGGTGACAATGATAAGACACAGTCCAGATGATACATACGCATTGCCAATGTTATGACATGTCGATATATCCATGCTATGTCGTTTTTTGGTTATGGTTTGTCGTGGCTATGGTAGCCCCCCATACTTAAACTCAAAAGTTTGCTTATTTTGTCTCAAGTCAACATGAATAGGGTTTTTATTTTTTGTGTGTTCTGTCTCGAGTTATCTGGGTGGGCAAGTGCAATTGTTCAATTGTATCATCGTCTCTGTTTTTTGAGCTCATTATACAAAAAATCACCAAAATCACTGTGAATAGAGTGAAGATATTTGTATAGTCTGGTCGATGAGAGAAGACATTCTAGCAAGATAGGAAAATGACAGCTCGGTTAATATTGGTTCAAATTTATAATTATTGAATCGATATTGACCGAGCTGGAATAATTTTCTCATCTTGTCAGAATGTCTTCTTTGGTCGACCAGACTATAGCTGATTGACGTATATAAACGGAGGAGTAGATTTCGATTTAAACTGTTTTTGTTTGTTTGCAGGCCACAAAAAGCTTTATAGAAGTAGTGAACAAGCTGCGCCGTAGACGGGGGGGCTCGGGGGGAGTGTCGTGGAGCACGGCCGTCAAGTTTTTGGCGGCGCGTAAGTTCGATGTGGGTCGTGCGCTTGCACTGTACGAACAGCATGAAGCGACCAGGCGAAGGGAGGGCCTCATACATCTGGACCCCACCAAGGAGCCGCTCAGCAGCGAGCTGGCAACCGGAAAATTCACAATTCTGGTCAGTTATCTATTGATTTTCTTCATGCTAATAAATAGGGGTATTAAAAAAAGCCGGTTTTGATTTATCAAATTTTGAGTTTTATTTTAACGAAAAACTGAAGATAGATAAATAGATAGTCATCACATCTGGTTGGCCTAATAGAGGCGTCAAAGTACTTGCAAATACAAGACACTTGTTTAAATAATAATAATAATAATTAGAATACTAATGTGCATTACAAAATTCCAGAAATTCCTTAAGACTATAAATGCACTCTTTCATTAAAAGTAATTTAAATCTATGTTTGAACTCTCTTTTCCGTATTGTTTCTCTTAACTTAATTGGCAGTACCTGATATATTTTTCTCCCTATATAACTAGGGTTTCCCGCATTTAGAGTTAGTCTATGGTACTCCAAAAAATTACCTTTGTCAACTGAAAATAAATTCATCAATATGCTTATCTGACTTTCCGATTCAATGTATGAAAAATGATGTCACCCGCAAGGTAATAAGATTGGAAAGGTAACAGTCATCGTCTATCTGTGCTTTAGCAAGAATGAAAAAATACTACTTCTGACGTCACTCACACCATACACTCTAATTTGAATACCATTTATTATGTTTTTGATTTGATCTTCATCATTTTCTGTTTCCTCACCACTTTTCTAGTTTCCTCAGATCCGAATAAACTATTATTTTGTAATAGCCTTGGTAGGGCTGTGGTTGCTAGGGCTTGTGATGTTAGTCATAAACGCTGTGAACTATTTTCGTATAGGTAACAAGAATGTAACCAAAGCACGTAAAACCTACCCTTATAAATAGCTTCACCAAGAAAGTCATATGTAAGCTTATATTTACATCAATCCTACCCTAATCAAGTATCATTTCCTCAAATTATTAATTGATTTTAATAACTCTCTGGTTCAAAATAATAAATTGATAGTAAAATAATTTCCAAGTGAATAATTACATTAGCCTCCTAGCTAGAATATTCAACTGTCCAGTTTGTACTTCTTGCCTTGAAAATTGATGCAATTCAACAATCTAATAAAATACTTTAAAAGTTGATAATAAAGTAGTTGATAATAAACTTCAAAAGAAATGTCATGCGAAAGAAATTTGCTGCAGTGGCGTACGTGGTCAAGTCCCCCTAAAAAGGTGGGTTCAAGTCTCCCAAAATGGGAATATTTCATAAAAAAAATCAATCTATATTAAATTTACAATTGATATTATAATACTGTTTGTAGCTTAAAATAGGCTACATACAATTAATCAAAAATGAAAATGACTTCTAAGTTTGCATATATATATTGAAAAACTTGATGAGAATCGGGGAGTCCAGAATATACTTGGATGCAGTGAAAAAATGATATTGGCTTATATTTCCAACTGCAATCATTATTGCATGATGGCTTGTTACTGTGAGTCATTGTCACGTTAAATGGCAATCAACGATGCGAAGATCACCCATTTATGAGAAATTGGGTAATTTATAAACATGTATGGAATTATACCTGCACATGGAACAAATTTCTCAAGATCCCTCTTTAGAGTGTGGGTCTGTATTATTGATAATTCTTCAAGAAATATTGCTCTATCACGCTATTATGACACACAAATTCTCTTCCATATAGTAAATCTGTATTTTCAATCAAACTTCAAAAATAGTGCTCTAAAGCGATATTTTGGACTCAGAAAATAGAAAATTTTCCGGAGGTGGACTCCCGGACTCCCCTCAGCTTAGGGGGAGGCACCATAACTTGCATGATAACTAGCACTGTAGGCCTAATTACTACTCGACTAAGGTTAATTTGCGATCAGCAAGTTTGAAAGCAAATTGCTGAGTTGAAAGCAAGGCGTGAAAATGACTCTAAGAAGGAAATTGCATTTTCATAAATAAAGTTTTTGAAACAATATGAGTAAACAATAATAGGCTACATTGATTTACTTTCAAAATTACACATTCAAAAAGATACCCAAGATGATATTCACATTGCTATTATGTATAATAAATCAATAATCAAACGAACTTGAAAATGACTTGAAAGTTTAAAATTAGTTGGGGAAAATAAACCTATCTTAAGGGTACCGTAGGCCTACTTTGATTATTTACCAATTTGATTACCTACTTTGATTGATTTACCAATGTGTATGAAATTGATAACTGAGTGAACAATGTTAATTGTGTACACACACCTAGTTCAATATATTAAGAAATATGTATTTTCGACCCTTTTATGAGGAAGTATTTATAAAACCAAGTTTTTATAGTACATCCGAGCTCACTGAAAATCGGGAAAAATATAGAATTATGACGGGGAAAGCGGAAATTATACGGGAATTTTTTGAGCCTGATTTTGTGAACACCCTGTTTAATAGGTTATTAGATTGATGAACAGCTGTGTTGTAACCGACGTCACTACTCACAGTCTTTTCCAGGCTGGGTGAGCGTGACTATAACCACTTCAATCTAATAACCTTGGTCACCCGTGTGTCTCCATCTAAAGCGCTGGCACATATCAATACCGTCCTTGTAATTCACTATTATAATCTGGTACTTTCTATCGAAATGAGAAAATGACTCCAGCTCGGTTAATATTAGTTTAAAAGTTATAAATTTGGTCTCAAATCCTAGAAAACATTCTGCTCTACAAATTGAGACCAAATTTATAATTTTTGAACCAATATTAACTGAGCTGGAGTCATTTTCCCGTTTCGCTAGGAAGTACCAGATTATAATAGTGCATTACATGGACAGTATTGATATGTGCCAGCGCAGTGGAGGAGGACACATGCATGACATCATTTTCCGTACATTAAATTGGAAAGTCAGATGATCATTTTGATGTATTAACTTTCGATTTTTTGTTTAAATAGCCCTTTTAAATTGATGTTTTAAAACTGGCGCTCTTTTTGAATCACTCTATACTTTAGTACTGTGAACAGTAGACCTCATTCAGTCACCTGGTAACATGATCTCTGCATCCTATGATACTCTGGATAGTTGGTTTGTAGGATAGCCCTGTCTATACGTTTAGAGTATGCGCCGATTCCGAAAGTCGGCGCGAATAAGTCAGCTACTGTAGTTACCACACAGTCACCCTCTATAGCTATAGTTGTACCAAGCACAGAAGAGCCTCTTCCAAGATGGCGGAGGGAAGTGAGAATGTAACGACGCATGCGCAGATCTGAAATTTTCAGTGTAAAATCACTTCAGCCAACCTTCCATGTTTTGCACTATATTATATGGTTCCGGGAGGCTGAATCAACAAAGCACACATTGCAACTGCCAATATGATTCTGTAGCCTGCGCCATGACCAACCGTAGTACAAGGCCATGTATGTCTCAAAGATTTACAATCTACAATTGCTCATAATTTTTGTGGATTTTATTAAAGTTTCTGTCTCTTTAACGTTTCTAATAAACGAGAATTCTACAATATCAGCTGTTCAAAAAATACGAAAACATTCCCACATGACACATATTTGATACTGAGCGGTAAGGTAACTTCAAATAGGTTTGTTGGTTATGTTTGAGCATCATAATGTAATATTATGAAATATCGTGTTCCTGGAAAATCATAATCATATTGATCTCACGAATGAAAATAATTTATTTATTCAATTATTGACATGATAGCACAAATTGTAGGATAATTATGAACTAGGAAAAAATAGTATGAGCCTGTACTATTACTTCCTAAATTTTGTTATACTAGAACAATTTTCATTTCGACTGGTGGCAGCAGTGAATGACAGCTATGTTGCCAAAGGGCCTTCTGTGCTTGGCTGGATAATACCCAATTCACGAAACAAACTTTTTGTGTATGTGTGTGTGTGTGTGTATGTGCGCGCGTGTGTAAAGGTAGGTTCTCCTTTAAGCGAAACGGTCTGACGGTCGGCCGCAGTTGAACAGCTGTAGCCAATCACAGCTCTTGTTGTTGACGCTCACTGACAAGACCTTAGCTTTAATGCTGTAATAATCATCATAATAATTCAGCCCGGATTCCGAGCTATAAATAATAGCTGATATTTTATTTCCTATAAACATCAATTCACCAGACGCAATTCTTGCTTGGGAAGTTGTCAATCACGTACAATTAGTATGGCGAAAACTGATTTAATTGTGAGATGATTAGTAATGAATACTTTTATTGTTACTTGCAGCCAACAAGAGATACGACCGGAGCTGCTATAGCCGTGTTCACTGCTCGTATACATTCTCCACAAATATCATCTCACCAAACAACATTACAGGTACCTGAAATTTAAATTATATTCATAAAATAATGTAAAACTTGAACTACGGGTCACGTTGTAAGATACGCCTGCTTTTTTGCAGGTTTGCTGTTGTGATTACAGCACTGTGACAAAGTGGATCGAAAAACCATCAAATGATATATTTGAAAATGAAATGTAGAAGTGTGATTGTAGTCTCAAAACATTCAATTGTAGCTATTTAAATTAAATAGTAGAATCAATTAAATAGCTATCTAATTTCTATTATTTCTTGATTTATATAAAAAACATGATCTGTAACTTGTATGTTGATACAATTTTATAGTGATGTGGTTGGTATAGGTTGTAATACTACCACAATTTCACCTTCAACAAGTAGCTTTGCATGCGTAGATCTGAATATTTGTTTGTTTGTTATGAGGGTGGAGCCCACATGAGCTCATAGGCTTGTGCGTGGGTAATGATATGGATGATAGATGAAGACTACTTTTTAGGTAGTCGGGACCGACGGCTTATCGACTCCTCCGAAAGACGGGGTGGCCGTATTTATGTGATTGTGCTGTGGTCAAAAGTTGTTCCCCGCTTGGGATTTGAACCAGGGTCCACCTGGTTATCAGACCGGCGCTTTATCACTCCTCCAACGAGCCACCCAAATTTCTAGAATATATAAGAATGTATGAATATATAATATCTAGAATGTATAATTTCTAGAATAATATATAATATACATATTCTAGTAGTATACTTTTATAGAGTACCGTCTATGGTGATTCCAAGACAATTTTCTAGTTTGAGACATGGCCTGCATAATACACAGGAGATGAAGTTGCCCTGGATTAAATATAATATTCATCATCTTTGATTCACCATGTAAACATCATCATTCACTCACTCATTATCACCTTTGCTTAAAATAGTTGCTATCAAGTCGCAATTGTAAAGTAAATGAATAATAATTGATATGATAATCATAACTTAGTACCACATACTGTATTATTGAAAACATATTTTATAAACTTTATTTCATATTATCTGGTTTTTGAGAAGTATGTATCTCTATTTTCGTACTAAATGCTGGCAGCATTGAATAGTGGCCATCTCGGCAGAGTGTCTTCTCAGATCGACTGAGCCTGAGCAACACTTGATGTAACTCAATATAATTTTTGAGTTACAAGAGCTTTCACAAGTGAAGGGTTATGAATTCAAAATTTACATTTACTCTATATTGATAAAATATTACAAATGGTTTACCAGATCTTGAAAGACCCATTGCATACCGAGCATTTAATCGATTCAACTGTAAAAATCTAACTATAGAAAATAAAACTATAGAAAATACATGGGATATAATATAAGGTCTTAAGGTGAAATTATGTTATATTCATTAAGAATCCATTGCAATCATGATTTTTACTTGTTTGCATTTCAAAACATTAGCCTACTTAATTCCCATGGAAAGACGTCTTACAACCATGATCTTGAATTGTTTCATAGAGAATTCATCTTGTGTTTTCTCTACTAGAATATGATAGAAATTAACATAGAATATTGAAAATATACTAGCATGTCTTGAGATAGATATGTTTTGTAAAAATACAAATTTGAGAACGCACGCAAGAAACGCATCCGTTGAAACAGCTGATTTAAATATGATTTCAATGCTTTTGAATGAACCGATTCTCCTACTCTACATAGTTGCCACTTCTTAGGCATTCTATTGAAGTGGGCTTTAAAATTTTTGTCAAAATTCAATTCTAATTTTTGTAAATTTGAATGAACGTTTCTGTTTCAGGGCATAGTCTATCAGCTGGATGTAGCATTAGGAAGTGTTGACACTCAAAGGTGTGGCTTGGTTTTTATCTACGATATGTCGGACTCTAAGTACTCAAATTTCGATTACGATCTTAGTCAAAAAATTCTCACCCTTCTAAAGGTAGGTAGTACTTTACACTTTCAACTGAAATTTCAACGCAGTTCTATTTAATTTATTTATTTACAAGAAATTTGTTCCTAGGCTGGAGCCTATTGCAACAAATAATTTACAAAATACATTCTTTTATTATTACAAAATAACTAAAGAATACTAAATTCAAAACTATAACTTATTCTATATGGTAATAGAAAAGTCGAAATACATAAGTCGAGTAAACATATGTAATTTGAGCAATAACTGAGGATAGTGAAAGTATAAGTGTAGGATACTAATAATAAAAAGTAATAACATTACTAACAAACAATAGTTATTTGTGCATCTAGGGACTAGAGTGCAACTTTTTCTCCCTGAGGTGAAACTGTTGTTGCCCGAGGCGTAGCCGAGGGCGACAATTTACCTGAGGGAGAAATAGTATATTTCGTACCTAGGGCCAAAAATGTGCGTTTACCGGCTCGAAATCGGTTTTCAAGTCCGAGGCCGTAGGCCGAGGACTAGAAAAGATTGAGAGATGGAATACTACATTTTCGACCCATGGTGTCGAACTTTATTTTTTGGCACACAACATCAATGAAAACAAAACAAAATAAATTATCAGTTAATCAGTTCCAAGAACAGCTAGACCAGTAGCCTTATTATGCTATCTTCCCCTATGCTGAATTTGGAGTAGGTGCCATCTGCTTGCTATTGGAACTTTGCGTCAAAAGTTTATTGATTTAGTGACTGAATATTACTTTATAAATATCAGTGTATTCGATTTTCTTAGTTCAGAAACGTTTAAGCCCAAGATAATTTTTGTACGATCATCCTAAATTGTACAATATCAATTCAAAGTTGTTGATTTTTGACAGATATTGGCTAACAGAGAAGCTTTGTCTAGTTGCATTATCAGCCGCTAGATTGCGCTGGCTTACCTGCTAGATGAAGTAACACAGAGTCTGACAACAATAATTTTGTTCAAACATGGATTTCACGTTCATCATTATTCAACAGTTAAACAATACAAACATTTTTAATCTTATCAAAGTTGAAGTATTAGTTATTGAAGCAGTTTTCCTTTATTATTCAACTACTGATTAATTTGAAAACGTTCAACGTTCAGTTCTCTTGACAAGGGATCTTAACAATCAAAATAACAGATAAGAGACTACCTTTACATCGAAATACCAATATGTCGACATTGACTCCCAAAACAGCTGACATTCAATGCAATCAAACCGGAATGCTACCTATTGATCGACTAACCCTTAAATCGACAACGACCTTCAGTCAGCTGACATTCAAGGTTATTTTACCGCCCTAGGGCCGAAAAACGCATTTTCCCGGCGAGTTGCTGGCGACCTCGCCTGAAAACAAGCGTTTTCGGCCTCCCTATAAAGCATGTAAAACAGTCCATTTCATACCAGTGTGGCAAAAAAGTACTTTAGGCCCATGATGCACACAAAATTTTTCCTCCACCTACACCAATAAATACTATAATAATGTAATAAATAAGTGTAATCTATCATTGTTGTAGAGACAGTATTGCAATCAAAAAGCTGCAGCTATTTCCTGTACCTGCTCCTGAAAATACAGATCAGTTTGAAGAAGAAGAAGAAGAATAAAAATAAGAAAGAGAAAGACTAAATGAAAAAAGAAAGATTAGAAGAAGAAGAAGAAGAAAAAAGTAGGAGAAGAAGAAGGAGAAGAAAAAGAAGAAAAGTAAGATGAAGAAAAAGAAAAATAAGGAGAAGAAAAAGAGATGATCAGATATGCACATTTTGATATGCTGCATTGATGGATGACGTCATTCATGTTATTCTTATGGGTTTACTTCACTCCCTAGGGAAAAGTGATCCACTTTTTCTCCTGAGGGAGAAAATGAAGAGCTTTGCTATTTGATTCCAGGGAGTGAAATGCAACTTTAGATAGTAGGTGGAGGAAAAAACTAATAATCAATTACCTAATTTAAACATTTATTGCCGAAATAAACAATCATTTGATGTATTTTTCACTCCCAATATATTTTAATTCTACTAATAAAAGAAAGAAAGAAAAAAACTAATGATTATTATTATTATTATTAACTTATCTAAACTAATAAAACAATTATTGCCTAAATGAGCAATCAATGATTTTTTCGGCACACTGGTATGGAATGGACTGTTTTACATGCTTCATACAGAGGCCGAAAACGCTTGTTTTCAGGCAAGGTCGCCAGCAACTCGCTGGGAAAATGCGTTTTTCGGCCCTAGGGCGGTAAAATAACCTTGATTGTCAGCTGACTAAAGGTTGTTGTTGTTGTAAGGGTTAGTCAATCAATAGGTAGCATCCCAGTTTGATTGCATCAAATGTCAGCTGTTTTGGGAGTCGATGTCAACTTATTGGTATCTTGATGTAAAGGTAGTCTCTCATCTGTTATTTTGATTGTTAAGATCCCTTGTCAAGAGAACTGAACATTGAAAGTTTTCACATTAATCAGTAGTTGAATAATAAAGGAAAACTGCTTCAATAACTGATACTTCAACTTTGATAAGATTAAAAATGTTTGTAATCATTAACTGTTGAATAAGGATGAATGTGAAATCCATGTTTGAACAAAATTATTGTTGTCAGACTCTGTGTTACTTCGTCTAGCAGGTTAGCCAGCGCCATCTAGCGGTCGTTAATGCAACTAGACCAAGCTTTTCTGTTAGCCAATATCTGTCGAAAATTAACAACTTTGAATTGATATTGTACAATTTGGGATGATCATACAAAAATTATCTTGGGCTTAAATGTTTCTGGACTAAGAAAATCAAATACACTGATAGTTATAAAGTAATATTCAATCAGTATATCAATAAACCTCTGACGCAAAGTTTCAATAGCAAGCAGATGGCACTCCAAATTCAGCATAGGCGAAGATAGCATAATAAGGTTACTGGTCTAGCTGTTCTTGGAACTGATTATTTATTTTGTTTTGTTTGCATTGATGTTGTGTGCCGAAAAATAAAGTTCAACACCATGGGTCGAAAAAGTACTATTTTGTCTCTCGATCTTTTCTAGTCCTCGGCCTACAGCCTCAGACTTGAAAACCGATCCTGAGCCGGAAATCCACCTTTTTCGACCCTAGGTGCAAAATATACTATTTCCCCCTGATTTTTTGAGGTTTTTAAGCAACCTGTTTCGACAATATTCATAGTCATGCTACTACTTTATTGTAGGCCTACTATGGAGATATCTAGAATTACAAAAATAGAAATTATTGAGCATGAAAATGATGTGAAAAATTTTATGAATGGAGGCTGCCGTATTCAAATAGGGATAATAACAACTTTCTGCTAGTCGAAAGGGAGCCGTAAATCTCTCCAATACTATTGATAATAACTATTAATACACATATATAATTATTAATTTTAAGAATGAATAGTTTCTTCCTTGTAGTACTACCCCAATTCATAGTTTTCTATTATTGAGATGTTGACTCCCCTATCAGTCTCTCAACCTCGCTTATTTTTTCAATTATTTATCAATTCTTTGATTTACCAATTATTTCTAATTGATTCAAGAATGAAATAATGTGGACGCGCCATTATATTCAATATCTGTGAGTAATTTCAATTGTTTATTGTCAATGATTGATTTTGTCTATGAACCTTTGAATAGGGCAGCTGAAGCAACGCGAGCAGCACACCCAGAGTACAAAAAGTGTACTAGATGTTTGAAGCTAAGGGCCGGTTGTTTGTAACTCCGTTAATTTTTAACGGCGTAATTAGCTTGGATAACTAACTAACTTGGCAAACTAACTCAACTCAAATAGAGAATAGAAACATATAAATTATAAAAAAAGCCTTGAATTCCAATAGTTTCATTTACAAAACTTGATGACACATCATTTACATTAAATTTTATTGCCTAAAAATATTACTAACCTTTAAATTCATGAATCAAGTTACGATTTATTATCTATCATTGAGGCAATGATATAAATGAGGGTATGGAAAATTTCAATGGCTGTTTTTTTTTCAAATTTAACACGTCAGCAGCTGTTTAATTAGAATTGAATACTAATTTCACAGTACTAAACTAATCGGCCAGAGTTTGAGGTGTTAAATATTTTAACATAACCATCAGCTGATGATAAAATTTTCCATATCTGAAAACAATAGCAGCTGAAAGTTTACGATTTTTGTGGTACTACCAACCTGACAAAAATAAAGTTGTATCAGCATGGAATTTCCAGATCATGTTTTTGTTTTAATAAATAAATAATTTATACAATAATGCGATAATTATCTATTTGGAATAAGTACATTCAAATATTTTTCTACTACTACCACATTTCAATACTTTATTCATTTGAACGTTTTTCCACTTTGACACGGTGAAATAACGGCGATTAAACTAACAGAACGTACGTGCAACCGGCCCTAAGAGTTTTATTCCGGTATATTTTTATTCTATGTAGCCTATATCTTCAAGTACATGCCGTATAGTATGTATATATAAATATATATAGTACCCTATATCTTACTTACACACTTTCAAGTATGTAAGCTAAGAATTTAATTCTGGTTTATTTTTATTTGCTAATTTATCTAATCACAAATAAAAATTGGCTTATTTGTAATAATTATGACTATTTCCGGTAACTCTACCTTGTAATTATGGAATGAAGGACAAGGATTAGTTCATATATTAGAGAGCGTTGGAGTTGAGTCTAAATTCTGCTACCCTACATAAAATGAATAATTTACTTGTTATCAGCATTTTCAAGTGATAATATTATAAATGTTTGTACATTAACCAACTTGAAACGTTCCCTGTGTGTGTCGTTATGCCATTTGCAACAACCGATTTTTATTCTCAATTTTCAAGATTGATACCATTTGTAACTACTGAATATCAATTTTTAAATCATTTTGAAACAAGGCCCTGCTTGGGTGAACAATTTTCTAACTGGGAAATTGGGTTGACACCCAATTTTTCATGCAGTCTTGCGATCAGGGGTTACAAAATATCTCGTGAATTCATTGTGGCTCACTTGAGCGCTAGGGTAGAAAACTGTCGGCCCTAGGTCGGCGGGGAAATTTTTCGCGGGTATTGGCAGCCCTGCCTGTTGAGCGGAGTGACAGAAATAAATCGGCAGTCTAGCTCCAACCCTTGTTGGTGAAGGTTGTGATAGGCAGTTGGATTTTTCGGCTCGTAATTGATCAATGTGACCCCGCAAATCGATCGATGAGTTTGTGTAGTGAACAGTGATGCGAAATTTGATTTTTGGATAAATTTTTGACAGGAATTGGAGAGAACAGTGGTGGATAGAGTACAATTTGAAGCTAGGTAGTCCATTAAATTTAACTATAGAATTTTTGTCCAATTCGCATGTATAGTCTGTCCAAGCAAAGAAGACGCTCAAGATGAGAAAATGACTCCAATTCGGTCAATATTGATTAAAAAAAAATGTTGTCCTAATTTGTAGATCAGAATGTTTCCTACGATTGAGACAAATCAACAATTTTTCTAACCAATATTGATTCGAGTTGGGGTCATTTTCTCATTCTGCCAGAGAGGCTTCTTTGCTTGGACAGACTATAGTCATTTCCTAAAATTAACTATCGCACACTTTCTAGAAGACGGATTCGTCTGTGTCTTGTACATAATGTAACCTACTAACAGCTGATGAAAAGTTCCTATTGTCTCTTTTAGTTTCAAAACATCATCTAGGCATAGCTAAATGACAACTCTAATTGACAACATCGCCTATTGAAGTTTACAAGGAGCAGACGAAAATGCCTAACGTATACGGTCAGTTATACACACTGCTTTCAAGGCGCTTGTTAAAATAATCCTCATATAATAGAGCCACGTAAAATAGTAGGCTACTGGGTATTGATTGAGCACACGGTGAGGATGGTTGCTGTGTAATCGTAAAGTCCAGTCTCGATCAATGTGGACTGCTTTTTGATGGGTGACCAGTATTTGGCCAAGTACACATTGGCGAGGTGGAACCTACCCGTAATGGTCTCTACACTATTAAAAGACATACGAATTTAAATATTTTTTTAATAGAGCCAATTTTCAATGAAATGAAATGAAAAAGTTTTTATTCTCAAAAAGCAACTTGTTACAATCACTTGAAATATAATATACAATAATTTCATAGAATAATACTCCCCACCTAGAAACAAGTCTGTGTGTGGGGAGGGTTGTTGGGAGGTTTTATTTATATAAAATATAGATAAGTTTGCAAAATACTTGAGAAAAATATATACTGAGTAATTTATTCATGAAATATTTAATCCATTAGTCTTATCATAAGTTTATTATATTTATAAATTTTATTAGTTTATTAAATTTCCTAATACTCGTATTTACAATTTTTCTGAGCAGTGGACTAGTGTTGAGAATCAACTCTACTTCTTGCCTGCCTCTTGTATTGTAATCATGGATGTTGCCATTCAGGGTTCATGAAATCTATGCGCGTATTTTCTTATTCACAGGGTGTTTCAGGAGGAAATTTCCAAACTTCTCTGGTCGCTTATTCCTTGCACCATTAGTGAAAAAACTTTCATTAAACATACCCCCAGACATACTTATTGGTTACTTCTTTAGCAGAAGATACTAGCCTACATTCTCAATCAAATCTTTAAAAAAATTGTGAGGCTTCATTCATGATGGGCTTAAACAATCATTCTCATTTCATTTCTAAAATCAGTTTTGAAATTAAGTGAAACCATTTGTGTAACTTATATGGTTATTGAGGCTGGCAAAATAAGATTATAAAAAAGGTTTTTTCAATTGTTGAAGAAAATTTACTGGATATTGAATCATAATTTATATTTTCAATTAATAGAAGTTGTAGACAGGTTAGAATCTGTTAATTTTGGTGATTATGTTGAATAGCATTGAAAATTAAACTTTAAACTTGATAAATTTAAACTTTAATTGATAAATAAAATGAAAAAATTAACAACTAAAGTTGAGTGTTAGAAAGGACTTTCTAGTCCTAACTCCGCCTAATAAAGAGTATTATCATTTTATTTCACCATTCAAGTTTCGACTTAACTGAATCACTCTGTACATAATGCTCTGTTCCGTCTGTTGTCATTTGGTTCCACTTGTTCGAAGTGAACGTTGTGTTCGATAGGATCTGAATCATCAGTGTAAACAAGATTTTGGCAGATGTAGTTTTGGCCAAATGCCGTATTTATTCTATGTTTATTGCCACTTCTCCAGAATGATATGCTGAAAATAGATTGCTAGACAAATTGAAGCAGTGTACACGATCAGATCATGCTCTCATTTAATTCCATTTGGACTCATATTGTCAAGAAATTTATAATGAAAATTTCAGTTTCAACCTAAAAAACTGTAGGCTATACTGTAGCTGATATACTGTAGGCTATATCCTATTTAGCCGTTTTTGTCTGCTCATTGTGAGCTTCAATAGCTGATGTTGTCAATTGGAGTTGTCATTAAGCTATGCCTAAAATATGTTTTTAAATACAAAGAGACAAAAGATGCTTTACATCTGCTATTAGTAGGTTAAATCACATACAAGACACACACGATACCATCTCATTTTTTGTTGCCAATTATATTAACATGTGAAGCCATTTCATATTGCTGTTTCATTATCAGTTGGATTAGGCCTTTGAAGCACTCGTGATATATTTAGAGCACTCGCTCTGCTCGTTGCTCGTGGCTCTAACTCATATCTCACCTCATGCTTTAATGGCTCCCATCATACAACCGGTGCATAAACTACTATTCTGAATTAGCATTTTTAGTACAACTTTTCTAAACATTTTGCGGCACACCTGGTGGCCTATTTCGCTACACAATGGTTGAGAAACACTGCTCTGAAGATTTAAGTATGACTTATTATTATTCTGTAAATTTCACGAATTCAGGGGAGAGATTAGATTTGATTATTCACTTAATTCTAGTAGATTACTGCATTATTAAATCCTAGATTACGATTTGGAAATTGAATTGATAACACTATTGGATGTGTAATATTTGTGTAGTGTGATTACACTACAAGAAATGGCTGAGTTTATACATAAATGTCATTTCTTGGAAAAGGATATTCAAGGATATCCCTCCCATTATTACTTGATCGTGATCAATATTTTGCTGATAGAGTCGACTAAGAATTTAATTAATAGTTCACACTATGAAATCCTGATAATATATAGGTACCGTACATGAATTTGGAATGGATACTGAAATTGGTGAAAAATTAATGAGAATGATGGAAATGATAAATGGAAATATATAAATAAATGATATTAATTTGAGATTGAAATATTGATTGAATGAGGTGATTATAGTATGAATAAAATGAGAAGGGGAGGAACAGAGACCGCGTAAATGAGAAAGTGATACAAACAAGGTTGAGGGGAGAATTGTATGAGAGAGAGAGAAAGAGCGAGTGTGTGAGGGAGCGAGCGTTGCGCAGTTTATTGATTTTCCATTCTTTGAAGGGGGGGAGGTGAGGAGTCGCTAAAGGGAGCGTATAGAACCTTAGGGTAGTTTGTTGATGGGTACAACAAAACTGGCGAATGTAGAATGACTGTTAACGATGCTCAGCTCTGTCAGGTCAGTCGGCGAGCGGTCTACAAGAGTGAAACAATTTGTTAAGTCCACTGTCGACTGGATTCACTCTGGCAGACCGCTAGTCGACTGTCCTGACAGAGCTGAGCATTGATGAAAGTTCGTCGAAAACCGCCAGTTTAGTTGTAACCGAAATAGCTCAACTCCAGTTCAGTTGTGACTATAGTCTGTCTAAGCAAAGAAGACTCTCTGGCAAGATGGGAGAATGACTCAAGCTCGGTTAATATTGGTTTAAAAATTATCAATTTGATCTATTATTTTGGCCACATTATAATTCTTCAACGAATATTGACCAAGCTGGAGTCATTTTCCCATCTTTCCAAAGAGTCTTCTTTGCTTGGACAGACTACACGTCAGGTTGAATGCTGTAGTAATTCTAATCTGACGTATGAATCAAAATTTCAAAGTCCGCGCGCGTTGAGAAGAGAGTATTGTGACTTGGTTTTGTAGTTGGCGACTCTTCTCAGCGTGCATGAACTTTACTAGACCGTGTCACAACTAAGTAACCAAGAAACCACCATGTGTGAGTCCGTGATTCAACTTCAATACAAGATAATCGAGTAACCACGATGAACAAGATTGGAAAAATCTAATTGTAAGGTCTTGTTGACCGAACGTAAAGCACTGATCGTGCCAGACCACACCAAACCAAAACCATCAAACTAATTCGGTCAACCAAGTGATCTAATCATTACAGATATTGACTGCAGATGATAGAGGCTTCAATGTGAGGATTTGATGAAATTGAGTAAAGCTGAGCTGTTCTAAAATAAACGAAAAAGATTGGAATGAATGAATGAGCGAATAAGCGTATTTTTTTACAACAAAAACATCATCATGTAGCGAACATATAAAATATCAAATAATTGAATTGAATCAACATAATTTTAAAATATATATTTCAAAAAGACTTTGATTATGGCATAACCTGGAAGATCGTCTGTCAGGAGTCGGTATGCTAAGGATATTCAAAATACATTATTCAAATTCAACAAAAAAATCACTCAATTTTGCTTCTCCCCGGTCGACTGGGCTATTTCGTACACGATGAATGCGCAGACTACAAGAGAGTAAAATAATAATAGGAATAGAAACAATTCAATTAGTGTTGTAGAACAGTCTATTTCTATCACAATCCAGCTGTTTCTCTCTCTCCTCTTCCTCCTCCTCCTCATTCTTTTCTTCTCTGTTCTCTATTCCTCCACCTCCGCTTCTTTATATTTTTCTTCCTTCCCCTTTCTCTGCTCTCTGCTTCTCCTTATCATCAACCTTATCTTCATTCCATCTTCCTAACACTTGTAATTTTTCTTTAGAAACTGTCTGAATGGAAGAAGCCTTTCTATGTCCTGATGGAAAACTTTCTTTTCAAAATAACAGCCTTCCACTAGCTCCGGGTGAATTATTAAGATTTCAATTAATACCTCATCATCACAATACTCTAAGTATTCTAGACAAATCCGTACCCCATTCATCTGAAAGTGTTTTCATAAATAATATGCTTGGCGCTCTCTTGAAAGTTTTCCAAGCCTTGTGGTCTATTAAAGTACTTGGGTGTTTTCTTTTTTTTAAGAGTTTTGCTAGGAATATGTTATTATTTTTTATATATTTCTTCTCGAAACAAGATTTTATTCTATTCTATTGCAATTTAGCTGTTTCTCTCCCTCCTCCTTCCCTTCTTGTTCCTCCCTCCACCATCTCCCCCTCCTCCTCTTCCTCCTCCTCATTCTTCTCCTCTTCCTCTTTCTCCTCCTCCTCCTTCTTCTCAAAAAGTTTTTTCAACTTTCACTGTTTGATGGTAGGAAACTAAAAAGATTACCTAGTAGACGTTTTTGAAAACTATAATTTTTACTATAGGTTAGATGCTACACTCTGTCTTATGTTTGACTTATCATTGCATTATCCTATTTTTATGGTTATTTTAAACTACTTGACACTTTTCTTTTGCAGGGAGGTTATCCGGCCAAGCTGAAAAAAGTTCTAATTGTTACTGCACCACTCTGGTTCAAAGCGCCCTTTAGAATATTACGACTTTTTGTAAGAGAAAAACTAAGAGATAGAGTGTTCACAGTTAGCGTTCCTCAGGTGAGCTTAAACGTTTTCTTGTCGAATTAATAGGGGGTCTCTTGATTGTTAGAGTGAGTTATGTCTGATAATCCAAGGTTCCGAATTCGATACTGTTCTTGTTGATGTATAGTCTGGTTGAGGAAAGAAGGCATTCTGGCAAGATGGGAAAATTACTCCAGCGCTGTCAATATTGGTTCAAAAACTATAAATTTGGTTTCAAATTTTAGATCAGAATGGTTTCTACAATTTGAGACAAAATTAATAATTTTGGAACGAATATCGACCGAGCTGGAGTTATTTTCCCATCTTGCCAGAATGTCTTATTTCTTGGACAGACTTTACTGTTACACAGACTAATAACATCAGCTGTTGGAACACACAAGAAACCGCATTGATTATTGGCACCAGTTATTATGAAGGAAATCACTGTATAAGCAGTAGATTGACCTTGTTCAATCATTTTAAATTCATACATTTCACAGACTGGATGAAATTCAATGATGATAATATTTCTGTGTCAGGGATTGAGATTTGGTTAAAATATATAGGTGTTGTAAATAAAAGATCAATAACATTTCAAGTACGGTTTTCCATTCCTGTTCATAGATAATAGCTTTCATGAAAATAAAGCTTTTTTCTGAAGAAATACAAGATGTAATAGAAATAGAACAGTCAATTGGCAAATTCACATGAAACGTTCATGGATTGCACCTGATTGAGAATGAGCTGGTCTTTTTCTCAATTATTGAAAATTCTTTGTACTTTTAATTTTTTCATTCTATAACCAGTATTGTAAAGGAGACATATTTTTGGAAATCCATTATCACCATTGTGAATAAATGAATGAGGAATATTTGGAACATTTGAATCTCAGAAATGCTCATTTCTTATTTGATTATATCAAAAAATGCAACCATTGCCCTATCAAGTGAATTTGAGGTTATGTTGCTGGTGGAACTCTCTTTTGGGACTCCCCACCAAATACGGTATACAGTAAGTTGATAATGAATAATATATGAATTTGAATAATGTTGATGTGAAGTAGCTATGAACTCTGCTGATATAACTCTTTGATGTGAAGTAACTAAATAAAGATAAATAAATAAATGTTGTTCTCTGTTTGGGCGCCAGTTATTGTTGCACATTGAGCGTGAGGCGCTGCCTAGGAGGCTGGGCGGAGCGCTGGATGTGGCCCACCATGACTGGCTGCTGCACTGTCACAAGTCGATGGCCAATCGCCCCGTTGACGACTCGCCGCCGCTAGAACACGACCTTCTCTCCTCGCCCGCTCATCAGGTCAGTTCACACTTCACATTTCACAATATAAGTTCAAAATTAACCCAAAAAGCTAAATCTATATACAAATTATGTTGAAACTATAGTCTGGTCAAGCAAAGAATACATTCATTCAAAATGGCATCTGTTCTATGTTGTCAGCAGTCAAAATGGAAATATCCTCATGTCCGGGTCCTCCAAGGACACTCAAACTTGAGGGAACCTCAAATTTTGATAGAACAGCTGCTGATATTTTCTATGTTAAGTATAGAAAATGTACACTGTTGAACTGTTCCAATCTGATTATCACACAAATTGTTCAAGGTTTTGATTGGCGATGGTATAGTGTCCAAGAAGATATTCCAGAAAGGTAGGAAAATGACTCCACCTTGGTCAATATTGGTTTAAAAATTATGAATTTTGTTTTAATTGCAGATCAGAATATTGAAACCAAATTTATCATCTTTAAATCAATATCGACCGAACTGGAATTATTTTCCCATCTTGCCAGAAATGACTTATTTTCTTAGACAGACTGTAAACTAATAATCATCAATTTATCTCACATAGGTTCAGTCTGTCCAAGAAAAGAAGACATTCTGGCAAGATGGGAAAATCACTCCAGTTCGGTCGATATTGATTTAAAGATGATAAATTTGGTTTATATTAGCTCGGACAATATTAGTTCGAGAATTATACAATCTTTTCTACAATTTAAGACCAAATTTACTAGTAGTTCTGTGAACGTTAGACCTCACGAAGTCACCCATGTTCCCTGCATCATAAAAACACTGTCTGTATTCACGGTATGTACGTTCAGATTGTGCGTCGATTCCGAAAGTCGGCGCGAGGAAGTCTGGTCAGCAATGCAATGGCCACAGTCACGCTCTATGTCGGCATCAGTTCGTCACGATTCGTCAAAATTTGAGGGTGCTTGGAAAACCGGGCATCAGTCTCTATAATATTATTGTAATAATGTTATCCTCCATGCGAAACGGTCCAACGGTCGGCTGCAGTCGAACAGCTGTAGCCAATCACAGCTCTTTTTGTTAGCCTGCGGTCGACCGTCTGACCGTTTCGCATAAAGAAAAACTTTAAAAAATATCTCAGCTGACTTCAATGAAAGTATATCATCTGAAGTAGAAATTATTGAAAATGTTTCTATTATGAATGTCATAATATCACATGTTCTAGTAATATCAACATAAATATACTATCAAATCATTTATGTATACCTATATCAGAGAATAGTTTAATCCTTTTTTCCTATTTTCGTCCTTAATATGAAAATTGTCGAAACACCTTACATATACACCGACGCGCGGTTTCAAGAGGAACATCCCCGTCAAATTTCATTAGAATATATTGCCGCGTTCAGTCGTGAATGCGGAACATACAAACAGATGCAAAATCGTCGACTTGAATCCTAGACCTCACTTACGTTCGGTCAATAATCTTCAAACCAATACTGGCCGAGCTGAAGTCATTTCCAAAATGTCTTCTTTGCTTGGAGAGAATATAATATCAGACTCTGAAGCTGAGGCCGCACTGCCGGTGGGTAGAGCCTGGAAGGTGGAGGTTAGTTGGTAAATCTATAGAACATACACACCATCCACAGTAATACATTGTATGAATGGTATGTGTTCAGCCGCCATCTTGAAATTCTTTAATATGGACAACATAACCTCAACAAACAGAATGACGTCATACCATTCATACGATGTATTACTGTGGATGATGTGTATGTTCTATAGATTTACCAACTACCCTCCACCCTCCAGGCTCTACCCACCGGCAGTGCGGCCTCAGCCTGATGGATGTATTCACACATTCCAGTTTCAGTCATAACTAATCTTTCTATTAAGACTAGACATATCTACATTGAACTCATTTTAATACTGAAACTACTAGAAGAACATAATAAAAGAGCATTTCAATAAAAAACACTGGGTGAAACAAAAAAGTCTGTGTGAAATATCCGTACAGCTCTTTTCTCTCGTATTTAGTAAAAGCGCATTTAGTAGCTTGAAATTGTTGCAGTCTCAACACAACAAGATGATGGCTATTTCTCTAAAAAAAAAAAACAGATTAAGACACTTAGAAGATAATAATTCTAACAGATATTTACTTTCTTTGTGGTTGAGGTCACAAAAACTTGTTTGCCTAAAGGCTGTCCAAGCAAAGAAGACCCTCTGACAAGATAAGAAAATGACTCCAGCTCGGTCAATATTGGTTCAAAAATTATTGCTTTAGTCTCAAATTGTAGATCAGAATGTTTCCTACGATTGAAAATCAATAATTTTTGAGTCAATATTGACCGAGCTGGAGTCATTCTTCCATCTTGCCAGAGGGTCACGTTCTTTATGTCATTGGAAAGAGAATTTAACTCTCCAGGGGCGGTACTTTTAACTTTTTCGATTTTTAGTTTATTTTAATAATTATCGCATTATTAATTAACTGAAAAAGTATTGAACTCTAATTATTGAAATAAACTAAAAATCGAAAAAGTAAAAAGTAACGCCCCTGGAGAATTAAATTCTCATTCCAATGAGATGAAGCACGTATAATTCTGTCCATAGAAAATAGAGGATCTATCTGCTCCAAGAGATTGATAAAAATTACATTGTTCTTATGGGCTTGATTTTGCCGTTCGGCACTTTGCTGTCCACTACCCTCCACTACCACCCACACTTAATGTACAGATGTCGATTTGTGTTACAGAATGCGGACGAAAAGCGTAAATCGATTAACTCGGAAGAGGAGGAAGATGCTGATCTGGAGATAACATCTCAGCAAAAAGAGCAGCAACAACAGCAGCAGCAAAGCAATGGTGCTGACGGCTGGTCTAACCGAGAGCCTGGCACCAATTCAGGTTAGTTATTCATTTTTTTCATTTATTCATTTTTGTTTTAAGAGTGGGTGGTAGTATTCGGCCATTTACCAAACACCAGAATCAAGTCCCATAAGAACAATGTAATTTTTATTATCAATCTCTTGGAGCAGATAGAGCCTCTATTTATGGACAGGATTTCACGTTCTTTATGTCATTGGAAAGAGAATTCAATTCTTCAGGCGATCCACTTTTCACTTTTTTGATTTTAAGTTTATTCAAATAATTAACCTATAATTCATTGACTCAAAAATTATTGAACTCTAATTATCAAAAAAAACTTGAAATCAAAAAAGTAAAAAGACCAGCCCCTGGATAATTGAATTCTCTTTCCAATGACATAAGTTAAAGAACGTGAAATTCTGTTCATAAATAGAGGCTCTATCTGCTCCTAGAGATTGATAAAAATTACATTGTTCTCATGGGGCAAAATTCTGCCGTTCGGCAGTTGGCCGTCAACTACCATCCACCCTTAAGAAGTGAGAATCGTTTTGAGGAGAGACAAGTGGCGCATGTATAGAGTGTTTCAGTAGTAATGTGCAATACTTCTCAGGCTGATTCCTTACACTAAGTAGTGAAAAAAATTACATGGGACATACTCCCAAAAACGCTTTGTCACCGAGATAACAATATTGAAAAATTGACATTTATCAAGAAATATCTAATCTTTTAATTTTTTAAGGCGCTTTATTAATGGTTTAAAATTATCAATTCCTTCGTAAAACTAGCTGGGAAATCCAATGAAACCAGTCAGAAGTTTGTAACTTCAACGGCTATTGAGACAATAGGGAAAATATGCTATAAATTACCATGTGGTCAAAATGATTCATTAAAATATCGAGATACCGGTTTCGGTTGCTACACCATCATCAATCTGGTAAATCAGTGGTTTGACAACATCTTGTCTTTTCTTTCAATATGGGTGGCTACCACAATATCACCTTCAATAATTATTGTGAGAGGGACAGTTTTGGGCTTTGCCTGTTGTATTCTCCAATTTTATATCACTCAATAAAGATTATAATTATTTATTCACAGCCACTGGAAAAGTTTCGTTCTAACCTCGAGTTTTTTTGCAACTTGATCTCACCCATGAACCTCCTTGATCTCACCAAATGTCAGTCATCTGTTTACTTAAAAAATTCTAAATGTTTACTCGTTGACTAATATAATAAGCTCAGTTGACTGACAAAATATCTTTATTAAATGACTTACATTCAATAAGTTGATAATTTATTTATAAATGGAACTGTTTTCCGAGGTGATCATTAATAATCATGAATACTGACGATTCTGTAGCTGGTAAGTGGTGATAGGCATGCTTCATCGCTCAGATTTAATCAATGTAATTATTCTAACATGTTAAATGGGTTCATTGAATATAGTATTTGTAATAGTTTATTTATAAATAAATGATTGATTGAGCATAAGACTCTTCAATAAGCTCCCAAACGCTTTAAAAGACTAATATCAATCGCTTCAAGAAAAAACTTGAAATCTTACTTGTGAAAAAAATTGATATCCATACAATAAGACTGATTTCTTGATAAATTTATGAGTTTTTGTAATGCATATGCTGTTATTTTGACTTGTTATACACATGTGTTTTATGTGAAAATGCTTATGTTTCTGTGAAATGCGACAATAATAAATTAATTAAGTCCTGTGCTTGTTCACTTTTTCTCGGTACTACTATAATGATGATAAAATTTAACCTTAGTTATATGCTCAGGTTTTTAATGGTATTTGAAAAAGTGCTCCCAAGATATAGGACCGTAGCTGATAAAATAGTGTAGATTCCCAATATTTCAATTAGTGTTTTATTGGAACTTGTTCATATGTTATGTATGAAAGGTTGTTTAATTCAACAATAAATAAGTGTGTATAATCATACTTTCTGTAATATTATATTTCACTGATTCATCTTGTTGATTGAAAGGCTCAAATTCTATTGTTGTTGATGCATAGTAGCCTATAATAATTACTAAGTAGTCGAATGTTTCCTTCATCTTAGGGATTTTTAATGTTAATCACAGTACCCTTTTCAATCATTTTTATTCATGCATAACATGTATCGACTATAATTAATCATTTTCAAATGCAAATTATCAAATAGAATTGATGTGTTTATTTGATCATTTGCATTTTAAATACCTATACCCTATCCACGATCAGATGAGACGAAATGAACAAACTTTTTTCGAGTGTGTGTGCGTGTAAAGGTAGGTATTCTTCTATGCGAAACGGTCGGCCGCAGTCGAACAGCTCAATCGTCGCTCAGTCGTCGCCGCAGTCGTAGCCAATCACAGATCAAGACAAGAGTTTTGAGACAAGACAAGTTGGACTGTAGCCAATCACAGCTTTTGTCTTGAGTTGTGATTAGCTGAAGCTGGTCGACTGCGGCCGATCGTCGGACCGCTTAGAAGAAGACCTACTTTTACACGCACACACACGCAGGAAGTTTGTTTATTAAGTTTCAAGTGATGTGATCGTAAATAGGGTAAATTTGCAATCACGATGTCGGAAAGAAGATCGTTCCCGTTGCCTTCTTTCCAAGTGGCTTCGAATTCGTTTTAGCTCTCCAGATAATCTTGAAGTATTTTGGAGAACCCTCGGTCCTCCGTTATTTTCGAACCTTCGTTCAACCAATCATGATTGTGTCTTATAGATAAATGATATGATATATGATACTTTTAGAAACTTCCTTATTGATTTGTCAATCAATATTCCTCTGATTGGAGAAGAATATTTTCGACCGTGTAAACTAATTGATTTGTTTGTGTTTCAGGTGCAGTATCGCCGTTGCCAGCTGCCTCTTCGGCGAGTAGCGGTTTCTCGGACGACGACAGCTTGCACTGCGACGGCGGAGGCGGGCGAGGAGGCAGCGGCGGTGGCGGACTGGACATAGAGCAGTTTGTGGGGGCGGTGCAGGCCAAGGGGCGGTCGGGGCTGTGCGCCGAGTATGCCGACATCAAGGCGCAGGCACCGCAGGGCACTTTCAACCATGCCAAGTTAGTCATTCAATTTATTTTCAGGGCGGCTACCATAGCCCCGACAAATAAATACATCGACAAACCATAATATCGATAAACCATGACTTCCACAAACTATGACATCAACAAACCATAACATTGATTAACTATGACATCGATAAACTATGACATCGATGAACTTGAACATCGATGAACTTGAACATCGACAAACTATGATATTGACAAACCGAACCATCGACAAACCATAACATCGACAAACCAAATCATTAAAAACCCGAAACACCCACAGACCAAAACATCTACAAACCAGATTTAGATTCAATCACTCTATTCATGTAGATTACATAATACAATAATTCAAATCCTATGTTATAAGAATAAAAATAAAGAATACGACACTAATTACATTATGCTTCGCTTGAGCTGGCTAATTATAAACTATGAAAACTTGCAAGATGAATTAGATGTACGATTTAATAAACTGACGGTAATATAAATTTGTGCTGTGCATAGAATAGCGGAGTCTAGTCTTATAAATGTCCATTCTTGGAGAGGGATATTCAAAGACATCTCACCCATTAAACACCATGTTTGGTTTACCAGAGAGAGATTGATAAAAATTACATTGTTCTTATGGGACACAATTCTGCTGTTCGGCAGTTGGTCATCTGCTATTACCCATTCTTGAAATGAATAAATATAACAGAGAGGTATGCATATAGGGAATAAATATGTTATCTGTATTGTTTACTGTTATTTGTTGACAGATTGAGAAACAATTTGCCAAAGAACCGGTACACGGACGTGCTGTGCTATGACCATAGTCGGGTGATTTTGTCGCAGGTCGACAACGACCCGAGCTCCGATTACATCAACGCCAACTTTGTTGACGGCTACAAACAACGCAACGCGTTTATATCGACACAAGGTACGTTTTATCCAAGGTTAGTATGTTATTACCAGGTTGGCCAACGTCCATAAGAGCCCAGCAGTTCACTTTTTCCTGCCGTATGACTTCACGATTTTATTTTTTACATTATGCTATACCTATATTCATGATTCGATATGTATCTAGGATTCCAATTTTCCAACTGTTCTACATAGATTTCAAAAATGAAAATGATACCACGTAAAAAGCTTTATATCAATGAAAAACAAATTGTGAAACTATAAAAACAATAAATTTTATTATTGATGAATGTCCAATAATGATGAATAATGTTGTGATATTGAAAGAATTTAATGCCATTGTTGACATGAATCATTCAAAGATTCAAGAATCTAGCGCTCTTGTTGAGAAAAACGTAAGCTTTGGTAGGTTCAAGATATACGATTACTATTATAAAAATGAAAATAATCATTTTTTACTACAATACAACAAGGATATCTTGAAAATATTGTTTCCTTGCTAATTCTGATATTCCCAACTCATTCATTCATTCATTCATATGCCGTATTCGGTGGGGAGTTCCAAAAGGAAGTTCCACCGGCACCATAACCTTGATTTCCGTCAATGGGAAATCATGGTATTTCTTGATGTTATACACTGAGATTTGAATTTTCAAAAGTTCTTCCGAATCAAGAGAGTCCAAACAATCCCAACTCATGAGAATCCATTACAACAATAATATCCTTCTACACTAACGAGAATAGATGTTCACATCAGTTGTGCTTTTGATTTTGGGCGCTAGAGTGTGACACAGTAGAAAAATTTTGACTCGTGATGTCTATCACTGTACTGTCTATTGTAGAAAGCTGTTTCGTGTGGATCCTATTCAATCAGATGTTTTGAAATAGATTGTAATTAATAATTTTGTAATTTTGAATTAAAATTAAGTAGATCATAACAAGGGAAAATTGTGAACTTCTCATCTCGAGATGACATAGGGTTAGATAACCCAATCTGGCAGTATCAAAGCTAATGAGCTTCATGACTATTCATACGTTATAACAGTATTAATTTGCGGGGTTTCCCACAAAATCAGCTGTTGAAGGGCACAACAAGTAGTCTTCTGACAATTGTCTCGCCAATCTGCATTGTATAAACCCGGCTTAATCTCATGCCATCAGTTGTCTTCTGACAATTATGCCTAGTTTATACTATGCCAATTCGCGAAAAGATTGTCTTCCGAAATTTTCAGCTGATGTAGAGTATCTGTTGAATCTTTTAATTTTAAAACCATCATCTAGGCATTGCTGAATATAAAAAACTCTAATTAACAATATAAGCTGTTTGCGCCCGGCATCAGTTGTCTTATGACAATTGGCATCGTATAAAATAGGCATTATCACACCAATAATTGGCATCATATAAGCCTTGGCTCAACTTTATGCCAGTCAGTTGTTCTCTGACAATTGTCTCACCAACTGGCATCAAGTAAACCCTACTCAAGGTTATTTTATAAACTTTCAAACCATATGTTGTTTCATCCAAGGTAATTACAATAGCCTAATAACTCTATTCTAATTACCTTGGTTTCATCAGTGTAAAGTAGGTATTATTGGATGTGTGTAGGGCCACTGCCAAAGACGACAGCAGATTTCTGGCGCATGATCTGGGAACAGCAGACGTTGGTGGTGGTGATGACGACTAGGGTGATGGAGCGTTCGCGCACCAAGTGCGCCCAGTACTGGCCGGAGGCTGAGGGCGGCACCCAGGAGCACGGCACCTTCACTGTCACCTGCGAGGCCGCCGAGGCGCACCCGGACTACGTCATATCGTCGCTCCTACTCACCAACACCAAGGTCAAATATCACAGTCAACTGCATCATTAATTATAGTACTAAACTATACTCCGTCTACTGAGTGTTCGGACCTAAGCTCCTCCTCCGAGGTTCTGACGTCATGATCCGACCAGCTCACAAGCGGTCGTAATTGCCAGTAACGTAGAAACATCCAATCGATATTGGAACTTCAATATCGAATTTTTGAGTGGCATTAGAAATATTGATGTTTTTATGATTGTTCGTGGCAAAATTTACATCCTTCCAACATAAGAACGACCATTATCAATATCACTTGATAGAATCATAGTTGATTGAACATATATAAATAAAATATTGATTGAACATATAATCTTACATAATAAAATTTTTGTTACAATTATTTTGAGTGCCCAGTTCAAGCCGGGAATTTCAAACTCATTCAACTACACACTACTATTTTTCAAACTCATTCAACTACACACTACTATTTTTCAAACTCATTCAACTACACACTCAATTTGCATATTTATATTGTTTTGTATTTGGTTGGTGATGTGATTAAGTGGTAGAGTGGACATTACTGTCCAAACTCCGCCACGTCATTAAAATAAAGAAGTCATTCTATTTTATTCTACTACAAATTCAAGTATATAAACTATATACTTCCAAGTATCTAAAGTTTAAATTTGCAAGAAAATAATCTCATTACTATACGTACTTTGAACTCAATAACACCAATATTTTTTTTAATCACTATTAGATTAGATTAGATTACTTTATTCAAATAGATAACAAAATTCGGCTTAGGTTCTAGATTGTAATGTAATAAATGAGTAAAACAAAATTATCCTATAAATTTCACAAAATAGAAACTTCTAGTGAAAATACGATAAAATTGTGAAGTAATGAATGCAAAATTTATACAAATTTAATTCGAGGTTCTGCAAAATGAATAAGGAGTGTAAGTTATCTAAGTGAAAAGGCGAAGTTTAGACATATATATGTCCATTCCTGGGAAAGGCTAATAAGGATATCCTTTCCATTAACACTTGGCCTTGAAAAGTATGGCATAAAAAGTACAAACCTATGTTGTTTTGTTGAAAGTGAAACATAGAACTAAACATATCCGCCAATAAATCTTCCATGAGAGGTTTGAATTATTTAAATCAGCTGACAGAGTGCAAACACATAAATTTTGATTGATTCCCTGAAAAGTGAAAGGCTTGAGTTTCGCAGATTCTCACAGCATGACTGTGACCCAAAAAGTAACGTCTGCAGCATGATGACCTTGCTTGCCATTGGCTAAAGCCGCCTGCGACGTCAAAATGGGGGAGGAGCTTAGGTCCGAACACTTTGTAGACAGGGTCAATTTTGTAGACCCAATTCAATTTCAATTTATAATGTACATCTGTTCATCAGACAGAGGATGATTCAAAAAAGAACAACCTTAGGAAAGTTTCTCAATACAAATAAAAATGACAACATACTATATACAAATCACATTAATTAAAATATAAATAGAAAAATGTAGCCGGATAAACGAACTTATGTGCAGATGCCTAGGTTGAGACAATGACAAGCAAAGATAAGAGATTACTCCTGCAGAAATTCATTGACCGAATAGTAACTCCTTTCGAGCAATATTCAACAATAATTCTGAATTTTTGTAAATCTGTCATGTTTCTTATATCGTGGGGGATCCTGTTATTTATTTTTTTGATCCATATATTGCGGTGATTTTTCAAACATGGCGATTCTTTGAGCAGCTACTGATGGGGAGTTTAAGGTTAAGTGTAAGAGAGGACCTGCGAGTTCTAAGTTCGCATGTTATGAAAGACAAAAATAAATAGGGTGGCTGAGTGCCTTGTATTGTACCTGTGGATTCGATTATTGCGGGTGGAGTTTGGTAGGTGTTTGTGAGTTTAGATACTGATCTCCAGAATATACAGTGATCAGTGTGAGTATCTTGCCACTAAGGAAAAGTTCTCGACAGGGGCCTACCAAAAATATTTCTCAATGCTTTTTCTGTGATCTAAATACTTTTCCGGCTGGCGATCATGTGATCAAGCCGTAAATGTGTGTTTGTAATATTTTTGTATTTAAAATGTGGAGGAGAATAAAAGCATTTTTCTATTCTATTCTATTCTATTATGATCTAAATACTTGGATAAAGAATTTAGATCTTTTCCATAGGGGTATGCCATATTTGAGGAAAGGAAAAAGATAACCGTAATAGACCACCATTAAAACTCTGAAAAGTGTTTTTGAGCACTCGCAGAGAGAAATTGACCGAATTAACCCTGGTACATATTTTCTGATTGTGTACTGACCAGTCCAATTTACTTTCCCGTGTTACGCCCAGAAGATCAACCACAGCGATCTGCTTGGGCACATTCAAATCGTCCAACTCATCAAAGTTTCAGGCTGCAAGATAGGGGGGGCTGTATTATGCCACTAGAGGGAGAGATATAACTCCTATATATCTTCTATATTCGCTTGCGTCTTCTTATGGCTTGCGTCATTTGAGAAAGCCCACATTCCATGGCGATAAAAGTTTTTAATAGCCTTGTTTAAGGAAAGGGTGAATTTATGAGGCACCTGCACCCCACAGGTTAAACTTATCGATATTTCACCATACTCAATGGCTGAAGTTGAGAAGACAAGTATTAGGAGTCCTCATATTCATTTATGGTTTTATCTACTGTTACTATTACCGTTAGATGCTGTTCAGTGATTCAATGAGGTAAAATACTTTTTATGAATAATTATTGTTCATTCATTCAATGTTATTACTATTTTCTCCAATAATTTGTTTTAATGATGTGTTTTATGTCAATGGGGTCGCTTTACCGCTATTACTGTATGAATGGTTTATGAAATAAATGAATAAATTAATGAATAAAAAATGAATTAATCAATGAATGAATGAATAAATTGATAAATTAATGAATTAATAATTATTGTACCGTAGACGGAGGAGTCGCGATCAGTGCACCACTACCAGTTCACGTCTTGGCCCGACTACGGAGTGCCTCATAGCGCCCTGGCCATGCTCGACTTCCTGGCTAAGGTGCGCCACTGTCAGGAGGCCCTATTGGCCGCCATGGGCGACACGTGGGCGGGACACCAGCGCGGCCCGCCCATCGTCGTCCACTGCTCGGCTGGAATCGGTCGTACCGGTAGGCCGCACTAATTACTAATCAATACTAATATTATAGTCTGGCCAAGCAAAGAAGACCCTCTGGCAAGATGGGAAAAAGACTCCAGCTCGGTCAATATTGGTTCAAAAATTATAAATTTTGTCTCAAATTATAGAGAATATTCTTATCTACAATTTGAGACCAAATTTATAATTATTCATCCAATATTAACCTAGCTAGAGTCATTTTTCCATATTGCCAGATGGTCTTCTTTGCTTAGACAGACTATAGCAACACATCAATACTAATTACTAATAAATCAATACTAAGTATAAGCTTCAAGCCTGCTGTAGACGAGGTAAGTAGTAATGAAATAAATTATATCCTCATTATTTGAAAACTTCATTTTTTTACAGATTTCTCAAAAATCAAACCTTCAACATTTAATACATTTTTATTTTATCTATTTGAAAATTTAAAAAACTCACAAACAACAATAGCTAAAGTTATTCTCAATTCATTAATTTCATACCTTATAAGTTTTTAACAATTTCAAATATATAATCAAATCATCAAATGCAAAAACCGGACCAGCGTCATTCTGCTTGAGTGAGATAGGCGAGAGAGAAGTCTCCTCGGAAGTCGCCCTCCTTCTTTCTCTACAATGCCTTAAAAATCTACTTTACAATTTATAAATTCCAAATAAAACCATTCAATATTTCAAAACATATACCATTAATTTACATTTCGGCATTTTTATTTACTTGTCATTTTCATATTCATTTACTGATTTATAAAGTAATGATTCAATGTTCAGAACATTAATTGTGAGCGGGAACTTATCCCTCATATTTGCGCCCACAGGTTCCCGATTGGGAATCACTTGAATGTAAAAAAGTGTGTTTTCAACGAGGAGGTATTATTACACACAGTACCATTATAACATAAAATTTGAAAATTTTCATCAAATTTGACATATAATATATGAATTTATACCGCCACAATGAGCTGAGAACGATGAGATATCACACGATGAAATCTGACGTACCGTTCAAAAGTTATGAATAAATATATATAATTAAAATATAGGGGATGCTTTTGACCCACCCCCCAAGAATCCTACGATACTTTTGGTCGGATGAACATTGCTAATGACAGCCTAGGGTCTCAGGAACAGTATTCAAGAAGTATAAGCGAATCCCAATTCCTTTAGTAAGTTTTTGGTATTAAAATATGCAATTTTTGGGGTTTTTGGGGGTGTAAGGATTTTCTAAAATCGATGTAGCACAAAAAGTATCAAACATAGGAGTGTGGAATTGGTCTCAAATGAAAGAGAAATGAATTTCGCCGAGAGGGATTTTGAAATACGAATGTACGGGTGCTCAATTTATAGTTACAAACTTTTTAAGTAAGAAAAATTTCAAATTCTCGATCCTATGAAAAAATTGCCAAATTTTTAAAAAATTGTATCTCAAAAACGGTTGATGATACAAAGTTGCAATTGGTCTTATTCTTTTTCAAATTTTATTGTCTACAAAAAAGGTCCTATAAAATTTTCTCGTCCGACGCTTGGTTCGGCCACAATTCACGAAAAAGCAATTCCTAGTATTATAAATTTCACGGTTTTTTCAAGATGGCGGCCGAAGCTCATAGGGGACCCTTGGGGACTTTTAGTATGTTATTCAGCGCCCTTTTCTGATCATATTTGCAAATTTTCAGCTGGGTCCTCCGATTTTCACTTTTTTTGCTTAATTTGACTGGACTAGTAAGGGTTTTTTTAAATCGCTGTAGCACATGAACCACTGAACATTGAAGTGTGAATTTGGTCTCAAATTAAAGAGAAATGAATTTCGCCGAGAGGGATTTTGAAATACGTATGCAAGTGTTTCCAATTCAAAGTTACAAACTTTTAAAGTAACGAAATAATTTCTGTGAAAAAAATATGGAGTTTTCAAAAAATTGTAACTTGGAAACCGTTGAAGATACAGAGTTGGTATTGGTCTCAATCTCTTCCAAATTTTTTTTTTTTTCTAGAAAAACATGTAGAAATTTTTTCGTCCGACGTTTGGTTCGGCTACAATTCACGAAAAACTGAAATTTTGCAACTTTCACCCCCCTCCCCCAAAAACCCGACGCTCATAAGGAGTAACTCTTTACCAAACAATAAAGGGGTTGTATAGAACAAGTTGGCGTAGGAATCGTCCTTTCTCTTTGGATGTTGAGGTTCGGTCTTTTTTTAAACTAATTGCACCGTACTATTAAACTAGAGTGTAACCGCACATGCACAAATCTAATCTTTTTTAGGTAAAAACACTTCAGCCAACATACCGCTGATGAGATGTGATGAGAGACAGATGAAATGAAAATAGTTCCACTCTACCATCTGTCTCTCCTCACGTGTCACCAGCGGTATCCTATTATATTAAGCAAGTAATTTCTGTATGTATGTATGTATGTATTTAGTAGTATTTATGTATTTAGTAGTATTTATGTACACGGATCTAGAAAACGGATCTAACGATTTCCTCGAAATTTGACATGTAATATAACCTTGATGGAAAAATAAGATTGCAGACATGAGACGTCCGAGAAAACTCTCTGACAGGATTAATAAAATAATTAGATATTCCTTCAAGAATAATCCCAAGTACTAGCGTATAATGGCTGTTATCGTTAGCTGACCAACCCTATCCAGCTGGAGTAAATGGAGTTACATTCAAGTCTGTAACACATGTTCACCTCAAAAAATTGTGCGAGGTGATCATATCAATTTCGAATTCATTTTTTACAATAACATATTTTTATGTAATTGAACAGTTCGGCCGCAGCTTCAGAGCAAAGCCTGGCACCAGATATTGTTGGCTGAAGTGATATAACACTAAATTTCCAGATCTGTGCGTGTGTATAGTTTATCCAAGAAAATAAGATATTCTGGCAAGATGAGAAAATGACTCCAGCTCTGTCAATATTGTTAAAAAAATTTTAAATATCTACTGTGAAATTGTAGGAATCATTCTAATCTACAATTTGAGTACAAATTTATAATTTTTGAACCAATAATTGACCTAGCTGGAGTCATTTCCCACCTTGCCAGAATATACCGGTTATTCTTTTCTTGGATAGACTATGGGTACACTTTTGCTTCTACCAGCCATTTTGAAGGAATGTCTTCTTTGATAAATAAGATGGAAAAATCAAATAACCTTTTTTAAAACTTGAAAAGTATTATTTTTCACAGACATGTTTTGAGCTTAAGCCCATTTTCAATGTGACGCATTAAAAAAGGGTATTCTATTTTTTCATTTTATTTACCAATTATTTAAAATAGCCCTATGTTTAAAGTTTAATGTCTTATTTGCCTGACAAGACTAAATTTCTTGTGAGCTTTTTGTCAACAAAGTGTTGTCGGCTTTTTTGCAGGTACATTTTGCACACTGGACATTTGCATATCGCGACTGGAAGACGCGGGAACGGTGGACGTACGCGGAACAGTGGAACGTATCAGAGCGCAGCGCGCCTTCTCCATTCAAATGCCCGACCAGTATGTGTTCTGCCACCTGGCACTCATCGAGTACGCCCTGTCCAAAAGCTTGCTGCCAACGCCGCCAGATCTTGCCACATTCCAGGAGCTCAGTGAGGACTCTGACTAGAGAAAGTATCTAGACCAAAACGAAAAGTGAGGACTCTAACTAGAGACTGTATCTCGACCAAAGGGCAAAGTGAGGACTCTGACTAGAGACAGTATCTCGACCATAGGGCAAAGTGAGGGCGCTGACTAGAGACAGTATCTAGATCCCAGTGCAATGTGAGGACGATGACTAAAGACAGTATCTCGACCGCGGTGCAATGTGAGGATGCTGACTACAGATAGTATCTCGACCGCCGTCTTTTTAAAACAGTACCATAACTAAAGGGCGGTTTAGCTGTGTGTGTTGTCTAGAAGCAGAATGTCTCTAGTTACTAGAGACAGTATTTTGACCGCAAGGTACCGTTGGTTAGAAAGAGTACATTGACAGCGCTTTCTAGACTTTTTGGCTGTGTGTGGACTAAAAACTATGTTGTACGCTTGCCACTAAAGTCTGCGAGATTTTACTTACAACATGAGCTTAGGGGAATCGATTCCCTCTTCCATAGTGCGTAGAGTAATGGAATGACGAGTGAAGTGAAGTGCGTTTAACCTAGTTCGCACGAGTATTGGGACAGTTTTGTGAAGGACCGAGCATCTGGCCTCTTTTTCTTATAGATTCATGTTGTTAGTAATATCTCGCAGACTTTATACTAGTTTCAAACGTTACATTGCAGTAGACAGTCTCATGGCAACGCATTTTCTTTGTGAGACTTTGAGATACATACAATGAAGCAATGTATTATCTCTGGCAGCTCGTGTCCATGAAACAGGTGAAGTGCCCGTATCTTTTACTGTACAGCAATTCACCTGTTTCAAGAGCACGAGCCGCCAGTGGTACAATATACTTCCCTGATTTCTAGTGACTATCGACAGTATCTAGAATGTATGTCTCCAATGTTTTTAAACCTTGAGGGGGCCTGAGCGCCACTACTGTCTCATTACTCATGAAGCTAACTAATCATAGGCATGCAACGTTGCCAATATATCAATGAACAAAGCCAGTTTGAACATGTGATAGACAGTAGCAAGTATGGCATAGGCCCTTGATACAGTCTGTCCAAGCAAAGAAGACATTCTGGCTAGATGGGAAAATTACTCCAGCTAGGTCAATAACAATTCAAAAATTATAAATTGGGTTCCAAATTGTAGGGAGCATTCTGCTCTAATATTTGAGACCAAATTTATTATTTTTGAACTAATATCGAATGAGCTGGAGTCATTTTTCCATATTGCCAAAATGTCTTCTTTGCTTGGACAGACTGTAATAAATACTACAAGAATATTCTGTCCATGTTGCACTTGCTTTTCAGTAGCAGCTACCTTGGTAGCAGCTAGTGAAGTACCCTGGAGTGACAGGCTCAGCCTGGAGACAGTAACTGCTGTAATGCGAAAGACAAGTTTAATTCACGTTCAATATTACTCTTTTTGACTTTGGAGTATACAGAGTATTTCTAAAATAGGCCGAAAAACTTTGTGAGAGGTTTCCTGAGTAAATAGGCTATATGAATACTAAATATTATTAGTTTAACGATAAATATTTACTTTTTTTAGTCAATGAATATTCCTGATATGAAAAAGTTCCAGTAAGTATAGTTCCTGAAATGCTCAGTTACCGAGATAATAATGGCCGAATATTTTGCTATTCTTTACAAATTTATAACTTTGTGGCATCCTCAAGAGGATACGTGTAAAATTTGCTGATTAATCGGAAAACCCCCAAATAGAAGTTAGTATGTAACTTCAATGCTTTTAAAGGAGATGAGGAAAATGAGTGATTCTGCAATTTCAAATGAATATAACTAGAGTAATTATTTCACATGGAATCTATCATTTGGCCGCCACAAAATCATATAGTTGAAATTTTGAAAAAAGTGGAATCGTCCTCCCATTATTTTCTTAATAACAATGCAATTCAGGACTCATGTTTACAGGAACATCTCACCTTTCTCCAATGTCAGGACACCTTGCACGAACTTTGTTGGTCTCTTTTAGAAACACCCAATATTTCTCAAATGAATTGTTACAATATTATTGTAGTTTAAATTCATTATAAGTATATTTTTCATCAGAGATTGAGTAATCAACTTTTCTCAATCATGGTCTTCACAGATTGATTTTCTGCACAGTGTGGTGGTTGATTCTAAACTTCAAACCTTTATACAATCAACTTATATTTGGTAATTGTTACAATCAAGATTTTCAACAATAATCACATATTGGTGTGAATCTGTTTATCTCTGACTTGGTCTTCTGTGCACTGTTGACTGTCACCGAAAATCTTTCTTACAAATTTACTGAATTTGAAAAATAAGAAATTCGACTAGTGAACACTAGACTGTGAAATTTCATAAATTTATTCAATTTTATTGAATTTACGCAACATTGTAAATTATACAGTGCAAAATCACTAACGATAAAAAATCTACATCACAAATTCGACTGAACAACGTATAGTGTGATCAATAATGTGTGATATGATGAGTTTCTCAAGTCAATGTGTCCATTAATGAAACTTGCTTTATGTTTCATGAAACAATCAACTCAACTACTATTTATAAGTAATTTATTTGATGCAAGTGTCTCCGTGTGGTGAAAAGTGTGAATGTTGGTTAGAAATATACAAACTGTAATCATAATTTATTATAAATAAATATTTGCTAATATATTAAGGTGTGTATGATAACCATGTTGTTGATGATATAGTTGGTGATAATGAAACTGGCGGATTAATCAGGCGAACACTCCCTTGTTTTCTGCAGATACTGTATATTCACAGAGTGGTCAAATCCACCATACTTTTGCCAACTCTCATTAGATTTACATTCAAATGATACGCAAATCTTGAATTTTTTTATGGTATTCATTCACTTCTAACCCAGAAGTTCTGTCCTGTTTATTCAAAAAATATATCAATCGCCAGTTTCATTGTCATCAACTGTATCGTGTTTTTTTTTTTTTTAATATTTCGCCTGGAATGATGTTTTATTCAAAGTTTCCATGGTACGTAATCAGTTATTTTTGGACGGTATATGCTATAATAGTTCAACAACACAAGGTCTATGTGGAGTCGATTTGATCAGGAAGATGAGTCGATTAGACAGTAGAGAGGCTGCAATAGAAACTATATAGGTTATCAAGTCAAAATGGGAACCACAAATCATACCTGAACTATTTCGTTTATGTTAGGGCTACTTTATCACTGTTTTTAATTTTAAATGGAAATCGCAGTACCCGTTTCAATCATTTTTATTTATGCATAAGATGTTTCGACTACTCAGAGTCATTTTCAAATGCAATTCTCATTTAAAATAGAAAAACATACCTGAACTCTATGCTCCCGAATGGGATGATTGTATAGATGTCGCCAAAAAGTTGGGTGGTTTTCCAGCTGATGTGATACTAAGCCTCGTTTCAGAGACCACGATTTTATGACGTCTGGTTTTTTGTTCACTGTATAAATTTTATTAGATTGTGTGACAGTCAAAAACTGTTTCTAAGAAAACCGGCCGTCCAAAATGGATGTAAACCGGCAGACCAATCGTTGAACGATCAAATGTGTGCAATCTGATAGTGTATGTGAACCCTTACAGGTGATTTAAAGCATCTCTTGATTTCTAGACAGCTAAATGGATACTTTAATTTACAACATCAGCTGTTGAAGCGCACAAGGAGCAGACGAAACCGCCTAATTTTTGGCGACAGGTATACCCTACTCTCTTTACTCACATGTTTTCCAAAAATAATAAATGGAGAATGACACGAGAAAATATCTGGTTCCTAAATTATTTTTGTCGGTGTGCATTGATTGCTATTCCAAATTATTTTCATAGATTAATATCTAATGAAGTCTGAAAGAGGATAATTCCTGTACTGCTTTGTCAATAAATGTAATATTTGTGCCAATAATTAAGAAAATTCTACTTTATTCCTCATTGAACGTGCAATATATATTTTTTCAAGTATTACTATATTTTATTCAATTCTCTGTAGAGTTTGTTGGAAGAATCTCATATATCAGTATCTACCAAACTTAAATTTCTAAATCCGATAACTTATTAAAAAAATCAATTGTTATCAACGTTAATTTGCAGCTTTCTTATGATTTGCTCTGTGCTCCTAGATGTTTTTTTATTTCATCAGCCTCGCGAATGTAGGCTGCTATATATTCTGTAAATAAACAACATCAAGAGTCAACTTAGTTTAGTTCGAGGGCTTGTTTCATGATCACATTCCTGTAGAACAGGAAAATTGTGAAATTACTATATAACTCAAAATTTTTCATAATATTCTGCATATTTTCTTATGTTAACTCGAAAAAGGCTACTACAATCGATTTGAACTAAATTGGGATATAGGCATACCAAAAAATTAATAAAACGAAATAATAAATGGTATAGTCGTTCCGCTGGCGACTCGTGCCCACAAAACAGGTTAAGTGGTCGTATCTACTGTACTTCTGCCCGATCAACATCTTCTACTATTTAAAAGTAAATTCAATACAGTTCCTTCAATTTGGACTGTTGAAGTTATTGTATCTACTGTACAGCACTTCACCTGTTTTGCGGGCACGACTCTTCCTTTTTTCAAGTTCTATCTGATGATCTCGGTATGTTAAAACAAAAAAATGTTCACCCTTAGAACCTTATTATTGTATTGCCACCAAAAACCGTTGATAATGATGCAAGTTTGACTGTCTATAATCGCTTCTGCCCGATTAACATCTTTTACTATTTGGAAGTAAATTCAATACAGTTCCTTAAATTTGGACTGATAATGTTATTGTAGGTTCAACGTTCGCCAGACATAGCTCTTCAACGTGCATCAAGATACACTGACGGAAACAGGTGAAGTGCTGTACAGTAAAAGATACGGGCACTTCACCTGTTTCGTGGGCACGAGACGCCAGTGTGATTCTCTTGATTTCACATTTATTTATTAATCTATCGCAAAAAAGAATAGGCATAGCCCTTGGTATTTCCAAAACAATTTTCATTTAAATATAGTCCAAAATTTTAGGTTATAAGTCCAAATTTCTTTTTCAGAGGAAGGTTTCTCACTCAAAGAAATGACCCAAAAGTGATAATAATTGGAAAATCTTGAATTATAACAATAATAGTTGATTTGAACTGAAAAAATTGTTCATTCAGATATTAATTTTCGATCATACTTGTATAAATTGACTTTGTATATTCATAGGATTACGTACGTTTTATTTAATAAGTAGGTCATGTATTGCGGAAATGTAGCCTGTTTTCTGAAATATAAATGGGACTTGACGTCCAAGTCTACATTTATAGTGTTCTATACTACAATAACTATAATGATTTCAGTCGATGCTCCACATGTAAATTCTCCAATTTCTATTTATTAAAACGACTCATATTTATAAAAATGTTTTTTCTTATTTAGCCATGTCTTATCTTTATGGAAGAATGGGACCTGCAAAACAAAATAATTAATAGAACTATGGTAATGAAGAAAAGCGTTTATGAAAATCAACTGAACTGTTGCGAGTAAATAAGTTTGAACCCAAGGTTTAAGGTTTCAACCGAACTGAGGTATAGACTGTCCAAGCAAAGAAGATCCTCTGGCAAGATGAGAAAATGACTGCAGCTCAGTCAATATTGGTTCAAAAAATATTGATTTGGTCTCAAATTGTAGATCGGAATGTTTCCAACGATTGAGAACAAATCAATATTTTTCTAACTAATATTGACCGAGCTTATGTCATTCTCTCATCTTGCCATAGGTCTTCTCTGCTTGGACGGACTAAACAGGAAACCCAATGGGCCTAGGGCGCAAAAATGCTAAATCCGTCCGCTAAAGGTAGCATTCCCAAGCGTCAGCTCGGCTCTATAGTCGGCGCAATGTAAGTTGACGAAAACCCCCTCCACCCGAGAAATAGCTACGTTGTCATTTTGCGTGAAATTGAAACTTCTAACGCAAACACATTCAACTGAATGTTAAAAGTGACAGCGTAGCTTCGGAAAAATCACGCGGTGTTGTAAAACTCACTATTTTTATGTTAAACCAGCTGTTCGCAGCTCAAATATCCAAGTCGATTAGCAATCGATAACTCCAGCAATCTTCAACATACAATGATTCATGCACATACCGCTCTCTTTACTTTGAAACTCTTGAGAGGCCAAATTACGATTTTCCGACTATTTTCGACATTTGAAAAAATAATTTCAATTGTTTTTGAACAACTTTCTCGCTTTCACCACCCACTTATCTTCTCAAAAAAAAAGTTTCTAGATCATTGAAAATTTCATGTTTTCTGATGGAGTTGACTCGACATTGACAAACATATTCATTAATTGAAACATAATTATTGGTCGCATATAGAAAATTCAGAAACCATTAGAAAGCTCGAATTCTCCTTGTCATTTTGATATAAAAAACTTTATTTTTACTACAACCCATGATTGTGAGAGAAGTGATATACAAAAAAAGTGATATTCTCGCGAAAAAAATCAAATTTCCTTTGAATTCTTCAACCCAGGAACTTTTTTAATACTACTGGCATATCAAGGATAAAATTCTGCGTCTAGATATGGGGTTCAATCGCGAATTTGAAGATGTTCCAATTTTACACAATCTGGCAACATAGCTATTTCTCGGGTGGAGGGGGTTTTCGTCAACTTAGATTGCGCTGACTATAAATTCGCTGCTCCAGCAATCAAAACTCTATTAAGAAAACTATATAGTAATAGAACATTCCTTGTTTCAGCCCTCTCCTATCCTCGTATCTTTCGTATTTTATATTTTGGTGGAGATATGAAACTGTGCTCTCTGTACTATGTAACCTACTGAGCAATCTGTGGCTATGTACTGTGGACAGTACTTATTTGAAAAAGGTACCTAGTAGTTGAAACTGCTCTATATTTTCTGTAATACTTGCTTTTAATTACAAGAGATAATATTTTTTGCAAAAGTATTTTTTCATAATCTAGTAATAATACTTATTGTCTAACATTTTATAATAGTTCTAGTTTCGATTGCGGGGCAGAGGGGGGCCAAGAGAATATTGAGGGGGCAGGGCCCACCCTGGCCCCCCTGCAGCGCCGCCACTGAATTTGATGGTGAGAAATTACATCATGAGCCTTTGGTGGTTCGGTAGTGAATATATAGAAAGAAAAACGTTTATCTCTCTATATTCACTGGTGGCATAGTCATCCCTCATCAAACATTGATTAGTGATTAATATTTAATCATCGGCCGTTCAAACTAATGATCAATATTCCATTGACACTGTTTGTTGATGCTCATATCACTTGGTGATAAAATTCTATGCTATCAAAGATCTATCATTAAATTTCTCTAACAATCTTTCTTGTACAGTATTCATATGATACTGATTATAGACTCCTCAATATATACATTAAGCAAAACTGCTAAAAGCTTACGACAGCTCAACTGAAGCCATGAATATTGCAAATAATTATTATGATCCTGTTCAAATTTATCAAGACGAATATACCGATACCGCTTATCATAGAACTACCGTAGTTCGTTTTTTACTTTCCACTGAAGGTTTACTACACATTATCAGATTCGGTAGGATTGCAACAGAGAATCAAATCTATATTTGGTACACTAATGTATTAATGATATTAAATTGATTTAAATGTTGGATGTTCAATGCGGTTCGTTTGGTGTATTTTTAATCATTTATCATTAATGAGGACAAATAATGGCAATTGTAGAGAATAATTCATATTCAAGTAGAAATCAAGAAGAGGTAGTCTGATGTTTTCTTGTAGTAAGTTACAAATAATTAAAGATATTAGAAATCGTTGATATTTTGTTTTCATAATATTCAGTGTGAAAAATATCATTGAGACTTGAGATTAGAATAATAAGTACGCTAACTCAGTAAGTTATATAATAATAATAATAAGTTACTTAGTATGATAATAAGTTCTTAATGCATTTGTGCAATAAAAACTGGGAACAAATGAAACTGAAATTTGAACAATAAACTTTGGGAAACAAAGAAACATAGATTTGAAAGATACCAAGGTATAAAACCTTGGAAATGAAAAACTATATAGGATTGAACAATCCTATATTGAAATCAGAGAAACAGGGATTTGAACAATAAAAAATGAACTAAAGTGAATAAATTATCATTATTCAATGAGCAATTAACTTAAATATTATTCATCAGCTTTTAATGAGCCAAATTCTTATATAGAATCTTCAATTTTTCAGATGATTGATCAACTTTCACTAATTAGTGAATGGCTTTTTAACTTGAAAGTAAAAAATCTAAGTAAACTGTTGATTGTACTCAGCGCTTGTATTCTATCTTCGATCAGTACCATAACTACAATTTGGACTCTACTGACAAAAATATCAGCAATAAGCGATCTAATGAGAAGTACCAACTGTATGATGAGAGAGAGAAAATCATCAAAGTTTGTTCTACTCAATCTTGCACTTGTATTTGCTGTTCAAACGCCGATAATGTATTACAGAGAACAGAATGATCCTGAAATTAATACAATACATTATGTATTCAGCTTGACTATAGACTTGATGATATCTTTCATCGTGATTGCTCTACGGATGAATTTGACGAGTATTCATGATGATGTTATCAAAACTTATCAAGAGCTATTGGTAAGTATTCAATCAATTTCCGTTTTTAGGCTGAACATCAGTCCTGTAGGCCTACGGTCAATATTTATTTATTTGTTAACTCATATGAAAAATAGGTCATGATTCAATATTATTGTCAAACAAGACAAGTTATAAACATAACAATTAACTGGCTCACTGAAATATGTTACCTAATGTAATTACATTACGAGAATCAGAAACAATTATTGGGAAAATTTCCTTATTGTAATTGAAGATGAGGAATGTGAATATGATTTAATAGATAAATGAAAAAAACTCACAGATTTTTCAATTCGACTCTTTATTTGTTGTACAGGACCACATAGCCTACCCTACATAATGTTATAGGTAGTCTGTCCAAGCAAAGAAGACATTCTGGCAAGATGGAAAAATTACTTCTGCTTAGTCAATATTGGTTCAAAAATTATAAATGTGGTTTCAAATTGTAGGAAACATTCTGATCCATAATTTGAAAACATTTATGATTTTTTAACCAATATAGACCGAGCTGAAGCTATTTTCCCATTTTGCCAGAATTTCTTCTTTGCTTAGACAGACTAGGCCTATGAGCTTTTACTCGCGCTTTGCGCTTGTCAGGGGGCTTCGCCCCACTGAACCCCACAATTTTCTGGTGGGTTGGAATTTTTTTTGTAGACATTTTTTTTGGTTGGAATTTTTTCCATGTTTGTGAATTTACAGGTTGAAAATCCTTTTCAGGTTAGAATTTACCCAGGTAGATGATTCTCTTCAATGATATTGACACAGTCTTGGGTGATATATAAAGTTGAAAATGTTCCCCCAGAAACCCCCCCTGCAGAGTAAATGATCATCTATCTACGTATTTGTATGTATCTTGGAGTGCTGAGCAAGAAAGGTCCTTTTCACTCATGCTCAAAATTTTCAAATTAAAAAGTTGAAAAAATTTGGGGGGGACCCAAAGACCCCTGAAATTAATTTTTTTTTAATTTTGTTATTTTTAATGTATAAGCAAATTTTTATGTTTTCAATATGTTCATTCTCATACATTCATCTCATCTGAGGAAAGCATTGAATATTTTGTATAAGTGTGTACGTAGTATGAGGAGAAATTATGAGAAAATTTACAAGTCCATACTTGAAGATTTCAAAAAATTCGTCAAATTTGAACTTTTAGTATATGTTTCTGAATCGTCTTGATGAGCTGAGTTCAATGATGTATGAGACAATAGTTGCCGGTATGAAAATAAGAGATTTACAGGGGAACAAAAATTTGCCAAATTTCACCCATGTCCCCTGGTGCCCCCCCTGAATATATTTTTGGGGCAAAATGCATCATTATAGGGTTATAAGGACCAAGAAAAATGATTCCGACCCGCCTGTGCCACAATTAACATGTAGAATTGAAAAAAAAAATATGAGAGTTTTCATTTCATTATAGGGAACTGGAGAAATGTCAAGATTTTTGGAAAAAATGCTCTATAATATCAGCAACAGAGTGACTATTCAGTTGAATGGATGAAATAAAAAAATTGAAACCAGCATTTCATTTAAATTTTCATGCAAGTTGACATTGTATAGATAAGTTACGCCTGTTACCTGTAGAGGAGAGAGCTCGATTGATATAGATTAAATTGATCATTTATAACATATTCTCCAGATGGAAAAATATATATTGCTCCTTTTGTCTCCACCCTACTTGAACTGTTGATGATGATCAACTTGTAACTTGAGTAACTTACGGTTAATTACTTCCACTTTAACATAACAGTACTCACGATTTTATTGCTTGTCGAACGCGTTTCGTGGCTCTGAGCCACATCTTCAGCGTACAAGGAGTAACTAGATATGCTCCTAGATACCTCCTTGAGCATCTATAGGGTATATAGTTACTTCTTGTCTGCTGAAGACGTGGCTCAGAGCACAAAACGCGTTCGACAAGCAATAAAATCCTGAGTAGCTACTGTTGTTAAAGTGAAAGTGATCAACGTATTTACCAATTAAGTTACTAGTTAATAATATATATTGTATTTTAGGTACGGTAGCTTTCCAAGTTACCTATATCATAAAAATATTAATTGTGCAGTTCAATATATTATTTTTCAGAGTTTGAGCGGTTCAAATCACACAGACTTTTGCTTATACACTAACGAATTCTACCAAGGCAAATCCAAAGACTCAAAACTTGCGGAGCAGAATACTACTCCTGGTATTCTGAATAATAATCGACAAAGACATCGCCATTTGCAATTAATTATGTTGAAAACAAGCAACTGTTTCGGAACGGCTATGTTGTTCATATCGTTTACAACTCGATATTTGTTTGCTTTCCATCTGTACAATTGGCTATCAAACGATTATCCAACAAATGAGCTGATTCGGAGTGCGTTGAATTTAATTCGCATGCTACAGCTTTGCTATTGCATTGAGAGTTTACAAGCGGAGGTCAGCTATACTTTTGAACTTTTTTTATAAAGTTTGAATATAAATTTCATTTGAGTAGACTATTACCGTACCTATTCATTATAAGTAGACTATATATAGAAATACTAGTAATCTTAATTGTATTTGATGAGATATTGTGGTATTTTTCCATAATGAGAAAAAATAAGACATAGATATTGTCAATACTACAGTGGTATTGATAATATCTATGTCTTATTATTTCTCATTACTAGTAGTCTCATTACTATTTTGTATTCCATTACAAACTGCTAGTAAGTTAAATATTTCACTTGAACTATTTTTCACGACACTGCAGTCAATAATATTTGGATATTTGTCCTATTAAATTAGTTCTCTTAAATAGACTCGCCAACACTATACCAGCCAGTGTCAACGAAATGAAAAAGGCAGTGTGTTGAGAATGGACGTCAAATCCATAAGCGCTCCACATAATTATGTAAGTTGGTACTTGGTAGTCGATTTTAATAAAACTAATATTTAGGCCTAAATACTGACTTCAGTATCGTAAAAAATATTTCAAGGGAAATATTATTAAAAAAAATTAATTATATATTTAGGCTCATTTCCATGAAAATTTACCAACTTGTTTCTCTAAAAAAAAACAAGAAACTGTAGCCTAGAACTAAATTTTTATATTCATTAATAGACCGCTCGATTTCCGGATTTCGGAAATAATCATCTCTGTTGCCAATGTTCGATATGCTTTCATTTTCAGTCTCCTAAAAACTTTCATATTAGTCTTGTAAAAACTATGAGTATTTTAATAAATACCGGCCGGTACCGTATAGAGAATATAAATTCTTGTAAAGTTCATGAGAGGAAAAAAACCCTTGTAAATCTGCATGTTATTATCTGCATATGTTATTGGTAATTTGTAAGTTTGTAATTTCCTATGAAACAGTCCCCTGGCTGTGATGATGATGATGATGTAGGCTATGATCTGCCTATTGTAATCTACTCAAGATATTTAACTGGGTACGGTACCTACCTACCTATATATTTCATATGAGGAGCAGGTGATGCCAAACAATGAATTTTAATGTGATTCATGGTATTTTTTGAATTTTATTCGGAGTAAGCTGTGACAAACTATTAATTTATTTTTTAATTTATTGCAGAACGATGATCTTTTGAATACTGTTAACGAATTCGACTTAATCTCGCTTGATTATCCTTCTAGAATCGAAGTGAGTTCTAAAGACCCAGTGGCGCCGACTTCATCAAAATATTGGGGGGCAAACTGAAAATTTTAATGAGAGGGGGGGTGCCATCCGAGGATGGGGGAGGGGGTTGTGAGAATACACAAAAATACACAAGCAGTGAGACTGCATCTTTGCATGTGATTTCGTGCTGAATTCTGTAATGTAGAGATAATCTGATACATTCAACTACTTTGAATTCCCTATAATTATTATTACCCTATCATTAATTTAATTCAAATTGGCCATTATAATCGTGATACTCGGTAGTAAATGAATCAAGTTTCTCCTCCAATTTTGAACACGAAAAAAAAATATTTAGAAATAAAAATTAATATAGGTAATAGTTAAGGTACTGAATAAAGAACTTTAAAACTTAGGGCTGTTTAAAATAATTGAAAAATAAATAAAAATCAAACACCCTTTTTTTTGAAAACTTTAAAATTATAAAAAACACATACATGTTTCGGGAGCTAAGCCCATTCTCAATGTGGATAAAAATAGTTATCCACCCAATAGTTATTACCCAAAAAAAGGGTGTTTGATTTTTATTTATTTTTCAATTAAGGTACTGAATTTATTCTGATATGTAGGTTGAAGGCAAATTTGCATCCAACTTACACATAATATACATCTAGTTCGTTTTTAATTAGAATTTTTACAATTTCCACTCATAACGTTAATAAACGGATATAAAAAAATCGCACGAAATACATGAAACACGAATAGATGTACCATGTGCTAACCACCACTCTCACTAGTGGAACTGAAAACTGAGTAATTCTGGCTATGAATGTTAGTTCCATTATTGTGTAGTTTTTTATGTTTATCTAGATTTTGTATTTGATTTGTGTTTTTGAGTTTACATTAAAAAATTAATTAAGAATGAAGTTCTTGTAAAATGTTGCAATTAACGACTCATATGCGGCTATAACAATCTAAGCCCAGACGCCTAGCTGGGTAATGCAAATAATAAACAGGAGACTGATCGTCTATTTCTATGGTTTGTGGACAATGTGGAAGTAGTATTTCAAAATAATAATAGTAGGCCTATATCATTCCACACTATCATAGTTCAGTTTCCAGTTGTGAATATAATAGGAATTGCTAGACCATTGTTTAAAATTGGTTTCATTTGAGCTATTTGGAATTGATGATGGCAAAAAATATTCTTTCAATAGGCCTACTTATTGATAATTGATACTCAAAAAATTGATGAAAATTTCTCTAGTAATCTATGAATATTGGGGGGGCAAAATACACGCATTGCCCCCCCTGAGTGATTATTGAGGGGGCAGAAAGTGCCTTGCCCCCCCAAAGTCGGCGCCACTGTAAAGACCAATAACAATAATTATTTATAAATACAGTTATAATATACCGTAGGCCTAAGGCCGGTATTAGACGGTACCTAATAGTTTCATGGCATAATAAAATAAGATTTCCTATCTCTCATCTCATTTAATATGATTATTGAGTAGGTTACACAGTCATAATAATGGCAAATAATAATATTATCATAATAATAACCAGCCTGGAAACGGTTTGTGATGTCCATTGATGAGCTGTAGAGAATGTGTAACTTAAATGACAAATTATATAAGATATTATGACAAGAGACAAGTGAGTAATGTACGTTATATGTTATCACCTTTGATTTTTCAAAATCGAGTCTCACAAGAATATATTTTCTCATGCTTGTATGATAATTTTGGGAATAATTAGGTACAGTACTATATTTATGTTCTCAGTACAATATGGGCCTATATTTTGATCTATTTCTGGATTATCAATAATCATGTAAGGGAAAAGCACCAGTAGTGGCCTCTGTTTCAGTAGTGGCCACTTGAACGGGTTTTTCTTTAAAATACGGATTTGATGCCTTCAAATGGGTTCTAAACCTGCTAGAGACTTAGCTTATGCTATTTAGCAGCTAAATAGTTCAAGTAGGAGCTTGCAGAGAATCATCAGAAATTTTTGAGAGAAATTAATTGTCGCCATGTCACTCGAATACGTGGTTTCAGTAAGAAGTTCAGTTTTCTCTTAGACGTTTCAGTAAGGCCCGTGTAGAATGGGCCTTATAATCAAAATCGACTTCCACGAAAAGTTTAATAATTCTTTTGTGAATTAAGATATCAGCCATTTGAAGGAATGAGTCAATCAAGAAGGATCTGGACTACGAGTTTAAGATGAGATAAAATGATGGAATGGACTCACAATTCTGCAAAAATTATGTAAAATTCCTTAAACATGGCCACTACTGGTGCTTTTACCTTACGGTGCCGTAAGATAAAATTTCTTATATTGAACCGTTTCAAATATTTTTCAGATCATGCTTTTCATAAAACAACTGAAGCTCTTTCCAATGGTTTTCAGTTTGAATGATTTATTTCTTATCAACTATAATTTCTTTATATCAGTAAGTACAAATCCAACATATTATCATGTAACTTAGGATCCTAACAAAATAATGTACGGTACCGTACCTACATTGATGACAAAAAAGCTCGTTTCAGTTTTAACTGAAATTTTATTACCAGTATCATAACTCAGGAATAAAACAAACCATTAGTAACGTAATCTATTATAGTGTTCCATTTGAGTCAGCTGATGGTTTAAAAGTGAAAGGAAAAAGTTAACCCATAATATATATATGTAAAAGTTGAACTATATTGTTGATAATACACAATACAGGCCAAAATGATATAGACGGAACTATTCTCATTCATCAAGTTCTCAATAATAGGCTAATATATAATTATATATTTATAAAATACCATAGCATTTTTTTGAAAAATCTATAGTTATTGACTCATGCTATATGGTACACCAACTTTTAAGGCCCGTATTACTATAAACTAGCCGGCAGGCTCGCTTCGCTCGCCTTCTCCGCCTAGCCTGGACCCCCGACAGTATCTGCAGTGTTGGTCAGTGAGTCAAACATTCGAATGGATTTGCTTTGACAAAGTTATTGCTTTGATAAAGTGATTGCATATCACTTAACAGGGTTCTCTCGGGTAATTGTTCTGAATTAGTTGTTCTATTACCTCTGCTCAACCTGGGTATATGATTTGAACGTATTTCGTTCAGTAGTTTTGGTGAAATAAACAATAGTGCACATGGGCGTATCCAGGCAGGGGCAGGGGCTGCCCCTCCTACCCCCCTAGAAGTTGACTGATTTTTTTCCAATTCTTGTAGAAAATCAATTTTTATACTTTTTTCTTTAGTTATTCTGTCCGGTGACAAACTTCTAACGTGCCATGGGCGTATGCAGGCAGTGACAGGGGGACATCTAACCCGCCTCCATCCCCTAGAAGTTGACAGATAACATTTTTTATACATTTTTAACCAAGTTGAATTATGAAAATTTTGAAATTTAAGACTTATAGAAGTTATCCTCCATTTGAGTATCCAATAAACCAATTGAATACTGGAGAAGTTCAATGATAATTCCTTATTTTGACTCTCTTAATCAGTCTTTGGATGTCATATTTCAAATAAGAATACTCTTCTCGCTTCCTCTTTTTCACTTCTCCATCATCCTTTATATAAATTGTTACTCTAGAGAATTGAAAAAAAAGCAAAAAACATTCTGAATCTTCCATCTTTATGAAGTTTTATGAGTTTTATAAGTTTTAATCCATGACTGTGGAATTAGAGCTGTGGTATACCGTACATATTCGGAAGAATAGATGAGTTGAAGGAAATTGAAGTAGCTACACGTTTGGAAAAGGCAAATACCGTACTTTTTTCAAGCACTAGGCATGGTCAGCTCATTCTAAGTGGGTTTTCATCAACAAGAGCTACTGTTAAGAGAACATTTAGTACCCTATATAGGGTACAGACATGGCTCAAGAGCTGAATGGTAGACGAAATATTTATTTATTTCATCAAAATAATACAGTAATATTGACTTAATGTTAATGGGTGTCCATCGTGAATTTTTCAATGAAAACAAGGACCAGATATGAAAAAGAGTGAATTAAATGAGTTCTCAGCAAAACCATCAAGAATGGTGTTACCCTACTATAGTTTTACTATATCTATTGAATTTTACTTTGATTGATCTATGAATTTACTGTGGATTTTGTATTTGCTGTAAATTTTCAAAAACGTTCTTTTCTTACAAATAAGTAAGGTAAATGAATAAGGTAAATAAATAAGTGAAAAAATATTTTCCAACTAAAAAAATATATGGACTTGAAAATATTTACCAAGCAAATAATTTTAACAAATTTTATTGGTTATATAATAATTAATAACTTGTTTTCATTTTCCATTTTCATAATAAAATGCAGGGCTCAAATTGTGACGGTAGGCTACGCCATGCCGTCCCAGAACTTCTGAATCTGAGTACTCGCTAATCCTGTAGTAGGCCAAAATCATTAAAATATGGAAAAATAATGGTAATACTACTCAATTAAAAGCTTTAAAATAACTCCAAAAATGAGTTTTGAGGAGTTGGAATTTCATTTTTTTCCGGAGGGGGGGAACCCCCGGACCCCCCTCTCCACCCGATTATCCGCCTTCGAACCAGAACCTTAAATTTTACTAATTAAGCACTGATAAAATATATTATTTTTAACCATTTGAACTGAACAATATTATGGCTTACAGCCTCACCCCCTACCCCCCACACTAGAGAGAGGGAAAAGGGGCAATTTTCTTAAATTTAAAGAAAATTTCTTAATTTTCAAGAAAATTCAATTTTCTTAAATTTTTTTAAACTTAAGAAACTGGCTTGCCAAACTTTGAAACTTGATCTTCCAAATTAGTTCATTTATAATCTTGCTGAACCATTGAATATGCAGTAGGCCTCCCTAATGATTGGTCGTATCAAGGCAGAAGATATGCAACCCGCAATACATCTACCACTTTGAAAAACTTATTACTGGCGTAATCTTGAACGGATTTCAAAAATATTTCAACACAATATTTCTAGACCTTATCTGAACCTGCCCAACAAATATCAACATTTCCTACCGATTGGTTCTCGAAAAAATGAAGAAAACGCCGAAAAACTATAGAAAAAATAAAATATTTGGCGTATCCTTGGGGAGTTTTAGAAATCCGTCCTTAGTACGCGTCTAACGGTCCAACTGAACATGACTGCCAAATTTGAACGCATTCGGTTAGGGAGATTTTTAGTTCTGCTGATGAGTGAATGAGTGCCATTTCGCTTTTATAAATAGGATAGATATATATGATACCTACTAGTAATTAAACACTTTTAAGCACCAGAAGTTAGTTGGAGATTCGTCTGCTGCGCTCTCTATGTGAATTCTATAAAAAACTAATCAGGGGCCTTCATTACTTGTTTACATGAAAAATTCTAATTATCATTTGTTACTGGGTAAATAATTAATTTAGGCTATGTCTTAAATCATCTTAGAGAGGAGCGCCGAGAATAAAGCGAGGATTTCATACTAAATCATCAACAGTTTCAAATGAAATGAGAAAAAAATTTGATTTAAAAGTAATTTTTCTACTAGAAAATTAGAATAATGCTCTAATTACGTTTAAAAAGTATCACATTTTATTATAAACAAAAATAGATTGATTGAATAATCCTTAATTAAGAATTCCGATTTGGTTTAAACTGCTGTTAATGATAATTATGTGCACACGTCAAACTTACATGAATTCTTAATTTTTTCAGGTATTGACAACAACATTAACATACATTCTGTTGTTGAAACAGCTTATTCCAACAGATGTGCCTGAGTGGCAGAAAGGGTGAGTATTTAGTCTGTTCAAGCAAAGAAGAGCCTCTGGCAAGATTGGAAAATGACTCCAGCTTAATCAATATTTGTTCAAGAATTATAAATGTGCTCTTAATAGTAGGCTAGATTCTACGAGGTTCAACGTCTCAAAGCCGAAAATATCAAAGTTATGAATAGATTGGACAGGTACGAGGATCGTTCGCGCCGAAATAATTTGATTTTTCAAGGTTTGAATTTCAAAAGTAACGAGGACTGTTGTGAAAAAGTTAAATACTTTTGTGAGAATATACTGAAGTGTGATAATTAAGTACAGGTAAATAGAGCACACATCCTGGGCAAGAAAAGAGACAACGCGCTGATAATTGCACATATTGTCCTCAACACATTAATTCTATAATGGACAAAACAAAAAACCTGAAGGGAACAGGATTTGTGGTGCATGAGGACTATTCACGTGCAACGAGAATGCAGCGTAATAGACTTTTTCTGCTTAAAAAAGAGGTGATGAAGATCACTACGCGCGAACTTCTACACTAAAGGGCGATCAACTTATTATCGATGGACAGTTTTTCACATGGAGAGAAGAAGAGAGTCTACGATGTGGAGATGAATGCGGTGTCGTGAGATTGAATAATATCCTGGATAGAGACTGTTCAGACATGGTGAAAAATATCCAAGAGAAGGATGAACAATCAAATTATGTGCAATTCAATGAACAATCTAATGAATAGGATAAGGTCGTCTGCCAAGTACAAGAATTAGTCGGGTTGTGTATTGGGTTATAATGTGACGGGACTTAGCAGCAAGGTGAGTTGAAACTATTTTATTAATTTCGTGAAAGGGTATGACATAATCGTATTTTGTGAAACTTTTGTTGAGGAGAAAGATTATAGTAGATTAGAAACTTATTTCTCAGAATACAGCATATTATGGTTGCCAGCAAGTAGGACATCAGAATTTGGTAGGGCTAAGGGAGGTATAATGTTGGCTTTTAGATCGATTTTCAAGGAGAATGAAATTTGTAAATTTACTCATTTTGATGAAAGTTCAGTGATAACATTAAAATATGATAGCTCAAACAAAATGCATATATTGCCTGTCTATCTGACCCCAGGAGAGAGTTGGAGAGACGATTTCAATAAGATTAATAAATTCATGGAAAGCAGAGAGATAGGTGAGCAATTGATGCTGATAGGCGACTTTAACGGGCGCATAGCAAATGCACAAGTAATACCTGATAATGAGTAATACCTGATATGAGGAGATAATGCAAAGAGATTGGGTTATCAATGCTAGCCGAAACTCGAAGGATGAAATTTTTAATACAAATGGTCGAAGAGTGATGAATATGTGTGAAGAATTCAATTTATGTGTTTTAAATGGAAGGTTAACGGGTGACAAGAAGGAAGAATTTACATATGTAGCAAGTGTTGGATGTTCTGTTATAGATTTTTGCTGTGTGACGATGAGTGCACTGGCAGTTGTAAGTAGTTTTGAAGTCCTCGCCGAAAGATTTTCAGACCATATGCCGATAGAAGTTAAATTGAAATGTGGATTTACAGAAACAGAAAGAGAAAGCCTTACGCTAGTGCCCAAGTTAATTTGGTCGAAGGTGGATGTTACGAAATACCGTAATAAGTTATCACAGAACAGCTGTGGCATTATCTTACCCTTGGATAGTAATCAGGCTGCAGAAAAGATTATCAACATTGTTGAAGTGGCGGCTGGTAACAATGCACTGTTTTATAAGAGAGATGATAAGCGTGGGAAACAGAAATGGTTTGACTGGGAGTGCGATAAGGCGAGAAAAAAGAGCTTTGCATACCTGAGACTTTTTAGAAAATTTAATACTCAACAAGCAAAACAAATGTACTTAGAAGAGAATAGAAAGTACTCACAGATTTGTAAAGAGAAAATGGCCTTATATTTTAAAAAGATTAGAGAGAGTCTAGAGAGTGTACGTGATTCAAAACAGTTTTGGACATCGGTAAAATCATTTAGAAAATCATCTTTTGCATGTTCAGGTCAGATTACTGTGGAGAATTGGGTGAAACATTTTAAAAAGTTACTCACTGTTGAAGTTGAAGCGAAAAAATTACAATATGCTCCACCTCTCATAGAAGATTAAAACCTAGATGCTAGAATAACAAATGAGAGCTTGTTCTTAGTAAGGCAAAAATTAATAAAGCACCTGGCACCGAGGGCATACCAGCCGAATTTTTCAAGGCAGCACCGAATGAATTTTTGAATGTATTGCTTGAGTTTTATAATTACATAATTGATACAGGAATGGTACATGACAATTTTTGAGAAGCAGTTATTTTCCCAATACACAAAAAAGGCGATAAGAACGAGGCTACAAATTACAGGTGAATACAGTTTATCAATTCATTATCAAAGATTTTTTCAGGTGTCCTTCTGAATAGATTTTCCTTCTGAAACAATTGGGTAGAATTTCATGGGGTGATAAATGAAGAGCAGGCAGGTTTCAGGAAGGGGTACAGCACAATAGACCACATATTCAATTTATATAGTATTATCAGTTTGAAGTTGAAGAGAGGGAAAAATAAAGTGTATTGTCTATATGTGAATTACAAGGCCGCCTTCGATAATGTAGATCGTCACGCATTAATTTATAAGTTACACCAGATAGGGCTATCTGCCAAATTTGTGAATATCATTGAGAAATTATATAGGAATACACGTGCATTCGTATGGAGCAAAAATAGCCAGGAAAAAGACGATGGTATGAGTGAAGCATTCAATACAAATTACGGATTAAAACAAGGATGCTTACTCTCCCCAATATTGTTCACTCTCTTTATTAACGACATTTTTGATAGTATGGAGGAAGGAATATGGATAGATGAGTTGAATATTAAAGGCCTTTTGTATGCGGATGACTTGATTTTGACTGCATCCACACAGAAAGCATTACAAAGAATGATTATATGTCTGAAAAATTATTGCAAGAAATGGGGACTTGGAATAAATTATGATAAGACAAAAATAATGGTGTTCAGAAAGGGAGGGCGATTAGCGAGTCATGAGAGGTGGTACTGGGGACGAGAGCAAATAGGCATAGTTAAGAACTACAAATATTTGGGCGTTACATTCACCTCCCGAATGACATTCAGTGAGCATGTGAGAGAGCGTGTGGCGGTGGCGAAGTTCGCTGTGAATCATGTGTGGAATTTTTTTGTGACACAGAATGAAGTAAGAGAGGAGAGTAAGTGGATAATGTTTGATGCAGTTATAAAAGCTCTTGTCAGTTATGGAGGACAAGTGTGGGGTTACAATAATTTCGAAGATGTAGAACGACTTCATAGATCCTTTATCAAGAAATTGTTCTCTCTTCCGCAATCAACACCTAATCAAATTATCTATCTGGAGACGAATACGTGCAATCTATGTCACTACTTGTACGAGCTTCATTACAGCTATACCCTGAAAATATTTTCGCTGCAGCCAAATAGATTGCCAAGAAAACTTGCGCAAAAAATGATTGAAAAGAAAGGTAGGGTGGAACAGGATTTGGAAGGCGCTGGCAGAAAGATATGGGATAGAATTGCCGGAATGGGAGGAAGGCGTGCAGGATGTATGGAGACAGAGATTGAAGAGTATTAATGAATTAATGAAGGAGGAATGTAAAGAGAAGTGGATTGCACGTGCGAGACAATCCAGATTACATCAGCTTTACTCTCGTTTGAATCCACTGACCGATCTCAATAATTATTTGAAAACAAATTTCACCCGAAAAGAAAAATCTATCATATTTAGATCGAGAGGAGGACTATGATATTTGAACAAGAGTGTAGGACGGGAGGGAACCCAAACTATATGCACGCTATGCAACATGAGGGAAGAAGAAGATATACAGCATTTTATAGGGAGGTGTCCTGTATTGGGGGAGATGAGGAGGGCATATTTGGGTGATAGATATTTAACTGAGGATAGGATAGTGGATTTATTGAGTGGATCGTGATTGCAGGGCACTGATAGGATTTGTTAAAACTGCATGGGAATATAGAAAATGTTTAATAGGATAGTATAACACATGATCGCTTCTGATTCCTGATATTGTTCTCGTAAAATTTCTCTTTACTTTTTCTTCTATTTTGTGAAAATTAATACTAACCAAATAACTCAACTTGGCAGACGTCCAATTGGTCATGTCAAAAATATATATTATGTAAAATCTATTTATTGTGAATTTCTGAATATTTTTGTAGTTCAATAAAATATATTTCTATTCTATTCGTTGGTTGGTGGGTCAAATGGTTTTGATGCAGATGGCTTTTCTCAGGATTATGTTGACCGATTCACTGGGAAATTGATGAGAATTGTCAACAGTTATAAAAATGCAAATCTTATTCTCACAGCTATTCCTTACCGATATGACCTGAAGGAGGACTCAATGATTAATGTTACAATCAAAAGGGTGAATCGAGTAATCCGTAATATCCCACTTTCTTTTCCTGATTACTCAATAAATATTGTGAATTTGTGGACTTACTTCAGGTCTCTACATACTGTTCATGGTTTGCATCTGAATAAAAAAGGGAAATTAAGGTTAGTTGGAGAGTTGCTTGGTATCATCAACAGTTATTCTGTTACTCCTGCTGACATTGATCGATTGCAGCCACATTCTGAGTTGTCTAAGCTTTCCTGCATGGATCGTGGAGTGCAACTTGATCGATCTCAGTCATTTTCATGTGGAGAGGCCATCTGTGATGCAGGTGATTTTTTGGAGGTGAGCACTCATCGTTTGGGAATAGTCTGACAGGTGATGGAGTGAAGCGGTGTGATGAGTCTATTGAGAAGGAGCAGTGGATAGCTTTCTTGTTCCTGAATATACAGGGAGTCTCCAATAAATATGTTCTGCTGGAGGATTTTTGTGTGAGAAGTGATTGTTTTGACTTTGCCTGTGTATCTGAACACTGGCTTGATAAATCTGCCAAAGATATTATTCCCGGGTTTAAATTGGCGGCATTCTATGCTAGAGAGGAAAGAGCCCATGGGGGTACTTTGATTTTATGTGCTGATCATATAGTTTTTCAACCAGTTGACCTTTCTCAATTCTGTGTTGAGAGGCTCATGGAGGCATGTGCAGTGCGAGTGCAGTCCCATAAACTTATTATTGTCTCTCTGTACCATACTCCTGATGGTAATCCTAATTTGTTTTTGGAAAAGTTGGAAGAGATTCTTTGCTATCTTAATAAGTGGTGTAAGTATAGGATTGTCCTTGGAGATGACTTGAATGCCCACTTCGACATCTTGAGGGATCAAAAGACTACTAGAGATTTCATCAACTTACTTCAATTTAATTTGATTTCTACTGTTGTAACTTTAAACCCACTCGTAATCTGGCTTGTCTTGATAATGTCTTCTCTAATGCTAATTTCAGTGATGTTAAATCCAAGGTTCTTCCTTGCATTTTTTCGGATCATGATGCGGTAAAATTTGAGTTGAGAAATGTATTGGATGGATCTGATGTCAGTCACGATGTGGACAGTTCAGTGAAAACTTTCAGATGTCTTTCAGCAGAGAATATTGAACATTTCAAATGCTGTTTATCTCGGATTGACTGGAGTTTGGGGTTGAATTTGGTGGACTGTGATGTTGGCTCCACTCCTTGCTCTCCAGCGGCTACAGTTTTCCAAACATTTTTTAATACTTTGATGAACCATTTTGATTTAGTATGCCCAAAAAAGTATACAAAAAAGGGTAAAATCAGTTGTAAGACGAAGAATCTGAACAAACCTTGGTTTAGTAGGGAGTTAGTTTCACGGCGTTCAAAGGTAATGGCAGCCTATGATTCTTATAAAGTGTTGGGGACTGTTTTTGCAAAGTCTGAGTATGAAATATTGAGAGGGAGGTACAAGGAGACAATAAGAATGGAAAAATTGAACCACAATGGCCGGGTCATTGACAGCTCATCTAATAAGTGTAAAGCAGCTTGGACAATTATTAATAAAATGAGGCCTGGGAAAAGTAAACAAAGCATTACCCCAATTCATCCTGATACTTTTGCACAGTTTTTTTAGTAAATATGTTGAGGATATAAGAAAGGGGATAAAGCAGAATTCCATCCTATTTAGGGGGTTGCTGAGGAGCTGTCCTGTCTCTGCTAAAAATTTTCATTGGAGGCTAATCATACAGGATGATGTGTGCAGAGTGATTAAGAATCTTAAACCTTCAAGATCTAGGGATTTGTATGGTTTCTCTAACTCTCTAATGAAAGAAATCAGTGATTTGGTTGCAGAGCCTTTGGCTTTATGCTTTAATGCCTGTTTAAGAGATGGTGTTTTTCCTGATTTTCTCAAGATTGCCCGTGTGTGTCCAATTTTCAAGAAGGGGAATAGAAAGGATCCAGCAGATCGACCTATATCGCTTATCCCTGTTCTGGCCAAGGTGTTTGAGAGTTTGGTGGCAGAGCAGTTGAGTTCATTTTTTGAGAGCTCTGGTATCTTCACGCGCTCTCAATATGGTTTTCGGAAGGGAAGGTCCACAGTTGAAGCCATTGACGCACTAGTAACTGACATACTCAATGCATTTGAGAAAAGGGAGTTTGCATGGCAAACCTTCTGTGACCTAAGTCGTGCATTCAACTGTGTTGATCACAAAATATTAATTGAAAAACTTAATTTCTATGGTGTTAAGGGTTCAGTTCTAAATTTCATTGGCTCCTACCTTAGTAACAGAAAACAGACTGTTGAAGTTGATTGTAGATGGTCCCCTGTGGTGAATGTTGAATGTGGAGTGCCTTAGGGCTCCATAATGGGACCCCTGCTATTTTTGATAGCCATAAATGACCTACTCAATAATGTAGACAGCAACACTTACATATATGCAGATGACACAATTCTGATTGATTCTGATTCTGATGTGTTGGCTGTTGGTGAGAGAGCTAGAAATTCAACAAAACAGGCTTCAGACTGGTTCTCAGCAAATGGCTTTCTTTTGAACCAATCCAAGAGTCAGATGGTTGTCTTCAGTTTAAGACCTTACAGTGGAGACTCCTTGGTGACCAATAAGGCCAAGTTTCTGGGTCTGATTGTGGATAGGGATTTATCATGGGCTCCTCATATTGATGCAGTTCTGGATAGGCTGTCTTGAGTCAACTTTCTATTGTTGCGTTTAATGTGGTGTACCATTTGAATAGATAAAATCCACATATTTTGCACTGTTCCAGTCAGTTATGAGTTATGGTTTAATGTTCTGGGGCATTGCAACCAAGACTGGAGAGGTGCTGATAATGCAAAAGAGAGCAATAAGAATTATGAGTAGAGCTGGAAGAATTGCTCACTGTAAGCCACTTTTTCTCGAGCTTAGAATTCTGACAATTGTAAATCTCTACATCTACAATAGCCTAGTTCACACTTATAAAGGGAAGCATAAACATCAGCACAGAATCAACATACATGGACTCAATACCAGACGTGGACATGACATCAACGTTCCCTTCGTTTGACTTGAAAAACTGAGATCCAGTCATTTGATTATGAGTATACGACTGTTCAATAAATTACCCCTCAAGGTCAGGAACTTGAGCCTCAGAGAGTTCAAATGTGTAATGTATGGGTGGCTATGCAGTAATCCTTTTTATGAGGTCGATGAGTTTCTACAGATGTCAGAACCCAACATAGAAATGAATTCCAAACTTTAAAAAAACAATAAAACATCTCAATTTTTGACGTGATCTTATGCATCAATATGCCTATGGATCTAGAAATATATTCTATTCTCTTTGCCAGCTGATTTAGATAATTCAAACCTCTTATGGAAGATTTTTTGGTGGATGTTTTGTTATTTCTTTCACCTTCAACAAAACAATATTATTTTAAAAATATTGGTTTTATTGGATTCAAAGAACGTACAGTAATGAGATTAATTTCTTGCATATTTAAACTTTAGATTAGGTTATATACTTGAATTTGTAGTAGTGTGTAGGTAGTTGAATGAGTTTGAAAGTCCCGGCTTGAACTGAGCAATCAAAATAATAATAACAAAAATATCATTATGAAAGATTATGTTCAATCAACTATATAATTCTATCAAGTGATATTGATAATGATAGTTCTTATGTTAGAAGGATGTAAATTTTGCCGAACAACTATTAAAACATCAATATTTCTAAGGCCACTCAAAAATTCGATATTGAAGTTTCGATTCAAACCAATATCGATTACAAGTTTCTATATGTTCCTGTCAATTACGACCGCTTGTGAGCTGGTCGGATCATGACGTCAGAACCTCGGAGGAGGAGCTTAGGTCCAAACACTCAGTGGACGGAGTATACATGTATTTGCTTGGTTTGTTCAATTTAGTAAAATTTATAAGAACGAAAAAACTGTCCTATAAAACGTTTCGTGTGAAACGTGGCTTAAGCATATTATAGACGGGGAAAGTAGAGACGGAAAGTAACTTGCAGAAAGTACTTGCCACTTCAACTTTCCACTCACTTTACCTGTCTGAAGGAGTACTTTCCACTTCAGCGGAAAGTATGGAGGGTGTCTAGCAATTTGCATGAATGAAATTCAAGACTTTTTCCCGACTTTTTTCAAGACAAAGTTGGAGTTTCTCAATAAGTTTTTAAACGTTGCAACTCGTTATATAGCCTATGAATCTATCATCTAATGATTTTATGTCTAAAAAATACCACCCTATGTCTTAAAATAGGGTATATTTTAATATATAAAAAAAACATACGAATAACATTTTTATGTTTATATAGAATGTTTCAGGAGGAATGTGCAATACTTCTCAGGCTGTTTCCTCACACCAAGTGGACAAAAAAGTATCATGGGTCCAACGCTTTTTTACCGAGATAACAATGGCAAAAAATTGAGATTTTTAAAAAAATATTTTTTTTATAATATTTTTCCAATTTTCAAGAGGTTTTACTGAGGTTCTAACATAAGCTATTCCTATGTAAAATTAGCTAAAGTTCAGCTGAAGTTTCTAACTTTAACGTTTACTAAGATAATTGAAAAAATATGTTAAAAACGCAATTTTTCAACAATAAGGGTTACAACTGGATAAGGAATTATAAATTTGTATTTTTTATAAATGGAAGTTGAAGAGAGTCGGATTCTAAAGAAAAATTTAAATGGCAGCGATTGTGTAAATCTTACCCAAATCTCAGAAATAGCAATCAAAAATCGCAAAATCGCTACTAAACACAAAATTATGACTTGTGCTGTTTTGTCAATTTTGCGATTTTTGATCGCTATTTCTGAGATTTGGGTAAGATTTACACAATCGCTGTCATTTAACTTTTTCTTTAGAATCCGACTATCTTCAATTTTCATTAATAAAAAAAACAAATTTATAATTCCTTATCCAGTTATAACACTTATTGTTGAAAAATTGCGTTTTTAGCATATTTTTCACATTATCTTAATAACCGATAAAGTTACAAACTTCAAAATGGTTTCATTGGATTCCTCAGCTAATTTTACATAGGAATTGCTTATTTTAGAACCTCAGTATAAAGCCTCTAGAAAATTAGAAAAATTAATATTTTTTGAAAAATCTCATTTTCCGCCATTGTTATCTCGGTCCCATGATACTTTTTTGTCCACTTGGTGTGAGGAATCAGCCTGAGAAGTATTACACATTCCTCCTGAAACACCCTGTATAGTACGGTGCAATTAGACTCGAACCTCAACATCCAAAGAGAAATGACGATTTCACGCCAACTTGTTCTATAGGCTACAAAAATTATGTCTCAAGTGTCAAATTGAAGAGAAATGAATTTTGCCGAGAGGGATTTTGAAATTCGGATACAAGTGTTTTCATTTCGGAGTTACAAACTTTCAAAGTAACGGAATAATTCCTGTGAAAAAATTATGGAGTTAAAAAATGTAACTTGTAAACGGTTGACGATACAGAGTTGTAATTGGTCTCTATCTCTTCCAAATTTTATTCTCTAGAAAACCCATTCATGAAACTTTTTCGTCCGACGCTTGGTTTGGCACCAATTCACGAAAAACCGAACTTTTGCACCTTTCAACCCCCACCCCCCTCACCACCAAAACCCGCCGCTCAACAAAAGGGTGTAACTTTTTACCAAACAATAAGGGGGTTGTAACTTATAGAACAAGTTTGCGTAGGAATCGTTCTTTCTCTTTGGATGTTGTTGATAAGCCTACTTTTTTTTACTAATCACACCGTGCACAGTACTAATATGATTTAGCACTAGCTAGGGAAATATCGAAGAAACAAAGTGGAAACACTGAACCGTCCCCTCCCCACTACGTTCGCTCTAGTGTCTGGCCATCAATGTCAAAAATATCGGATATCGGTTCATTTACAAAATATTGATGTTTGATACCAAACACTAGTTCAGGCCCGCCCAATATAGTAAGGGGACAAGTGTTACAAAAAAGGCGTCGCGTGAGCCTATCGAGTAAAGAACTTTAGAAGTGGTATCAATCTCTTCGTTTTGACCTGGAGAAAAAGAATATCGGTGGTCATAAGCTCTCCGAGGGTTGCGTCACCTGTAATCCAAGATGGCGTCCGAGAAGTTCAGAGTTTCACTGTTTCGGCCATAACTCAGCCATTTTTTAAGATATCCTTTCAATTTTTCTCTCAAATTGTTTTTCGTTATATTGTTAACCATTTGATATTTCTTGGTGAAATTTAAAGTTTTCTTCTCTCAAAATGTTCTTCATGAACAGTTCTACGATATTTATACAAGAGAAATGTGTTCAAGACCCATAATAGATAAGTTCAGATTGTTTTAAAGATGAGAAAAATTCTATAACATGCCAAATCTTAAGTTAACTCTAATAAATTCATTGTCCAACTAGAAAAATCAAATGTGAGAAATGCATTGAATAGAGAAATGTTTCAGCTTTCTGATGATATATTTAGAAAGCTTGTTGGTACGCTAATGATGTATAGAGCTTCAGCAATAATGGTTAACAATATAACAAGAATCGGCATTTAATGGTCGCCATCTTGTTTTCTCGAGATGGCAAGCATTTTTTAGTTCATAATTATAGATATTCTGAATATAAAGGAAGAAAGAAAGAGATTGATAACATTTTCAAGTCTCTAACATCAAGAAGACATGAAGGAAAATAGTTTTTATATAACATGTTAGTTGCCTTACCCCGCGCAAGCCCCTCTTTGGGTCTCGCTGTACCCTTCATCGAGGCAGCAAAAGCGTTCATAATCACATAATTGTGGAGCTAAAAAATAGATCTACAACTTATAGATTCAACATTTTTGTCTATCTGATGCATGAAAAAAACTAGACAGAAAAACGAAAATTCTCAAAGTGAATTTGATCATTTTCCATATTAGGAAATTTATAACTTATTAATAACTTATTATAACTTATATAATATGTTTTGGGAGATATGTTTTGTATAGCACCTCTAGAAAATTTTATAAGGAACAATTTGAGAGAAAAATATTGAAAGGATATATTAAAAAATGGCTGAGGTATGGCCGAAACAGTGAAACTCTGAATTCTCGGACGCCATCTTGAATTACAGGTGACGTACTCCTCGGAGAGCTTATGACCACCGATATTCTTTTTCTCCAGGTCAAAACGAAGAGATTGATACCACTTCCAAAGTTCTTTACTCAAAACGCCCACGGAATGACACTTGCTCCTGTACTAATATGAAAATAACTCAATATGGAAAAAAATGAACAAATTTTATAATCTATGAATTTTCCCGACTTGACTTCAAATTCAGACTAATTCCCGACTTTTCCCGACCATATCTCATTTCCAGACTAATTCCCGACTTTCCCGACTGCTAGACACCCTGAGTATGACTTGCCGGAAAGTAAAAACAAACCTGTTTGTTTTTACTTGTCACTGCACGGAAAGTAGCGGGTCACGTGGGTGGTCACGTGACCACTAGCGGCCAGTACTTTCCCGTACTTCCTGTCAAAACATGCACTTTCCCTCAGTTTCGTTCTGCTAGTGGTTTATACAGTATGGTAGGGCGTACGCCTTATTATTGTGATTAACATTACATTGAAACTACTGATAATACATTTGTAAGGTAATAGCAAAGGTATTAATCTACTTCATCTTCTTTGGTCAATATTGGATCAAACATTATAAATTTCGTTACAAATTTTAGGAAACATTTTGATCTACAATTTCGGACCAAATTTATAATTGTTGAACCAATATTGACCCCGCTGGAGTCATTTTTCCATCTTGCCAGAATGTCTTCTTTACTTGGACAGACTATACAAGAGCTTAATTTGTGAAAATAGAAGTTTATATAGTAGAAAAAGACTGTATTCCAATTTTAATTTAGTGAATCACTTACTTTTTTGGCATAGTGGAGTAGAATGCATTTCACTCCTGAAGAGGAGCTTCATCAGCCTCTAACTTAAATTTATTTCATTTTTATTCACTAAATTTAAATTGAAATATAGTCGTTTTCTACTATATAGAGTGTTAATAAGTATTTCGTCATGGAAAGCAACATCAATAATCAAAAATAGAAGGTTTTGTTACAAAGGGAAAAAAGCATAACAGGAGGTCCTCCCCCAAGAAAAAATGAATGTAAACATATTAAAACTCGTTTTAGAGTGATTTTGAAGCTTTTAGTTGTGTATTTTTACCATAATTTCAATAAAAAATTTAATTCATTCACTCCCATCCCTCTCCTTCTGAGACGAGATACCCGTAGGCCTACTGAGTACTGGTGCATATTGTCAGGAATTGAGCCCTGGACATAACTGATTAGAATTTAGTTTTTATATTGTTCTAAAGAGATAGGAAAAAACTATTTTTCTATTAAAAGCTAATTGCAATTCTTCACTGAAAATCACTATTTACCGTAGGCCTACTTTAATTACTTTATTGGAAGCTTCACAATATTTTCCATCACAATCCGACATGATGCTCACTCATGATCTCACAACAGACTATAGTCTATCCAAGCAAAGAAGACATTCTGGCTCAATGAGAGAATGACTCTAGCTCGGTAAATATTGTTTCAAAAATTATACATTTGGTCTTAAGTTGTAGGAAAGAATCTTCTCTGCAATTTGAAACCACATTTATAATTTTTAAACCAATATTGACCGAGCTGGAGTTATTTTCCCATCTTGCCAGAATGTCTTCATTGCTATGACAGACTACAGTCTACTTTCGGCAAGTAGAACCTGGCCTACTTGCAGAAAGTACTTTCCCTGTGTATTGGAAATTTGGTGGAAAGTAACGCCATGGAAATTACTTTCCGCAAGTTACTTTCCGGCTCTACTTTCCCCGTCTATAACATGCTTTATATTACGAATATTTTTGTCTATATTGAAGTATGAATTTTGAGGTTTGATCCATGGGAAGATTAAAAAGAGCGCCAGTTTTTATATATAAAATTAAGAGGGTTATTAAATCGAAAAATTGAAAATAAATACATCAAAATGCTCATCTAGACTTTACGATTTCATCTATTTGGAAAATTATTTCGTGGATGTGTCTTTCGCGGCACACACCAACTCTGTCCATAAAATTCACTATTATTTCAATAAAAGTTTCCATTTTTATCTCTCTGATAACCGGTCGAATTGACCACCAAGGCCGTGTGACGTGACGCCTTGTGACTCCCATCTTTGAGATCATCTGAAGTAATATTGGTGTAGCCTATGTTAATAAACTCCGAAACAGCAATGGCTCATTAGAAGGAGGAAATTAGACGAGTTATCGCCAAAATGGAAGTGGAAACCTGTCGTGCAATAATAGTGAATAACATGAACGGAAAAAATGCTTGCCAGCACATATTGGAAGAGTACACATGCTGGCATCATTTTTCATACATTAGAACGGAAAGTCTTATGAACATTTTGATGTATTATAAATAGCCCTCTTAATTTGATTTATTGAATTGGTGCTCTTTTTAATCACTCTATTATTAAAAATAATATCAAACAAATGGTGTCTCACCATTTGAACCCAAGTGACGTATTTTTTCCACCACAGAAGAGCCCTCACTCTTGGTCCAAACGACGATACAAAGTAATACGAGTACATGAAAGAATGCACCAGTAAATTCAATGCTCCCAATACAACGAACTGCTCTTCTGTAACATAAAAAATTATTGATCAATTATATTAATAATTTATCGCTTCATAACAGAGTTGAGCTACATGAGAAATAGAATAAGAATAAGAATTATTTTATCACCACAGTGCACATGAGCAATGCTATCGGAAACTTCAAATAAATAATATAAATAATAAAAAACCACACTGTACCAGAGTACAGGATAGTCTATTCTGAAACGATACAAAATTATTATTTCAATATGAAAATTAAATCAAATTCATCTAGGTAGGTAGGTAGTTACCACAAAAAAACAGAACAACAATAAAAAAGCATTCCAGCTAAGAATTTCAATACCGTAGAAGTCCGGTTATCCGAGCCGCCGGATTGACCGAGCCAAATTTTTAAGAGCATAACAAATTTTCCCAAACAAGATTTGGACTATTTTTCCGATAAACAACTACAATTGTAAACAAATTACAATCACGAAAGTAGTTGTAAGTGATGTTTATTATTTTATTCAATTACAAACTATTTTCACTGTATCAATAAATATTGTGTTATTCAGATTTAATGCGGTCTATCATCAATTCAAACCTCTTTTCTTCACCTCCGCGTTAACCAAGTTTTCCGTTATCCGAGCTGGTCCCGGTCCCGTTTAGCTCAGATAATCGGACTTCTACTGCATTATTCTTTCAAGATATCAAGTTCGGTAACATACAATAAAAAATACATTGAGAAAACGAAAAAAATTGTGAATCATGCAAATGAAGTAATAAATTCCTATTTTTATTCAATTATGAAACCCTTCAACAATATGCAAACAAGATTCTTTGAGAAATCCAAAATGAAAGAAACTCTTTTCAATACCGTACCGTATTCAGCAATATAATTAAGATGATAAATTCAGCAAAATCATCATGAGGATATAGTATATTGAAGAAGAATATGTGTCACAATAGAATAGAGGAAGCACTTTTATTGATACGTCTTGTGTGATATTTTGAAGTAAATAAATAAATAATGATACAAGATCTTAAATTGCTATCGTTCTATTTTATACATGTATTATTAATATTAACATCTTGAAAGTAAATGCGGGCCTAATCTATTATACTGCGTACGGACCGCTTACGTTGCCTATGCAAAATATCGTTCACCCAATAATATCAACATGATTTGAATTTTGGATGAAAATATCATGTGGTAAAATATTGTAATATAGTTTATTAATTTTGTAGACTATGGTCTAATAATACTATCGTAGTAAATAAAGTGTTCATTATTCGACAGGATATTATTGTAAGTACTTACCTCTCATGTACTTGAACCAAAACCATGTTAGGAATACCATTGAAGCATGATGATAGACATGCAAGAATGAAGCATTATTTTGTTTCTTTCTCAATACAATGAATATCTGAAAAAGGAGGTATAGGTAACTGATTTGAGATCGACTTACAAGAGTAGGCCTATAGTTTGTCCAAGTAAACAAGAAATTTTGGCAAGATGCGAAATGAGTCCTATATTTCGGTCAATATTTATAAATATTATCACAAATTGTAGATCAAAATGCTTCCTACAATTTGAGACCAAATTGATCATTTTTGAAGCAAAATTGACCGAGCTGGAGTCATTTTTCCATCTTGCCAGAATGTCTTCTTTGCTTGGACATACTATAATAATCACAGATTAGCCTAACACAGTAAAAAAAATTTCCGCTTTAAAATTTCTATATCAGTTCATAAAATAATGTATGTCAAATAATAATAAAATATCTGGTACCGAGCTCCGCTCTGAAGCTACGGCTGTACTGTTGAATTACATGAATGAGATATTGTGAAAAAATTGAAAATTGATCACCTCTCATAGTTTTTTCACATGGACATTCCATTCACTCCCGCTAGATAGCGTTGGTTAGCTAACGATAACAGCCGTAGAACAGAACTTGAGACTATTCCTGAAGGAATATTTAACCTGCCAGAGAGTTTTCCCGGACATGAGACCTGGTGCAATCTTATTTTTCCATCACGGTTATATTACACTAGCCGGCAGGCTCGCTTCGCTCGCCTTCTCCGGCTAGCCAGAGATCCGGCTGGACCCCCGACAGTATCATCAGTGACAGTGAGTAAGGGCAAATAATCACATTTCATTGGAATATTTCAAAGATATAATCTCTCTATATAAAAGCGAAATGGCACTGATTCATTCATTACCAGAACTAAAAATCCACTGAGCTAAAGAGTAACTGAAAATATTATAGTAGAATAACTAAGAATATTTGTATTATAGCTCAATGTAAAAATCCACTGAACCGAATGCGTTCAAATTTGGCAGGCATGTTCAGTTGGACGTATAGATGCGCAGTAAGAAAGAGTTTTTGGAACTTCATAAGGATACGCCAAATAACGGGTGATCGTAAAGTTGCGCAACCCAATTTTTGAAGCCTTGTAGAAAAGACAGATAAATTTGTAAAGTATGATTTGGGTGTGAGAATTTTTCATTCAGTAGTACAGCAGGTGACAGCACTGCTACATCACGCCACCGGGCGACAGTTAGCCAGAAATCAGTTTGTTTGTTCCGTTCGAACCGCAATGTCTTTTAAGCAAGAAAAAAGTGTTTCTACCTTTTTGAGTTACTGTGAATCTAAATCCTACGCAAAGTGTAAAGAACCTTTCTCCAATGCCTTTCCAGATGCTAAAGTACCAAACAAATCGTTTGTTTCGTCGTTTTTGGGATACAGATAGCGTGAATGACCGTACCGGCCGACCAATAAGTGTTTTGACTGATGACAGTCTGCTGACGATAAGTGTAATTTGTTTCGTTCTTCAAAAAAGTCTGTTCGAAAACTTTCTACCCAGACTGGACTGTATTAGAGGAGTTTGCATAAAGCCACTATGATAAGTAGTCATTAAAATTACATATCTACCGGATTAACGTAACGCATCAACTCCAAGGGCCAGACAAGGAGAAACGGTTGCGGTATTGTCATTGGTTTACAATTTTCATTCGAAATGACAAATCTGTTCTGGACAAAGTTTTTTCAGCGATGAAACTTTGTTTCATCTAAGTGGATATTTTAATAGTCAGAATTTCAGGGTATGGTCTGCAGAGAATCCACATGAATTCCATGAAGTCATTACATTCTCACAAAATTGGGGTGTGGTGTGGTGTATCTCATCGGAGAACTTTCGGGCTTATCTTTTCAACGGAGACAATCACAGCAGAACGTTATCAAGAAATAAACACTTGTATCATGAACTTTGAAAGAAAAATCAATAATAACTTACATCACAGCTTTCTAAGACTGTTTTTATTTTGGGTTGCACGACTTTACGATCACTCTGTATTTGAGTTTTTCTATAGTTTTTCAGCGTTTTCTTATTTTTCGAGAACCAATTGGTGAAAAATGTTGATATTTGGTGGGCAGGTTCAGATGGGGTCTGGAAATGATATTTTGAAATATTTTTGAAATCCGTGCAAGAGTACGCCAGTAATCACTTTTTCAAAATTGTAAAAGTATTGCGCGTTGCATATTTTTCGCCTTGATACGACCAATCCTTACTGTAAATTCAATGGTTCAGCGAGATTATAGATGAGCTAATTTGGAAGATATTGAATCAAGTTTCAAACTATATCCGATATGCTTTCCAATAGTCTAAGGTTACGCTCGATATTAGCGTTAAATTTTTTTTCGGAGTTTTTCTTAGATTTTTCGAGAACGAATTGGCAGAAGAAAATGGCTGAAATTTGATAAACAGGTCCAGATTAGGTCTAGAAATGCTGTATTCAATGAATTTCGAACCCCTTCTGAACGGAATTTGCAGGCGAGTGAAGCGAGCCTGTTTGTCTCTGCTTACACTGACAGTGGTTTCGCAGGCGAGCGAAGCAAGTCTGTTTGACTCACTTTCACTGCCGATACTGTTGGGGGTATAAGGGGCGGAGCCCCGTGGCTAGGCGGAGAAGGCGAGCGAAGCGAGCCTGCCGGCTAGTAATTCATATAGTGATTTTTATCGATTTAAATCAATCAATTATTCATATTTTATTTTTTCCCAAGATACCGGTAGGCTACCAATACGGTACTTGAATAATATAACTACCATTTCATTTAAAGATAAAATGTTTACTCCTGTAATAACTTATTTTTAAATAGTTTTGTATTTCTACTAACCGTATCAGCCAAGTCTAGAATTTTCATCCCCATGTATTGCCAGTAAGCGCTGCACATCTGTGTAAACAATATTGATTGATTGATTTTCATTCATAATTACCTAATGAGTAGGTATTTTAGAGATTAATCATTATAACACATTTTCAACTTGTTGATCCTGATCTTGTTGAGAGGAGAAGATTGAACCGTATCAATGAAATAATGAAGAAACCAAAGTCATTCTTATATCCATCGATAAGGTTCATCAGAGAAAATGCGATGAGCTGTTTCAAATACAAATTTGCATTAAAAAAAATCCATTCAATTTAAATGCAAAATTGCATTCTTAACTGAATGCAACCCAAAAATTTGTTATAGAACTCTTGTTCATTGCATCTGCTCTGGTGGACCTTTTCTGGATATAAATGGCTTTGATTTCTTCATTATTTCATTGATAAGATACAATCTCTCTCAACAAGATACAATAAAATAATTATGTACTTTGTGAAAAATGAAACTTTGAAAAAATTTATTTCAAATACTTTTAAAACCCAACGTTTTCAAATTCAACTAAAAGGAAGAAATAATTTTTCTGTCCGTGTTTGAACTATTTTATGTAATTACTGGTATTGAATTTATGAATGGAATATTCTATAACCAATTTTATCATTATCATGATTTGTGTAAGACTAAAAACATTGGGCGCATGTATAGATAGATCTTGTAGCTTATAAGCTGCAAATACAGCTGTATCATTGATTTATGGAATTCTTTGGAATTGTTGAGCTGTGTTATAATAAATGTACCCAACTTTTTCAGTCCAAGATATATTACCTATAAGAATCAAATTGGTGACAGAATAAATTTATAAATTCAATACATAATAAAGTAATTCAAAGACGTGGTGATATAATAATTAATAATATAGGATAATTATTGATATTAATTTGATACGGTATATGATTAGATATATAATATTAATTTAATTACTTGCCTCCAATCGAAGTGGATTACTTTGCTTCTCCAGTGGCTCACAGGTATGATTGAATAAATAATTCATTGCGGTCTTATGTCTGACGAGCTGAAAATTTGATTCAAATAAAAAGAAATAATTTATTCATTTAGAGAGGAATATAAATCACATATTGGAGCCTACAAGAAAGTGAAGATATAATACCGTTGGCCTATAGATAATATAACAAGATATTCATTTATTGTAGCAATGCGAAAGAAAAAGCATATATACGGTAATAAATATAAGTGCTGTATCTTACTTACAGTGTAGGATAGATGCAGGTCATCAGCAATATATCACGAGAGAAAAGTTTCTTAAAAGTGGATATTGAATTTTTTTTCAAATTATATGATTATGTTCGATTGAAATTGAAATTAATTTAGAGCAGTAGGCATATAGCCTAACTTAAGGAACTTGAAAACATTCAATCTAGTCTGGCAATGATAAGTGGAAAATCAATGTGTTGATCATAAGAGCTTGCTCATATTTTAATACAGACCCAACAGGAATATTATAGAAGAAAGATTTTTTCACTATTTTTATTTTTTGTTGGAAAATACGGTAATTATTATGCGTGTAAATACAAGTCTTATAAAGCAATATCATAAGAGAAGGGTTTTTTTACAAGTACCAATACTACTTAGTAATTATTACTTACAATATTATTATTATTACAAGTGGATATCACTACAAATTATTATTATTATTTCAACAGAAAATATACAATTTAGACTGGCAATAAAAAAGAGTAACAGGAGTTGATCATGAGTGCTCCATCTTCTTAGTTTGAATAATTTGACCTTAAATCGATTCCTATCATAAGTAATCCATTTTTTAATGTATTCCACTTCCATTGTTTTTGATGTACCGTATTTTCTATGAAGTAGGCTGTATGCTATGGAGGCCTACAGTCACTTACGATTGGTTTAAGTTGCAGACGAGTTTATAATATTATAATTGCATCTGCATGCATGTTATAATAATTATTGCATGTCTATCATCATCAGTGCTTTTAGCTTATATGTAACTGTAGGTTATTTTTTTGTCAGAATCTACCAAATATGACTAAAAGAATAGTAATTAAGTAGACTAAAAGAATAAGAATAAAATTATTCATTTAATCAAAAATACAAAGTACAAAGAGAAACAAAAATTATAATAAATTTTAATGTTTTGGCACAGCCAGCGAAGTCAGACTTGTACTTACATTAGCTGTGATAAGTACTAGTGGGCTAAATGTATTGAGAATTGATAATCTCACCTTTAAAACTAGGTATGTGTTGAGAATAACTTGGATAAAATTGTAAACCAGCATTGTGTAGGTGAGATCGAGAGGTTTACGATTTGCCATCAGATGAGGACCCAGTCTTAGTACAAAAAGGAGGTAGCTGCTCACCACAAGTACTATTGGCACAGGATTTCCCATAAGAAGAAGTGAGTTGACGTATTCATCTAGTAAATCATGGAACAAAGTATAGTGTATTAACAAAAATTCGAGTAGACTACCTACGGTACCCAATAGTAGGCTACAGTGCAATTAGTAAAAAATGGCCAAAACCGGATATCCAAAGTAGAAAATCCTATCCAAAGTAAGAATAAGAATAACACATTACATAATCAGTAACTTATTAGTATGCTATTATATAGTACCGTATTTCATAATTTTAGTATATTGATACTAATGAGAGTCTTTTTTCTATATAGACCAGAAAAAAGTTTCTCATTAGTCTCAATATACTAAAATTATGAAGTACGGTACTATATAATAGCATACTAATAAGTTACTGATTATGTAATGTGTTATTCTTATTCTTACTTTGGATGGGAATTTTTACTTTGGATGTCCGGTTTTGGCCATTTTTTACTAATAAATTTTTTTACTAATTAGTGGTACATATACCACTAGCCTACTTCAATTATACTCAATTAGCCTACATCATCGATATACCATGTGAAATAAATTTGTATTGAAGAAAATGAATTAAAGTAATGATGGAGTGGTATGGACCAAAAACAAGTTGTGCATTAGTCTTAATTCTAAATAAAGTAGTTACTAATAATAATCACTGGCGCTTTGTGCCCACAAAACAAGTGAAGTGCTGTACAGTAAAAGATACAAACACTTCACCAGTTTCGCAGGCACGAGACGCTAGTGATAATAATTACAGTAGTTACCTACTAATTAGTTTTATCAATAATAAGTCCAAAACAAATTTTAATATGTATAGGTCCATCAAACTTCAACACAAAAATAATAAATAAGATGATATATATAAGCAAGACGAACCTTCTTTGACAATCATTTTTTGAGTGGTGTCAGTTCCATTCTCCAAAAAATCTTGGAAGTTCTCCAATTTCTCAAAGACCTCCATTATAATGCTCTCTCTGTTGGATGTAATAAAGATGATAATTATTATAGTTTGTTCAATCTTCTGCAATTTTATAATATTTTATCTAGCATGTAGTAGATAAATATACAAAAAGTTTGCCTACCCATTTGAAAGAAAATGTTTGAGCATAGACATAAGTTAAAAAATAATATAATATTGAGCATGAAACAAAAAATCCACAGGGCATAGCCCTCTTTGGGTTTAAATCATCTCTGATTTGCTTCTTATTCGCCTGTAGATAGTCGAGTTTATGCTAACAAGTTTCGACACATAATATTATGATAAGATAGATACCTTTATTTTACCATAAAATAATAGAGCTCTAGGATCCTCTTCGATTTTACATGAGAGCTGAGATATAAATATGAAAACAATAAGCTACCTATTTCAATTTTCTGAGAGGGAGAGGAAAAATATTCACATATCGTAGTTAGGCCTACTTGAGAGTTCTTCAGATCAAAATCGAATTTTGTCAATTCGTTGACAGATATATTCTTATTCAACTCTTCAAAGTAGGCTGGAGATTTCTCCATATAATAGGACGAAATACAAATCAAATCATGATTACGGTACTTTGATGAAATAACTTCACTTCATCAATGCAATGCGATACGGTATAAATGTAGGTTTCTATATACATATGTCAATTCGTTGACAGATATATTATTGTTCAACTCTTCAAAGTAGGTTGGACATTTCTTCATATAATAGAATGAAATACAAATCAAATCATGATCACTTTGATGAAATAACTTTATTCCATCAATGCAATACGACAGAAATATAAAACGTAAGTACGCTACACGCGCTTTATTGCTCTCGGCTACAGCCATTGCCAATATCATTTCAATCATGATATTTTGAATCTATGCATATAGCCTAATGATTGATGAAAAATAATTTAAGATAAATAGAATCAGACAAAGTGATGTAGGCCTACAGAAATCAATCTTTATTCTCATACTTGTCCCTAATAAGAATTCGACCAGTTCCACATGTTACAACAGAATCAAGTCTTGCTCAAGATTTTGTTTTTGGAGACAATGTGAATGGATAATGATGCTGTAAACGGCCTCTTTTTAAAACAAAAAGAAGATCTTCTACTTTCTTTTATATGGATTGACACTTATAATCGCAACCTACTCGTTGACCTCTGTTAAACATAGATATAGACGCCAACAAGAGTATAGCGGTTTTTTAGAGGAAAGCGCTCTAGAAAAGTGGAGCGGTTTAGCTCTCGACTCCATGAGCTGTCGTAGAACGCTCACAAACTGTCCTGACAGATTTGATCTGATAAGAGTCATTTGTCATCCACAAGTTTCGTTGGCATATCTGCTTTATATTGTTGAAGCAAGTTGAATCTCTTGCTAAGTTGCCGAATCTGAATAGTAGTCTATATTGTTCCATTTGTTTCCAGAATTGAGAAATAGGATTCCAGTTTTCTATATAATTTTTAAATATTCAAGGTAGGCTACTATAATAGGCTACTCATAGCCAACTTTAACTGCTATAATATATTATATCAACAGAAACAATGAAGTTTATTCTCCAACTATAATGGTATAATATACTACATAATAGTAACTCATAATAGTACATGCTCTCTATGCTGAACTCTGAAAGGCCCCATTACACGATAATAGTTCTATGATCATATTTGATCACATGATAATAGAAATATTACCGTGTAATACCGGCCTAACCCCTTCTATAAATAGTGGCTACGCTATTTTGATTGGCAATATATTCTCATTCTATTTTTGAACCTATAATTATCGATGCCGTGATATAGAGAGCTCACTCTCTATATTTATGACGGAAGAATTGCATTTTTATGGACACAAAATTTGAAAATCCATAAATTACTGGGTAGCGTTAGAGTTCTCTTTGGTTATCTGAAAAGTTGAATATGATAATCGTCCATTTGAATTCAATATAGTGGGCCCACAATGATAATTCAGAGCCAAAAATCTATAATAACTTTAGTTATTACAAGTCTTTCTCATAACTTTTTTACTTTATAATTCATTATTTTGAAAAATTACCACATCGCAGTTAAACACTTGGAAAATTTTAAATTTTGGCCTATCAAAAGTAAAACTACCATCAATAAATTCTATATTATTTTGTGAAAAATTGAGTTTTTTTTTATAAGTTACATTATTATAATCTAAACTCCAATCACCACGATTTCCTGTAGTTAATTCAAGTGTTATTATTTTCTCGAATCCTAGATTATTTAATAATTGTTTTATTATAGATTATTTTCTTTTAATACATCTGAAAAAGATGGATGAACAACAACAGATATAATAATTTATTTTTGCTTTTCATAATTTTTTTTAGAAAAAATTCGGATTTCGGTACAGTATAAGCTTTCTGATTCACAAAATTAATCGGTAAAATGTTGTTTAATTTAAACCGGATTTGGTAATTGTTGACTTACGTAAATAATAACACCCAAAACATTGAATTTTCTCCAAAAACTTGTTGAAAAGACTAATAGGGAGCTAGATGAGCCGTTTTCAACGGACCAGAAAAAACAGATTAAGATCTGACTATTGAACATTAGTTGAATAAACCAGATGAGCTTTTAGTTTTGTTTGTGCAACTACCAACGTGATATTTGCGCAATAATTATCATCACTCAATAAAGTCTATTTACAGAGATCCAAGAGCAGAATTATTATTTATTCTGCTTGTAATTATGCAAATTATAATGAGAAGTTATTATCATGATGACAGCGAAAAAAACTCACGGTTTGCCCCATAAAACAAATGTCCTCCTCTTTATTCCTCTCAATTACTTCTCTTATTCCTTCCTCTCAACGGTGTGGTGAATATAGTAGAAAATATCATTTAAAATTTGATATGAATGTGAGTAATACATAAATAGTAGGTAGCCTATTTTATTGAAATATTTGGTTGAATATTTTCATCACAAATGTTTTTTTGAGGTACAATAGATATTTTATACGCCAATAAATATCTGTACCTGTCAAATCATTGATTAAATATCGGTACCCAAATAAATATTTTATATCCGTCCCATACACCAAGATTTTTAAACGTCTGATTTAGATTCCACTTGATTAAATAGAGCTTGACAAATACATCAAGTGTTTGTTTTTTGTCAATGGCTTGACAGCCCATGAAGGGCCTAGGCCTACCAGAGTTGCCAGTTTCATATTCACTCCACTGTACAGCAGAGGTAAATAATCATCAACCAGGATAGAGGTAACGGGTATATGGCTATCACGTTGATCCTCTCAACAATAGACTAGCTTCCTTAATCAAGTCAAGTGACGGCGCAGAACACCTCTGAATAACATGCAGTTGATCAGTTAGTCAGTTAGAGTGTAATGCAACAACTACTATTCCTCATCCAGAGCAGGGACGGATTTACAAATTTTCCGCCCCTAGGCACTATTTTGACTGCCGCCCCCTAAAGCATCAGGACCGGATTTAGGATCGGTGGGCCCCTAGGCTCAGCTTGTGGTGCGGGCTCCTATGGGGGGAAGTGGAGAGTATATCCTCTCAGCTAAGCATGGGGTCCGCGGGCCCTCCCCCGGGAAATTTTGTGAAAATTTGCTTCAAAATTGCGTTTTAGAAGGCCTTTTCGTGGTCTATTACATGAAGAAATTCTTATTTTTTGAGCATAATATTGATAATGATAGCCTATAGGCCTTTAAGACCAATTCTATACTAAGTTCAAGATCCATAAACAAATCACAAATTCAAGAAATATTCATGATTAGTTATTGAAAACTTGTTCACTTTGAGACTGGGATAGAATTTAAAATTATACAACTCATTCTGGCCAAGTTATATAGGAAGCCTACTTTATCAGTCAAGATCGTTTTCAATTTTTTTTTAACATCTTCGAAGAGGTAATTTTTCAAATGTTCTCCGGTAATAATCTCATTCTAGAATAAGATGGATTTTTTCATAAGAGGCATGTTTATGTAGAATAATTATGTTTGTCGGTGCAAAATTGAAATAATTTATTGTTCTTGATAAAAAAGTAGCAGAGGCTATTATAAATGTAGATGGCAGGCAAAGTGAGAATATATTTATTCGAAACCCTGAGTAGCAGGTACCGCAGTAATTTATCTCTTGATCTCAGGCCATTTTTTTTTTCATTGGAATTTTTTTCAGCTGTCGCAGTAGATAATTTCATCAGAAAATATTTCCACACCAAAGATTGGAATATTCATTACTCATTAAACAGTAATAAGAGTGTTTTTGTCCCAAGAACAGGTTATATAGGTTAATAGGTTCCTTCCAATTTAGTTTCTCATTTGCAGTATTACGATTATATTGTAACTCCAAGGAATTTTATCGATTGAATTGTTTCAATTTGGGTGGCTTGTTAGAGTAAGTGATAACAACAAGGATCCGAGTTCGAGTCATGACTGGGAAAAAAATATGATGAGCACGGCACAATTACATACCGTAGATTTATTTCGTAGGAGACGATAAGCCGTCGGTACCGACTAACTAAAAGTAGTAATCTCTCATTACTCACGCACAAGCTTAAGAGTCCATGTGGGCAGTACCCTCGAGAAACAAAAATTAAACATTATTGATATGATGTAGAGAGTTTCGAATGATTAAAATTCTGCTAAGTATGGTTCAATTCCGTTAGATAAGTCTTGTTAAGATTGAGAGAGGCCATGTATGCTTTGAAACAATCATCAATGTTGTCAAGGTCTTCATTTATGTGATTCTTTTGATTTTAAAAACATCATCTATAGGCATAGCTAAATGACAACTCTAACATCATGAAATAATTTTGTTACAATTTGTGTCATTTTAATACCTGAAAAATTCATTTGCTTCTTCACGAAATATCGTTTTCTGCATTTTCTCCAAGATAACAAAAAAAAAGAATTGAAAATATACAATAAAAAAATCCAATAATGTACACAATTCCAACAATTGTAGTACACGGGTATAATCATTTATCATCAAGTTACAACATATTATTACTGGAAGGTTCAACATGATTACTCCCAAAACTGCCCCTTTACCATTTTTTCATTATAATTCAAATATTTAGGTTACCATATGCCACTTTAGTTCATTTCATTTGACTTCAACAAATTTCCACTCACAAGGAAAAACTAAACAAATTTTGAACTTTATAAAGGATTATGATAATTTTGAAACAATAATAGTTATTGTACAGGATGTTTCAGGAGGAATGTGCAATATACTTCTCATGCTGATTCCTTGCATAAAGAAGAGGAAAAAGTTCCATGGGACAAACACCCAAAAACTCTTTGTTTCTGAGATAACATTTGTGAAAAAAAACTTTTTAGAGGCTTTATTTGAGTTCTAAAATTATCAATTCCTATTTAAAATTAGCTAAGGAATTTAATGAAACCAGTTTAAAGTTTGCAACTTCAACGGTTATTGAGATACCATAATGATGAACTTCTTTTCCTAATTTGTAGTCGTTACAATCGCACACATTTCCTCAAACTTATTCTGCAGTTACATTTTTAAGAGTTGTGTATTCCAGTTTTGCTTTCTATTCTGGATGATATTTTTCCAACTTTTTATCAACACAGCGTTGGTCAGAAATTTCACAGCACAGCCGGCCGATCTCACACTAATTGAGAAATGCTATACTTTACAGTACAATTTTCTGACCGGAGTTCCAAAGGAAACCCAATTTTATGTGCTTCAATAAAGAAGTAAACAGCTTTAAAATGTAATCAAAGATATTTATTTTCATATTTGCATTAAATAAAGATTGGGAAAATATTCTAATGGTACATAAAATAATATTATTAATATTAGGAAACATGAAATTACAAGATGTATGTGTTATAGAATGATTCAATCCTATCATTTGATCTACATTTCTATGCTTTCAAATTATAATTGAAAATTTGCAAATGCCAATAAAAATTGAATAATTGCTAACACTCCAGTTTTGATGTATTCCTGTTCTTATTCTTGCTGACCTTGAGATGATAACTAACTTATTTCAAGTTCTATATTTTCAATCTAGTTACCGGTTAACTAGTTCTGCATACTTTCTTGACAGGGTAAGGATGAATGAGAAAATTCAGTTTATTCAATCATTATACGCGGTACCATAATCATAAATATAAGTTAATAAAAATTAACTTAGTGTCACGTCTGTGTTTAATGTAGGATATACAATATTGGAAGAACAAAATTATTCTGACTGCTCTACTACAGTTTTACAATAAAACAAAACAAAAACATTTACATGGAATACAAAAAAATGCGGACACACTATGTCCCAATTACCACCATATGAAAGGGACCTTTTGTTTCCTTTAAAGGGTCAATGATTATCAATTTTTTCTCAATATGTGTACATTTGTCAAATTTGAGTAGCCTAGGTAGGCTTCTATAAAAGGTCTTCAATAGTTTGTATTAAATTAGGCCTATATCTAATGGTAGGCTATAAATCTATAAGTTGGCCTACCCATTATTTAGCAATAGGCTAATTGATTTGATAGCCTAAAACTCAAATTAGATAACCTTACAACAAAGTCCAGTCTATTTCTGTTGACTTAGTTCAATATGTTGCTCTTTCAATCTTGGATTAGAAACTGGCAACCAGCTGGTAGGCCTAGGCCCTTCATAGGGCTGTTGCGCCATTGACAAACAAAGGTACCGTACCTAATTAAACAGTGATTGATGATGATATAAAGAAGTTTAGAATGATGAAACAATTTGTTACATTCGGTACTTACAAATTTGGAGAGAAATTTTGGGGACAAGATTTCTGTTTTCGGCTTCATTTATTGATTGGCAAGGCTCTCCAAATTAGCAGCCGATTATCGGATTATGCAAACAATTAGACACATTCTAGCCTCTAATTAATTGAGTTTCCGTGAAACCAATTACTCTATATTGTCCAAGCAAAGAAGACATTATTCTGTCATGAAAAATGACTGCAGCTCGGTTAATATTGGTTCGAAAATTGTCAATTTGATCACAAATTGTGGGAAACATTCTGCTCTACAATTTGATACCAAATTTACAATTTCCAAGCCAATAATATGTATTGACCGAACAGCAGTCATTTTCTCATCTTTCCAGAATGTCTTATTTGCTTGGACAGACTATACCGTCCTACTGATATAGAATTGATTGCATCTTGGTTATAGACCCCACTTAGGGCTTTTATATCCACAGTACTGGCGGCTCGTGGTCACGAAACAGGTGAAGTGCTCGTATCATTTACTGTACAGCACTTCACCTGTTTCGTGGACACGAGCCGCCAGTGACGCACAGTCAGTTCGGACTGATAGATCGATCGTTCACAGTCCAGTTACTCATGCACTGTCAGGGCCGTCGCGTGGGCAAGGCGACCGAGGCGATCGCCTTGGGCGCCGCGGCCTGGGGGGGCGCCTCAGCATTGTAAATGTTTTCTCCATTTTTAGATTTGAACAACTTAGTAGGCTACTGTAATAGTGTATGTAAAATAAATAAATAATTAACGAGTGAGCAATCTCGCATCAACTTCCTGGCTCTCCTATAGGGGTTAAATTGTTTTGTACAATTTCTGAAGTCTCGTTCTGTGATTAATTAGTCTATATAAAAAAGTTTTTTATTTGAAGAAACCACCTCAATCTATTAAAATTACAAATTTATGATTTCATATCCAGTTATACCCTTAATTGTTGAAATATTGTGTCTTTTTACCATATTTTCCCAATTATTTCAATAACCGATGAAGTTACAAAAACTTCTATTGAATTCCGCAGCTAATTTTACATAGGATTTGATAATCGTAGAACCCAAATAAAGCGTCTAAAAATTAGAAGAATTAATATTTTTTGAAACTGTTGATTTTCCGTCACTGTTATCTCGATAACAAAGCGTTTGGGGGGTGAGCCTCATGGAACTTTTTTCTCCAATTGAATCTGCCTGAGAAGTATTGCTCATTTCTTTTGAAACATTCTATATATTTAAGGAATAAATCCAATTTTACCCTATAGATTTGAATTACAAAAAATGATAAGATTTTAAATTCTAGATTGTCTAAAAATGCGAGTTTTCAGTTAATTTTTTCCAAATTTTTCCCCAGACCCCCCGGAAGGTTCCCCACATAATCCTCTTACTAGTTTTGAAAGATAATGTGTGAAACGAATCATCCTATCCCATAAATAATGGTACCAAGAGATAGCTACACTTTTTGGCTATTTGATACGATTACTATAGACCATGTATGGAGATGTTGTCTAATTATAAAACATAATATATGTCAAAGTCACAAAAAAGCAATGCGGGGTAACTTCGGAACAAACTAATTTTTCTTCTTAGAACGTACCGAATGTCGATTGATGACAACAACAATGTAGCCCATAAAATTGATAATTTGAACCTCAATTCATCGTTATCTACCCAAAAAATTATAAAAAGTTGGAAAAAATTAGGATTGATTAAATTATGAAACAATTAATTACAAAATTTGAGAAACAGCTGAGTTGGTCTCAAGCATGATGTTACAAAAGGAAAATTGACTTTTTACACCTAAGGGTACTTTCATACGTCCCTATAGGCACTAAAAATGATCAAAACTGCATAGTTTTGAGCCACGTTTACACCGGAATGTTAATAACTTCTATATGGTAAGTTATATATAATACTAGCCGACAGGCTCGCTTCGCTCGCCATCTCCGCCTAGCCAGGGGGCTCCGCCCCCTGGACCCCGGACAGTATCAGCAGTGTCAGTAAGTCAAACAGGCTCGCTTCGCTCGCCTGCAAATTCCGTTCAGAAGGGATTCAAAACTTATTGAACACAGAATTTCTAGACCTAATCTGGACCTGTTCACCAAATTTCGACATTATCTACCAATTTATTCTCGAAAAATCCAAGAAAAACTCTGAAAATTCCGAAAAATAGTAAAACGCTAATATTGAGCGTAACCTTGGGAATTATATCGGACATAGTTTGAAACTTGATTCAATATCTTCCAAATTAGTTTATCTATAATCTCGCTGAACCTTTGAATTTACAGTAAGGATTGGTCGTATCGAGGCGGTAGATATGCAACCCGCAATACATCTAAAATTTTGGAAAACCTGATTACTGGCGTAATCTTGAACGGAATTCGAAAATATCTTAACACAACATTTCTAGACCTTATCTGAACCTACCTACCAAATATCAACATTTTCTACCGATTAGTTCTCGAAAAAATTGAGAAAACGCCGAAAAACGATAGAAAAACTTAAATGTTTGGCGTACCTATCCTTGAAAAGTTCCTAAAATCCGTTCTTAGCGCGCGTCTAGACGTCCAACTGAACATGCCTGCCAAATTTGAACGCATTCGGTTCAGTGGATTTTTAGTTCTGGTGATGAATGAATGAATGAATGAATCAGTCAGTCAGTCAGTGCCATTTCGCTTTTATAGATATAGATATAAGTCTATATAATAATACGTTATTCAAAAAAGTTATTAACAAATGTTATTAACATTCCGGTGTATTTCGTGGCATTGTACATTAAAGGTTTACAGATGAAGAAAAAAATATTACAATGAACAAAGATTCCCATTTTCTTAATGAATTTATTATAAAAAGTGAGTTTTTTACCGTTCATAGAAAATTTCATGCACAAAAACCTGGAAATTTGTTCCAGAAAGATTGATGAACTATTTTGTACTCAGAATGGTGTTTATATTTGACGGAAAACCAATTATGAATGTGGGTGACCCTTTAGGGTTGACTTTCTGACGATCCGCAGTTGTCCCAAAGTTACCCCGCAACCTGCTGAAATCTTGGTTATATCTTTATAAAATGAGAAAAAAAAATAATTTTTTGAAGTTTTTCTAACGCTAGATTGAAGTCAACAAATACATGAAAAGATCATAATAGCCTTAGAATTATATACCATGAAATGATCGATGGGCGATAGAAAGTTTCCAGATTTTCCACGACATTGAAAATATGAGTATTCCAAAGAATAGCTGATACCGCCATTTTTTTCACCCATAACTCCTGAGAAGTGGTCAATCGATAGCAGTACACCTAGAGCAACTGTTCTGACCGTTTTCAGACTCGTAGAAAGCATAACAATGGGGTATTAATTGGAAACATAGATAAAAGTCTACTGTCCCAAAGTTACCCCGTGTGTCACAAAGTAACCCCCACGTACGGTAGTTTGAACTGTCAGGTTTGGATTGTCACAGTTCATATGTTTCATAATTATTCAATTAGGTATAACGTCATACTTGGTCTTAATGGACATTGTATTACATGGCAAAAAAGTCTAGCCATCTTTTGTGGTGGTTATATCTGAGATTGTCTGATTCGTATCTTACATAATCATTGAAAAGCAGGAAAACTGTCCCAAAGTAACCCCAAACAACCGGTAGATTTATATAGGTATAGTAGGCTACGATGATTTAGTAAATATATAGTTCGGCTTTAGATATAGAAATACTAGACTTTTGGAATTGAATCATATAAATTTGTATAGAAAATGAATGGATCCATATTCATACTTACAGCATTGCTTGTTGATGTACTATCAAATAATTATCATGGCAAATCTCGTCATTAGAAACTTGAAAATGGTTACCTACCAATTTTCTTCTATCAAATACTTCGGAAAATATTCCAATAATCACTATATCTGTATAAGATAGTATACAATCTTTTAAGTAAGTTAGATTTATTGATGAAATTTTCCAATTGAATATCGAATTAAGACCTGATCAATTCGCCGGTAATCTCTCCATCAATCTCAGTTATCGAATTGTAGATTCATATTTTCATCAACGTCACTCAATCAATAAGATATTAAGATCAATGTTAAATTAATCAACAATAAGATAGATCAATAAGATCAATAATTAAAGATCAATAAGATATTAAGAGAATAAGATCAATGTTATTTTCACTTGAAAAATCACATTCAATCAGAAAAAGGAAAGAGATCAAAAGCAATAACATATTCATAATATATTCACAACATAGGTACAACATATTCATAATAATATATTCATTCACCTACAGTGTGGATGGTAGATAGCCTACTACCGCATCCTTTGAAAACTACTTTCAATCATTCAATTATTCACGGTTCAGAAATAAAATAGAGATAAATGAGCCACTTTATAAGTTCAGTAAATTGTTGAAGAAAAATAAGTTTTCGCATTTCAAAAAACTCTCGGACTCTCCATTAAAAAAAACTTTGAAAAATTGAGAATGAATATGTGTTTAAAATTTCTTAATAAATCGAAAACCTTCACAGCTAATAGAGAACTTGAAGACGTGTTAGCTTTTACAGCTAATAGAGAACTTGAAAACGTGAAAACCTAATAAAGTAGTAGGTATAGTAAATGGTAGTTTATTATTATCCCCTATACGGCCTATACGGTCCTCGTAAATAATAAGTTGAATTGAAAACATCTTCAGTCACAACAAGTTACTACAATCATATAACAACAGTGTTAAATATTATTTTATCAAGACAAACATAACATGAAAAACAATTATCAAGAAAATAAATAAAAAAATTATAGGATGATACAAATATGATGAATGTTTGAATTCTCTTGAAAACTCACTACCTATATACTTTATTTTATCTTCCGTAGTTAGTTTGTTTTTCTAGTTATCTTCGATTAAATTGATTCATTTGTGATTAATTTCATTTTCATCTCTATTTTCACAGTTTTAATTGTATGTAAGAGTTAAATCTATTCAGTATTCTGCAGAATTTTCTATCGTGAAGTTCAAATTAGAGATAATATTATTCTTTCCTCACACACGTATCAATATATGTGGGGAAGTATAAAATTAAATTTCTTGAATAATGCATTAAATTATTTTATGTATAATATTGATAGAAAGAAATTTGATGAATTAGAATATTTTTTTCTTTATTTAAGCTTGAATCTTCTGTGTTCTAAGCACAGTATTTTCTGTGTGTATACATATATTTTGCTTATTTAGTGACAGGTGTACTGTACGAAGAATGAATGAAATTTGACAAATATTAATTAAAAGTAGTACGTGTAGTAGTGGATAATAGATAAGATTATAATAAATACCTGAGATTTCCTCGCTAGGTTTCAGGACCTAATCAAACCGCGCGCGGAGTGCTCTTGGTGACTGATCACTATCCGAGAGAGGAAGCGAGTTTTAAACATTCGTTTCATCTTGATACTGATCAATTCCGTTGCTTGCAACTCTGCAACGCGTTACCTGCTATAGTCTGTCCAAGCAAAGAAGACCCTCTGGCAAGATGGGAAATTGACTCCAGCTTGGTCAATATTTGTTCAAGAATTATAAATGTGATCTTAACAGTAGATCTAATTGTTTCCTACAAATTCAGATCAAATTTATAATTTTTGAACCAAACTATTGACCGAGCTGGAGTCATTTTCCTATCTTGCCAGAGGGTCTTCTTTGCTTGGACAGACTATTCTAACTTCTCCTTTTCATCTTTCCTAATTTGCCGATTTCAACTCGTTGTCTAATTGACGAGTCTTTTTATTTTGGAAATCAGTTCAGACGATTTTTTCTCTTCTTTTGGGAAATCATGTCTCGTTCTCATGTCAAGAATTTGGTTGCACTACTTGCGTTATACAATAATTTCGGGTTAGCTACTAATTGTTATACAATTAAGTTCAAAACAATCGATTTCACATGTAATAATAATGAAACTCTTTATTTAAAAATATTGATATTGAAATAATGGAATATATAAGTCTCACTCGTCACCTTTCTTCCAACATTATATTTATTGTAATTTTTACTTTATCAATGCTTATTATTCAATTACATGAGGTACCAAGTGTTCCCAACAAAAAAAATAGTGAGCTAATCAGGTGACTAGACTAATATATAATTTCCTGGCTACTATATCACCATCTCTCTCCAACACTATCAATCTATAAAAATCAAAATTTTTGGTCTGGGGCGTTACAACCTTCAGTCCGCTAGCGCTACCCGGTCGTGGGTTCGAATCCCACCTGAGGCATGGTCGTTTATGCACTTCATAAATCACCCTTGCACACTCCATTACCCATGCACACGTAAATTTGAATACTTATATGAGCATCATCCGCAGCAAAAATCTAATCTTAAGCTGAATATACAGGGTGTTTCAGGAGGAATGTGCAATACTTCTCAGGCTGATTCCTTACACCAAGTAGACAAAAAGTTTCATGGGACCAACCCCAAAAACGCTTTGTTACCGAGATAACAATGGCGGAAAATTGAGATTTTTCAAAACATATTAGTTTTTTTAATTTTTAGAGGCTTTACTCAGGTTCTAAAATAATTAATTCCTATGTAAAATTAGCTGAGAATTCAATGAAACCAGTTTTAAGTTTGTAACTTAAACGGTTATTGAGATAATTGGAGAAATATGCTAAAAAATGCAATTTTTCAACATTAAAGGTTATAACTAGATAAGAAATCATAAATTTGTATTTTTTATTGATGGAATTTAAAGAGAGTCGGATTCTGAAGAAAAAGTTAAATGGCGGCTATTGTGTAAATCTTATCCAAATCTCAGAAATAGCGATCGAAAATCGAAAAATTTACAAAACATAGCACAAGTGATAAATGTGTGTATAGTAGCGATTTTGCAATTTTCGATCGCTATTTCTGAGATTTGGGTAAGATTTACACAATCGCCGCCATGACTTTTTTCAGAATCCGACTCTCTTCAACTTCCATTAATAAAAAATACAACTTTATGATTCCTTATCCAGTTAAAACCCTCTATTGTTGAAACATGTCTTTTTCCAACAAATTTTTCCATCTATCTGAATAACCGTTAAAGTTACAAACTTGGAACTGGTTTCATTGAATTCCTCAGCTAGTTTTACAGCCTCTAAAAAATTAGAAAAATTAATATATTTTGATAAATCTCAATTTTCCGCCATTGTTATCTCGGTAACCAAGCGTTTTTGGGGTTGGTCCCATGGAACTTTTTGTCTACTTGGTGTAAGGAATTAACCTTAGAAGTATTGCACATTCCTCCTGAAACACCCTGTATAAGTGATCAATTCACAAGAGTCACCAATTTTTTCTGTTGTGAACTATAGAGGCTGTATTATTAAGGTGTATAGAATAGAAGAGTGAACCATAGTGAAGCAGCTGGATGGAAAAGTTATTATACATTTTGACGTCGCGGAGCTCCTCTATAATTAACAATTTAGCATTGATTTCCTCATCCTTGTCAAAAAATCGTTCACTTTTTTCAATTTACAAAATACAAAATTGCTGCTCAATAGGAAAATGTCTCATATGAGCTTGTAGAGCATTTCAAGATCTACATTTTGAGTGATATGAAACTGTATTTCACTCAAATATTTAAATGAGAGCACATCACTTGAAATAATGTGGGAATGTAGGTCTAATAGTGGAGTGAATATGAGAGTAACAGCCAGCTAGTAGATAGGCCTAGGCCCTTTTTGGGCTGTTGAGCCATTGTCAAACAAATAAAAATTCTACCATCACAGCGAAGGAGTCACCCTTGAAAAATAATTATTATTGTGGGTAAAAGTCGTTGTAAAGAGTTTGAGTGGTTCCATATAATTAAAATTATCTCAAAATCATCGCAGTAGCCAATGACAAGGGGGTTTAAAATAAAAAATAATTATATAACAAAAAATAATTAAGCGAGTGAATAGTTAAGGTGAGTTTAAATTCACCACTGCCTTATGGTTGGTTACCAATTATATTGACAAAACATAGCACAAATGACAAATTGTGTATAGTAGCAATTTTGCGATTTTTGATCGCCATTTCTGAGATTTGGGTAAGATTTAAACAATCCCCACCATTTAATATTTTCTTTAGAATCCGATTCTCTTCAACTTCCATTAATAAAAAATACAATTTTTTATTCCTTATCAAATAATAACCCTTATTGTTGAAAAAATGGCTTTTTCTAGCATATTTTTTCAATTATTTCAATAACCGTTGAACTTACAAACTTGGAACTACTCTCATTGGGAACGCGGAATTGGCTGTATGTGGATACAGCGAGTTCCACATACAGCCAGCTAATGCAACTCGTTGTTGCAGCTAATTTTACATAGGAATTGATTATTTTAGAACCTCACTAAAGTCTCTAAAAAATTAGAAAAATTTCAATTTTCCGCCATTGTTATCTCAGTTTCAAAGCGCTTTTGGGGGTTGGTCCGATGGAACATTTTCGTCTACTTGGTGTAATGAATCAGCTTGAGAAGTATTGCACAATGCACATCCCTCCTGAAACGCTCTGTATAATCATTGACTAGGGATATAAGACTATGGACTTAATTCTTGTAAATTTTTGAACTCTTGCAAGAATCACTTTGAATTTCGCGGTTCAAGGCGTTGTTGAGCTTTGATTGGCGGAGACTAGCAATGATTGATAGCGGGATTTGGGAATCAGAATTGACTCTATTTCAATTTAGAAACAATTTTAAAGATTTTTGAGGTTTCATAAGATCTTTTACTCCAATTTCTAAAGAGTATTTTGTGTTTAATGTATATTTTGTCATTTAGAACACACAGTGGCGTAGGTAGATTACGAAACCAGGATCATTTATATGAATTTCACCTCAAATGTTTACATTATACGATATAAAATTGTAAGTGTATTATCAATGAGAATTACAGTTGCCAAGTAATCTTGGTATTTGATTTCATTTATTGTCTGATTAACCAAAATTAACGAACTACTTTTTTGTCAGCATAACGTTGGCATTTGTATCAATGCGCGCGTATCTACCTTGCTTTTCAGCTAGGACAGCAATTCACGAATTCAGATAGATCTCCATTTGTTGTGATCAGCAAAGCAACCAGTATGTTGGAATGTTACATAAATCCCATTTTTCATCCAGGAAGACTTATTTAAATAAAATCTAATGGAACCGACAAAATTGTCACCATCAAGACTCTTCGTTTCGACGGTCGTTGATAGCAAGAAGGATGAATTTGATGAGGTAATTGTAGTTGAAATTTTGTTTCTTGATGAACGGGGAGCAGCCATAGTGGCTGCTAATCAGATTTCTGATGTGGTCACATGTAGCGCCTTTGTTCTGTATTAGTGTTCTAGTAATGGATAATTTTCTAGAATATATTTAACCATGAAGAAAATATTGTCAGCTCGCATGCAGATAATCCTCATATTCCCTAGTGCTCTATTAATAAAATGTTTGATATAATTCTAACCAAAACAATTTCTTATTATCTAACCTAGTTTTTAGGTTAGGAATGCTTTTTTGTTTATAACTTATTGCCTGCTTTAAATAATGAATATTTTGAATGTTGTCATCGACGAGTAACTTATAGGCCTCATTTTTGCAGAAAAATAAAATTATCTGCTATCTTAGTTTCTAATAAGGGATTTTTTCAAGTAAGGTGAGAGATTATAGTAACTTGAGTTGAACAAATAACTTATGCACTTTCTTGAAACAATTTATCCACTGAGAAGTTTTTCTAAATTGCATTCTATTTGTCAATTGAGTCGAATTATTAAAGTCGACCTTATTGATTTTTTAGTACAATTCTGTTTTAATAATAACCCTAAGGTAAACTTAAATTGAATTAACTTAGCCCAATTTATTTAAATTGAATTGATCAATGATTTAGAACAATAAGTTGATAGGCTATAAGTCTTATTGATGATCTAATATACTTCTATTTGAATTACTCAAGATAATGATTTATAGTTCAGTTGATTACCCTCTTTGAGTATTCAGGAGTAGGTGATTTATGACTAGGCTTAAGTTATATGCTATATGAGAGATGCCTTGTATGGAATGTCATCTTGCTAAACAAGCCTTCTGTATGTTCGTGTATATTTTATGTTTGACCTGGGTTGCCAGATCATCTATAACTTACATGGAAAATATGGGACGCTATAAATAGGGCGACATCCATTCCTACTCTATAAGGGAGTCCGGAAAAAACCTGTTATAGAAACTGGATTTTCACAAAAAAATCTATAATAGAAACCCAATTTCCATTGTTAAAAGTTTTAGATGATTAATTAATAATTACATATCGTTCCACTTGGTATTTGAGTTGACCGCTACAATAATTTCCTTGAAATTTAATCTTTTCTTAACATTGTCTGTAAAAGAGCAGCTCACATTCTGAGAGTTAATGGACACTAACTCTCTGCTTTTATCTAGCATAGGCCCACATCTTTGGCGTATCTAGTATAGGTAGTATCTATTCTTACCCCTTAGAAGATTTCTAACTTCTTTTGAACTTGCAAATTGTCTTATAATCTCTTAATACCTATATTAACCTATTAACACCTATTGGAAGTTCGATCTCACAAGGTGTCAAATTATCTACTGATAAACTGAAAACTTCAATTATTGTGTAACTTACCTGTAATAAGCCTATTGAGTTATTTCACTGTTTGGAAATTAATAAGCTTACCTCAAATCAATAATGCTTGAAAAACATTATTAGTAGTTACAACATAAGTTACAATTTCTAGGTGTAGGTTTATTGCAAGTTAGTTATGTGAGTCATTGGGAGCCTAATCTATTTCGATTCGAGGCTTAATAATGGTCATTAAATCGTTCATATGAGTCACTGAGAGACTACTCCATTTTATTGTTGTAGGTCTAATATTATTCTTAGTTGGTTAAGAACAGATGATTCATTTCTACGCACGATATTGTTATTAAATTTTCCAATTCAAAATTCTCTAATTTAAAAAAAATGTAAATAGTGATGGTGATTGTAAACACAACCTATTTGGAATATTAATAAAAAATTGGAATAGATGAGGGTCTGGACTCCATGTCTGTGTTTCCATCTTGAAGTTCTTTCTTATAACTTAATTGAATAAATAAATTATGAAAAAAACCTTCCAATCTTCAAGAAACATTGCTCCTTGCTCTGTCCATAGGGTTGATAAGTATGGTCTGTCCAAGCAAAGAAGACCCTCTGGCAAGATGTGAAAACGACTACAGCTCGGTCAATTTTGTTTCAAAAATATTACTGATTTGGTCTCATTTGTAGGAAACATTCTGATCTACAATTTGAGACCAAATCAATATTTTTTAACTGTAATTTTCTCATCTTGCCAGAGGGTATTCTATGCTTTGACAGACCATACTAACTTGATACTGTTTATTGGTGCATTTTGGAAGTAATTTCCATTGCAAAACATTGTTTTTCGAATATTTTGCAGAAATACGAGCGCGGCTACCAGCATTTGCAGACTTTGACGAAAGGCTTGTCGGAAAAGGAGGCTCACGATGCCCTCAACAGTGCAGTCTGTAAGGATAAACTGCATGAGGAACTCGTCTCCATGGGTCTCATAACAGTCATCCTTACCGAACCGCAAAATGCTGCCAGTGTAAGTAGCCTAACATACAGGCTGATTCAGTAGGAATATGCAATACTTCTCAGACTGATTCCTTACACCAAGAAGACAAAAAAGTTCCATAGGACAAACCCCCCAAAACGTTTTCTAACCGAGATGTGAGGAGAATGGCGGAAAATTGATATTTTGCAAGATATATAAATTTTTCTAATTTTTTGGAGGCTTCAATCAGGTTGCAAAATGATCAATTCCTACGTAAAATTAGTTGAGGAATTCAATGAAACTAGTTTCATGTTTATAACTTCAACCGTTATTTAGATAATTGGAAAAATCGCTACTAAACACAAATTTTTTACTTGTGCTAGGTTTTTTCTATTTTGCAATTTTTGATAGCTATTCCTGAGATCTAAACAATCTCCGCCATTCAACATTTTCTTCAGAATCCGACTCTCTTCAACTTCCATTAATAAAAAATGATTTTTTTTATTCCTTATCCAGTTATAACCCTTATTGTTGCAAAATTGCGTCCTTAGCATATTTTTCTCATTATCTCAATAACCGTTGAAGTTACATACTTCAAACTGGTTTCATTGAATTTCCCCAGCTAATTTCTCATAGGAATTGATTATTTTAGAACCCAAATAAAGCCTCTAAAAATTAGAAAATTGACATTTTTTTTGAAAATCTCAATTCTCTGCTATTTTTATCTCGTTATCAAAGCGTTTTTGAGGGTTTGTCCCATGGAACTTTTTTGTCTACTTGGTGTAAAGAATCAGCCTAACAAGTATTGCACATTCCCCCTGAAACGACCTGTATATAAGCCATACAGTTAACTGTACTAGTTCAGTAACTTTACTATACAGTTAACTTAAGTTAGTTTTTGAATTCGAAAATATGTTATTTTTATGATGGAAATGAAAATTCATTATACATGTAGTCTGTCTAAGCAAATAAGGCATTCTGGCAATATGGGAAAATTACTCCAGCTCGGTAAATATTGGTTCAAAAATTACACATTTTCAAAATGTAGGAACCATCCTGGTCTACAATTTGAGAATAAATTTATAATTTTGGAACCAATATTGACCTGGCTGGAGTGATTTTTCCATCTTGCCAGAATTTCTTCTTTGCTTGGACAGACTATACCACACAGAGACCACGCAGAGTGTTTTAGAACTCCTTAATAATATTCTAGCACATTGTTCCTTGGTTAATTTCCTTTTCAAACCATCCTCGATTGAGTTACTCACACATCCGCCGTTTTCGTTTTCACTTTTCCTTTTAGTTTTAAATTTTATAATTTTGTGGCGGCATTATGAGGGTACTCTAGTTGTCAATCCTTATGTAAAATAAGCTTAAAATTGAATAAAACCAGTAAGGAGTTCGTATCGTCGATTGTATGAGCAAAATAAGCTGAAGAACTCAATTCACCAACTTGAAGGAATATAAAAACGATACCCAATTGTTGATCGGTACTTTGAACCATTCAATATTGTAGAGAATTGAATTAGAAAAAGTGTTTAGTAACATTTTGCCTAGAACGCATCCAAACCTCACAAATCAGGATTTAATGCAGACAAAATGAACGAAGAAGTCTTTTTTGAAAAGATTGCTGTTATGTGTCCTCCAAGTTCTGATTTGTGAGGTTTGGGTAAGCTTTAGACAAAGATGTTTCAAAAAATCTTTTCTTTAACATTCAATTCCCTGCAATATTACATAATTCTACTAAGTTGAAAAAATTAGTTTTTAGCTTATCTCGCTCATTATCTCAATAACCATTTACTCCAATACTTTGTCTTGAGATGTGATTGGTTACAGTCCGACTTGTCTTGTCTTAAGACTATTGAGATGTCTTGGCTATAGCTGCTCAACGGCCGACCGTTTCGTATAAAATAAAACCTACCATTACAAGCAAAAATATTGTTTATTTCGTCTCGAGTGATCGTGAATAGGGTAAAGTTACTGTTCGTGCGCTGAAAATGTGGCTCAGTGCCACGAAACGCGTTCGACAAGCAACAATGATTCCAGCTATGCAGCAGATACATGCACCACAATGTCACCCAGCTATATAGGAAGAATATTCTATAACAAACTACCTCACTCTCTGGAAAATACAGAAAGTTTCCAAATATTTAATAATAAATTTAAAAAATATCTCATTGACAAATTATTTTATGGGTTACAGGAGTTCATTTCTGATGTAAAATGACGCCAAGAATTTTCATGACTAACAATAGTTGTTTTTTGTCAATATTTGAAGTATTATATTGTATCAATCAATGTATTAGGATTGATTGGGGTACGTTGGAAATCAATGTTTCATTTTTATTAGTGCTACTGCACTTATTAAAGTCTTTAATGAATGTAGATCTTAGTAGGCTATCCTTTTTTCAAATAATTTTTATTTTTTCATAACATTTTTCGATTTTTTAGTCATTTTCAAATGTAAGTAAATAATTTCCAATATTACTTACATTTGAAAATGAGTGAAAAGTCGAAACATGTTATGTGAATATGAAAATTATTTAAAAAGGGCACTGAGATCTACATTCATTGAAGACTTTGGAAAAGTCGTATGTTATATGTTGGAAATGTTATAAGTTATTGTTGTGATATATTGTTTTAGTATTTTGTGATAATAAATGTGATATAGTGGATTGGACTTGTCTTATACGTAATTGAGTCTTCAAGACGTAATTTAAAAAAATCGTGAGTACTGTTGTTTATGTGAAAGTTATTAACGTTTTTTCCAAGTTGAAAATCTTGAATGTTTGGTATTTGAATTGAATATTGCAGAGCTACCGCGACCTGACATTGGTGACGCGTGACGGTTGGGCGCTGGCACTTGCCAGTCTGTCACAACTGGTGTTGGAGCGATGGCAGCGAATGAGTGCGGTTGCGCATGCGCAGATGGTGTGGCTGTTGCGCCAGTTGGTGCGCAACGCCGTGCAGGGCACGGACACCCTCGCCTGGAACATGATGCGGCTAGCAGCCGGAGGCGATCTGTCAACTGGCAATCTGGCACTGGTCGAAGGTCTGCTCGACGTCTATCAGGAAAATCGGTCAGTCAAATACTGTTATTGACAGAGTTGTTACCAAACAATTTTGCAACTACCAATTTCTATGTTATTATTATTATTATTATTAATTTGTTTCGTTTAGCTGCTCCAATGAGCAAAGCTCCTGCAGCATGTAACACGTCAATTTTTAATACTATTCTATGCATTTACAGCATTGACAGCTTCATAGCATTCATCTAAAGAGTATGACACTCTTTCCTACAGCTTTTGAGTCAGAGTTTTAAAAGAGCACCCGCATCTAAATTTCTCAATGTTGTGGGGAGCCGGTTGAAGAACCTCAAACCAGAATAAAATGGCGCCTCTCAAATAAAGTAGTTCTATGAATGGGATAATACAGAAGGGAGACCTTATTTCGTGTACTGTAAGAATGCTGGGATCTGTTTGTATCGAATTTCTGCCCATTCTTTTTTACAAACAGAACTGCTTCCAAATAATATATGGCTGGTACTGTCAGAAGCCTTTTTTAAGTTCATGAAAATTGGTCTGCAGGAGTCACGTCTAAAAGGATTAAGATTGCCAAGAACACGAATTGCTTTTTTTGCATCAGGAAGATTTCATGCAAATCCGCCACAGTGCCACCCCAAAACAGAATACTGTAGCGAATCAGAGACACAAAACATCCATTATATACCCTAAGTGCTGTACTCGTATTTGAAACACTTAATATAATTCTCAAGGCAAAAAGAGCACGAGATAATTTGTTCATCAGAGCTTTCAGATGACTATTCCATTTCAGAAAGTAAATGTGAATGAAAGTACTAATAAACTTATATTATTAATAATTTATTGAAGTGTTTCCAGTCAAAATATCCTATAGTGAAACACATATTCGATAAGAATCATTTGATTTTTCTTTGTAATCAATTTCTTTTGTTGTTTGATGAATTTGAATTTATAATTCGCACATGAATATTTCACCAGAATGTTCAGTGCAACGCCTATACCTTTTTCACGATCACTTGGGACGAAATAAACAAAGTTTTAGTGAGTGTGTGCGCGCGTGTTAAGGTTGGTCTTCCTTTAAGCCACGTATCCACAGTGTGAGGTATGCGCTATAAGAATGCCTCGTAACAAGGAACAACATCTGTCTCGGGGTGAGGCATGCGTGGTCTTGTGCTGTTTGTAACATCGTGTTCTCGCTGCGAGCACGAGAACTAAATTGTTGAGTCGAGTATGAAATAAAATGAAAATATTCTTTATTAGGCGGAGTAAGGACTAGGAAGTCCTTTCTACCACTCAACCTGGGTATCCACGGCTATGGAATTCTGCGTTGTGCGTGGCGAAGCAAACAACACAGGTATCCACTTGGCGCGCGCCTCGGGGCGAGGCACCTTTGAGCACAATCCTTTTACCAACAAGCACACTGCTCGCCTCGAGTTGTGCGTGCGACGCGTTTGCCTCGCACTGTGGATTCGGGCCTTCATGCGAAACGGTAACTTATGGCGGTCGGCCGCAGTCGAATTGATGTAGCCAATCACAGCTCTTGTCTTGTCTCAAGACTCTTATCTTAAGCTTTGATTGGCTACACCTCTTCGACTGCGGCCGACCGTCGGAAAAAGTAACGCCTACCTTTACACGCATACACACGCTAAAAGATTGTTTATTTCGTCTCAAGAGATTATGAATAGGGTATAGGCGTTGCACTGAAGATTCTGATGAAATATTTATGAGCAAGTTATAAATTCAAATTCATCAAACAGCAAAAGGAGTCAATTAAGTACAAAGAAAAATCAAATTATTCATACTATCATTTGATCGTGAATAGGGTATAGGGTATCACTTGATCTCAAGTGATCGTGAATGGGATATAGTTTTTGATTAGTAACAGTTTGATTTGGTTTGGCTGTAGGTCTTGGCTGGAAAAGTACCCTCTACTGCTAGCCTCGGTTGTGTACACATTTGTGCGGCTGACGGAGGACCACGCGGGCGCCGGCTTGGCCGCACTGCGCCACAAGGAGGTGGCGTTTACAGTCGCCCTGCTACGCGACAAGTTCGCCGACTGTCTGGTGATCGGACGCGACCTGGTGCGACTGTTGCAGAACGTGGCTCGCATTCCCGAGTACGAGCGACTCTGGCACGATCTGCTGCACAACCCTAAAGCGTTGGCGCCTAATTTCACCGGTCAGTGGTCTCTTTCAAAATCAAATCAAATCAAATTTATTAAGGTTTTCAAAAATGAAACAAACATGTTAAGATTGAAACTTTCGACATAAAACCAAAACACCAAAATTATTAAAATAATTTAAACCAAAAATTGAAACAAAACCAAAACCAAAAGTTGTTTAAAATAATTTATGGCCGGTTCATGAGAAATTAAATTAGCCAATCAACGTTTCAAATTCTAATAAACCTTTTAAATTCAATGAATCTGGTTTGAGTCTCAATAGAGGCAAAATTCTTTGACCACAGCACATACGTATACGACTACTTTGTTTTTGTATGTTCAGGATGTTGATATGTCATAGAATACTTTATCTTTAATTATTTTTCAGTATCCTTTGTTTTTTATTCAAATTGTTGATAATTTTATTTATTTGATGTATTTGCTTCTCTGTACCTATTAAGTAGTATAGTCTGCCCAAGCAAAGAAGAGCCTCTGGCAAGATGAGAAAATGACTCCAGCTCGGTCAGTACTGGTTCAGAAATTATTGATTTGGTCTCAAATTGTAGGTCAGAATGTTTCCTACAATTGAGACCAAATCAACAATTTAGGTAGCCCAAGTGAAAACAAATGTTGTCCACAAATTTTATTTAAATTACCATACTTAAGTTTCAAGTATGGCAATTGAAATAAACTTTGTGGATCTGACATTTGTTTTCTCTTACCTAAATTATGGATAAGTTCCACAACATCTCTGATAAAAGTGTAAATTAAAATTGACTGGGCTGGAGTCATTTTCTCATCTTGCCAAAGGCTCATATTTGCTTGGACAGACTATAGTCATCTATCATCCATCTCATTACCCACGCACAAGCCTATGAGGTTGTGGGCTTTACCCTCATAAAACAATGAACTTTTTAAATTAAAAAACTTATCAAATACTGATGTGTCGATCATATGTTTCTTCAGACTAATTTTCTATATTTTTTACAACTTTATATTCAACGTGCTTTGGGTCTTGTCTGTCAGGTACAAATTTTGTAACGTAATTTTCACCCACTTCCCGACAAACCATATTTTTTTTTTTTTGTTTGATTATCTTATCTCATGAAGCGCGTTTTTGTAGCGCGTTGTGTACATTGACCCTAATGAACTCAGGTGTGTTGGGCAGGTGTGCTGCAACTGCTGCAGAGTCGCACGTCGAGGCGATTCCTGCAGTCGCGTCTGACGCCTGATATGGAACGTAAAATGGTATTTCTCACATCATCGGTCAGATTCGGCCATCACAAACGCTACCAGGATTGGTTTCAGAGACAGGTAGGTGCAGGCCCTGGTTTATTTCTTTATTTACTTCCATTAGTTTATACGATGCCAATTGGCGAGAAAATTTCTTCTTACAATATTGTCTTCTGAAACGTACAGATAATGTCTTTCCAAGCAAACATCTGTGTAAATGAATTGAATTTAAATTGAAATTGAAAGAAGACCCTCTAGCAAGATGGGAGAATGACTCAAGCTCGGTCAATATTAGTTCAAAAATTATCAATTTGATCTCAAATTGTAGGAAACAATTATTTGATCCACTATTAAGACCACATTCATAATTCTTGAACAAATATTGACAAGCTGGAGTCGTTTTCCCATCTTGTCAAAAGGAAAACTCTTCTTTCCTTGGACAGACTATTTCTATTGTATATTTTGATTTTTAAACCATCATCTAGGCATAGCTTAATGAAAACTCCAATTGATAACATCAGTTGTTGGAGCCCGACATCAGTTGTCTTATGACAATTGACATTTGTCTCCTGAAATGTACAGCTGATTTAAAGTATCTATTGCATCGTTCGATTTTAAAACCATTAGGTATGGCTAAAAGAGAACTCTAATTGACACCATCAGTATACGGTCTGAGAAGACAATTATTGCCATGTCAATTGGCATCGTATTAACCCGGCGTTAAACCATTTTAAAACCAAGTACAATCATTCATTCATTCATTCTTATGCCGTATTCGGTGGGGAGTTCCAAAAGGAAGTTCCACCGGCACCATAACCTTGATTTCCGTCAATGGGAAATCATGGTATTTCTTGATGTTATACACTGAGAATTGAATTTTCAAAAGTTCTTCCGAATCAAGAGAGTCCAAAACACGAGGAATATCACTAAAATCACCATTCACTACCAAAAAAATATCAAATTTCGAAAAAATTTAGAGAACGACAAATTTTAGCTTGTTAAAATTTTACCATGACAACAACCAGTACAATCATGCTTAATAGTTTTGAAACTACTACCAATAATTTATCCATCAATTCAACCATTACAATGATCCAAAATAATAGATAATTTAATCTACTAACAACAAAGTATACGGTAAAAGATTGAGATGCATGCAAAACCTGAAAAAGCAAACAATATAAATCTAATCAATAAGATTGGAATAGTAGAGCCCAAAATAAGATAAGATTGAACAAAACAACGCAAATAAAAAATATATAGAAGCAATACAGAGGTAATCTACAGCTAAAATTGAAACAAGGACTCATTAAAGTATACCATGTAGGCCTATGTATTCAAGATTGCTCTGTATAATGTATATGGCTGTGAGTTTATTAGATCTCTTTACTTGTTCAATACACAATGAAATATTACAAGAAAAACTTTTAGGTGATGGATTGTACATTAGAAGAATGATCATTTAAAAAAATTATAAATTATATCAAAGTAGATTTGTAAAAGGAAAAAAATAAAAATAGAGGAAATAAAAAGAACACAAGTACTTGGCAAAAGTTGATTCAACAGCAATCGCAGTAATAAATACCTAAACTAATTCCAAATTCTCTCAAAATTTTCAATCATTGAGAAATAGAATCAACTTATTTCCAATATGGCGGAAATCCATGAGCGTTTTTAAATAGAAAGACAAGATATTGTCAAACCACAAATTTTTAAAAACATCATTAGAAATTAAGTGGATTTGTGACATCATGGAAAAATTCCACAACATTAACATTCACTCAACAAATATCATTATTAAGAATCGGTTATCGGTTTGACAATATATTGTCTTTTCATTTAATATGGATAACTACCACAATATTATCACCTTCACAACGTGTTTCTTGTGAATCGAAAGTTTCATAATTTATTGTATTTGATCAGAAAAAATCGATTTGTAAAATTTTTATGAGTAATTATTATTACCAAGGCCCTGGCTCATAAAAATTGTACTGCTTGATTTTTTCTGAACAAATGCAATAAATCATGTAACTTTCGATTCACAAGAAACGTTGTGAAGGTGATATTGTGGTATAATCACTACAAAAGTTATCAATAACCATCTCCATATCCATTGTCATATCATTATCCATACCCATTACAGTTTAGTTATCTCTATTAAATGAAAAGTCAAATTGTTGTCAAACCACAGATTTATTAAGAATAGATTTTTAATAAATTTTTGGTTTAACAATATCGTGTCTTTTCATTCAATTACAGGAAACTCATGAATTGCTGCCTATTGAGAATAAGCTGATTGTAATTCTCAATGATTGGGCGTTTTGAGATCTATTTATTATTTTTTTTTTTAATTGAATTTATTTTATTCAAATTAATAATAATTATTGACTGTTTGATAGTACCTGGCGTTACCCGAATCGCAAACGCTGCGCTGTGATTTGATCCGCTTCATAGTGGGTGTGATTCATCCGACCAATGAGCTGCTCTGTTCGGACATCATCCCGCGCTGGGCTGTGATTGGCTGGCTGCTTACCTCCTGTACGTCCAACGTGGCTGCAGCCAACGCCAAGCTGGCTCTGTTCTATGATTGGCTGTTCTTCGAGCCTGACAAGGACAATATCATGAATATCGGTGAGCGACTTAAGTGATCAGAACAGTACACTTACAGTGTGGACATTGGTGTGAAGAGCTTTATAACAATATTTATTTATATATTACATAATACTTTATATACATAATTACAACATATTATTTTAAAAGTTTGACGAGACATCTGCCTTAGCAGTCACTCTGCATTATTTCTAGCGTTTTTATGTCAATAAAGATATTTATTAATTCATTTAAGATAATATTTTTTAATTCGTCTCAATAGTTTTTTTTCGAAAAAAATGCAACAAAGAAAAGATGAGTAAAAGTCTTTAGGGTGGATGGTAGTGGTCGGCAAACTGCCGAACTGCAGGATTATGTCCCATAAGAAAAATTTAATTTCTATCAATCTCTTTGAGCTTCGTTATTTATGGACAGAATTTGACGTTCTTTATGTCATTGGAAAGAAAATTCAATTTTCCAGACGCTCCACTTTTCACTTTTTTATTATAATTCTATTTCAATAATTAGAATTCAATACTTTTATAGTTGATTAATTATACAATAATTATTGGAATGAACTTAGAATAAGAAAAATGAAAAGTTGAGCGCCTGGAGAATTGAATTCTCTTTCCAATGACATGAAGAATGTGATTTTAGATCCATAAATAGAGGCTCTATTTGCTCCAAGAGATTAATAGAAATTACATTGTTCCTATGGGGCTTGATTCTGCTGTTCGGCAAATGGCCGACTACTACCACGCACTCTTAACAATAATCGAATCAAATTCATATTATATTTCATTAATATATTAAAATTAGCGTCGGACGCAAAAAGTTCTGTAATCAAAAGAGACAATCAGCGTCACATCAGCTGTTGGTAGGTTCCGTCACGTACAAGAGACAGACGAAACTGCCTAACTTTTTGGCACCAGGGCCCTGGCTTATAAAGATTTACAGCTTGTTTTTCTGATGAAAAACAAGTGATTGGGATTGTAGATTCACCAATAAAACTCTCGATTTACAATGTTAAAAATTTTGGAAAGGATCAGCTGTTGAATCAACGATCAGCCAAAACTCTTTAGAAGACCCTAACATTCAAATCCAAAATGGCCGCAATGGTTCAAGTAGAATAGGAAATCCCATGTATTCTTTATTCTTTCTTTACAATTGCGACTTGGTTTCCAAGTATTTTAAGCAGAGGATGAAAGAGTGATGATAAATGATGAAGGTTTAAGATGTAGGTTATATGTCTATGTAAATTGGTTCAGACGACAAATTCACGATATCAGCTGTTGAAACTCGAATCATCGCGGCCATTTTAGATTACAAGGCAAGGGTCTTCTGACTTGGTTCGTTTACAATTTTCTTTGTAGGTTATGATAATATTTTAGCGAAAAAAATTATTCCTGTTCAAATCTCACTATAAAAATAATGATTGATATTTATTATTGAATATATTCATAATAATAAATCAATTTATATATCAAAATCATTAAATTAGGAGCAGCGTTTTGGTTTTAAAGGAATAGCATTGGACTATTCCGATATTCTATTTACTTGAGGTAAATTCGTTTCATGTCATTTTTTTTAAACAGCTGAAACTGTAGAATTTGCTTTTTATTGGAAACGTTTATGAGACAGAAACGCCCATAAAATCCACAAATTATGAGTAATGTGGATTGTAAAATGTTTATAAGCCAGGGCCCAGTTATTTTTTTATATGAATTACAACAACTCTACTTCAAGGGTGGCAATTGCTGTTAATCGATGCATAAAACAATGCTTGGATAGAACATTTTCCTAATTTTTGAGTTCTTTTATGGAATAATGACAAAGTATTAATTATGAAATTGTTTCTCAATCTTCTTTTAATAGAAACATAATCAAAATCAGTCCCTCCAGCTTGGAAATCAGTATAGTCTGTCCAAGCAGAGAAGGCCCTCTGGCAAGATGGGAGAAAGACTCCAGCTAGGTCAATATTGGTTTAAAAATTATGAATGTGGTCTTAATAGTAGATAAAATTGTTTCCTACAATTTGAGAGCAAATTTATAATTTTTGAATGAACATTGACCGAGCTTGAGTCAATTGCCCATCTTGACAGAGGGTCTTCTTTGCTTGGACAGAACCTATATCTCCGTTGTTGATTCTGCTAATAAAAACGCTACACAGCACTTGTAAGTTAACTCAAAAGTAGTAAGGATAATTGTAAAAAGTTTAATTAATTTACTTTTTTTTATTGTTTCAGAACCGGCAATATTAGTTATGCATCATTCCATGAGATCTCATCCGGCTGTTACAACAACACTATTAGACTTTCTATGTAGGGTGAGTATAGTCTGTTCAAGCAAAGAAGACCCTCTGGCAAGATTGGAAAATCACTCCAGCTCGGTCAATATTGGTTATAAAATTATTTACTTGGTCTCAAACGTAGGAAAGACTGATTCTAATGAATTAATAGCTAATTGGATTGTAATAATTGGATTTGCTCATGATCTTAATAATCATCAAAGTTACAAACTCCTAGATGCTTACATTGAACTTTTTAGATTATTGTACGTGGGCACTGATCATTTTGATTCTTTGATAAAGCCCCTAAAAATATAAAATGAAAATATATTTTTAAATTTGATCAAATTAAATGAAAATACAAGATTTTCGTCTTTTATAAATCGAATTAAATTATAAGTATGGATGTTTTTTCTCTCCTTTCAGTGTATTAATTTGAAATAAATAAATATAAAATTGAAGACTATGCAAAATGTATTATCTTTGACCATTGTTATAGGCGTTGTAGCTGGTGTCAAAATTTAAGCGGTTGGCGAATGACTGTTATTAATGCTCAGCTATGAAATTGTCGAGTGATTTAGTATAGTTGGGATCGCTCTGATTTCGATGTCCCCCTCGCAGACAGCTCGCCGACTGTCCTGACAGAGCTGATAATTGAAAACAGTTATTCGTCAACTGCCTTGATTCTAAGCACCAGCTCTATATCTCTGTATTTCTGGGGGTTCCAATGGAGCTTTTTTACTTCCAGGGCAGTGTCTCATAAAAAAATTAATAAAATGAATAAATATTCATTCTATTTGTGAAAGAGCATATTATGCACATACAAATGGAGTTGCTATTTGATTAGAGCCTTTATACAACAATGAAAAACAAGCTGTAAATGTTTATCAGATACGGCTTGGAATATTACTCATTATCCATTCTGTATATTATTTATAATATATTTTTGTATTTGTGTCGACAGATAATAGGCGCATTCTATCCACCACTACAGGACAAAGTCAAACAGGGCATCTACTGTTCGCTGCGTCAGATTCTGGAGAAGCGCGTGCTGCCCACCCTCTATCCGCTGTTTGATTATCCCAAACTGGATCGCGAACTCAAGACACTTATCCGGGAAACGTTTGTTGAGTTCTGCTTTGCCCCACCCATCGAAGGTAAGTTTTATTTATAGGTAATTCAAAAAGAGCGCCGGTTTCAATACATCAAATTGAGAGGGTTATTTAAACGAAAAATCGGAAGTAAATACATCAAAATGATAATCTTTCTTCCCGATTTAATGGATGTAATTTATGAAAAATGATGTTATGCAAGTGTCCTCTACTGCGTTGGCACGCATCAACTCTGTCCATGTGATTTACCAATATAGTCTGGTCGAGGAAATAAGACACTCTGGCAAGATGGGAAAATGTCTCCAGCTCAGTCTATATTGATTCAAAAATGATAAATTTGGTCTCAAATTGTATGAAACATTCTGCTCTACAAATTAAGACCAAATTTATAACTTTCGAACCAATATTAACCGAGCTGAAGTCATTTTCCCATCTTGCCAGAATGTATTATTTCCTTGACCAGTCTATAATAGTGAATAAAATTGACAGAGTTGATGTGTGCCAGTGCTGCAGAGGAGGACAAATGCATGACATCATTTTTCATATATTTAATCGGAGAGTCAGATTAACATGTTTATGTATCTATTTGCAGCTTTCAGTCTAAATAAACCTCGTAACTTGATGTATCAAAACCGGCGCTCTTTTTGAATCAAAGATTGTGTTTGGATTGTGATACAAAGGTTGTGTTTAGCCTTAATATGGGCCCACAATAATTAGGCATGAACTATAAAAAAAATCCTTGAGTATGACCACTACTGGTGCTTTTACCTTTTCTGTTGAACTGTTGAACTTGGAATAGTGAGCTTTGATTATTAGTGATATTTGATGAGTGAGCTTCTAAGATACATTTGCTAATCTGTTAACTACAGCCGCGATCATAGTGGATTCTTCATAATATTTTTGACTATTTATTCATCCTAGCTCAGTTGTTCGTATTTCGTTAAAAGTAAGGTTCGTAAAATCCAAAGATGGAAACTGCATCAAAAGAAATAGGTTGATTTTAATGCACTCAAACATGCCTTACCTGTTGAACCATTATTTTTTTTATCTACGGGTGTATTGAAAAATTCCTATTTCAGTTTTACAATTGAAATCGTAATGACTACCATTTCAAAACTGAATCTCAGAACCGTGTCGTAATGAACGTTTTTTGATACAGGAGGAACTTTTCGATACAGTCCAAATTCCACTTTATGATACATTCCTTGTTTCGTTTCGAAATCAGGTGATAAAAAGTAAACAGTGTTCAACTAACCTCAAAATCAAAACTGCGACTGGGATTGAGTAGCCTACCAGTATTTTTTTGTCAATATTTCAATTTACATATTTGAATATTTAACTAATGTGAATAGTCCAAAGTTTAAATAGTTTAATATACTACTAACTTTGTTAGTGAATATGTTAATAACTTTCACTTTTACAACAACTCTCACGATTTTGTTACTTGTTGAATGCGTTTGGAGGTTCTGACTGATATGTTATTTTTAACATATTTAACAAGTAATAAGTTGATTATAATAACAGTTCAAGTAGGATGAAGATAAAAGAAGTTTAATAAACAACAGTATGTTGATTTTTATAATAGCATACCCTTACAGATAGCTTGATACTGGTGGTCTATAGCTTGATACTGGTCTGATACTGATAACTACACTGGTGGTCGTAGATAAACTAGTGTATGCAACGGTTGTATTAGGCCTTTATAGCATTCGTGAGATATTTAGAGCACTCGCTTCGCTCGTGGCTCTAACTTACATCTCACCTCATGCTATAAAGGCTCCCATTATACAACCGTTGCATAAACTACTATTATCGTACTACTATAGTAATAATGATACCGTGTGACCTTGCTGGCTAAGGTCTAGTATCAGAGTTTTCAGGTTGCACCTGATCAATTTCAGGGCCTCTGACATGACCTAAAGACTGCTTTTTAGGCAGCCGGGACCGACGGCTTACTACTATAGTGCTGTGTTACCATGGCCGGTATTTCACGGTAATATTTCTATTATCATAGTTAATCATATGGAAAGAGATAAATTCGATATCATATGTTCATCTCTTTTCTTATATGATCTACTATGATGATAGAAATATTACCGTGTAATACCGGCCTATGACTTGACTATAGTCGCCCACATTGAAATAACCAAGGTCACGTGATTGCTAACTCACACCCTCACACAAGCAAAACATCACTCCTCCTCTATCACACACACACTCTTACCAGGTACCCCTAAGTACGAAGCGGCATCATCGGAGGGAGAAACAGGGAGTGGTGTCGGAAGAATTGGTCGTCCTTGGTTATTCCACTGATCAGTGGACGACTAATAACAAATCTCATGACTTGACTGGTGAAGTGAATACCCTTAGTACATACTAGGACATTTGATTTCCATTGGCTGTTTTTGTTACATAGGTGGCCGAATTGACGACATAAAGGATGACTTTGAAGCGTCGGAGGAAAGCCTGATCAATCACCAGTCGATTAACAATCACAATCATTTGTCAGAGCCGTCATTTTCGGACGATGAAACCGAAACGCCGATTCTTAAGCGAGCTGATGACGATGACGATGATGATATACCGCTTGGTAAGTCACTTATGCCTTATTTGTGAGAAAATTGTAACATGCATGTTAGTCTGTTCCAGCAAAGAAGACACTTTGGTAAGATGAGAAAATGACTCAAGCTCGGTCAATATTGGTTGATAATAAATAAAAAAAAATTGTTTTTGAGTCACGGCCCAGATTTCAAATTTTTGCAAAAGTATGGCGACTAGTGGGTCAATATTCTACTTAAGGCACGCTGCTACCGGCGCGACCGGAACGTCGGCCAGCCACAGCTCTTGTCATCCCAATGACAAGAACTCAATTTTTTCGAGTTTGTTGTTGGAGTTCGCACCATTGTTCTTTCATGCACTTCATTTCCTGTTTAAGCTGGATATTTTCTAGTTTTATATCATCTACAGATCTACTAGCAGAATCACATTTTTTAGACACCTCTTCAAAATGTTACACCTCTTCATTTTGTTATCAATTAAAGAAATTTGCTGAGTAGTCGCCTTAATTTCAGACTGAAGTTGGCTCAACTTTGCGTTTAACATTTCCCATTTTTTGTCATTTTTCAACCACGATTCTCTGCTTTCTTTCCTAAAATCCTCAATGGCACGTAGTATAGAATTATTACCAGTTACATCAGTCTTAGAAATGTCTTTTTGGGTTGAACTGTCGGCTGAACACTTAAAACATTTCCATTTCTTATTTCTGGTAGTAGACGACACGCCAGCACAAGTAGAATGAAGTTTAGCGCTACAAACGAAGCACGTTATCATGTCTTCTTCGGCATTAATTTGTTTTTTACACGTCACGCACAACTCATCGACCATTTTGCAATTTCTACACTTGTTATTCACTCGCGAGTTAACTGAAACTTTAGTTAATGACTCTAGCTCGGTCATTATTGGTTCAAAAATTATTAATTTGGTCTAAAATTGAAGGAAACATTTTAATCTACAATTTGAGACCAAATGTATAATTTTTAATCAATATTGACCGAGCTAGGGTCATTTTCCCATTTCAGTGGTCAGTATTTTCATTGTCTTCAATATAAGATGTTACAAAACATAGGTATTACGAAATCTTCATAATTACATAAAATATGTAGTGAAGGAATATAAATACAATATGATTCTGTAAATGTACAAAGAAATATGTAAAAAATGTTGAATATTTCGCCAGAATGTCTTCTTTGCTTGGACGGACTAACTGAATATTGTTGACTGTTTCAGGTGAGCGGCTGCTGAGTAACAAGACAAGGGCACGCTTAAAGGGCAGCACCCCGCCGCCCCTCAACTGCAGCCCCGCCGACATCCGACGACTGATGAATCCCGCCCCGGCTGATGGGGAGGGGGAGGATGAGGGGGGCATCGCCCGGGGCCTCGAGGGCAAACTGAGACTGGCTGTGCTCAGGTTACAGGCCGAGACTGACAATGAGGCCAAGTGAGTTACAGTATTATAGCAACACCTACTAACACATGTATTAGTAGGTGTTTTATAGTTTGTCCAAGCAAAGAAGACTTTCTGCCAAGATGGGAAAATTACTCCAGCTTCGACGATATTGATTCAAAAATTATAAAATTGGTCCCAAATTGTAGATCAGAATGTTCCCTACTTGAGACTATATTCATAATTTTTGTACCAATATTGACCGAGCTGGAGTCATTTTCCTATCTCACCAGAATAAGTCTGATCGCACACAGTTGACTGGTGTTCAAAATGACAACACTGTTCAATGAATTCAAAATTTTTAACCTTATTAAATTTCAATTTTTGGAACTTAGAAGTGTAGTACAGGGGCAAGTGTTACAATAAAGGCTTCCCGTTAGCCTATTTAGTAAAGAACTTTGGGAGTGGTATCAATCTCTTCGTTTTGACCTGGAGAAAAATAATATCGGTGGTCATAAGCTCTCCGAGGGGTGCGTCACCTGTAATCCAAGATGGCGTCCGAGAATTTCAGAGTTTCACTGTTTCGGCCATAACTCAGCCATTTTTGCACACTCACGGCATCTTGGAATCAAACTGTGTTGGCGCGGTGTGTGAAGGATATTCCATTCACCGATGATTGCGCTCCCAATACTTACAGCTACAAGAAATATACCATTTTGTAGCTAAAGAATTTTTCTACAACATAGTGGGGTTTCCTAATTTCTCATCTTAACAAATAAAATATGAAAAATAAGAGAATATCATTAATTAATTATTATCAATAATTTTTTTTTAGAATAATCATTTTTCTGTTTTTTTTTTTAATCCAAATAACTGATCAACAATACATTTAAGAGAGTTATGAACGGATGGAGGTTGTAGCCTAGATTAAATGGAACATTTTGGTTGAAAAAAAGTTGAATATCTCGAACATTACTCAATTTACAACGAATATTGTGAAACACTGCTTCTTTCGGCCGCCATCTTAGTTTTTTCTATAGTAGAAATGATATTCAAGGATCTATCTATCGATAATCCAATTGAGACAGTTATTATGGATAGATTAGCACCAGTTTCATGCTTTTATCACGAAGGAATCACGAAAAAATTTTTTTTTCTCTTTGATGCAGTAAAAAGTGAATATTTTGGCATAATGAATGCAATGTGACTTGCGCGAGCGCTTCTTTCGCTGAAGCTCTATACATCATTAGCGTACCTACAAGCTTTGTAAGTATATAATTAGAAAGCTGAAATATTTCTCTATTCAATGCATTCCTCACTTTCGATTTTTCTGGTTGTACAATGAATTTATTAGAGTTCACGTAAGATTTTGCATGTGATAAAATTTTTCTCATCTTTAAAACAATCTGAACTTATCTATTATGGGTCTTGAAAACATTTCTCCTGTATAAATATCGTAGAACTGTTCATGGAGAACATTTTAAAAGAAAAAAACTTGAGATATCACCAAAAAATATCAAATGGTTAACAATATAACAAAAATCGGCATTCTATGGCCGCCATCTTGTTTTCTCGAGATGACAAGCATTTTTTAGTACATAATTATAGATATTCTGAATCTAAAGAGGAAAAGGAAGAGATTGATACCATTTTCAAGTCTCTAACATGAAGATAGATAGATAAATTGCCTTTATTAAGGGTGGAGTTAGGACTCTTGGTCCTCTCCACCACACAACCCTTTACATCATGCACAATAAATATATACAATATATAAACAAACATATACATTTCTTCTATAAAAAATAATCAAGAATTATCATAATAAACACAATTGAAATTAATAATTATAGAAAATAAGCATAACTTTTATTTTATTATAGATATTCTAAGGAAATTTATTTCTATGAGTTCAAGCCACCCACTCACATTTGCACACAATCTCAATAAAAGATAGCTAATAATTCTAAGAGAAATAATTTTTTTAAAATAAATAATAAAAAAGCAATTCATAGTATTTTATGAAATTTGATACAATAAGAAAGCAAATATTAGAAAGTATAATCCTACCAGATAAGCCTTATCCATATATTGATAGAAATATTGAGTAGCCCCAACTCGGCTCACACCTAAGCCATGCCACCCCCCTCAGCCAGTTCTACACTGCCACGCCAAACAGAGCTCGACCATTCTTACTCTTTATAGCCACAGGCAATTGATTCCAAGTTCTGCAAGCTGTTACATGAAAAGACTTGTTCATAGAGGTTCTGTGATTAGGGATTACCAATAACTGAGATCCATGTCTAGTGCCCCTTCCACTCCGCTCTCTTATGAAAATGAACTGATCAGCCAAATACCTTGGACGTTTGAAATTAATCAAATCATATAACAGCATCAGAGCATGATAGTGCCTCACAGGTCTACGTTTTAGCAAACCAAGACGTTTAAAGTGTGGGCTGATATGGCCATCTCGTCCAAGGTTGAAAATGGTCAAGGAGACATGAAAGAAAATAGTTTTTATATAGCTTATTATTTATACGTTTTGGGAGATATGTTTTGTATAGCACATCTAGATAATTTTATGAGGAACATTTTGAGAGAAAAGTTGAAAGGATATCTTCAAAAATGGCTGAGTTATGGCCGAAATTAGGGGATAAAAATCACTATGTTACGATTAATCCAATGACTTGATTGTTTTGAAAATTGGTACGTATAATACCCTTATCATGTTTTACAATTTGAGACATGTAAAAAAATCCAATGAAAAATGGTGAAATAATATGTCAAAAATTGTGTTTAACACGGTTTTCTCAAGAACGGCTTCAATGATTTCTTTTAAATTCATTCCCTAAATAGCTATTCATAAGCCCTAACAACGTATCAAATGCTATGAGTTTCTTTCTTGGCAACGAAGTAGAAGATTCAAAATGTCGCGTTTCTCTGTGCCACCCTGTAGATATTCTATTGGTTATTGACAGTGTTGGTTATTATGAGGTTCTTTGTTTGTTTTTATGAGGTGCGAGGCGATGGAGCGCATCACTCAGTACGTGATTGAGGACGAAGACGAGTCGTTGGCGGACAGTGAGACGTTGACGGTGCTAGCTGGCTGTCTATGTCGAGTGCTGCACAAGCAGATCAACGCACCCCTATTCCCTGCCACCGTCACTGATGAGGCGCTCGATGACAGGTCGGTCATCTATTCATTATTAACACAATAAAAACTATTGAAATTGATTTATTTTCTTCTTGATAATTACAGAATACTGAAAATACAAAATACAATTAGATGAAGGCTCCTCATATGGGCAGGTGCCATAACTATGCTATGTTATGATGAATCAATAAATCCTCATATTTTACACCTTTATGTATAGTCTGTCCAAGCAAAGAAGACCCTCTGGCAAGATAGGAAAATGACTTCAGTTTGGTCAATATTTGTTCAAGAATTATAAATGTGGTCTTAATAGTAGATCAAGTTGTTTCATACAATTTAAGATCGAATTGATAATTTTTGAACACATTCAAAAGATTGAATCATTTTCCCATCTTGCCAGAAGGTCTTATTTGTTTGGATGTACATCTTCATCTTTTGCACCTTTATGTAGCTTGGGTGCAATTTTCATTTTGATGAAATGATCTGGAATTTTTTATTGATGTAATAAAAGAAGGTCTGATGTGGCGAGTTGAATGAGGCTAGTATTTTTATTATTCAAGTTAATAGAGTTTTCAACTATATAGAGTAATTAGGCCTATTGATATTGTATGTGTTATTCTTATTTTATTTTTATGAATGAACATGATGTATCTACATGTATAGTGATGCTATGTGGAATAAATAAATTGAAGTGAAAATGTTGTAACTAAATGGAGTACAAGTCGGTTATATTTAACGGTCATAATGAACTATTCATTGATTCTCTTAATTAAATATTTATATTTATGTTTTGATTAAGTTTCTTGGTACTTGTCGGTTATAAGCAACTACGATAGAAAATAACCATAACTTCCAAGCATATATAATGTATCCAAGATAATAGCAGATGTTGAGTTTTAAGTTCACCGTTAGTGTGTCCAAGCAAAGAAGACATTCTGGCTAGATGGGAAAATTACTCCAACTCGGTCAATATCTGTTCAACATTTATAAATTAGGTCTTAAATTGTAGGAAACATTCTGATAAACAATTTAAACCAATATTGACAGAACTGGAGTGATTTTCTCATCTTGTCAGAATGTCTTCTTTGCTTGGACAGACTTTACCACCTGTCTCTCTTCACAACTCTCAAATATAACAATTATCATTTTTATTGTTTGTTTTATTGATTGTAATTTAATATTTTGAATATATCTTTCAAATAGCTTTGAGCTAGAGGGATACTATAGCACTTTTGTAGTTAAATAAATAAATACTCCTTATATGTATGATATAAGCTTTGCACACATCGAACCACTCCTCAAGGTACAGAAGCTGATTATGAGGGTCATCAGCCGGAGGCCACCAGCGTATCCATCGGACCAATTGTTTCGGGAATTTGTCGTGATGGATCCAAGGCAGCTTTACTCTAGGGAGATACTGTGCAGAATTCATAAAAATCCAACCATCTTCCAAACAAGACAGCATAGCCACAACACCAGATTCAGGCACCTTCTTATCACTAATGTGGCTAGGAAGGCACTATACCATAGGCATTTCAATCATCTAGCACCTAAATTATACAATCTACTTCCTGAAAACATGAAACAAATTGCTCATTTCAAAAAGTTCAAAACAATAGTACACAACTGGTTGATAAGTAAAGAAAGACGGAGCATAGAATCTATTATTTCAAACAACACATAATTTTTTAATCAAGAACCACCAACTCATTCTCACAAGACTATTTTACTAGAATATAAAACGTATAGAATATCAGATATAATTTTACTAATATATTAACTAAGCAATACCAATTAATATTAACTAATATATAAATTTCACTTAGTAACTCACTTACCTATTAATATAATCCCTAATTTGCTCAAAAAATAATTTGCACTAATTTGCTCTAAACCTACTCCAGGACATGGCACGCCATAGTGGAGTAGGTCAATTTCCAGAAAAAAAAGAAAAAAAAACACGTAGTCACAGTCATCACACGTTGGAAATTTTTTTACATTATTGTTATTTTTTATTTTTTCATTATTGTATTACATTTTATGTATGTATTTTTTCTGGAAATCAAATTTATTTATTTATATGTATGTTGAATAAATAAATAGATTGTTGTTTTTGCTTGTTGGGTAGCATCAGCCAGCCGCTGTTTGTACTGATGCGGTCGGTGTGTGAGCTGTCGGACGAGGACTCGCGTCGGCTGCCGCTCATCTCACTGCTGGTCGAGATGTGTTCACACGAGGCGCGCATTGGCTATCTGCTGCTCTACTACTTGCACGCCAGTCGGGTGGCAGGCGGGGGCGGCGGCGATCTGTGTGATGCCGATAAACTGAGCAGGTAGGTGGGCTTGCTGTCGGAAATATAATCTTTATTGATTTACAATAACATAATTATTGTATTACTTGGTCGAATTGAGCAGGTACAGTCTGTCAAGCAAAGAAGACCCTCTGGCAAGATGGGAAAATCACTCCAGCTCGGTCAATATTGGTTGAAGAAATATTGATTTGGTCTCAAATTGTAGATCAGAATGTTTACTAAAATTGGGACCAAATCTATAATTTTTGAATCAATATTGACTGAGCTGGAGTGATTTTCCCCATTTTAATTTTTGGAGTCATTTTCCCATCTTGCCAGAGGGTCTTCTTTGCTTGGACAGACTATATCTGGGCTTGCTGTTGAAAAAATGAGCTTTTTTGATTTAGAATAGAATATTCATTTCATTCAACAATAATAAAGATAATTTTCATACAGTTGAATAACTTCAGAAAAGTTTACAGCCAAAAAAATTCTATAAAAGCAAATGCCTTGTCAAGTTATTATGTAAATCATACATTAAAATTACATTATTGGCATACATAATCAACATTGCAATACTTTACATTTAATTTAAAAATTCTTCAATGATATAGTAACTCTTATCAACTAAGAACCTGTATAAGTCTGATATTTAAATGAGTTGACAGTCTATTCAATAATTTTACTCCATTATAACTGGGCTTTTTCTTATAAAGTGAAAGTCTATGAGATTGAATACTGATATTATTTCTATGCTTAGTGTTATAATGTTGCACATCTGAATCTTTTTTTACCACTAACATAATAACTTCATAAATGAAAATACAAGGAACTGGGTGAACTGAAAGATTTCTAAATGCATCTCGGCAAGTGTGGTTAAAGCCAAAACCTGCTAAGTATCTTATTGCCCTTTTCTGAAAAATAACATAATTCACATTAACATGATTGTATTACTAGGTTTAATAAGACTCATTGCAAATAGCCTATCCAAGCAAAGAAAACATCCCTTCAAGTCATGTCAGCTGTTCAATGCTGCCAGCAGTCGAAATGAAAATTGTTCCACTCTCACCATCTTTCACAAACAAAATATTATGAAATATATTTATCTACGGTCTTATCAATTAGAGTTGACATTTAACTACGTCTAGGAGTTTTCTTTTAATCAAAAGAAGCAATAGATGCATATGCAATAAAGAGACAGTAGATTTCATCACGTACAAGAGGCAGACGAAACGGCCTAACTTTTAGGTCAGCTAGAACCATTCATCAATAAATCGAATACCATTAAATCAAAATATACACTAACTAGGCTGTTTGTTTTAAAAGCTAGATATTTCCATTTTTATCGATATTATGGTTAACCTCTTAAGAACCGTACATGCCATTCACAGTCCAAGTTGGATTAAACCAAATTTTGGATTAACGTTTGATCGGTGTGTCCTTGCTTACTGATATCAAGAAAGTGAAATTCGAATAGATCATATTTTTGTGCTACTTTGGTGTTTTTTTGTGCCACCTAACTGACATAATAGCAATTCTTCTTGGTCGGTAGCCGATCTGACATGGAAAATTCATTTTGGGGTTAGCACCGTTACACATTTTACCAGCATACTAATTCTATATTTGAATAAAAAGAGTTTAAGTGTAATGGTATAATCAAATTATTCAATTATAATAATTCAAAATGAATAATCAATTTTATAATCGTGCGATTAGTGCATGAATATTTATTTTATTTGAAAAAATATGCTCTGGATCTTGCATGATGACCCATCTTTATAGTGCTAAGGTTGGTTATCCTACATTCACTGAATCACAAGTCAACCAGCTGCTATTATTTTCATTTTTGAGAGTTTAATTTCCATCATTCAACTGATGGATTATCTTGAAATTTAAACTCCCAATCCTGACCGATTAAACCAATTCTGCCAAATTTCATTGAAATTCATTTAACCAACCAAAATTTGAAAACTCCGCCATGGAAATCTTCCATTTCCTACTCCAGCAGCATAAACCTGTACCCCGACCTGTCTAAATTTAAATGAAAACTATTCAGTAACATTGTATTAATTCCATAACATTTTGTACCACCAGGAAAATTTTTTGTACTTCTCTTATTTTTGGGTTAGAACCAAAGTTGGGTGGTCTCTAAAGTCGTGGGTTAGAACCTGACACGAGCCAAATTCAATTAAATTTGAACCAAAATGAGATAGTACAAAATTTTATTTGAGTCGTACAAAGAAGTACAAGAATATAACAATAATAGAGTGTATTTAAATGTTGCATAATTTTATAAAATATGCAGGGAAAGAGTGCCGACTTGTTTTCTTACCGCAGAATTACTATTATCTCTGTTAGGGTGGTGGTACGAAGATTTTCCTTCTTGGTACAAAAAAATGATCCATTCGAATTTCACTTTCTTGATAGCAGTAAGCAAGGTCACACCGATCAAACGTTAATCCAAAATTTGGTTTAATCCAACTTTGAGAAACCGGCCCTTATTGTATTCTCAAACGATATCAATGCTTTATAAGATGAAATGCTAATACTGTATTTTTCGTTTTTTACAGTAAAACGAAATCTCAGGTATACAAGGACTACTGTATGGCTCTCGACAGGGATTTGAGTAAAAACTTACTCAGTGATCTACAGGTAATAAAACGTTATTTTTAAATACTTGTACCAAACTAGTTATTGCTAATTTCTTCCTTCAATCAATAAATGTATCAACCAATTCTAATTATCCAATTTTTCCATCAAAAACTTCAACTTCTATTTATCATTCAAGTAATCATCATTAAGCCCCTTCTATTTATCATTCAAGTAATCATCATTAAGCCCCTAAAAATGATGAAATTAAATATTTGATGTGAATTTTGCCTCCATCCTCGAGCCCTATTTAGACGGCGGATTTTTGATACGCAGTTATGATACGAAGTCCAAAATTGATACAGGAAGGAAGCTCGTTAATATGAGAAATTTGCAGTGCGTATGGATCGCCGCCACATTGGAAATAAGCGCATTTTATTTCTTATTAATTGGACATTTTGAGATCATATATAAACTTGGTTTAGGTATTTTGTAAGTTGAATTCATAAAAATTAATTATAGAACACTAAGAGAAACAATAGCTATTTCCCTCCGATTTCAGACATTGCCAAACGAGCTAGTGCTAATCTAACTTTGGATATTTTTGTATACATTCAGAATGGTACTTGTAGATAGAAATATTTATGATTCATTGTATTTTTTCAGAAGACAAGTTTTGTAACCCCACTTTGCAGCAAATTATTTTGAGTCAATGAGATTCTTCCCTGTATCAATTTCGGACTTTTGTATCAGAAATTCTCCGTGTAAAAAAGCCTTTATCTTGGTTATTATCCATTTCTGGGACTAAATTCAATTGAAACACCCTGCATTTCATTTGAAGTTCAGCGTGCAGCAGTGAATTTTGAAAACGCTAAAAATGATGTGGTACATCATGTACCGTACCACGCTAAATCATGTGGTACACTTATTTCAATAATACCAAAAGAAACTTATATATTTACCATTTCTAAAAATACCATATCGATGTCCTTCATTAAATTTTCTACATTCCAGCAATCTTCTGCAAAAAACCAATGAAGTTGAACGTTTATAGGCTATTATTTGCCTCCTGAAGAAGACGATTCAGAAATAGAAGTTTATACGTGATTGATTTTTTATAACCTTTGTTTAAACCGCCCTTTATGAGTCATTCAACCTGATTGGTTGGATAATAATCAACCTTTTCATAAAATTTCTGGAATGTACAGAACGTAATGAATGACATGTATTGTTAAATTTTTATTATTTATTCATTTACAGGGTGCGGCAGCATAACTTCCTTTTTTAAAAACTTAATAAAACGCATTGTGTGAATCAAGAGGGTACGCGACAAAGTGTCTCCCCGACAAAGTGTCTCTCCGACAGCCATTCCCCTTTTAAAGCCAGTTTTTAGGAGACCGGTTGACGGCGACAACTGGTCCCCTTTCCAAGCAGGTTTTAGAAGGTGCTCCGCTGACGCGGATACACTTTGACGGCAGCGCTCCAGGGGAATGGTTGTCGGGCACGGGCCCGACAGCCAGTCTCCTTCTTTCTAGTAGGGGAACAGATGTCGGGTATACACTTTGACGGCAACGCTCTAGGGGTCCCGTTGTCGGTTGCGATCCCGACAAACTGTCCCCTCATAACATCACATGAAATCACAATTCCGGTATGGTCTATTTTAGTGCATTTCATTAAAAAAAATGCACTATTGGTCTTGCCCTAACAATCGAAAATTTATGATGTGATATATTTTTTACACGTTTTCGAGTCCCTAGAACACAAATTTGATGTCCGTTCAAATTCTCATATATATATATATATATATATATATATATATATATATATATATATATATATATATATATGCTTCAGCCGAAATATCCCTGGCTCAAAAATGAAAGTTAAGTCTAGTTTCTAAATGTACAAGTGTACTATTACTATTTTATCCACATTTGATTTTATTTTATTTGATTACTATTTTTATCCACATTGAGAATGGGCTAATGTGCCGAAACATGTATGTGTTTTTATAATTTTAAAGTTTTCAAAAAAGGGTGTTTGATTTTATTTATTTTTCAAGTGTCTACAATTCTACAAGGGTCTTCTGTATATATGATTACATTTATTTATTTATATATATATATATATATATATATATATATATATATATATATATATAGATATATGTACAGATTCCTTTGAAGTCGATAACTCCCGAAGGGCTCGTCGGAGAGCGACCAAATTTTGCACAGGAATTATCAGTGTTAATATCTTGGTCAAGTTCGTTAACCAGTCAAATTGGTCCAAGGGTAGGGGGTGAAATCAGGGGATGAAAATTTTGAAAAATCACTACAAATCGACCAAAATCGTTTTTCGATTTGAAAATTAGTGTTTATAATACCCTTATTATGTCCTACAATTTGAGCCATCAACGAAACAAATCCAATAAAAAATGGCGGAGAAAATGGCAAATAATATGCCAAAAACGGTATTTTTCATGGGTTTTTCGAAAACGGCACCTTTGAATTTATACCCTGAATAGCTCATTACAAGTCATATGATTTGAGCCATCATAGAATTGCATTTGAAATGCACTCTTTCCGACCGCCAGCTGCCGAAGCGAATTTGTTTGAGAATTAGAAATGAAGTCACATGAATAGAATTGTTACAGTCACCAAGTTTCATGTCTTCTCATTTTAATAGAATTAAATATGCCTTATTCAGGCATAATCCCAAGTACTGCGTATAATGGCTGTTATCGTTAGCTGACCAACGCTATTCAGCTGGAGTAAATGGAGTTACATTCAATATAACACATGTTCATGTCAAAAAATTGTGAGAGGTGATCATATCAATTTTGAATTTATTTTTTACAATATCATATTCATGTAATTCAACAGTTCGGCCGCAGCTTCAGAGCAAAGCTCGGTACCAGATATTTCTATTTAATGCCCCAATTATCATATGTTTGCCTAGCTCCATCAGGACCTCCTAAATACCTCCTTAATCTATTAATTGACCGAAAGTAAGTGAGTTCTAGATTCAAAACGACGATTTTGAATTTTTTATGTTTGTTCCGCGTTTACGACGAAACGCGGCAATACATTGTGATGGAATTGGACAGGAATGTTCTGTGGAAATTGTGCGACGATGTATGTAAAAAGTTATTTCAAGGATAATATGAAAGAAAAAGGAATTACCTGTGTACTAAAATAATATTACTTTGTACATTAAGTAGTAGTTCACAGAACTACTAGGATTCATTCAAAAATTGAAAGTTGAAATTTATACAGAGGTTGGAAAATCAACCCATATTTCCATCGAGCGAAAATCTGATCTACTTTACTACAGATACTAGGATACTAATGTGTTCTATTATCTGTGTACTTTACCATTTTTGCAGTATTGGAATAATAATAGAACGAATAATAGTTTGAATGCGTATGATGCTAACAAACCAGCATCAAGTACTAGATTACTAGTTATCTTTTATTTAGCTGATATTCATGACTTTTTTTTAGTCAATATACTTATTGATATTCTTTTACAATATCAATGTCATCACTTCAAAAGTTATGAAATGGTTTGAAATCAAGTTATTGGAATTCTAAAGTAAATTAGAAAAGGTGCATCTGTGCATCCTATCCGTGAGGCGGTGCGGTCGCAGCAGCAGAGCGAAGCTCGTTGCCTCGATATTCATAAGTAGGCCTATTAGATAACAGTTGGACGTATTTCATGAAGTGGAACACGAATAGTAGATCTATGTTCGTTTTTATCAATGTATAAAATTGCATTTATTGAACGAGCGAAGCGAGTTTCTACTTCTGACTCAAGGATCAGTTCGTTGTCTGTCTTTTCGTAAGTTCGTTCGTTTGTGTGTTCGACAATAATTCACGAACGCCTTCTTTAATCAGCTTCAAATTCAAAACATATATTCTTCGAACCTTTATACAGGTCAAGTTTGTTGGACAATGAAATCGACCGACTTATCATTCTTTATCAGGCGAAAAAAATAAGCTCTCAGCAACGGTATATCTATATATACTCCCGTACCTATTATATTTCAACACAATAATCACGGCTGAAAAGAATGACACATGGAAAATTTTGAAAATCCATCTGATTTCAATAGAAGAGCTGATTGAAAATTAGCGGCAAATTTGAAGATATTATCTTGAGAAATAATAATGTTCTCAAATCAAGGGAACTTTCATGTGAAGTCATAAATTGATATTTAGTTTGAACATGTGATAGAAGTCTTTATTTCAACAGCTGACAATAGGCGACAAATTTGAATATTATTCTACCATCTATATCTATAAAAGCGAAATGGCACTGACTGATTCATTCATTCATTCATCACCAGAACTGAAAATCCACTGAACCAAATGCGTTCAAATTTGGCATTCATGTTCAGTTGGACGTTTAGACGCGCGCTTAGAACGGATTTTTAAAACTTTTCAAGGATACGCCAAATATTTTAGTTTTTCCAGAGTTTTCGGCCTTTTCCCAATTTTTTCGAGAACCAATCAGTAGAAAATGTTGATATTTGGTGGGCAGGTTCAGATAAGGACTAGAAATGTTGTGTTGAAATATTTTTGCAATCCGTTCAAGATTACGCCAGTAATCAGGTTTTCAAAATTGTAGATGTGTTGCGGGTTGCATATCTTCCGCCTTGATACGACCAATCCTTACTGTAAATTCAATGGTTCAACGAGATTATAGATGAGCTAATTTGGAAGATATTGCATCAAGTTTCAAACTATGTCCGATATACTTCCCAAGGTTACGCTTAATATTAGTGTTACTATTTTTTGGAATTTTCTGAGTTTTTCTTAGATTTTTCTAGAACAAATTGGCATAAAATGTGGAAATTAGGTAAACAGGTCCATATTAGGTGTAGAAATGCTGTGCTCAATAAATTTCGAATCCCTTCTGAACGGAGTTTGCAGGCGAGCGAAGCGAGCCTGTTTGACTCACTTACACTTCCTATACTGTCGGGGGTCCAGGCTAGGCGGAGAAGGCGAGCAAAGCGAGCCTGCCGGCTAGTTGACAATAATTCTTACAGTATTTTTATTGAAAAGAGTAGCCTATATTATGTCGTTCCATTTGATTTCCATGTTTTGATCATCAAACTGATAAAATGTCAGCCGTGCTTTACTACGGCATTTAAAAAATGTTATTAAGGGGATTAATAATAATTTATTCATTTGATTTATCCGAATGAATTTACTGAACTTTTGCAAAATACCACATATTTGAAAGAAGCTCTAATTGCGGAATTAGGGCTGTGGTGTAAATTATTTTTAAATAAGAATTTGCAAATAGATGAGTTGAAGGAAATTCTAATGCCACGTTTACACTGGATTGTTAATAACATTAGTTAATAACTTTTTCGAATAATGTATTATTATATAGACATATATATTATGTAACTCATCATATTAACTAATGTTATTAACATTCCGGTGTAAACGTGGCTTTAGTAGCTAAACTTTCTTGGAAGCAGATATTTTTCAAAGTGATATTGATTTTTTCCAAGATTACATTGCTCATCCAAAGTGTTTTTCCATTAAATACAGCATCTGTTGAGAGATCGAATAGTAGGCTTTTCGTCGTAGGGTAAAGAAGGATATAGCTCAGGAGCACAACGGGATAGGGAAGAATGATCGTGCCTAATGAGAGTCCATCGTGAATTTAAAAAAAAGAAGGACCAAAGAGTATTGGATAAGTTCAAATTGAATTATTTAACTGAAACTTAGTTAAAATGTTTTATTTTACCTTGATTAACCTAGGAATTCACCTTGATTAACCTATGAATTTACCTTGGACTTTGGATTTGCTGGAATGTTATCAAAACTGTAATTATTTTGAATCCAGGGGTTTCTGCACTCTAGACACACATTTCGCAATAATATCATACAGAGCTAAGACGCCATTCCTAGTAATGAAATTTAATGTTAATAGATTATTTGTGTTGAACAACTTTGCAAGGTGATTAAATTATATCTGTATTCTAAACACCCACCCACCCACCGAGTGTTTGGAGGAGATTCAATCTTTTAGGTATTATGATTCATTGTATCCTTAATCGAATACCTGAGAGTCCTTGTGAAAAATATAGAATTTCATGAACTGGCGTTTGAAATACATTCAGTTTCTATAAATGATTAGATATTAATAAATTGATTGGTGATATCAACATATAATACTATAGATTTTGAAAACTCCATATTTTTTTACAAGAATTATTCCGTTACTTTGAAAGTTTGTGACTTTGAATTGTGAATTATTTCATTCGTCCTTCAAAATCCCTCAAGGCGAAATTAAGTTCTCTTAAATTTGAGACCAAATTCACACTTCTATGTCCAGTGGTTCATGGCTACCACAGACATAAATTTCTAAACACGTAGGCTCTATTGTACTGTGAGCGCCGGTAGTTTCGGAAAGCACCCCTTTACCAAATTATTCCAGCTCGTTGCATACGATTTTTTGTTTTCTAGGGTGGGTGTCAAAACATCCGTTGTTGTAAAATAAACAACGGTCCTCTATAATCTTTGCTATCCGATAACTTCTATGATGACTTCCATCTCACCTTCTGTCCCATTCTGAGGGTCGCCCCAGAAATCTTTTGTGTCAATAACAAAGAGCTTCAACACAATAGATGTTTCAATAACAGTAGTTGAGAATTGTTTTACCTGAATCCTATCCAATCCTCAACTTCTACCTATGTAGTTTTGATGAATAACGTGATATGTGCTTCACGTAAAACTCAATATTTTCATTCAATATGTATAACTATCATATCACATTCACAACTACTGGTACTCAACAAGTGAAAGTTATCAATGCTTGGAAAAAGTAGAAGCAATTATTACAATATTCGATAATATCAGAAGGCATTGAATTCTCGATTTTGCAAATGAAATTTTCTAGGAGTAACTTAGGCTATTCCTTCTGTGAAAAAATACTATCGCATGTTGTGTACAGTCAAGTAATGTTTTCCTATTTCATCCTTTAAAATACGAAATAAAGAAATACTAATAAATTATTTTTGATATTCCTTATAAGATTTATAGTTTTTATATTCTCATTACAATTTCTGTGCTAAAAATCCCCTCACACCAACTATCGATCAATCTACCTATTTGCTCATCCTATGTACCCGAAATCGATTGTAGGTCAACACTGTCCATATCAGGTTCCGTACATGTAAAGTTCATTACCCTTACCCTGTAGACTGTAGACCATCATCACATGTTCATTAAGAAATATTTTTGAAGGAAGCAGACATTGACATAATAAGCAGAATCTAGACACTGAGATACTACTTCCAATTCTAAAAATAATACATCCTGCCCATTCACTGAATTCAACAATCTATCTGGACTCCCACGCTCCATAGATACAGTACAATGGGGTTTTCCAACTCAACAACCCTAATTAGCGATGAGAACAGCTCCCTAGTCTGGTCTAGGTAGAGGCCTGTCGAAAATAGCATCTATTCTTTAATCTCAAAACGAACATCCAAAACTTAATGATCCGTACATTGATCTATCCAATTATACATTGTTTGGTTTAGTGCAAGGGTAGTGGACGTGTTATTTTTTGAATTATTAGTAGCAGCAGTACACGAGTGTCAAGATTCTGCTTATGTTGAGTATCTCATTAATAACTTGAGGTTACTACGAGCTAACTCATTCATTCTAATTGGTTATTTGGGCTGAAAGGAATAATAGTACACAGTAGAATATTATGTTGATTTTTAATGACTAAATAATTTCTAGTTACTCCCTGGAATGTCACCTATTGTTCGAGTTTATTAGAGGTATTTAATTGGCTGAGCGAAAATAATGATTTGCGAATTCAGAATTCTTATAGAGTGGGAACGTAAAGTAACAGTAATTTAAAAAATATATAAATACTTCTTTAAACAAACCAAAAAGGAAAAAATAACTTTCTTCACACTATTAGTTAATAGGAATTCTCTCTCTTATATTTCTTAAAAAAGTATTCAAATACAACTCATACGTTAATAGGAATTCCCTCTCTTATATTTTTTAAAAAAATATTCAAATACAACTCAAAGGAAAAAATTGTGGCTCGAAACTAGAATTTTAAGCAAATATTTCTACTTTTTAAAGCTTAATTTGTCTTGAGACACACTTTTTCCGTTTGAGTTGTATTTGAATACTTTTTTCAGAAATATAAGAGAGGCCTATCAACCAATAGTGTGATCAAGAAAGTTATTTTCTTCTTTTTAGTGCATTTAAAAAAGTATATTTTTTCAAAATTAGGCTACTAATTAAATAGGCTACTATTATACTGTTATTTTCATCTTTTACTTTTCATTTTAAATTATGACCGAATTATAAAATTTTGAGCGGAATAATTCAGAAGCGAGTCCTAGAACACAGAGACTTTGGAGTTGAAAGGCAATAAATTAAAATAACATAATTATGATGTGTACAGCTGATAAACACATAACTTACTTTTGAAACTTAAAAGTGATGGAATTCGCTCAACACCTGATTCACTAATCAATACACAGGTAAATAAATTGTATCATTTCAAATTTCATTTATTCAATTGGAAAACAAATTAACACCGAATCCAATGAAAACTTTGCTTAAATTGTAGTGTCGTATAGTAGGCTACCAATCAACTTGTAAAAACCAGAACTCTATGTGGCCTATGAACCGAGATATAATCGAAAATATATGGCATGCTCTTTCGCAAGACAGAATAACTGTATTTAAAAAACAACAAAAAAAGGTTTTTTGACTCTTGTTCATATTACGTAATTACCAATACTAAGATTTCAACTTGCGCTTTGCGGCTTGGCAGGGCGTTAACATCCCTTGCACCCGCGTTGGACAAGATCTTTCGATTAAGTTGAATAGTGTTCATGATTCACTCAAGGATAAAATGTGAGGTTTTTTAATCATCCCCTGTACACTACAACTACAGTATTGAGCATTTGAAGATTTCCACACCAATCCCTTCCAGTTTTACTTTTACCTTCCACCTAAAATTAGCGAAACATTGAACTTTGCATAAACAAAAAAGTTGAAAATCTTTACTATATTGGGGGATTTTCTGTGAAAAAAAGATATTCGCCTTTAAACTTTCGTTGGACAAATCCCGTGAAATGTTTTGGAACGGTGCTCAACGAAGTTTTTTACGTTCTATCTGATGCAGAGGAGCATGTTACAAAAAAGCCTATTAAGTCTATTTCAATTCTCGCGTTTTCTATTTTCTCATAGACTTTGGTTATAGTCCCTGAGAGTTGAATAATTGATTTCATATTTATATCTCTTATGATTCACTAAGATAATAGAAATACTATCGTGTGATAAGATTCATTATGATTCACTAAGATAATAGAAATACTATCGTGTGATACTAACCATAATCATAATTATGGATATGCCTATCAAATAATTAAGAAATTAGAGGATGAAAATATAAACATGAAGTTGACAAAGTTTCTTGGTCAAATTTGGTAGAGTATATTTCAAATTAGGCTTTATAGCCATTCCATACAGGCTTTAAAGTCTCATTCATTTCTCTTGTCGTGATTCTCACAGTTAGAATCAAATTTTTTTGATTGTAACTCACCTGCCTTTTTACTGGTGAAAATTATTCTTTCATTCATTCATGTGTAGGAATTTGGGAAGAAAAATATACTCTTTCTTTTAATGTTTGCAGTCGTATCAATCACAACATTAACAAGCTTTTCTTCTAATAATCAAATTCATAGAATGTGTTAAGCAGTGTGATTGTAGCCCTACTACTTTCCCGCCAGCTATAGTCTGTCCAAGCAAAGAAGACCCTCTAGTAAGGTGAGAAAATGACTCCAGTTCGGTCAATATTGGTTCAAAAATGATCGATTTGGTGTCGATTGTAGGAAACATTCTGATATACAATTTGAGACGAAATCGATATTTGTTGAAAAAATATTGACCGAGCTGGAGTCATTTTCTCATCTTGCCAGAGGGTCTTCTTTGCTTGGACAGACTATACAAGCTGGTGTTGATGCCCAATAGGGGAACGGATGTCGGGGAGACACTTTGTCGGCAGCGCTCCAGGGGAATGGTTGTCGGGCACGATCCCGACAGCAAGTCTCCTTCGTTCGACCAGGGGAATGGATGTCGGGGAGGCACTTTGTCGGCAGCGCTCAAGGGGAATCGTTGTCGGGCACGATCCCGACAGCGAGTATCCTTCGTTCTAGCAGGGGAACGGATGTCGGGGAGACACTTTGTCGGCACTGGCATATTTTCAGCAGGGTACTGGTTGACGCCTGTGCTCAAAACCAAGAGGGGAACGGTTGTCGGGGAGACACTTTGACGGCGACCCAATCAAGAACTTCTATTTGTTTTGAATAATATAGGCACATACATAAAGTTTTGTTCTATCCAGCTTTGAAGATCGAATCAGGTAGGTGACGTCCCTCATTCTCCATACACTGAGTAAACCGTTCTTTGGCATTTATCATGACTCCAGCCAGCATAGCAGGCGTTATGTTGGCAATTTCTTCCTGGATCTTGGTCTTAGAATCTTGTAGGGTCCTTGGACGGTTCACATAAACACGGGATTTTAAAAACCCCCATAGAAAAGAATCACAAGAGGTCAAATCTGGAGAGCGGGCCGTCCACTTCAAATCGCCACTAATTGAGATGAGGCGCTCTGGGAAATGTTCCCTCAAAACAGCCCTCGAAGTGTGTGCCGTTGCACCGTCTTCTTGGAACCAAATGACCCCTCATCTAGCCGTGAGGAAAAATCCTTTACATATAGGAAAGTCCAAGGGCAGACGCATATTTGCTAGCAGAACGCTGTGGTGATCGCAAGATTGGAGCTCTCACTACCTCCATGTTCTCAGGTGATCTAATCGGCCGAGGAACTCCATTTCTTCGTCTTGTCACACTTACATTCTGTCTGAACGTAGTGACCCACGTAGCAATTGATTCCCGGTCAAGGACAGGGGCCAACTGGGCTCAATTAAAGCGATTACAAAAGGCATGCTGGACTGCGATCACAGAACAAAAAGTAGGCCTCAATGGCAAACGCACGCTCCTCACTGTTCCAACGCATGATGGCGAGTGAACTGTGTCGGAACAAAACTTAATGGTCCCACCTCTCGAACGAGACCACTAGCACTCCGACATCAACAAACTAAAATTCGCAGATTTTAAAAAAGAAAGTTATGCTGCCGCACCTGTTATTTAGCGTATGGCGTATGAGTTCATCATGCTTTAATTTCGATTATTCATTTGTAATGTGTGTTGTAAATAGATATTGATCAACTAAGTAAGTCTAAAACGCGTGATTATTTGTATATTATAATTTTCCATGGGTATGATTCCTTTTTCAATAGAATAACTCGTCTTGCTTTTAATACTGAATTAGACTGAATTTTCACTGCTTTTCTAAATTTTTTACTGCTTCAGACTGAATTTTTCCTAAATCCAAACACAATGACTCATTGAAAACTTTTATGCCCGGTTTTTCCAAGCACACTCAAACTTGAGGGACCTTTAAAATTTAAGAGACACTCAAATATTTGAGGGACCCTTAAATTTTGACGAATCGTCAATTAACAGCTGACATTTCCTATACTTTCAACATTGGAGAGTTGAGGAGCCCTCAAACCAAAGTTGAGGGACCCTCAAATTTTGGCGAATGCTCAGATAACCAGCTGACATTTTCTTGAAAAAAAAAACATAAAATTAATACGGTTAATTGTTTCCAAATTAGCAAACATTGAAGTATCTTCATTCATTGTTCAAGGGAGAATCGAAATATACTGGAATATATCGAAATATTCATGCCACAATTTATTTTGTCTTCATTCATTAAAAAATACAAAATATGCAACACTCGAAGTAGGCTGCTGCTGGATTTCAGGTTATCGCTTTGAACTGATGATAATATTATTTTGTTTACAACATGAGTACCGTATGTAACCAATGAGAATGCAGATACGCTTCAGAAATTTTCAATGAAACGTCAGCTGGTTATCTGAGCATTCGTCAAAACTTGAGGGTCTCTCAACTTTGGTTTGAGGACCCTCAACTTTGGTTTGAGGGTCTCTCAACTTCCCAATGTTAAAAGTGTAGAAAATATCAGCTGTTAATTGATGATTCGTCAAAATTTAAGGGTCCCTAAGTTTGAGTGTGCTTGGAAAAACCGGGCATAAGAGTCCCTCAAATATTTGAGGGTCCCTTAGAATTTTAGGGTCCCTCAACTTTGAGTGTACTTGGAAAAACCCGGCATCAGTGTTCTCAAACTCTCTGTCGCACCCAATATTATTTTTAATTCTCACTGGCAAACAAGTTTTATTCTGTGGCTGGCCTCACAGTGTATTTCAATTCTAATTGTACATTTGTACATTTTTGTATCTTTTTTAGATGAATTTTGTGTGTGGGATTAATTCGAATTTGAATTCTCATTTGGTTATTGTATGTTGCAGGCATGCCAGGATGATGATTTGCAAATGTTTTGTTGGCTGATTCCTGGTATTTATTCGACTTTTGCAGAGGTGGCTGTTGGCAATTTACAACTCATGCATCTCATCGTATCTTCAATAGACTCCAAACAGTTGCAGGATCTTGTTTTCAAAGTCATTCAAGGTCAGAAAATATTCTCAATGTAGGGTGAGCAGAAAACGCACACTAATAAGAACAGCTCTAATGCTAAATTATTTGAGTTCTTGAAGGTAGAAAAAGTAGTTTATTTTGATCCATGCATTAATATCTTGTTTTACTCTCTCTGTTAACTTGACACAACTAATATATTGTTGAGGAATTCTATTTATAATTTAAGTGCTTAAATATATAAGTTTTCATCTGATAGTTCAAATGTTAATATTATACAGAGTGGTGCAGAGTAAACGCATGTTTTTCGAACTCCTGTTACGCGGCGACGGGAGGGGGTATTGACCTTGAACGAATGTTGACAGACGGCTCATATAATGCCGGTTCAGTCGCTATGGAGCGTTGGAGCGCACAACATCGTGTTTTCGATATGGAGAGTTTTTTAGAAACAATGACTCTGTAGTCACAGTGCAAAGTCTTTTCTGTCAATATTTGAGAGGTCAAGGTGCAGTGCCTGATCGAAATACCGTACTTTGATGGGTTACAGCGTTCAGAAGTATTCCTGTTTTTTTATTATTTGTACTGTAATGTGTAGGAGACATATTTGGGGAAACCCGTTGTCTCAATTGTTAATAAATAAGAAGTACTGGTTCTATGATGAAAAAGTACCTTGAGGTTCTGTGATGTAGCGAGATATACTCAGCGCTACAGCATGTTGTCTAGTCGATCGTCAAGGACTAGTAACAACTGACGTTCCGACTCACATTTCCTAACAACATTTTCCGGAGTACAAACTGTACGGGGAAGACCAGGTGGTTTCTTTTTCATCACAGAACCATTAGCTCTTGACGCTGCAACCCATCGGAGTACGGTATTCCAACCAGGCATTGCACCTTGACGTCCAACTCTAAAATATTGACGGAAAATACGTTGCACTGTGACTATAGAGTCAATGTTTCTAAAAACCTGCTCCGTTACAAACACGATGTTGTACGCTCCAACACTCCATAGTGACTGAGAGTGAAACGGCATTATATGAGCCGACTGCCAACATTCGTTCAATACCCCTTCACGTCGCCGTGTATTCGCAGTTCGAAAAACATGTTTTTCTTCTGCATCACGTTGTATATTGTTCAGTAATTTTATTCATAATTTTAGTACGGTACTTGAATATATTAGTTATCTTCTAATAGTTTCAATTTTGGTATAATAAATTAGGCACTTGAACCCTCTCTGTGGACTAATTGTCAACCCTTTGTTTGACTTGTAATGTGGTTTGTCGTGCAGGTCGTGTAGTGATGTTCGGCGCCGATAGCAGTGCGTTTGTGAGCGTGGTGCTCGGCTCGCTGACCTGGGAAACGGTGGAACAAGTGTGGATGTGGCAGCTGGTGGCCGCCTCGCACACGGTCACACTCCAGCACCTGCTGCCCATTCTGCCCAAACTCGACTGTCACGCGCACTCGGAGGCCCTCACTGCCATACTGCTCATGCTCAAACAGCACAGGTCAGTCGGTCGTTTTTCCCATTCAAAACTAAAACAAGATCATTTCCATTAAAAACTATTTAATAATGAAACGTTGTAACATATCCAACACGCTTTGAAATTTTCCATGAGAGGCTTGAATTATTTAAATCAGCTGACAGAACACAAGCCCACAAATTTTGATGGACTCTCTCAAAAATAAAAAGCTTGCGTTTGCCAGATTCCCACAGCATGACTGTGGCCTATAAAATAAGAGGTTATGTAGCACGACCTTACTTTTCATTGGCTACAGCCGCCTGCGATGTCAGTATGGGAGAGGAGCTTAGGTCCAAACACCTCCATAAACTAAGTATAAACACCATAGACTGAGTATTGGTCCAAACACCATAGACTGAGTATAGGTGAGTAGTATTGTTATTCTACTTGTGTGGAATTTCCAACTTGTGTTATGTTTTTTCTTTGTGCATAAATAGAAAATTTTATTCGATAAATTGGTAACTGTTTTTTAGGCCAACCGCCGACCTGGTTCGTCAGCTGCTTGTGCGAGATTGTGGAGCGGGGGGCGGCGGCGGCGACGATTTCGCTGAATCAGCGCTGCTGTGTTGGTGCCGAGAGGGGGCCGAGGAGCGGCTGGGCGAGGTGGTGGGGGGCCTGCTGAGTCAGCGGTGTGCGCAGACGTCGCCCATCAAGGGACGGAAGGGAGGAAGGGGGACGGCTAATAGCACCAATAAGGAACAGCCGACCTGCGAGCGTATACTGGCGCACTTGGATCGACTCAGGTTGGTACATTTTTGTGAGTGAATATTATGCTTACAGTCTTTTTCTTGCAGGTGATTGGTTTTTTTTATTTTCTAGGCTGAAACAGAAATTTGGACTTATAACCTAAAGTTTTGCACCATATTTAAATGAAAATTCTGTTGGAAATACCAAGGGTATGCCTGTCCTTCCTTGCCAATGTGTATTCGTCATTAGATTAATAAATATTTTTCCAAGTATGTTTTTGCTTTGAAGAACCACAATAATGTTTGGTCGAGCGAAGAAGGATTCTGGCAAGATGGGAAATGGACTCCAGCTCAGTCAATTTCGTTTAAAAATTATAAATTTGATCTCTAATTGTAGAGCAGAATATCTCCCACAATTTCAGACCAAGTTTATTATTTTGGAACTGATATTGAAAGAGTTGGAGTCATTTTCCCATCTTGCCAGAATATCTTCTTAGCTTGGGCAGACCATAAGTACCTCAAAATCTAATCATAACAAAAAACCTATTTGTTTGAAGTGATTGTTGAACAATTCAATTGAATTATTTATCTATCTATTTGTGAATTTATCTAGTGAAATTTGTTGAGTGAATATTGATGTTGTGGAACTTTCCATGATAAAAGAAACTTGAACTATTGGAGCTATCAGAACTATTTGTAGTATGCCTCCCTCCTTTTACTCACTGTAAATCTTTATTTATCAGATTGGGTTATCAGCTCAACTTGTATTTTTATATTCAATTGTCTGCTTCTTGTTAAGTCAAATGTTCATTTATTTTCTAATAAATGAAAAGACAAGATGTTGTCAAACCACTAATTTATTAAAAAATCGAGATTACCGGTTTCGGTTGTTACACCATTATCAATCTCTGGTAAAAACGGACAGAGCAACGCTTGGTCGACAGAGCAATGGTCGACAGAGCACGGGTGCCATATTGAGTCTTAAAAGCGGGCGGTAGATTCAAAATTTCAAAATTTTGAGCCAAAAATTACCCCTTCATTCACTAGAGCTGTCACTACAGCTGTGATATTACTAATTAAAGCAACTTTCTCGGCTTTAATACTTAATATGGCCGCTGCCGCAGTGCATTATGGGATCGTGTCCTGGCCTTCTTCTATAGACCTTGTAGCTTGGAAAGTTGTGTATTACATACGATTATGGCGAAAATAGAGTTTCGATGGCATGTGCAGCGCAGCGAATTCAGACCTGCCGCTTGGGAATCGTGCCTTCACTATGACTATGTTATCAATAGTATTTCGACGTAGCCTATACAAATTTATTGAAAGTGGCAAGTTGATTTGGTTGTTGTTTATTTAGGTTACGTCTAAGCTACCCGCGGCAGTTCTATCGTCTAGAGCCGGTGCAGAAGGCGTTGCAGGCGGCGCAGAGTGCCTGCACGGATGCCCAGCGAGCCGCCTTCAGCAACCTGTTTGCGCTGATCGAGGTGACCGGAGGCGGTGGTGGCAGAGGGGGCAGGAGGGGGGCGGCAAAAGGAGCTGGAGGCCGGAAAGCTAAGCCGGCTGTCAGTAGTAGTGAGGACAGTAGTGAGGTAAGGTGAAATTTTTGTTATTTGAAATATTTTAGTTATTAATAATTGAGTTACTTCACTTTCAGTTATCTATTCTTCACGTATAGTCTGTCCAGGCAAAGAAGACATTCTGACAGGATGGGAAAATGACTCTAGCTTAAATGAAAAGACAAGATGTTGTCAAACCACTGATTTATTCGAAAATTGTGTTACCGGTTTCGGTTGTTACACCACTATCAATCTTTGGTAAACTAAAACTTAATTGATATTATACTTTTAATTGATATGGACCGAGCTGGAGTCATTTTCCCATATTGCCAGATTGCCTTCTTTGCTTGGGAAGACTGTACTTTACAATGCATCCGACGGTAGTTCGTTCCATTTGGAACGCAACGGATAAGATTATGAAATATTAATTTGTTCAACATGTGATACTATTCATCAGCAATAATGTCAAAAGAGTAAGAAGCTGGCCAAACTTTTAATCTGATTATTATTAGGTACTGGGTTCCAGTTTTAATAGTATGCTACATACTATTATTTCAATATTATTGTTGTTATTCATTAACAATACAATATTATTATTATTACTAAGTTATGTATAACTGTGATAATGTTTGACTTGTAACTGATTGACCTTGTCTATAACTAAGAATAAGTTGAATGACAATAAAACTATATTTATTTAACGAGGCTTGCTGATCCAAATATCTATCGGGTTTGCACTCTTCTCCCACACGAAATTTTTTCTTTCACTCATATTATTATTCATGAATGATACTTCATATCTAGATTCTATAAGTTATGTTGCTCTGATCAATATTAGATACATTATAACAATGAATTTCATTCTTATTTAGAACCTATTCTAATTGGGCTCTAAAAATAGTCCAGTAAACTACTATTAATAGTAGTTCAACAAAACGTTTATAGTCCATTCACGATGGCTTGAGACGAGGTAAACAAAAGCTTTGCATTAGTGTGTGTGTGTGTGTGCGCGCCTAGGGTGGCTTCGTTTTAGCCACGACATAAACCAGTCACAGCAATGCCGAAATCCCGAATTTTGTTGTCATTAATAATTCGTTCAATAATTGTGATAATTGGAGAAATGAATATTTGATATTATTTTCAAAAAACGAATATTCTATTTGAACAGTCTATTCAGTAAAACGGACGGTCTATTTGTTCACTAGGACACAAAATAAAACTACAGAACACAAAATGCAAAAATTACTTAGAAAAACCGGCTCACTGCACATATTATCCTACTGATTGTAACGATCCTATCACTCGATTACAAAATAATTACAAGTGAGTTATAAAAAATACTTGAACAAGGAGAATTTGTGACAATTTACTATTGTCAAATAATGTTTTTTCTTTCAATGAGTGATGAAAAGTCAAGGAGAGACACTGAGATACGTGTAGCAACACGAAGTAGCATAATTATAACTTATCTGTCGGCCATCTTGAACTCGTTTTCTAGTTTCGGCGCTGTTATTATTAGATAGCAACATGGGATGGTAATAATTTGATTTCGATATGAAAATCTCATTTCCAAAAAGAATTGAATAATAATAATTTTTTCCTTTCCTATGCTCAAATATAATAATTATTTAATAAGCAAAAATCAGATTTACTAATAATGGCGCCGGAATGGAACTGAGAGCGATCCTTCCCACTAACACCATCTAGCGGATGGAGATGCAACTAAACTTGTGTCTTGGCCCTTCTAACCTATAGGCTTACATTTACTCCGATTTTTTATGATTTTAGCTTTATTTTGAAAGTATTAAAATTTTTATTGTTAAATATTTATAAAGAAGATATCCAACAATTAGAATAAATAGTTTAAAGAATAATTTTATCGATTATTCAACTTGAAAATCAAGAAAACTAACTTACCTTGGATGACTACAAAAATAAAAATGTGTTCAAATTTTTTAAGATTACAGCTTTATTTTGGACTCAAAATGATAATTATTGATGAATATTTGTGAAGAATGAATTTATACTCAAGAATATTGAAGGATAGTATATTTTCTTCGATTTTTTCGATTTGATGTGAAACAAAGCAAAGATGACAGAGTGAGTTGTCCTCCAATGTCTGTTGGCAATTCAAAATAAGTATCTTTAAGTAATAATTTTTATTGGTAAACATTTCAAATTGCTTGTTTTGGTTGTCTTTAGACTGCATGAACCTAGAATGAACAAACAATTATAGTAAACGTTTTTGCGTAAACGCCATAATTTGGGTTTCCCCGACCAACAAAATTTGGGATTTCGGCATTGCTGTGACTGATATATGTCATGGCTAAAACGAAGCCACCCTAGACACACACACACACACACACACACACACACACACACACACACACACACACACACACACATGCAGAGCTTTTGTTTATCTCGTCTCAAGCCATCGTGAATGGATTATAGTTTAAAAGATGATCTGACCCAGATGAAACTTATTAATTATATTAAATGCGACCATAATTATCTAGATTAAATAGTATCATCGGTTGATTTATTTTTGGTTTAAACTGCTATTGATAATACAGGCCTTATAGTATTAATTAATATCTTCCTCAGCTGAATCATGTAGGTGATCTAATTTAGTAGTAATTTTTGTCCTGATTGATTAATTCATATTACATTCATCAATATCTGACTAAGGTACTAGGAGCTCATTTTGAAAGTTTCAAATAAGAGAAATCCATGCTTAAAGGACACCACTTTTACATTTATAGAAAGCTAGGTTATGTTTTTAAATCGATAGTCAACAGTTGATATGATGTGGAATATTTAAATATTGATTATCAAGAAGAAATCGCCATTATTTTGAATGGCGAATTAAGATACGATACTGACATTGATTTTCAGCCATACACAAAATACTTTTTTAGAAATAACCAGTTTCTTAGCCCTTTTTCCTCTGCAAACTCTAGTTAACTTTCAAATCTAACTCTACAAATAGTATCATTAAATCTTGAATCAATATCTTCTGATTGGAATTTATACAAGACAAACGTTATCAGGTTATTGCTGGAGCTTTTAATTTAGAAATTAGTATAGTCTGTCCAAGCAAAGAAGACCTTCTGGCAAGATGAGAAAATGACTCCAGCTCGGTAAATATTGGTTCAAAAATTATTGATTTGGTCTCAACTTGTATATTTTTGAACAATATTGAATGAGCTGGAGTCATTCTCTCATCTTGCCAGAGTCTCTTCTTTGCTTAGACAGACTATAATAAAAAGTTCATTTATTTAACTTCTGTTTCGTTTTGTTTTGGCAGGAGGAAGAAATAGTGAAACCAAAGCAAGCGAAGAAACGGAAAAAAGTCAACGCTGTAGGATCAGACTCTGACTAATAATAGTAGATAATATAGTAAGAGTGTGATAATAATAGAATTATGGGACCTATAAATAGTGAAGGCTGTGCTAGTTTCTCATGTATTCTGGGTTTGTAGATATTGTTTTATGACAGAATTCACAATGTGATAAAGTACAATAAAATACTTCGAACCGGTATTCAGCAAGGCGCACACTGGAGAAAATATCCGTCCCAGCTTATTAAATGTTGCAATGCACACAGACGTCCGTCACTCTATGTGCGTTGCAACATTTAATAAACTGGGATATATATTCCTCCGTTGGTCTGTTGTAGTGTGCGTCTTGCTTCAGACGGTAATAGTAGTATGTAATATCTCTATCATCGAATATCTGTGGTCTTGGAATATTACAATGTTGGAAGTTGATGACAGATTTATATGTTATATCACATAGAGAGTTTTTGATTACAGTGTAATGGAAATATCTTCGATAATTGATGTGCGACAGAACTACCGTATTACCGTCTTATACCGGCCTTAGTGGGTTATTTCAGTAACCTAAGGTTTCAAATTAGTCCGAAGTGGTTGATCTCCACAGACCACAATAACTTTAATATTATCATCAGTTTCAGTGGGTTATTGGAACCCATTGCTTCCAGGCTCATACAAATCAAGAGGCGAAATATAGAGGAGAATATTTTCCAAGTTATAGTCTTTCCAAGCAAAGAAGATATTCTGGTAGTTTGGAAAATGACTCCAGCTCGGCTAATATTGGTTGAAAAAATTATGAATTCTGCCTCAAAGATCAAAATGTTTCCTACAATTTGAGATCAAATTTGTAATTTTTGAACAAATATTGACTGAGCTGGAGTCATTTTCCCATAATGTCTTCTTTGCTTAGACAGACTATACCATAAGTTTTTAACTAGGTAATTTCCATGATTTGTTCCTAATGGCCCCTCTACATTTAATCGTCGGCTCGTATAAGAACTTACTTCCAATTGAGAGACCGATATAGATTCCTAATAGCTATAAACAAAAACTATTGAATCAAAGTGCCCGTACAAAGAATAGACCATTTATCATTTTAATTGATCATTCGAATATTCATCGATTTTTAATATCATTTTGCGAGTATAGATATGATTTGTGTGTCTCCAATTTCGTCTGAATAACCTAGATTTTATTGGTATCCTCTCTATCCATCTAATCAACGTAGCTGGCCGCTTCAAAAACAACCAAGTATGTTTATTGTACAAGCCATTAGTTTAAATCTGTTTATTATTTCAATTGATAATTAATTTTTACTTCCGAATGTTAATGTATTCGTATATGGAGTAGTTACGGCTAGTGAAATGAGACATACTACAATAATACTTTTAATCTATTCAATTCATCGCGTTAATAAAAATTCTTTCACCATTCAAGAACGTCCAATGTCATAAAAAAGCATGTAATCTGAAAATTAAGATTGAATCTATGGTAATCGTAGGTCCATAGGTATACAACAGTCACTCATCTAAGGCAATATTTCTCTACCAATTTTTCTCAGTTTTAATTATCAATTCACATTAGTGGAAGACTCATGAATACTTTAATGCAATATATCTTTACTTGTATTACACATAAATACATGAATTATTATTTCATACAATAGATTATTCCCAGTTCGTGAGTCATTGAATGTATAGTCATGATGTATAGTCTGCCCAAGCAAAGAAGACATTCTGGCAAGATGTGAAAATGACTCCAGCTCGATCAATATTGTTTCAAAAATTATAAATTTGTTCTTGAATTATAGATCAAAAGGTTTCATACAATTTTAGATCAAATTTGTAATTCTTGAACCAAGATTGACCGAGCTAGAGTTATTCACCCATCTAACTAGAATGCCTTCTCTGCTTGGATAGACTATAACCTCTATTTCATACACTACGATTTTTCAACGTCGGGGTATTTTCCGTCTTAATTTTACTAGATTGAACTGAACTTGGCTAACACATGATGTGTCTGCACACATCATAATGTTTGTCTAGCTCAGGGGTTCTCAAACTTTTTGGACCTGCGACCCCCCTTCCAGGTCAAATATTTTGGCAACCCCCCAAATTAACATGCTAATACTAAATGTACATTTTGTATGTTATATTTTAAAATATTGTGGGCGAAGTTAAGGTATGCAAGCCACCTTTTTCCACTCAGCCGACTGAAATCCAGCTTGGGTAAGGTAGAAAAATCATTGCCCATCAAGCAATAATGCAATTATTAACAAATATAGTAAATCTATTGAGCTGTTGAGTCGTTGATTTGCTAGATTGTTATGCAGTCTTTTAACAAATATATGGATCAGTATTTGAAATTTGATCAACATATGTTGATAATCTTTTTAGTAGTGATCTATCAAATTTCATCAACATCTCTGTTGATGATCTATTGATTTATTAATGATTTATAAATGACCTAAATAATTTATAATTTATTTGATTTATAAATGACCTATGACGACCTGTTAATTTTGAAACTAAGTGTTACATGCAATAAATCACTTTATTTCAAACTAGAACTGCGTTGGAACTTTCTTTGTGTTGGATCTTGGGCAGAATAAACCAATTTCATTGAATTATGTATTTTCAGAGTTTTTCTTATGATGGTTTCTTGACATATTCTTTTAAAGTTTTTCAAATTAAAATTTTAAAGTCTATCATAATCAACTTATTTTCGAACTTGTTACATTCGTTGAACTTGACCATTTCAATCTTTCGTTATCTTTATTTTTGAACTTTCAGTAAGTTACAATTAATTCAGTGTGAACTTGATTATAATTTCTGTATTCAGTTGAACATATTAATGTGTTCGGTAATCATTTATTGACGGTATGACTTAGATTTGTTACATTTATTGCTTGACTATTCGAAGTCGTTTTTGGGTCAAAGTGACGTTACAGGGCTTCAATTAGAAACTATGTTATTAAGCTATTTAGTCAAATGGGAGCCAAAAATATTTCCTAATACAGTAATTATTATAAACAGTATATATTGATTGTAAATATCGATAATCTTACAGATACCTGAATTGAAATAACAAATTACTAGGTACTTTTTATACAGGTAATCGGTTTTTATTGTTACCATTTTGAATACTTTTATCAACCCTCTATTCAATACTCTTGTTTGACGTAACTTCTTGATCAAGCCGACTTGACTAAAAAACCAACTCGTGTGGTCAACCCATTAGAATAATTATAATAGAAGAATGACCTCTTTGATTTTAGTAAAGTTTGGGCATAATGTTCTCTTTTCTACTCAGACGAATTTAGTCCAGTAACTTAATTCTAAGTAATGATATAGCCTACGATAGTCACTTTGTCGCCAAGAAAAACTAACATTCAAAGTGCTCTTGAAAGTTGCAAATAATAGATTTTTGATAAGATATTACTCTAAGAGCAATCAAAGTTGTGTAAGTGTTACTTCCTACTGATTGAATCCATTGTAGGCCTACATGTTATGATGAAATTGATTTTCATTTTAAATTTCAGTATTGTAGACTTGTCTAAATCTACTTTTCAATAACCGAACTAAATCTAATAAACTAAAAGAACTAATGTTTAAACTTGTAGAAATCTCAATTTTTTGGAGAAAACCAATGTCAATTGAATTGAATCCTATTTTAAATCATGTTAATTCTGTAATCGAGGCGGACATTACATTATGTCCAAGCAAAGAAGACATATCCTAGCAAGACGGAAAAATGTCTCCAGCTCGGTCAATATCGGCTCATAAATTATAAATTTGGACTCAAATTTATGTAGATCTCTAATCTACAATTTGAGACCAAATTTATCATTTTTTACTAATATTGACCGAGCTGGATTCATTTTCTCATCTTGCCAGAATGTCTTTGTTTGGACAGACTATACTTGAGTCAATTTTCTGTTGAATGTTACTTATGAGTGCTCACTAAACGATGGTCATGAATGTGTAATTTATTTTATTTCTAAATACGATTAACACTGTGTGTTGCCTATGCGTTTGTAAAATATTGTACAAACTGGTAAATAGCAATCTCATTGTTCTGTAATTTTATAGCTTTGTATATTTGAACGTATGATTGTAAATATTATTAAAAATAATGTTTTTACTGATTTTGTCCAGTTAATTATCACCAGCATTGAAACTATACTCTATTCACGATCACTTGAGACGGAATAAACAAACTTTTTGAGTGTGTGTGCGTGTAATGGAAGGTCTTCTTCTATGCGAAACTTTCGGCCACAGATCAACAGCTGTAGCCTTTCACAGCTCAAGACAACAGTCTTGAGACAAGACAAGTCCGACTGTAGCCAATCACAGCTCCAGACAAGAGTCAGCTGTTCGACTGCAGCTGACTTTTTCGCATATAAGACCTTCCATTACACGCACACACACGCAAAAGGTTTGTTTATTTCGTCTCAAGTGATCGTGAATGGACTATAGTTATTTTTAGTGCATTTCATTTGAAAAATGCACTATTGGTCTTGACCGGATAATCGCAAATATATGATGCGATATACTTTTTACACGTTTCCGAGCCCCCAGAACACGAATCTGATGTCCGTTCAAATTCATATATCTCTATATATATATATTTATATATGTACAGATTCTTGTTAACACGATAACTCCGGAAGGGCTTGTCGGAGAGCGACCAAATTTTGCACAAAAATCATTAGTGTTAATATCTCGGTCAAGTTCGTTAACCAGCCAAATTGGTCCAAGGGAAGGGGGTGAAATTAGGGGATGAAAATTTTGAAAAATCACTACAAATCGACCAATGACTTGATCGTTTTGAAAATTGGTGTGTATAATAGCCTTATTATGCCCTACAATTTGAGCCATCAACGGAAAGAATCCAATCAAAAATGGCGGAGAAAATTGCGAATAATATGCCGAAAATTGTGTTTTTTATGGGTTTTTTTTGGAAACGGCACCTTTGAATTCATACCCTGAATAGCTCATTATGAGTCATATGATTCGAGCCATCATAGAATTTGAAATGCACTCTTTCCGACCGCCAGCTGCCGGAGCGAATTTTTTTTAATACAATTTCAAATACTGTAATTCTACATTCTATCAAGCGCATTGATGAATGAATCTACCATTCCAGTATATTCATGAGACCGCCTCAATACTTTGCAATCATGTATTCAGTGAAAAATGATGATTTACTGTATAATTCAATATTTAGCCATCTTGAGTAACAAATGAAGTATTCCAGGATCCATGTTTGCTGGAATTTCTTTCCTTTATGTATGGGAATGTTTGATGCACTAGATATGGAATCAATAAAGTGGAATGATATATCAATTTTTTATTTTCTCTAGGCACAGAGAAGGTGAACTTTGAAGGATGCAGAATTTATTAGAATATAGGCATACAAGGTATAAGAAGGTACGGTAAATCTCTCTTGAGGATTTAATACAGGGTGCGGCAGCGAATCGGGCGATTTTGAAATGTGCGTCAAAAATTGATGAAGCTGTTTACAAAAAAAAATATTAATGCCATAATAATCTACATAAAAAAGCATTTATATTTCACTGAACAAACTCAATTTTTGTGAATCACGTCGGCAAGGTGACGTCCTTCTCTCATCAGGCATTCCTCAAGCTGCCGATGAAAACTGTTCATAACTTCCCGGAATATTTCTGTGGTATTCGTTCAATCTCTCGACGAATGTTTTGTTTCAGTTCATCCACTGTCATCGGCCGTTGGTCGTAGACTTTACTTTTGACGTAACCCCACAGAGAATAGTCACAGGCTGACAGATCGGGCAAACGTGCAGGCTATGGAATCGATCCGTTTCAAGAGAATAAACGATTAGGAGAGATGTCATTCAGAAGATAATATCTAGCACAGAGGATTTACCTTCTCTGTGCTTCAGGCTTTATTTTTAACTCACATATTCATGGTAGCCTACAGTACGGTAGGCTACTTATTCCTTATATGAATTATAAGTAACTTACAGTGGAACTTCGTTGAGTTAATTCGTAGTTCATGGGACCAGATCTTTACCTATTACGAGTACTTTACAAGTCAGGGAATATTACGAATTTTCGAAGCTATGAATGAATTGTAGAGAATTATTTCAAGGGACAGCCTTTACTAGGTTTAGGTACCGTAAGAACTATCAAAGTTCTACTGTAAATTTACAGTATCGGTACCGGTATTTATAATATAAATACCGGTACCGATACTGAAATATTATTATTATTTATTCTTTCATGTATCGTTTTGAATTTGCCGCAAAAAATGATGGCTTGCAGTTTGTGGCAAACGCGGAAAATGGCGGACGCGGGAAAAAATAGGTCCAATGGCCACACTCTTTTGTCTTTTATCTAGTCACTGTAATCGTACCTTTAAGGTACGATTTGGTTGGTGCGGAACGTAACGACCGTCAGCCGCAATGTACGCATACGGCCGCGGCTGAACCATTTTCTTTGGCACGACCCAGTCGCAATGATCTGCCTTCATGATATCCAGATCTACTAGTGAAAATTAAAAATTACTCCCTAATTATAGGGCTACACATTCTCTCTGATTAGTTTCATAGATTAATGTAATATATTTATAATTTTGTCTTCTTAAATAGTTTAACATTATTTCAAACATCATGAAATTCACCATTAATATTATTGTCTCAATGTATTAAACTGTTCAGTAGGCTAATTTATTATCTCTTAAGATTAGGTTGGCTACCATGTATTATTTTAAACTTTTCAACATTTCTGTTTTAGTTTTTAGTCAGCTTGAAAATGTGACCTGTGTGGTCATGAAACCATGGTCGTGTACCAAATAAACAGTGTAGAAAATTGACAAAATCTGTGTGTTTATTTCATCATGGAACGTTTCTACAATATCGACCACAACTCAGTTGAATTTCTAAAAATTACTCCATTTTGGTACTATTTGAATCAAAATTTCATTAACTTTGATATTAATATCCCTCATAATTATCAATATTTCCCTACTGGTCATCTCAATTATAACTTACTACATCTTCTTCAAGTCTCCGAAATATTTGAGGTTAGAATCCACTGCGACTGGTCGCCGCAACACTGCTTCTGGAGGAGTACGGTCGTCATCGGATGCGGCTGTTGGTCGTGGTCGTTGGTGATACGCATGAACGAAATAGGTCCTATGATTTTACACAGAAGCAGTCCGCCATTTTTTTACGCAACGACCGACGGTCGTTACGTTTCGCACCAACCAAATCCTAGCTTAAGTTTGTCAAGAGAGTGCTGCTCTCGTGGACATTATAAGAACTAGGGAATACTTAGCTATCACCTGTCAGTCAGCTGTTGCTTTTTCCTTTTTGTGGTCTGACGACGTGTCTTTATCTGTCAACTTTGAAGTGAACTCTCATATCTTTATAATGAAATATTTGGATTTGGACTATATGGTTCAATAATAGAGAATATTATTTTCAATTTAAATACAAGGTACGTTACCCAGGAGTCATCCAGCCCATTATGGACTTATTCTGCAATGATTTATACTTAATTTCGCTGTGACAGGATGAACAATAGAGGTTAGGATCTATATTATGAATTTGATTTTGCATAATATAAACTTCTATCTGGTTAAAAATTTTAGAGTATTATTGTAGAAAAATCAACCTAATCCATCATAACACCTTTACTTTTCTAAATTTCATCCCCGAACTTCAGCTTTCTATCCTAAACCAAATATAATTTCTAGTTGAATGTTTACCGTGTATTTCTCCATAATAACACGAGAAAGGTTTGTTTGGCGAAAAATTCTTATTAATTATATTATTCCACTAGTAAACTTAATGTTGACTAAGTTATGCTGATCATGAGTTTTTATCAATTGTGAAAGGGCTATTTAGGATGGTCTGAGAATCTTTCTACTCCCAACATAACAACTTGAGACGAAATAGTTTTCACTTATCACAACCTGTTGAACATTCGTTCTTCTGTTATGAATATTGGTCCAATTTTTTGAAAATCTTGCATGTTTGTAACTTAAATCTTATTATAGGATTCTGTATAAAATCTCATAACTTATAAGGTTTTTGAAACAGTTTTCCTTGTGCTAGATTTTATTATAACCTCACTTAATTCAATACGTTATTAGTCAGAATAATTTGAGGAATATAACCTATACCCTATTCCGCTATTCGCGATCACTTGGGACGAAATAAAGATACTTTTTACATGTACAGGTAGCTATTTTTGTTTGAGCTTGAGGAAAAGCTAAGAACTGTGATTGACTACAGCTGTTCGACTGCGGCCGAACGTCGTATAAAGTAATACCTCCCTCTACTCGCACAAAAAATTTGTTCATTTCATCTCAAGTGATTGTGAAAAGAGTATAATAATTTCACAATACATAGCCTACTATAGATTTGACTTCCTACCTACATCATGGCCTACGGTAGCCCATCACACTGTTATAATAGTTTATTAAAATTTGACAATAATTATTAATTATGTTTTGTGTGTGTAATTCATTTGAATTTTTTGTTTTGTTGTAGACATAATGCGTCGTAATCATGCAGGCCACGCGTACGAGCCTTTGGCTCAGGGTGACGCCATGGAGCAGCTCAATGAAGAAATGGCCACTCAGCTAAAAAACAAAATCGGCGAGCTGAAATCACTATCCATTGACATAGGCCAGGAGGTGTTGTATTACATTCTTTTCTAAATTATTGAAAACTTGTCTATCATTTTGTTGCTGTATAGTCTGTCCAAACAAAGATGACATTCATGGCAAGATGGGATAATGACTCCAGCTCTTTCATTATTATTGATTGATAAATTATAAATGTGGTCTCAACATTCTTCCTCAACGGCGCTGGCACGCATCGACTCAGTCCTAGTCATTCACTATAGGCTAATAGAGATAAAGCAAAGAAAACATATTCGCATTCGTTTTCTTAATAAATATGTAGCGATGAACTTCCTATCATTCTCTTGGGAATTTCATTTACAGAAAAAAAGATGGGAATTATCTTTTCGTCCGACGCTTTGTTTTGACGGAAATTGAGGTAGACTAGGTAGAAATAGAACCAGAATTTTGCCGCCAATTACTCAACTTTTACAGCTTGGTATCGGATTCAGAGACTGCACATCAAGAGACATACCTCAAAAAAAGGTTACCCCTATTGGCACCCAGACTAATGCTATTCAAATAAAAATTGGGTGGAACTCCGCTTGATCATTGAGTGATGTAGCCTAGTTGTCTCCAGTTGGATGTTTAGAAATTATAGAAGTTAGATGTTGAGAATGGTTTTGAATAATTGGGTTTGATCGAGATTTTGGAGCACTAGAATAGAGTAGCAGACAATGTTTCCAATGAATTTAATAGTAGGTAGCACATCTGTAGAGATGACCAACTACATCAACATTCAATGATTAATTTGCAATTTAGTTTTAATTTCTAATATTGATTGATTATTCGTGCGGATCTATGGCTTCCGTGAATTTGTTGATCCCCTGTAGTGAATACAGAGTACGCGGGTTTCAAGCAGGTCAACCTCTTCAATGAAGGTGCTATAAGTGGGCACACAGCCTGGGTGGTACTAACAATCATTTATAGACATTTAATCGCACTTTTATCATATTCATTTTTTATGAAATTATTATACTTCGTAGGGTGAACTCAAAAAATGTATATTGAACTTTCATGAAATAATGTTTTCAGAAGTAATTATTTGAGCTCAATGAACGCCATCTTTCTCCACTAGATGGGCTGTTCCAATTTAGTAGCCTAAATCACTGTGAAACATAATGTTTGGAGGATAATATTGTTACGGGTTTCCACTATAATAAAAGACTTGAGGCAATTTATACTGATTAACTTTATTAATTACACTACTATAACACACTAGAAAAAGATAAACTATAACAGATCAGAAGATAGCACAAGAGTTTATAACGTTTCACAATACAAATTTCACTAAAAATTAACACTGCACTGAATAAGAAATGAGAACAGTCTTTAAGCTACACTAAGAAGAAATATGAATATAACTGTAGAGTGTCTATACAACGGCTGGTCTGTCACACAGTATAACTTACACAATTCGATTCAATGCTCTAGTCAGACTGACTCGTAAACCCAATCATTCCGAATATATAGGCTTCTGAGAATAAACAAGAGAATGCTAGAAGGTTCTGGCATTATCACTTCGAGAAGGTTCTCGATGAGTTTTTGTTTACACAACAATGTGCTTGTTTGTTGACACAAAGCCTCCCCATCCCCGCCTTGTCCATCCTTGTTGTCCTACTATCTCATGGCCATCAGACACTGTTGAATTCCATAACAATATTTAGATGAGGAACTAGTGCTGGTAACTGGAGATGAATATGTGAGGTCTACTGTTCATAGAGCACTTCTATTTCAATTATTATTTTTCTACAGGTAAAATATCAGGATCGTTTGTTGAGGGACATGGATCAGGATTTTGAGCGCACTGGTGGATTTCTTCAGAACACCATGGGGCGTGTGATGAGACTGGCTGGCGGATCACACAATTATTTCATGCTCTACATATTTCTCTTCTCTCTGTTTGTCTTTTTCGTTTTGTATATTGTTATTAAATTCAGGTGAAATTTGATTTGAACTGCAATTTGATTGTATCTATTTCCAGTACATTACATTTAGTCAGGGCTTAATTTTAGACTGTCAAAGCAAAGAAGACCCTCTAACAAGATGGGAAAATGACTTAAGCTCAGACAATATTGGTTCAAAAATTATCAATTTGATCTCAAATTTTAGGAATCAATTTGATCTCAAATTGTAGGAATCAATTTGATCTACTATTAACACCACATTCATAATTCTTGAACCAAAATTGACCGAGCTGGAGTCATTTTCCCATCTTGCCAGAGGGTCTTCTTTGTTTGGTCAGAATTCACCTCTGAGAAGGATCCAGATTAAATCACTTTATTTATGTACATTACATTATGCGGTGAATATTTTTTTTCGGATGATGCCCACATACGCATTTTAGCTTGTACGTGGGTAATGTATATTGAGTGCGAAGGTGATTGATGAGGTGAAAAACAGCCATGCCTACTGGGACTCGAACCCAGATCAGGCAGTACTAGTGGACTGAAGGTTGTGACGCCCAAGCCCACTGCGCCAACCTGGCTGGCGGTTTGAAATTTTTTTTAGGGTGATGCCCACATGGGCTCTTGGGCCAGTGCGTGGGTAATGGGAAGGATGATGATGAGATATGAATGGACCTACTGCTTTAGGTGGGTTCCAAACCACCGGGAAGCGATTTTTGAGGCTCATAAATTGAATTCAGAGGAACCGGTCACCTTTACAATAGTGGTGGTAGAGGCACGACGCTTATCTAATCTCACCGATTAGACGCTTTCTACCACTGGTACAAACCGCTTCCCATAACAATTCTATCCCAAGTTATAAGAAGAAAAAGACAATATATTATGGTTCGCTTGATCTGCTCAGTGAATAATTGAAGTTTTTTATCAAAAAATACACAACAAAAAGCTTTAAAATCACTCCAAAAACGAGTTTGAGGAGTTAAAATTTCATTTTTCCAGCTTCACTCTGTACCGGGACCTTCAATTTTACTGCATTTATTATTACCTCTCTGATTTACCTTCTATGTGGTATTATTATCCGGAAAAATATTACACCAGCGATTGATCAACGCTTTCATGGCCCACTTTAATTCCAGAATTAAAATTGACAAATCGTCCTTAATAGGAAATCACAGGAAACTAAATATAAAAATGTAACTACAGAACCCAACTCAAAATAATTATTGACATATCTATTGTATCCAATATAACATCCGCCATTTTTCCGAGAGTCTTCTCCCTGCAACTCGTCTATAACTTATACTTTTTGATCAGTTTGTGCTACAATGTACCATATAAGGTCGTTTTCACATCGAATAAAGAACTGTTTTGTTTGATTAATGTAGCAGAACAACAATGGATAACTTTTACATCTGCGTTTGTAACATTTTTCATAATGGATAACTTGTTTCAAAGCAGATGAAATAGAATGTTTTACAAAAGAAACGCAAGCGAAAATGTTGCAACTATGATAATGCCTAGTTTATACGATGCCAATTGATGAGACAACTGTTTCCTGAAATGTACTCCATTCACGATAACTTGAGACGGAATAAACAAACTTTTTGAGTGTGTAACTTATGCGTGTAATGGAAGGTCTTCTATGCGAAACTTTCAGCCACAGACAAACAGCTGTGGCCAACCACAGCTCAAGACAACAGTCTTGAGACAATACAAGTCGGACTGTAGCCAATCACAGGTCCAGAAAAGAGTCAGCTGTTCGACTGCAGCCAATTTTTATCGCATAGAAGAAGACCTTCCAATACACGCACACACATGCAAAAGGTTTGTTTATTTCGTCTCAAGTGATCATGAATGGACTATAGTTCATACGATGCCAATTGGCGAGAAAACTGTCTCATGGCAATTGTCTCCTGAAATTTACAGCTGATGTAAAGTATCTATTGAATCTTTTGTTTTTAAAATCATCAGCTTGGCATGGGGGTTGATGAAAACTCTAATAGACAATATTAGCTGTTTGCGCCAGGAATCAGTTGTCTTATGACAATTGCCCCGCCAATTGGCATCGTATAAACTAAAGTCCATTCACGATGGATTGAGACGAGATGAAAAAAAGCTCTGCATGTGTGTGTGCGCGACTGGGGTGGCTTCATTTTAGCCACGACATAAACAAGTCACAGAAATGTCAAAATCCCGAATTTTGTTGTAGACAATTCAGAATGAGTAACTTATCTTCAAGTAATTTTTTTTATAGATACACATTGGGAAATTGCTATTTTCGGTTCTCCCTCGACTGCATGAACCTAAAATGAACAAACAATTATAATAAAAGTTTTTGTGTCAATGCTTTGGTTACAGTCCCGACAACAAAATTCGGAATTTCGGCATTGCTGTGGCTTGTTCATGTCGTAGCTAAAATGAAGCCGCCCCAGTCGAGCACACACACATGCAGAGCTTTTGTTTATCTCGTCTCAAGCCATCGTGAATGGAAATAGCGATCAAAAATAGCAAAATCACTACTAAACACAAATTCATCACTTGTGCTATGTTTTGTCAATTTTGTGATTTAAAATTTTAGTAAGTTTGGTAAAAATTTAGTAAGTTCACTACATATCCTTGTATATATATTTTTTATTTCAACCAATCGTGTAATTCAATTTATGTTTAATCTTCGGAATCTAGGATTTAAGATCATAAATGCTGTACTCTACTTGAATAAAGTGAATAATCTAATCTCACACAAACACATATACATCTGCCAGCATTGTATTCCATAAGCGCAGAAGTGTAATTCAAAGTTTGAAACTAATAACTAGAAATAAGGTGAGGCTTCACGTTAGGCTGAGGGTGCTACATAGTATATACAGTTTTTCATCTATAGTCGTCCACAGATCATAGGAATGACCAAGGACAACCAATTCTTCTGACACCACTCCCTGTTTCTCCCTCCGGTGATGCCACTTTGTACTTAGGGGTAACTAGTAAGAGAGTGTGTGTGAGAGAGAAGGAGTGATGTTTTGTTTGGGTGAGGGTGGACAACAGTGGCAACAGGGCTCAGCAATTCCGTGACCTTGATCATTCCAATGATCTGTGGTCCACTATATATCATATGATTCCTATATCTTAGGGCCGGTTTCTCCAAGTTGGATTAAACCAAATTTTGGATTAACGTTTGATCGGTGTGACCTTGCTTACTGCTATCAAGAAAGTGAAATATGAATAGATGATATTTTAGTACTTTTTTGGTATCTTTTTGTACAAAGAAGGAAAATCTTTGTACCACCACCCTAACAGAGATAATAGTAATTCTGCGGTAAGAAAACAAGTTGACACCCTTTCCCTGCATATTTTAAGAAATTATGCAACATTTAAATACACCCTATTATTGTTATATTCTTGTACTTTATATTCTATTCTTTGTACCACTGAAATAAAATTTTGTACTATCTCATTTTGGTTCAAATTTAATTGAATTTGGCTTGTGTCAGATTCTAGCCCCCGACTTTCTAATTGCTAGAACCCAAAAATAAGAGGAGTACAAAAAATTTTTCTGGTGGTACAAAATTTCATGGAATTAATACAATGTTACGGCATAGTTTTCATTCAAATTTGGACAGGTCGATGTACAGGTTTATGTTGCGGAGTAGGTAATGGAAAATTCCCATGGCGGGGTTTTCAAATTTTGGTTGGTAGAATGAATTTCAATGAAACTTGGCAGAATTGGTTTAATCGGTCAGGACTGGGAGTTTAAATTTCAAGATAAACCATCAGCTGAATGATGGAAATTGAACTCTCAAAAAAATGAAATATATAGCAGCTGGTTGACTTGTAATTCTGTGAATGCAGGATAACCAACCTCAGCACTATAAAGATGGGTCAACATGCAAGATCCAGAGCATATTTTTTCAGATAAAATGAATATTCATGCACTAATCGCACGATTATCAAATTGATTATTCATTTTGAATTATTATAATTGAAAAATTTGATTATACCATTACACTTAAACTCTTTTTATTCAAATATAGAATTAGTATGCTGGTAAAATGTGTAACGGTGCTAACCCCAAGATGCATTTGCCATGTCAGATCGGCTACCGACCAAGAAGAATTGCTATTATCTCAGTTAGTGGAATGGTACAAGAAATTTCCTTCGTGGTACAAAAAGACACAAAATTAGCACAAAAATATGATCTATTTGAATGTCACTTTCTTGATAGCAGTAAGCAAGCACACACCGATTTTGGTTTAATCCAAAATTTGGTTTAATCCAACTTGGAGAAACCGGCCCTTAGTATAGTATTAAACTCCAGCTTAAGCCTGAACCTCAGCCTCGCCTTTTTGACGGGACGGGGCAACTCACTATTTCAACAACTCGCTATTTAGCCAGTGGTACCACACAAAAATAGCGAGACACCCGTCACAGAAAAATAGCTAGTCACCTTCCTGGCGAGTGTTCGAGAGTTCGGTGTTTCTGGCTAAATAGCGAGTTGTCGAAATTGTGAATTTACCCAAGCCTTTTTGACATATTCTTACCCTATAGATAGAGAACTGAGGAAAATTTTCAAACAAAGCAAGTTAGGACATGTTTTGTTGAAAATTGAATTTAATTATTAGAATATTTATAAACATCCAAATAATACGATATTACATTGGGTAAGAGTCTGAATGTTACAGAAATGTGGAAGTAAGATAAAAATTATTTACTTGAAGCTGAAACCGCACTGCTGCGATTTTACGTGGTGGAAAGCTGTTCACAGTACGTTATGCTATAGTCTGTACAAGCAAAGAAGACCCTCTGGCAAGACGAGAAAATGACTCCAGCTCGGTCAATATTGGTTAAAAAATATTGCTTTGGTCTCAATTTGTAGATCAGAATGTTTCCTACGATTGAGACAAAATCAATAATTTTCGAACCAATATTGACCGAGCTGGAGTCATTTTCTCATCTTGCCAGAGGGTCTTCTTTGCTTGAACAAACTATACTAGGTGTTGTATTGAGTCGCCATATCCAGGTGGACCAGATTCACGACCCCGTTGTATTAAATGTTCTGTAGATATTATACTCATTTGATATTGTTCTGAGTTGTGTGGAATGAACATAATTTGAAAACAATATGAAATTATCTGTAATTTACTCTGTAGAACATGGATCCATAGTGATAAACCTGTTTTGAACTATTTGTCATCGATGGAACACGCCGGCAGTGCGACTGCAGCTTTAGGCAGCAGATTTCAGCATTTTAGTGACCGAGGCCCACTTTATTTATTAACACTACTAGAAAGACATATTTTGAAGACTATTGAGACTGTTTAATCATAGTGTGGCCATTGATACCAGGCTTATAATGTCTAGGTCTTACTTGTTGACACTACTTACTTCCTGAACAACAGGATTTACATGCATGCTGTTTTACTTATAACTCGACAGAATTAGCATGGCCTGTGAGATGCTTTGGTTTCCGTGCATCTCACAGGCCATGCTAACTCTGTTGAGTTATACAAAATATTCCACCCACTCGGTCACGTTAAACTATATTCACACATGATCAGTTAGTGCAATAATACCAAATTAGCTAACGCTGGAGCCAGGTCCTAACCTAACCTAAAATGCAGTTTGTAAGTAAAGTTAGGTTTCATTTGTATATAAAACTAGAAATGGGTTGGATTCACAAATGATCAGTTTTGCAACAATATCAAATTTGGCTAACGCTGGAGCCAGTTCCTAACCTAAAATGCAGTTTTCAGGTAAAGTTAGGTTAGATTTATACATAAAAACTGTAAATAGGTTGGATTCACACATAATAAGGCGGTTTTCGCACAGTGATGCCGAACTCGGCAAGTGCAGGAGCCAGATCCTCCATAGTGAGCGTGAAGCGGCGGTCCTTGGTTTTGGCCGATTTTGTTGTTACATTGGAGCTGCGCACCTTACAATGTTGCAGCGCGTCATTGGCTATGTCGCAGATGAACTTTTGAGCAGCCAACGAGATCAGGCGTACACTGTAACAAAACAAAACATTCAAACAATAAAAAAATATGCGAATGGCTTTTATCTAGTCAGATCTACACCTAACTAACGAAGAGAAAGCTGATTTGTTTGCTGGTTATCTGGAGAAAGTTTTTTTCTGGAGGAAATAATTGTAGATAAAAATCCACATCTTGAAGCATGCGTCATTTTCCAACATGGCCAAGAAAAGTAAAGTACCGGTACTGTACATGATTAATGAACGAACAGAATGAAAACACTAGGTTTTGACTTGATAACTGGAAAGGTTCTATAGGAACACCCTCAAAAATCAATTGTTGAGTTATGTCAGCTGATGATAAGTATCTATTGTATCTTTTGATTTTAAAACTATCAACATTTGGGATTTCTCTAAAACTAAAATACTGATCTGAAACTGGTTAAATAAAATAAACTGAGGACTGAAACTGAAAATAACTACTGTAATATAGTAATTTGACAATACTCTATGTTTGTATGACAAATTCTTGAGTTAATAAAATTTTTTTATTTATCTGTACATGGCTAAATGAGAACTCCAATTGACATCAGCTGTTGGAGCGCACAAGAAGCAATCTTCTAATAATTGTCTCGCAAATTGGCATTGTATAAAATCGGCATAAAGGCCATCTTTCCCCAATGCGGCTTAAGCAAAGCTACAGTTCAAGGCCCTTATCGACACTACCGGGTTTGCTTGCAGCAAGGCATACGTGGCGCGAAATTCGACACAAGCAGTGTGCTTGTCGGTAAAAGGGCCGTGCTCAAAGGTACCTCGCCACGAACAATTCTACAATCTGACCTACAAATTGAACCCATTCCTATGCATTCTTGCGATTCAGAATTCCATTTGGGTGCTGAAAGTTTCAATAGGTATTCATAAACATTGACTTGAATTTTTATTTACAAATTGACCGTCTTCATCGTAGACATTGTATTCACTGCAAGCACAAACTAACCTTCAAATTGTAATTTGGCTTCTGGTTCACGTGCTCTCAGTGAGCATACGTGGTTAGAAACAGCGCAAGACCACGCATGCGCCACCCCGAGGTAGGTGGCGTGCCTCGCTGCAAGGCATTTGTGGCGCATGTCGTGCATTCTTGACACGTTCCTTAAGCCGTATTGAGGAAAGCTGATCTCAGGGTCGCTTCTAGATAACGCTCAACTTGAACTGGTTGACAACCTCAAGTCTAATTGATAACATCGGCTGTTGGAGCACAAAAGGAGTAGAAGAGACTGCTCAACTTTTTGGCGATACACTGTGATATTTTCATATATATTTCTGGAGGGTTGAAAATTGAGGTACAATTCACAAAACTAAAATTAGTTTTTATTGTTTGTAGAGGGTTAAAAGTTTGAATGCTATTCAATAAATTAATAAAATTTTCTAATGAAACCAATAATTGAAGCGTAACCTGAGAGGAAGGTTTGTTCATGGATAAACAGCTGATGGGAAATATTGAGAAACTCTACTCACATTCTTGGATCAGATGCGTCAAACCCAGCTGAGTTTAGATAGGCAGACGTCACAGCGTCAGGGACCTGTGAAAAGAAACAATATTTTGAACAAATTATCAATCCACCAAAATTAAAAATTAACAATTTTACAAGCAGCTCACGCGAAGTAGCCATATTAATGACAAGAAAAGAGCTGTGATGCGTGGAATGCGTTACGTGAGTCCCAGCTTACGCCCGGCCATAAGGCTGCTTACACACTAGTGTATTGTATTACGTATTTAGCCTCATGTTTTGAATTTCGTCCCTATAACATATGTTGATTATGATCTTGGTATCCGTGATCTAAAGCATCTTAGTCTCTTTTGATTTTAAAAACATCATCTGGGCATAGTCAAATAACAACTCTAATTGACAACATCAGCTGTTGGAGCGCACAAGGAGCAGAAGAACCCATCCATAGTTTAATAGCGTCAGCCATACCAAACAATTAGAATAGTCAACATCATACAAGTCGAAGATGAATGTCTATCATATCTTCCAGAAGCAACAAAGTAAAAGAGTAGGCTACTCACAGTTGGTGTGTAATCCTCTAGTTGTTGAAGAAAATCGACAATTGGCATTCCAGCCAGAGGTTTTGCGTCGGAATCTGATTCGGCCATTTCATTGGAAGGATTCATCTGAAAGAAAAACAGAAGAGAATGATATAACATACATCTATTCACTGGGAATAATTATTATACATAACTTGTGTCGGAAAAGTCGTGATCAGATACTCGTTCAAAACCTTTTCTATAGGCTACCTTATTCAAATTTATTGTTTAAATTTTCTTGTTGCATCCATATGATTATAAATAGGTGACAATATATTTAAATTTTGATAAAAAACAGGATTGAAATAGTTTCCTTATCATTATTTTCGGCTCTGAATTTTTGGATAAATTTCCATACTTAAATGAAACTTTGGAACATTGTTCTGTTGTGTTGCTTAATATCAACCCTTAAAATGAGCATAAATTGCCGCCACATTATAATAGTCCAGTCAGATTTCGCAAAAAAAGTAAAAGTTGGAGGACCCAGCTGAAAATTTGCAGATATGATCAGAAAAGGGCGCTGAATAACATACTAAAAGTCCCCAAGAGAGTGGACGAAATGATAATGAAAATTGTGTTAGAAATACAGGGGTCTTTTTTTTGTTCCCTATGTTTGATTGTTGTCATTAGATGAATGTATAGATAAATTAATTATTATGTTTGTGTGTTTGACATTGAATGAATGAAATATATTCTCATAATAATAATAATGTAATCGAAAAGATCAATTGCAGTGTGACACATTTAGGCCTACAATGATTACATGTATAGTCTGTAAAGAAAAAAGGGATTCTGGCAAGAAGAAAAACTTACTCCAGCTCGATCAATATTGGTTCAAAAATTATTAATTTGGTCTCAAATTGAAGAAAACAATTTCCGAGACCAGATTAATAATTTATTGACCGAGCTGGAGTCATTTTCTCGCCTTGCCAGAATGTCTTCTCTGCTTGGACAGACTATAGATATCAACAAATGATTAGAGAAAAATTAAAGTGAAAATGCATGATAAAAACTGCTGAAGATTCCAAACTTATTGGAAAAAGAAAAAGACAAAATTTATCTTGAACTTATCTAATTCAACTTATTTTGAATTTATCTAACTTATCTTGAATTATCATATTTCATGTGGCAAACTCACACTCACTGGAGCTAGACAAGCAGCAAACTGATGCAGATTTTTGTAGCTAAATATCGCTACAAAATAGGTGAAAAGGAATGTAGTATACACTATGAGAAAAATTCATTTCACCGATAAAAATGGTTTTTATTGGAAATAAAAAGAACACTTTGACTAGACAAAAATCAATATAGGTACACAATAAACGATATCTATACATTAAACAGTTTCAAGGTGAAATCTCTAGTAAGTTTGGTTTTCATTCAAAATAAGTAATTTTCTAACACTCAAAATAATTAAAATGAGAATATTGATACCCTTCATAAAAAAATTATCCAACATCTATACAGGTTTCTGAGGAGGAATAACATTTTTTTATAACAATACATCATGAGTAAGCGGTCTTCCAATATTGAAAAAAAAGAGCAATAAAACAACGATTTAAAAAAATTTAATTTTAATTTTATGACTAATAAATAGAACTATAAGTTGAATGGATAATAAAAAAATAGAAAAAGAAATTGGATCTATGAATTTGTAATAGAATTTGATTAATGTGGACAAGAATATGGCATCATCAAGTTAAATTTGATCAATTAACAGAGTTTCTTGACAATAAATTCAATAGAGCCTAAGACATATTCCAGACACCAAGATTTTTGTATACGCCTGGTTTACTATTATGAGTTTTAATAAATTGAATGAAGCTTGGCGATATAGATCTCAGTAGGCTACCCTTCTTTCAAAATAATTTCTATTTCAACGTAACATGTTTTGACTTTTCAGTCATTTTCAAATGTAGCTAAACTTTTGGCTATATTAGAATAAAAATTATTTGAGGGTAATGAGATCTACATTTATTTAAAACTTAGGAAAATGAAAGACTGAATACTGTTACAACTTGAAAAGTTAATACTTCCTTAGGTTAATACCTAACCTAACTTAATGCTATCATATGGGTAGATTGGACCTGTGGTGCTATGTTGCCATTTTATTGGGTCAGGGCCTTCTATTAGAGAAAGCTATGGTAGTCAAAAAGGTGAAGGTAGTCGAAACTTTAAAGCATGATTTTGTGTGCAACGGCTGGCACAGAGAATGAATAGCTAGGCGGTTTGCAAAGCAGCTGACGCGCCTGTTGAATCACAGCTTGCTTCTGATTGGTCGTTTCTAGCCAGTGCACGATTATTTCCGCATCCGGCGGACAGTACTTGATGAACACTGGCGACGAATAGGCTGAATGCAGGTAGCGCCAAATGTGACCGAACCTTGATGGCAATTCGTATCCTGGAACCAAAATTCAATGAAACTAATACATGGAGTGAGTGGTCAATCATTCTTGTATCCTGTTACAAAGACAAAAATGGTACAAAGTGAGGTCAAAACAACATGATATTCAATCATAATTAATTAACCTTCAGTCTGTCCAAGCAAAGAAGACCCTCTGGCAAGATGAGAAAATGACTCCAGCTCAGTCAGTATTGGGAAGTGGTTGTCCCAGTGGTAGAGAGCGTCTAATCGGTGAGATTAGATACGTTATTGCCGGGGTTTTCCAAGCTCACTCAAAGTTGAGTGACCCTCAAATTTTGATGAACAGCTGACATTTTCTATGATAAGTATAGGAAATGTAGTAAAGTGTAGTAAACTTGAGGGTCCCTCAAATTTGAGTGTGCTTGGAAAAACCAGGTATGAGTGTTTCTATGCCTCTGGGTATGTTATATTCTCTCTGGTCAAGTTATATTGCTCACGATAACGAATGTAGTCTATTCCAGACCTACAGAAAAATTGACATTAGCTGTATTGCTGGAAGCTACAAAATAGCAAGCTTTCAAGTTCAAAGTGTTACATTATCAAACAAGCTAATATGCATATTATGCGTTTCATATTAGAAACATTTTGATCTACAATTTGAGACCAAATTTATAATCATTGAACCAATATTGACTGCGTTGGAGTCATTTTCCTATCTTGCCAAAATGTCTTCTCTGCTTGGACAGACTATACAAGTCACCGGTTAGGCTAATGGTTAGTAACCTCTCGGTGCATTTACTGTCAAAATGTAACAAATGTTACAATCTACCGCTCGAGTTTTTGAGACAATCTACCGATAACCATACGTTCCCTGAACGAGCCCAATGTCTAGACCCCAATTTTAACGTCAAATTTGAATTGAACCCAGAAAATGGACAAACCTTTGAGTGACGCTGCCGCCACTCTCACTTGATGCAGTTTGGGCAAAACCTCGCAATCGACTAACGACATTTCGTTTCCGCACAAGAATAGCAAACCGTCATCAGTCTCACCCACGTCCAGTGCAACATTAGACAGATGCTCATCAATGATAGCCAGTTCCTGTTCCAGATGCTGACTGTCCTTAGCGATGCCTCTAATTAGGAAGCAGAATTTTGAGAAGAAATTACTGTAACACAAGAATTATTCATTCAAACTTTATAGTTATTAATATTATGACAGATTCTGTTTCTGATTGTTGATGTCAAACCTTACAAATGTTATAAACAAACGTAAGATTATAAAGCTAACAATGCTAACATACATAATACTATAGAGACTTTATAATCATAATGTGGACATTGACTGTGTCACTTCTGATTGGTCAGCTCGCTGAAGTCCACCATAGTTTTGCTAAGTCTCATAAGATTTACATTGAAAAGATACGTGAATCATTGCTCTTATGTTGAAGTAAAAATTGTTGTGTTGAATGCCGCTTTGCCAGTGCTATTTTAAATCAAATTAATGCCGGGGTTTTCCAAGCTCAAAGTTGAGGGACTCTCAAATTTCGATGAACAGCTGACATTTTCTATGATAAGTATAGGAAATGTAGTAAATTGTAGTAAACTTGATGGTCCCTCAAATTTCAGTGTGCTTGGAAAAACAGGGCATCAATCATTCAAATTAATACCGTAAAGATACAATTATTTTTAATTTCTGAACATAGATTATCACTTTTCTTGGAAAACGTTCGACAAATGGGCTAATATTCCGAATTTTACTGTTAAATCTTGTAAAGAATTTGAAAGTTTGGTAAGTGTATGGCGGCTAGCGGAAAAATGTTTTATCTCAGCATAACTTACTTTTATATAACGTTTCACATCAATTGCCACACTATTATCAAGTAATACATTAATGCCATGTAACATGTGAATACTAACATACTGTAAAGTCATAAGCTTACATTATTGCCAAGTTATGTTAAAGTGGATAAGTTATGAATTTTATCAGAGTGATTTTCTATTCATGGATAATAGGCCTAAATATTGTTCATAGTTATAACTTTCGAATGATTTATGCAGTATGGGCTATGGTGTAATTAGGTTATTTCTACTTCTAGTTAACTTATTTATGTTTATTTCATATGAAGGTTCATAGGGAAAATCCTTAAAAATCTTCATTTACATAGGTAACTTGAATCAACATTTAAAAGTTATTTGTTTATTCATTAGACAGAAATTGAATCAACAACTATTCAACATTTATTTATTTATTTGACAGAAATGAATAAACTTAATGGTAGAAATCACTAACATATTTTACCAAATTGTGGTGAATAATAAGTCCAAAAGGTAAGAGGTCATGTTTTTATGGAATACAATGTTATCAATATTTTCTTTTTGTCTAGGGCTACTATCAATGTATGATAATGGATAAAAATCAAAATTACAGTTACGCCTACCTTTTGAGTATTTTTTTACTCGTATTTAAATATAACAGGTTTCGCTCTTCTAAGAGGCATTCAAAAATAATAAATGAATATTCAGCAACTCAAGTCTAAGCTCTGGTTTCACCTTGTAGGCTTCTCCTTAAACATAGAGGAACCAGGGACCTATATAGTTTTGAGAGGCAAATTCCAAGATAATGGTCTATTTTTCCAATATTACATTATTTTACTGTTCATGTTCATTTGAAAATAATAAAATTGCTTTGATTTGATTGAAAGTTTGCCTACTAGAAATATTTTATTCATAAGTTATTTTATTTAATAAGCGAGCTGTAAGTCAATATTATTAAGATAGGTAGGCTACCCACCTGAAAATACCGTATATCATGTGATACATTAATATGTCGAAAAATGGTATTGTGAGGCCTTATAATTGAAACATCTTGTATTGTTATGGATCTAATTCTATGAACTCTTGTATCTTTACCGTGGACAAACAGCTTTCAGAATTACTACGAGTAGTTCATAACGTATTCTGTATACGATTGCAGTGTCTAAGTCTTTCAATTCGCTATCAATAAGATATCACACTTAGGAAGATACCAAATGATACATTTATGGAAATAAGCAATTGAATCGTAACTTAAACAGTTGACTTATTGTGAGAACTATTTTCAAGACATGTCCAAGGTTAGATTATTAAATTCTACTGTGGACAGACTAAAAAATATTTTTTTCTCAACTTATTAGGATGGAATATTGTATATATTAAAAACGTCTTCTGCAAAAATTCATGTAGTTCTGTTGAGTGCTAAATTTTTCGATAGGCCTACCTATATGAAGAAGAATAGTTGAGATTACAATTGCCTACGGTAGTGAAACATACACTTACCTAGTCACCGATTCCGCTTTTGATTCCCATTGATTGGCTATGACACCTCCAGGAAAACGAGATTGTAAAACAGAGACAATATCATCACCTACATCAATCGGTTCACTTTTTTCTTCCTCGCTGAGCTGAATATGAAGAGCAGGTACTCGAAGTCTCAAACCCAAGTTTTGAAAACTATCCGGTGGTCTTGAAATATTCACAGGCACACAATTGAATTCAGGCATTACACGTTTGGACGACTTCAATTCAGAGAGCATCAAAACTCGCTGACTTTGATAACAGGCACCAAAACACTTATCATCGTATCCTGCTTTGAAAAATATTACAACTTCGCCTTTTGACATTTCGAATAAAAAAATCAAACCTAACCTCACATCTGACAAACAATATTATGTCGAGAAATGAGTGAAGAAAGTGAATGAAAAGGCTAAAACGCTGTCGCAGTCTAATAGAAGAGCAGTTTGAAATTTGAATGATCCCTTCCAAAAGAGTTTCTAATAATAGACATTGGAGAGAAGATTTGGGGTTCGGTCTCAGATGTAAAAATAAAAATACAGTACGGAACTTGAGCTCATAGTGGTCAAGCAAATACAAGCCAGGCAGTCTTCCAAAACGTTTGGAGTTTTATACCACACACAACAATGATTTATGAAATTTTTATTATTTTTTATATTAATTAATAAGTAGAACTACCCACCTTTGATAGATATTTCCTTTCACGAATAAGTGAAATGTCGATAAAACAATCCACTAACTGCAATAACAAGATAAAGATAACATAACCTTACTTGTGTTGTGTTGTCTGGTTGTGTCTTGGCTCGGTTGGCTCTTCCACACGCTTGGGTGAATGGCCAATCCGAGCGGCTCAGCGCTCGACCATCCACACACGTCGCGAGTGCCAGCGAGTCGCCTTATCTGGTGCACCTGGATGGCTACGACAGAAAGTAGAAACAAAGCGAAGTGCTATGCATTATTTTTTGGCATTCCATATTATGTAGCCTATATGGGTTGTGGATTTTTTGTTTTTTCAATGGCTCAACAGCTCTATGAAGGGCCTAACCTTCCAGCTGGTTGCCAGTTTCATATTTACTCCACTATAGCCTACAGTCCGTCTAAGCAAAGAAGACACTCTGGTAAGACATGAAAACAATCCCAGCAAGACCAATAAATTCTCAAATAGAACCGTCAGTCCCCAAACCAATACTGACTGAGCCGAAGCCACCCGCCAGGATGCCCTCCCCACCCGGACAGGCCATACAACAACAAACAAAAAATAATCAATAAGGATATATAGGTAATGTGTGATTAGCACTTCGATCCTCTCAACCATAAGCCAGTTTCCGTAACCAAGTGACGGTGCAGAACACCTCTGAATAAGATCCAGTTAATCAGTTAGAGTGTAATGCATCAATTGGGTACTATTCCAGTGTTTTTTTTCAAAGGGTTGTAGTTGTAGATTAGTCAATTCAATTTTCAACTCACAAAGGAATAGGGGAGATTTTTTAAGAAATGCATTCTTGAAATATTGTGGAATATTTCATGTAATGAAGTGTGTATAATGATGCATGATTCATGAAGCATGACATTCTTTTAAATGTAATTTATGAACTCAATCAATGATGTACATATATGTAATTGATGAATTATTGATAATTCACTTTCAAACTATTATTACTACACTGCAGTCTTAATCATTTTAATATTACTGTAGTCATAAAAACTATAAGTTACTCCATCCACGGAGGGGTTGGGTAAATTCACTATTTTGACAACTCGCTATTAGTTGAGTCATTCTAGGGTTGGAGGTGGAACTAATTGCAACAAAGATGTTTTATGGTGGAAATGGTAGCTGACACCCTCCTATTTAACGTGTAAAAAATCCCACTCTCAACTCGTGTCGGAAAGTTGTTTTTTTGGCCGCCATATTGGAAAATTTTGCTCATTTTTTCGTTTTCTTGGAATAACGTCAAAACGAAGCGTCGGACAAAAAAACTTACTGAACCTTTTTTTTAGTAAATAAAATTTGCAAGAGAATGGTGGTAGAATCATCTCTTTATCTTTACTAGAAACCGAGTTAGGATTTTTCAAAAAATAGGTTAATTTTCAAGAAAAACTGTAATTGACTATTTTCAGTTTTTGTTCGCTCAGATCTTTTGACATATCTTTTGACAAAAACTACATCTTTTTTGTATATGATGAAAAAGTCAATATTCTCTCAGGAGTTATTCTCCACAATTCTGACCAAATTTGACATATGGTATATGAATTCAGACCGCCTTGATGAGCTGAAAAGAATGAGATATGGTTTGTTGAGATTCGATGACTTTTACAATAGTTAGAGGTATCCTCAGATTGAGATCCTTGAAGGGTCCTTAATATTGAACATAACCTAAATTCAGGTCGGTGAGTAGCTTATCTGCTAGAAATTGATCTGAAAAACATTATTATCAGAGAAAATATCAATACAAGCACGGTATAAATTTTTTTGGAGACCATTTGCCCCCAAAATAGTGTTTTTTTAAATACAAGGATATCTTTTAATTGCTCCAGTTCAAAAACTATACAAGGAAGAAAGGTCAACTTGGTCTCAAATTGTAGAGGACAAAATTATCCCCAGAGGGATTTTAAATTGAACAACTCAAAGGAATATGTCAAAAGATCTGAGCGAACAAAAACTGAAAATAGTCAATTACAGTTTTTCTTGAAAATTAACCTATTTTTTGAAAAATCCTAACTCGGTTTCTAGTAAAGATAAAGAGATGATTCTACCACCATTCTCTTGCAAATTTTATTTACTAAAAAAAAGGTTCAGTAAGTTTTTTTGTCCGACGCTTCGTTTTGACGTTATTCCAAGAAAACGAAAAAATGAGCAAAATTTTCCAATATGGCGGCCAAAAAAACAACTTTCCGACACGAGTTGAGAGTGGGATTTTTTACACGTTAAATAGGAGGGTGTCAGCTATCATTTCCACAATAAAACAACTTTGTTGCAATTACTTCCAGGTTGACCCCTGTTTTGAGCTAGAATGACTCGACTATATTTCATCCAAAACACCAAACTGTCGCCAGGGAGGTGACTCGCTATTTTTCTGTGACGGTGATTTGCTATTTTTGTGTGATCGCACTGCCTGTGGGCAACTCGCTATTTTCCCCGCTGGTCACCCACTCCATACAAGACCGTGTCAAAGATTAACGACGAAAAACCCGCTAATTATGATATGGGTCAAAAAAGGGAGTGGGCCATAATTGAGTGAGTAGCCCAGTCAAATAGTACGTCCAGACAGGTGTTTTAGGAAAACGGTGCGGAAGTTTTTTTCTCAGCGGTTCCATATGTATTTTAGGGTACTGAATTCGAATATAATATTTGCATAATCCTCAGGGGACGGCTTCACCCCCAAAACTCCAAAAACCCTTAAATTTTGTGACTTTTTTCAGTTTTTCTTTTTTTTTAGTGAAAACTAGTCGGTTTATCAAAGAATGTGTTCCATTACAAATTGAAGAAAACAAATTTAGCTACAAAATGAGTGGTCACATTCGAAGTTTGGATCAATGACTGCCAAGCTACGAATTGTCAAGAAAGGGGTAGTTTTTGAGCTTTTACGGAAAAAGTTTAAACTGCTCACTTCAACTTGCTACAACTTGAAAACCAGATGAGATATGTTATATGTAGAAAATTCACATATGAGATGAAAGTACAATTCATTCTGAATAAGTTCCATATTTTATCTTTTAATTTACCTCTAGGGTGGCGGGAACAGTCGCTTAATAAAATTTCTATGACATTCAACAAAAACTGCCTATTCTATGGTATAACCTTTTCAAGCCTATCTGAAGCAATATATCGACGTTTTCGGCTATTATGTTTTGAAAATGACTTTTTTTACATTTATACATTAAATGGTTTTTGCAATATTAATTGAGTATGGTAGTTAACTACCATCTCCTACCCCTCATCCTACTCTCACAACTCTCCAACATCCCTATTTACGTCTATCTATTCATATACGGTAGGTACTGTATTATCAATTATTCTGGGGAATGCTCATCATAAAAAGCCATTTGGATTTATTTTTTGAAGTATAAAGTATTCTGGGGAAGTGATTCTATGACTTTTTGTACTATGATTTAGCATCCCAATAGCATGGGTAATAAAGTTATAGGCTATTTAAAAATAAAAATCCAAGTGAGTATTTCTTATAACTTGAGGTTAGCTGGCTTCCAATTGGTGTATTGTAGCCTATTATGAAAGCCTCTTTTTTATGAATTTATCTCTATGACATAATATTCAAGATCGAAATCACGATATCATAGCCTATATAACATATACATATATACATTGTATACTATTGTTATAGAGGAACAAATTTCAAAACATGAGGCTTGATAGGCCTACTTAATACCTAATACACCAATGTTAAAGCCACGCTAATATTTACAACAATCCTACTGGACTTGTTGTAGTCATTTATTAATAATTTGGTTAGTTTAAGATGATGGTTTGTTGAGAAAACAACTAATGATTGAATAGTTTTTGACTGTAATCTCGATTGTGATTATATGGTTGATTTTTAATTTTATTATAAACAACCAAGGTAATTTATTGATTATAATGTAATGTAAAGAACCTAAATAAACTCTATCAAAACCCTAAGTTGAGTGTTATCAATTGATGAAGAAGAGGCCAATAAGTTACAAATATGTGTAATTCAACCAATAAACTTATCATCATCACCTAGTGAAATTAGTGATTAGATATAGCAAAGACGTCAGCTTTGAAGTTTGAAAATTTAACTAGGAGAATGGAGTTAACTTGAAAAATTCGAGTTTATCAATAACTTATATATATTCAATTTTAAAAATGATTTTAAAAGCTTTATTGAACTAAAATTTTTACAATAGGCTACCGTTGTAATGTTAATATTGACTTTAGTGACTGATAAAATTTGTATTGCAGTAGAACGCCGATTAGGCCTACCTGAACTAATTGGGACAGGGATCGAATTCAGATAATTGGACATGGAATTGTATTAAAGAAAATCAATGTGTTAAACTTGGAATGAACTCTATCACATTTGTAAAGTACAGTGTAGTGATGTTGAATCAAAATGGAAAGCAAAACAAATACTGTACTAAATTACAATACAGTAAGTACAATTCAATAAGTACAGCACATTGCCTCGCCGCGCTACGATCACGTCGTAAACGCTGGTTTTAAATTTAAAACTACGCTTGAGACCAATTTGGATAATTGGCAATTTGGTTAATCGGCCTTCGGATAATCGGCGTTCTACTGTAGTTCTATAATTATTGAATATCTTAAATTAAATAACTCTTGCTTTTTTGTTTTTCAGAGATTTCTACTATTGTATGATTGCAGAGTCTTCCTCTCTTTTCTACAGTCAATCTGTAGAATAGAATGGAAGAATAGCCTATCATTTGAATTATTTTTAGCCATAATTATTATTTAATAAGATTCTGAGCACCATTTTCAGCTTTAAAATCAGTAAAATTAAATAGGTACAGAAACGTGTTTCCTATCAATTAGAGTAACTTCCTGGTAAATTTATTTTCTTATCTTATCATAGAAAGTAATGTCCAAGAACATATAAGTTACTCATAATAAGAAATAATCTTAAAGTCATTACTCGGAATCAATAGATAGGGGTTCTACGTGATTTTTTTTTGCTATGCTATTGCTAGTACTCATCTCTAGTTTCAAAAATTGTAAACTGCTTTAGACTATCCAAACAGAGCTGAGTATTTTTTAATAACAGACATTTGCCATGCTCCAGTTTCGGTGGCGTCTGATATACTACCCCTTTCAGAAAATTTAAAAAGTTTGAAAATAAAATTTTAAGATACAATTGAACATTCACGGCATGTGAATGAGTGCCATTTGGCTTTCATTGAATCAACTCAGGCGTAAGATGCAACCCGCAACTCCCGCATCTCCAACTTTGAAAAAAACCTGATTGTTGGCGTAATAATGATTAATGGAATCATATTAGATAATACTGTATATGAATATTTTTGATAATATGTGCTTGGTGGGTTATTGCAATTTTTCTACTTATTAGATTATTGTCCTCTTGTAAGCTTTTTGTTAGTGAGGAAAAAGATAACAAGTCCCACTAATCATGCGACTCCTCCCTGCACACGGACAAATCATCCATGCAGTGAGAATATTCATATTATCTGGAACACTGTTTTTTTAGAATACTGTATGTCATTTTTTATGAATAAACGAATTTGAATTTTGCGAGATAAATGAATTAATTGCTTCATTGATTGAATCTCAATAGTTAACACATTCATACTTATGTTGGATATTGCGGATTGAAACAGCAATAACCACTGAGCATAGTATAATGTTGTGAAATAATAAAATAATTTCTATGTACATAATATCAGGCCTGCTCAGGCTTGCAGAATGTAATCAATCCTCCAAGCGCGCGTGGGCAGACTACCCTTTTTCTTCAAAAACATGGACAGGAACTCCAGTGGGTCCAAACAATTTTTTTTAAAATTCCACTATGAATAGGCTAGGTACTCCAGTTTTGATCCCTCTTTGCAATACATTATTCCAAATCACAGTTACAAAAATGATCTCCTGAGCACTTGCGCCCCTGATCAACTGCGCATCTTGCCTAGTAAAATAGAAATGGGGCTGCATGATTATGCAGATATTATCAGTCAGATTCAAAGAGTATAGTCTATCCAAGCAAACAAGACCCTCTGGCAAGATGAGAAAATGACTTCAGCTCGGTCAATATTGGTTAAAAAAATATTGATTTGGTCTCAAAATGTAGATCAGAATGTTCCCTACGACTGAGACCAAATCAATAATTTTTTAATCAATATTGACTGAGATGGAGTAATTTTCTCATCTTGCCAGAGGGGCTTCTTTGCTAGGACATACTATACAGATAACCTTAAACAGGATATAAAAGAACATTGTCTTTCTTTATACAATAAAAGCAGGTATATTGTTCTTCCAGGAAAAAGAAGCAGTTTCTGTAACTATGGAAATTTTATCTATTACAAATACCTTTTACCTTTTACTATAGACCCTTTTATAAGACCCTTTTCATTCAACGTGACAAATAGTATTGTAGGACAGTCAGAGAGAGTGAGAGAGTGAGCGCGCGTGACAGAGCAAACGGAACGGCAGAGAACAGACAATACGAATTCTTCTCTGTGGCTTGACCATGTCTTTTGTTTATTGTTTTCGCCACTTGAACATGATCTTTTGGAAGCAGATGTGACAGCTACTCATCATTCGAGTGTCTCAAGTACCACAAGTACCTACAGACATTATGACTTGTTATCTTTTTCCTCACTAACAAAAAGCTTACAAGAGGACAATAATCTAATAAGTAGAAAAATTGCAATAACCCACCAAGCACATATTATCAAAAATATTCATATACAGTATTATCCAATATGATTCCATTAATCATTATTACGCCAACAATCAGGCCAACAATCAGGTCTCCTAAAACAGTTTTAAAGTATTCTTTCACAAAATTTACCGGGGGGAGGCCCCCCCCCCCGCTTGGCTGAGGAGGTACACCCCAGGCCCATTAAAGCCAACTCAGTATTTGATTCAGTTTGGTATTGAAGTAGAATACAAAACAGTATCTCAGAATATGTAACTCACATAACAGAATTATCAGTGATCTTTAAACCACTACCCAGAGGCAAATATTGCTTAGTAAACCACTACCCAGAGGCAAATCTTGTCCCCCGCTTGCCCCCCCCCAATGAAAATTTTGAATTTACGCCCCTGGTTGTCTAAATAGCGAGTCACCTCCCTAGTGACAGTTCGGTGTTTTTGGATAAATAGCAAGTTGTCAAAATAGTGAGTTGCCCCATCCCATTTCAATACTTTTTATTCATTTGAACGTTTTTCCACCTTGACACGGTGAAATAATGCTGATTGAACCAACAGAATGTGCAACCGGCCCAAGGTCTTATTTGACAAATAGGGTTCAGTTCGTTACAGTTGACTCTCAGTCCTAGCTAGCTGATTCAATGCAATTGAGTGTTACAAGAGGGGTGCCACAAGGTTCAATTTTGGGCCCTTTGCTTTTCATTCTTTACTTTACGGTAACAAAGTTCAATCCTCAGTCCCAGTAGGTTTAAATATAACCCTTTATGCTGATGATACATAGCTGATGTTCAACAACAAAAACTTTAATGATCTTGAAGTAGATGCTAATATAAATACTAATTTGGTTGCACAATATTACAATGAGTCACTATTGACAGTGAATCCCAAAAAAAGTAAGTGTATTCAATTTGGATCCAAAAATCATGCCTTCCAACCTATGATTAGCACTGGCAATTCCATTGTTGAAAATGTCAGTGAAGCAAACCTGCTGGGATTGATTATTGATGACAAGGATCTCTCATGGAATGAACATACTGATAATCTAGCCACTAAAATCAGTAGTAATCTGTTTGTATTGAGAAAGGTTAGGTATGTGCCCAATGAGACAGCTAGAACATTATATTATACACTGATATATTCACATATTTCATACGGAATAGAGCTTTGGGGTAGCACATCATTACAGAATATAAACAAAATATTTGTACTACAAAAGCGTGCCATTAGGTACATGTCTGGTCTGGGGGTTAATCATCCTTGCAGAGAACATTTTTAGAGAGCTCTGTATATTGACAGTGCCTAGCATTTTCATTTTTAAAACTATTTTGTTCGTTGTCAAAAATATTGATAGGTTTGTGACTCATGCGCAGGTACACTCACATAACACATTAAGGCATAGAAATGCTTTAACAGTACAACCTCATAGGCTTGCTCTATTTGAAAAAAAGACTAGTTACATTGGTACCATACAAAGTTTCTGAATAAACTGCCCAGTTATTCAGATCATAGTAAAATATCAATCAAAAAAGATTTATTTAGTTACCTTTCTGAAAAATGTTTTTATAGTGTTAATGAGTATTTGTGTGACAATAATGTATGACTTTTTTATTGTTGTTATTGTTATTATGATGATGTAAAATATTACTATAAATCCTTGACTAGGTCGCCAAACTTTGTAACTAGCCTGAATTCCAAGTACGGTAGGTACCATGAGCTATACAATGAAAAATACTATGTTTTGTTAGTAATAAGTTTATTTACCATTTTTGATGATATTCAATTGTAAATTTGAAACTTTACTGTTTTGAATAAATAAATATTATTATTATTATTATGACTGTTCTTCATTGCTTTTTGGAGGTTGTGTTCATTTGTTTATATTGACACTGTTCTTAATGTACCTGTACATAATCATAATCATGAATAAAGATTTTTTCAATTTAATTCAACTAACTTACACACTCATCAAGCTTGGAAAATGTTCAAATTTTTTAATAAGAATAATTTGAAGGACCTATAAAGATGGGGTGCATACGTAGCACCCACCAATCTTGGGTTAAATATAATAGCGCCAAGTTCTAATTCATAATAGAATAAATGATCAGTCAAACACCTAATGCAAAAAACACCCACAAACCAAATAATGAAAGGTGACAGAGTGAGACGTGTGACAAAATGGTGTCTTTACGTTTTAATTACAAAATATTTTAATAATAAAATGAAGGTGAAAAGCAAGGTAAGTCTCCTTTCTGTTAAAAATCTTGTGACTGCATTATCAGTGATATATAGCCTAGGCCTATCTCAATGAATAAAATGGATGCCTTTCAAAACTTGACAATGTATATATATATATATATCTCATCAGCTATATACATACATACCATATATCATTAGGGATACTTTTCAAATTAAATTATAGAACAGGATTTACTGTGAAAAGTTTTGAATTTCTTACCTGCACATATTGTAAAGTTCTCAACGATTATATCAGTTTATGGGTGGTTCTTCTATGAAGTTGCTTAATTCATAATATCAATGTGGAACTGCGGCCCTTCCCGTGTACACCACCTTGGAAACTGAAGCAGGAATGGTACCCAAGTCACGTTATTCCTTTTTAGTTTTCTACCACAAATAACTTTAACAACAGACCAGGAATTTCCTGTTGAAAACGATTATTCATAAAATAATAATATGTTTATCCAGAGTATGATTATCCAGAGAATGCAACAATTATTCCAGAGAAAAATGAGAATGATACCCTGTATTTCATCTTGTCAATCATTGACTAATAGCGGGATGGATTCTTTTCAGCAAACCAATAATCATTTCGTAAATAGTTGGAAATAATTGCCTCATATTACCCATCAAAAGAATGATATTGAATCAGAAATATACCTTATATTATGAATTCTGAATAGGGTAGTCACTGAAAGCAGAATGGTCGCAATTTCAGTCTCTTATCTACATCGAGTTCGTGAGGATATTGGCATCGAAGAGACAATACTCACATTCTAATCATATAAGAACTACGATAGGTCCTACCTTCTCTTAAATTTTTTGATGTGCATGTGAGTTAATAAATTCTGACACCAAATTTGTATTGGATATTTTCATAGCCAAATTCAATCAGTACCTATGTTAAAGGGGCTATAGAACCTATATCCAGGGGCTCCACCCCCTGGACCCCCGACAGTATCAGCAGTGACAGTAAGTCAAACAGCTTCCTCGAATCGATGACAGATACCTAGTGCTCCACTCTCCGTTTATTTTTCACAGAGTGATCAATTTTCAAAGTTGTGGTATTCTTTATGAATCACTCTGTATACTGTCTCAATCATCACACCATAATTATAATATAATACGGTACCGTACGCAATTTTTTTCTAATTTTCAAGTATTTTCAAATACGGTACTAATAGTTTACATTATACATGAGAATATTCAAATGCATATCAGTTGTAACTTAGTTGGGCTTAAAACGACTTGTTGCTGATCGTTTATTAATTCAAAGTTGTTTTATGGCCTACTAGCCGGCAGGCTCGCTTTGCTCGCCTTCTCCGCCTAGCCTGGACCTCCGGCAGTATCAGTAGTGTAAGTGAGTCAGACTCGCTTCGGTCGCCTGAAAAAACTCTGTTAGGGTCAGCTAAGACAAACTGCTCGCCTGCAATTTCCTATCGAAAGGATTTGCTTTGATCATCATATCATTTAACAGGGTTCTTTCCAGTAATCGTTGAAATAAACAAAAGTGCAGATTCCAAACATTGACAACGTTATTACAGTCGTAGCCTCCGAAGGGATACGAAGTTTGAACACAGCATTTCTAGATCTAATCCGGACCTGTTTTAGCCCAGGCAAATTGGACTTTGCCTCCAAAAAAATAAGGTAAGGCTGGAAATCATCTTAATCGACTTTGGGCATCCTAAATAAGTTTACTATGAGTTAGCGACGGATCCCGAGGTGTGCATAATACAGAGTGACTAGAAAACCACCAAATTTCGGTTCTGTTTTTAGTTTTTCGCAATTTATGTCAAAACGAAGCGTCTGACAGAAAATATCATTCTCATACTTTTTTAGCTAATAAAATTTCCAAGAGATTGGTATCAAATCCAACCTTCTATTTCAAACAAGGACCGAGGAGGAATGAGACTTGAAAAAGTGGTATTTTTCAGAAAAATGAAAATTTCACCTTATTCAGTATTCTATTATTCATATCTTCCGTTTGATGAGATAGAAAGGTATAACTCAAAATCCCTCTGGGGATAATGTTGTTTTCTACAATTTTAGACCAAGAAAGACTTCCTATCTTGTATATTTTTTGTGTTAGGGCTTTCAACATGTTTCCTTGCACAGCAAAAAATACCATATTTCCACTATTAACCTCCAAAATTAGTTTATATATTTTTGTATTGGAGTTTTATCACTAGAATATTTTTTTCTTATATCATGTTTTGATTTTATAATTACTATACCGCCCTGAATTCAGGTTATTGCCAGTAGGAAGGACTCTCCAAGGATAATAAACTAAGGACCTCCGTAAAAATATTTTAACACAACATTTCAAGACCTTATCTGAACCTTCCCACCAAATATCAACATTTTCTATCATTGATTCTCGAAAAAATGTAGAAAACACCGAAATACTATAGATAAACTCAAATATTTGGCGTATCCTTATGAAGCTTTAAAAAATCCTTTCTTAGTACGCGTCTAATGGTCCAAATAAACATGCCTGCCAAATTTGAACGCATTCGCTTCCGTAGTTTTTTATTTATTTATTTGAAGAATTAGACAAATGTTGTCAGGCTGAAGCCTATTGCAACAAAAAATTACAAAACTTGAATTGAAAAGTAAAATAACAAAAAAGTGAAACATCTTAAATCGAAAGAAATTGATAGAGCATTGTGATTAATTAGAAATTAATTAGTAATGATTGATATCAATTTAAAGAAAAATAATTATAGACTAGAAAAAAAAATTTAGCAATAATAATAGCAAATATTGTAATGAAATAAAAATGAATGATAGACATTAGTGTGAAAAAATAAAATAATAATAATAATACCGTAATAAAAATTAAATAGAAATACATAATTACAATTATTGAATGTTGAAGCTTGTAACAAATTACATACATAGGTTGAATGAGCTTTTCCAATATGAGTGATTAAGCGGCACTGCATTGCTGCATCAAGCGTTCCTCATCAGCAGATGCATGTGCAACCGGGATTTGAAGGACTTCAGAGACTTGGCAAAATTTATGTTGGGAGGTAGAGCATTCCATAGTTGAGAGAACTACGTACTGCAAATGATGAGTTGGAAGCCATTTTTCTATTCTGAGGAATTTGCAAAGTAAAAATGTGTGATTGAGTATTTCTTGGATGAACTGCTTTTTTAGTTCTGCTGATGAGTGAGTGCCATTTCGCTTTTATAGATATAGGTGAGAATATCAGTACCCTTTTCAATTATTTCTATTAATGCATTCCATGTAGGGTATTGTACTGAGATTCTCATTTAAAATGAAAACCAGTGATAAAGTAGCCCTAAAATAAAGAAAAAATATTCATTTCAATTTGGTTTTGATTTATGATATTGTTTTGATGAGTTACAGACGAAAGACCATATTGACCAAGACGACTCTGCTCTAATCGTATGCAATAGGAAGATCCCATTTCCATGAACTGTATTTTGTAGAGACATACTTGGGGCAACCCAGTTATTCCCATTGATAAAAATGTTTTGACAGATTCACTGATAAAACTTTAAAGTAGCCTACAATATTCACCCAGTAAGCGGTATATAACTTACACAGAGAAGGGAAAATGGTAGTGGTATACGGTATGCTTCTCTGTGTTATAAACTATTATTATACGAGTATGTATTATATTCTCTCCCGTTGCCGACCATTAAGTTGAAGAATACTAACATACAGTAGGTATACTATTCTGGGAATAAAAGGCTATTCTATACGGTAGTATTCTTTCCAGATCAATATGGTACAGCTAGCTCTGGTGCTAAAAATTGAGACTGGTTGGCAAATGAGTGTTATTGATGTCCAGCTCTGTCAGGACAGTCTGAAGCTGTCTTCGAGAGTGAATTGGTAGGCCTATATAGTAGAAGGAGTCGCTCTCGTTCAAACTATGTACTCCCGCAAATAGCTCGCTGACTGTCCTAACAGAGCTGAGCATTAGTAAAAGTCATTTGCCAAACGCATCAATTCTTGGCGCACTAGCTATTATAATTTTTATCGACTCTATTTATACAATAGAACAGGTTGGTAGAACGTATAATATACGTTCGATTATTTGAATACATATAATCAATACAGTATTAGGGGGAAAAATATTATATTTTATGATTTCAGGGAATAATAGACTACTATTTCTCTAGATTGAAGTGATGACAACTACCAGCAGTTTCTTAGTGAGATTCAACGATTTGATGCGTTACAAGAGAAATAAGCCGCATAAATCACTCCCTCTTATCACATTTATTATAATCTTCCTCTATGTCCAGCTCGATATAATCGTTACTCTAGCCATTGAACCGAGAGACCTGGAGCAAACTGTTGTCACATTAACCGATTCTGTGATGATATCAATACTCTTCTGCCATTCGGTGCTGCGTAAACTGAAAACCCACAATGTGGACAACTTAATGCAGCTCATAAGGAGTGAGTTTCCTTTCAATAGTAATGATCTTCTGGTTGATGATCGACTCGAGATTGAGCAGTTCTACAGGAAGGAGAAAAAATATGGGACAACTATGACTAAGAACTTGGCAAGAATATTCTTCGTGTATAACCTATTGGTGATAAACAGAAACATCTTCAACTACTTAACAGGTCTAACACACGAGGATTACAATATTTGGCCCACCCCTTACATATCCCGATCCCCACCCTTTCTCAAGTCTCCTCTCTTTTTTCTCTACATTTACTTTTTGCACGCTCTGCTCATCAGCATGTTTATGTTGGATGTCCTTTTTGTAATCATGCTCGTGTTCCTATCAACGGCAAGAATAGTCTTTGACTTTGAAACGCTTCATATACTTTTGCGCCAACTTTCAAAAAACTATGTGGAAATCGATGAGAAATCAATTCAAGCTATGAAGAATCTGAGAAGAGATATGGCACGCATTATCGAACTACATCAGACCTTGATCAAGTGGGTATATTTTTTATTCAATTCTCTTTAAAAAAACAAAAATTAAATAAAATGTTCTATGAAAAAAAATCAGACTGATATAATTATGGAACCATCATTAGGAAACAGAGAGAACGATTCCTTCTTCCTCTTTTTTCAATTTATTATTATTACTGTAGTCTGTCCAAGCAAAGGAGACCCTCTGGCAAGATGACAAAATGACTCCAGCTTATTTAATATTGGTTCAATAATTATGTATTTTGTCTCAAACTTTAGGAAACCTTCTAATCTACAATGTGAGACCAAATTCATGATTTTGGAACCAATATTTAACCGAGCTGGAGTTATTCTCCCATCTTGCCAGAATGTCTTTTTTGCTTGGACTGTTGGACAGACTATATCTATTAGAATTATTAGACTATACCTATTTCACTTTCTCAGACTTTTATTGGAAAATTCAAAGTTGAAAAATGACAGAAGAATCATGATTGACATGAACTAGAAATCTTCATCTTGATATTCTCAGTTTGTATAATGCATATATTATACTATACATCAGGCTACTGTATATATTAATATTCATAATAATTGTTTTTTCAGAAATTTCAAAGTATGCGTTGAAGGCTCGGGTCTCATGATATCTGTTATCAATCTTGTGATTATGATATACTGCTGTACAATCGCGTACCTCACGTTAACGGTAAAATCGTTTGATTGTTGTTGAATATATTAAAACGAATCAAAATAGTTATTCGTGCATCAGTGCACAAAAAGTGATTTTACTTCATCGAGAGAAAAAGTTTACGCACGAGCCACAGACGAGTGCGGAATAGTTTCTCGAGTGCAGCAATAGTATATTACATAATGAGTGTGGGAAAGGCGTTTTTACATACGAATAATTCATGTTTACAAACGAGCCATAAAGTGAGTTCGGAAAATAATTATGAGTATGTAAACCTTCCCACACGAATTATGTACATTTTTTTGTCATACTAGTCTAAAAAAGATTTATTAAAACTTCAAACAACTGAATATATTAACTGAAGCCAACATAACCTCAACACAATAGCTACACAAGAGCACACAGCAGACTGTCATGGCGGCTCATTTGACTCGTTAATACATACGTTGGAATCCGGAAAAACAGCTGGACTAGATTCATAAAAATGATCATTCCCGCATTCAGAACAGCTGATCTTTGATTCTCTGTAAACAGCAACTTTCCAAATGCAAATCTAGTTGCCCGGTTTTTCCAAGCACACTCAAAGTTGAGGGACCCTCAAATTTTGATGAACAGCTGACATCTTCTATGATAAGTATAGGAGATGTAGTGAAGTGTAGTAAACTTGAGGGTCCCTCAAATTTGAGTGTGCTTGGAAAAACCGGGCATTAATTTTTGTAGTGGCACAGAAGTTCATGAAACCTTACTTTCAACAGTAAATTCAAAATTAATATTCCAGTCAGCCGCCATTTTGAAAATGTCAAGTATTAAAAAATTTCAAGACAACTATTTTGAAGACTTAATACTTTTACTTGGACCTGCCAAATTTCATTAAAATTTTTAATATTAAAATAATTTTCAATTTTTAAATTATGGTTTCATGAGACTGAATCTTTGTTAAGAACTTCATTGAATTCTGTCACAGACAAAAAATTCATTGACAAAATAATTGATGTGTGGTCACATCCAAAACTTTGTTCTGCAACTTCATTAAACTTCCTTGGTAGTTAACTTCTGGATATTCTGGCAATAACTAAAAAAAATATTAATACTATTTATTCGAGAACATACAATATACTCATGGAATAAAAACGCCAATAAATAAATTGAGCAAACAATTATAAATTGAATATTTATTAATATTCATTTGTATGAAATACATTACATTTAGGATAATGATCAATCTGTGTGCAGTATGACTTGTATAAAATCGTTATTCATTCAAACAAATGTAAAATTAATATTTATTTCTGTCTTTATTTTTTACAGACCAATAATATGAAAAAAAGGGTGAACTTTGGCATGTCATTCTTTCTAGTTAGTTCATCTTTATTCTCCATTTATCACAATGGACAACGGATTTACAATCAGGTATCATCTCTTTTATATTAATGGGCGAACAGGTGAATATATATCTGGTGACTTCTACCAGAGATTGATAATGGTGTAACAACCTGAACCGGTATTTCGTTTCTTTAATGAATCAGTGGTCAGTGGCGAACCAAGGAATCCATTTCGGGGGGTGATATGGGATCAGGATCGAACCCAAGAAAATCATTCATTTGTGGGAGGGGGGTGGTGTGGTTGATGATGATTTTGCATGCATTTAATATTTGTAATGTATGTAATAAGCCTTCACCCGACAAACATTGTCGTATTCTTCCACCATATAAGATGAGAAATTATGGCTTTTTTATGAAAGGAAAAAAATAATGGAAAATGCATTAATCAATTAAGTTACCTATCGTAGATAATTTGATTTGAATAAGAGCTATTGATCTTTTGCAGTTGTTGTATTTATTTTATTGGATAATTCTTCAGTCGAACATATGAGTTCTTTAGGCTGTGCTGAAAGTTTTTTAATTTGAAAGTTTCTCCTGTCATTGAATATAAACTAAAATACTTGTATATCTGTGTTCAGGATACTGAATATTGCGTCGTGATTTACTAATATGCAGTGTATTTGATGATTAAACCTCAATGCCAAATTTTTATAGATAATTATGTTGGAAATGAGATGTTTCAGATTCGATATCAGTGTATTCATTTTATAAGTATATTGTATTCTCTTAAAAAAATGAAGTTATATCAAATAAAATAATAATCATATAAAAATCAAATCTACTTGACGCCAAAATTAGTTTGTAACAGTTTATTATAAATGCCAAGGGTTCACGAGAATGTCTCTGTGAATGAATAGTAGGGGTGGAAATTTCAACGATTTTGTCCTGAAGCACTTCCAATGATTGTAAGGCTGTAAGGCCTTACCGCGCACTGGTACAACGTTATGCAGTCAAGACCAAAGCTCAGACCAGACTCAGACCAAACCAAGACCATGATAGAAAACATTATGATTAACAAACAGTTCCATCATTAGTAAAGAGATAGCGCCAACTTAGTTTTAAATTTGTATCAATCTTTCCCGGGTAATTTAAATAATGGAATTCTGAGATTGACCACTGTTATAACCATGGCCGGATTTAGGATCTGTGGGCCCCTAGGCTCAGCTTTTGGTGCGGGCCCCGATGGGGGGATCTGGGGGGTGTGACCTCTCAGCTAAGCGGGGGGCACTCCCCCGGGAAATTTTGTGAAAATTCACTTTTAAATTGCGTTTTAGAAGGCCTTTCTATGGTTAGTTAAATGGGAAGATTTCCATTTTTTAAGCATAAAATATTGATAATGATAGCCTATATATAAGATCAATTCAATACCGGTACTGAGTTAAGGATTCAAAAACAATATCTGGGGCCACTTTTATTTGAAATACCAATCGAATTGATGATAGGCTATGTCCTTCTCATACAATGTTTTGTAAAAGAGCCAAAAGATGGTTATTTACTGTTAGGGACACTTGGCCTCTTAGAAATGTAATAAGGTAGAGTAGTGTAAGAATTCGATGTTTCTTAGTATATATTTGATATTTTTCCAAATAAATCGTTATAGTATTTCCTTGATTCAAAATCTTATAGTTTATGGCTAATTGTTTTTTTTTATTCTAATAAATCCTTGTAATATGTTGTTGGTATACTTATAATTCAACGTGCAGGAGCTAGAGTCACAACTATTATCATGAGTGATTGAAAATTTGTCTTTCATTTTTGTATAATTTTATTACGATGCGCTGCAGGCAGTTTTCTAACTTTGTAAACTGTATAGACTAGAATCACAATTTGTATCATATTTTTGTAACTTTTGTTGAACACTGGCCACATTTACTGGATATAACTTTCTAGTTTCTGAAATCCAAAATATGTAATTTTTTACTATGGGAATAAAAATCCATTATTCATTAAAAAAAAACTATTACAAATTCAAGAAATATTCATGAGTTATTGAAAACATGCATTACGAGATTGGGATAAAATTTAAAATTATACAACTCATTCTTCCAATGGTACAGTCTTTACTGAACAAATCTATTTATTCATTTATTTATTTATTCATCATCACACAACATCATACAATGAGTTGGACTCATTTGATTGGTGACTTGTCATATTTCTAAAACTAAGTTACATACAATACTAGAAATTACACATAAGTATAATTTACAAAACATATAGATTTAGTAAAATCTAAAAATCTACATAATTTATGGAACACTCTGAATTATTGATGATGGAAATTTTTATTACTTCAAGTTATTGCATGCTACTCCTTAGAAATATTGATGTTTTATTGTTGTTTGGCAAAATTTACATCCTTCTAACATGAGAACGATCATTATCAATATTACTTGATAGTAGGTATTATAGTTGATTGAACATAATATTTCATAGTAATATTTTTGTTATTATCATTTTGACTGCTCATCAGTTCAAGCCGGGAATTTCAAACTCATTCAACTACACACTACTGCAAATTCAAGTAGACCTATATATAACCTAATCTAAAGTTCAAATTTGCAATAAATTAATCTCATTACTGTATGTACTTTGAATTCATTAAAACCAATATTTTTTAAAAGAACTATGTTGTTTTGTTGAAGGTGGAACAAATAACAAAACATATCCACCAAAAAATCTACCATGAGAGGTTTGAATTATGTAAGTCAGCTGAAAGAGTGCAAACACATAAATTTTGATAGATTCTCTGAAAAGTGAAAGGCTTGCATTTCCTAGATTTCCACAGCATGACTGTGACCTAAGAAGTAACAGCTGCAGCATGATGATCTTACCTGCCATTGGCTAAAGCCGCCTGCGATGTCAAAATGGGGGAGGAGCTTAGATCCGAACACTCCGTGGACAGAGTATAGTGTCCCAATGAGTCCCAATTTTGGGGGGGAGGGAATATATCCCCTCAATCCTTCCCCCTGGGTTCGTCCCTGTCAGTGGTTTGACAACACGTTGTATTTTCATCCAATATGGATAGGTAACTACCACAATATAATACAATATTACACCTTCACAACCTCCTAGAAAGTAAAATTTTTAAAAGTCATGTATAACTTAAGGAAAAAATGCATATGGAGGTGTCAACCACTTTTATGGTTGTTTCTTAGCTGGAAATTTAGTTGAATTATTAAGCTTTACTGAGCAAGTTGCTAATTTGCAGAATGTTATCTTGCGTGAAAACTTGGAAAAACTGCCCTGGATTGACAAACCCAAGTGGTTCAAGCAGTCACTGCATATAATGATGACAAAGGCGAATGACGATTTACAAATGAAGCCATTTGGTATCTACACACTAAGCTACATGGCATTCACTGATGTGAGTAACATCACTCTGAAGAATATCCGTACCGGTATGGCTTTTATGAAATTGAGAACCCTTACCCCTGTTCTTTTTTTTACTTTTTATGCTCATTTAACTCAACTCCTGTTCACGGACAAGAGCTCAATTGGTAAGTCCTTTTTTTGTCAAGGGCGTATCCAGGATTTTTTCTAGTGGGGGGAGGGGGGGGTCAAGCAAGTTTTTTTCTGCAGAATATAAGAAAGTTGCCCCTTTTCCCCTCTCTCTAGTGATGATGGGGAGGGGGGTTTGTCGGCTATAATATTGTTCAGTTACAATATTAATATACAGAGTGCGGCAGCGAATCGGGCGATTTTGAAATGAGTGTCAAAAATTGATGAAGCTGTTTACGAAAAAGTTTTTGATGCCATAATAATCTACATAAAAAAGCATTTATATTTCACTGTCATAGCCCGTTGCTCGTAGAATTTTAGTGTACGAGACTTCGTCTCGTCTCCATCATGCATTTTCGAATCATTTTTTTCGAAAATGAACATGGGGAAACTGTAACTGAGTGGTATTTCGAAATGTTACGCACATTTTCCTTTCCTCAACTACCAGTAAGAAATAAACAATGAAAAATTATTTCAATAAGACGGAGCAACAAGCCGTACAGCCCAAATGAGTATTCATCTTCTGAATGACGTTTCTCCCAATCGTTTATTCTCTTGAAACGGAACGATTCCGTGGCCCGCACTTTTTCCCGATCCGTCGGCATATGACTTTTTTCTGTGGGGATACCTCAAAAGTAAAGTCTGCGACCAACGGCCGATGATAGTTGATGAACTGAAACAAAACATTCGTCGAGAGATTGCACGAATACCCCAGCAAATGTTACGGGAAGTTATGAACAGTTTTCATCAGCGGCTTGAGAAATGCCTGATGAGAGAAGGACGTCACCTTACCAACATGATTTACAAAAATTGATTTCGTTCAGTGAAATATAAATGCTTTTTCATGTAGGTTATTATGGCATTAATAATTTTTCTGTTAACAGCTTCATCAATTTTTGACGCTAATTTCAAAATCGCCCGATTCGCTGCCGCACCCTGTACTATCAGAAAATTTTGTTAAAATTATTTGCTGGGTAAATAGTTTCAAGTACATCTATTTTTTATATTTATGGGTGGAGGTGAATAGCTTACAAACTAGTTTAACACAAATAATAATTTATGAACTTTTTATTACTGGACTATATCACATAGCTTATAGAAAGGCTATTTAGCTGTGTATGAGATTATTGGAGAAATGTAGAGCGCAGAAGACTCCAGATTCAAAAGAAAGTTTTGAAAACATTTCCAGCAATTACAAAATCCACAGTAAATTGATAGATCAATCAAGGTAAAATTAAATAGATATGGTTAAACTACAATTATTCTTGTATTGATGAATTTGTTGAGAACTCATTTAATACTCTCTTTTCAAACTGGCCCTTGTTTTCCTTAAAAAATTTACGATTGATACTGATTAAGCACAACCCCGTCAATCTTTCCTCTACCATTCAGCTCTTGAGCCATGTCTTTGTCCAATGAAGGGTACTAAATGATTTCCAGTTGCTGTGATGAGATTGATGGTTGATGAGAAAACACTTGGAATGCATTTGTTTTAGAATGCCTCCAAACTCTATACAATACCAACTAATTGGAAATAGTATTAGCCTTTACCAAAAGTGTAGCTACTTCAATTTCCTTCCACTCGTATATTTTCATTTTTTTTCAAATACATTATACCACAGCTCCAATCCCACAGTCATGGATTCTAGCTCATAAAACTTCATATGAAAGACTCAGAATGTTTTTCTCTGGAGTTACTCTTTATTTAAAGGATTGAGAGAATAAAGTGATAAAGCAAGAGTATTCTAATTTTTTTTAAAATATGACTTCCAATGACTGATTAAGAGAGTCATACGAGAAGGAATTATCATTTAACTTCTCCAGTATTCATGAATGCAATTAGTGAATTGGATATTTAGATGAAAGATAACTTCTGTGAGTATCTGATTTCAAAAACTTTATAATTTAGTTGAAAATAGCAAAAAAAAATTATCTGTAACTGCCCCCCTGCCCCTGCCTGCGTACGCTCATGGGACATTAGGAGTTTGTCGCCGAACAGAGTAATTAGAGAAAAAGTGTATAAAAGTTGATTTTCTCAAAGAATTGGTGACAGCCTATTCGAATCTTTCCGTTAAACTGGCTAACCCTATTAACTATAAAGGATGGAGAAGTGTCAGAGAGAAAGCAAGAGTATTCTCATTTGAAAATCTGACTTTCAATGAATGTTTGGAGAGTCAAGATGAGGAATTATCGATGATCTGATACAGAATTCGATTGGAGACTGAAATGGAAGTTTTGAGCCCAGTGTCAATGACTTCGCAATCTTCGAAATTAGTTCTAAATTTAATGATAATAATAATAATATATCATTTCATAATATGATATTTATTAAATTTTATTTTATTCACTTTAGCTGTGGATTTATTTTTTAAATAACAAAAAAAAAAAATCAGTCAACTTCTAGGGGGGGCAGCTGCCCCCCTGTACCTGCCTGGATACGCCCATGCCTTTTGTGAAACAGTATTTTGGGGTTTCACTCTATTTTCCTTTGATTATAATACACCTATACAATCATTTGGAGATTTTAATAATACATACAATCAATTATTAGTTCACTTGATAGTATAAGTTGCCTATTCACAGATTATTCATTATAGTATTAAATAAGAATTATTATCTAAATTTTCTATGAGAATATTTGATTTATTTTGTATATAGCTAGATATAAGAATAGTCAATTTTGTAAAATATTTTTTCTCTGAGAATTCTCCATCCTTGGGTGTGAAAGATTTAATTACTCTACTATTGCTAATGTGAACAATTAATTTGAAATTTTTCACACATCACAATTTTCTACAATTACAATACATTTTCAACGTCCGGTGTTTCGTTTTCTCCATAAATTTCATTTTTTCCAAGGGTAATGCCCACATGGGCTTTTAGGCCTGTGCGTGGATTATGATCTTGAGAGATGATTACCTGTGTTAAGGCAGTCGGGACCGACGGCTTATCGTCTCCTCCGAAAGACAGAGTGGCCGTATTCATGTGATTGTGCTGTGGTCAAAAACTGTTCCCTGGCTGAGGATTGAACCTCCTGAACCTTTGGCTATCAGACCAGCAAACTTGTGATTTACAAACTATGTACTCTGGGAAATGCTTCAAGATACACTTGTAAATAATTCGATGACTTCTTCATAATGATTAGAATTATTCATTCAATCACTTTAAAATAACTTTGAAGCATTCTAGAGAAATTGAGAATCACTCATAAAATCATTGAAAAATGATTTAAAAACCTTCAATTGGGAAAAATATTGTGATTTAAAAACTACCTACTTGGAAATGCTTTGAGAAACACTTGTGAATAATTTGATAGATAATTATTTGAAATGATATGTTTAGCCTATGCACTTTTAAATCACTTGAAAAATTTTTCCTCTAGTTTGGGTTGTATGAATGAATTTGAATTCATACAAAATTTGAATTTTCTATTCTAAAGCGAGTTATTTTTCTTGTATATTTTGATTGAAAGTTATGGTTTCATCATTCCGCTTGACAAGCCCTCAAATTGGATTCTTTTAACTGTTGGGCTTGTTTTTACAGAAATATTTTATTTACTGTTTAGATTATAATATATTATTATGGTTTAATTATTTGAATAGTGTGACTAAATTTGGAATTTTGTTTTGACAAGCTACCTAATGTATAATTTTGTTTTTTTTTTAATTTGTTTTTTCTGTAATAATGCTATTCTAGCTATTTATTTATTATAATTTTGGACTCATTTTCGACTGATTGCTAATTTATTTTTTTAGTGGATTAAATTCGTCTTTTCGACTGGAAATCTTTTTTATTCTAAGCGTACCAGTCAAGCATGATGATGAAGAGATTAATTAATGGATTGATGGAATGACATATTTTTCTACTGGCAAGCTTATTGAATTCCATAACTTGAATTCATTCAAGATATTTTCGGAATAAAGAAAATTTGACTTGGTGGAGTTTTGACGTTTTTATTGACATTTATTCCCAGAGAAAATAGTTTGTAGTGTACCGGTATTTTAAAAAAATAATTGTTAAAATAGTTTTCTCCAATAAACTCGGTTCATTCAATTGGGATGATGAGTTTCAAACATGGAGGTTACTGGAGCAGACAACAAGAAATCTTGTCTCCACATTTAAATTATATGATTCTCATTTTTAATGACTCCCAATAAAGGTGCAATAACATGGAGTAGCCATAATTATGAGTTGTGAGTAGAGGTGCCCTTCCTATCACTTCCCCCCCCCCCCAAAGACAGAAGCGCAGCCCCATATTCTCCTATTTTCAACTGCTTAAAAACCCCCCTCCAATAACCCCTTCTCCAATATTATCGATAATTATGCTACCTGAAAAGTACAAACCTCGCTCTCACTATTTAGTTACTTTTTAGACATCGATATTTTTAGTTGGAATAAAACCAGAAAGGAATGAGAAATAAAGACCTGAATTTTCAGGGATATATTAATACTTCTGGATCATCAATATCAACAAGAATATTAAACACGTGGTCCAGTAAATTCGATTTGAGAGTTAGTAGTCCAGTCAAATTAAGCAAAAAAAGTAAAAGTCGGAGGACCCAGCTGAAAATTCGCAGATATGATCAGAAAAGGGCGCTGAATAACATACTAGAAGTCCCCAAGAGTCCCCTGTGAGCTTCGGCCGCCATCTTCAAAAAACCGTGAAATTTACCTACTAGGAATTGTTATTTCGTGAATTGTGGCCGAACCAAGCGTCGGACAAGAAAACTTTATAGGACCTTTTTTGTAGACAATACAATTTGGAAAAGAATAAATTCAATTGCAATTCTGTATCATCAACCGTTTTTGAGATACAATTTTTTAAAAATTTGGTAATTTTTCCACAGGATCGAGAATTTGAAATTTTTCTTACTCAAAAAGTTTGTAACTATAAATTGAGCTCCCGTACATTCAAATTTCAAAATCCCTCTCGGCAAAATTCATTACTCTTCCATTTGAGACCAATTCCACACTTCTATGTTCAATATTTTTTGTGCTACAGCGATTTTAGAAAATCCTTACACCCCCAAAACCCCCAAAAATTGCATATTTTAACACAAACATCTTACTAAAAAAATTGGGATTCGCTTATACTTCTTGAATACTGTTTCTGAGATAATAGGCTGTCATAAGCAATGTTCATCCGACCAAAAGTATCGTAGGATTCTTGGGGGTGTCTCAAAAGCATCCCCTGTATTTTAAATTATATATATTTCCTTATAACTTTTGAACGGTACGTCGGATTTCATCGTGTATAATAGCTCATCGTTCTCAGCTCATTGTGGCGGTATAAATTTATATATTATAAGTCAAATTTTATAGAAAAATTCAAATTTTAGTCTATAATGGTGCTGTGTGTAATAATACCTCCTCGTTGAAAACACACCATTTTTACATTTAAGTGACTACCAATCGGGAACCTGTGGGCGCAAAAATCTGCAACTTATGATGAAATGTAGAGGTAATTTTCCTCTTTCAGATGGTTGGTATTAGAATTCCAGGACTTCTTACTTGAGATTGTGAATAGCCAGTTTTTATCATTGATTTTCAGATAAATTCGCATCTTTTTCCAATATTATCGAAATTGCGGTAAGAATAGGGCTTGAGCGAGCATTTTCATTATACTATTCAATAGAGGATGAATTTCTCTACATTTCAAGTCCAAAAAAATAGCTCTACCTTCATTAGTAATCAAGTTATAATTTAATTAATTATTCTACATTTTCAAGCAATTGAAAAAGCAGATTTTTGGGCAGTGTTATAATTAACTATCCATCAAAGGAATATAATATGTCATGAATGATATTAAAGAACATATTTTTCTCTACAATTTGATACCAAATAAATAATTTTCAAACAAATATTGAACAAGCTAGATCTGTTTTTGAAATCAATTGTCGTCTCCTTCAGCTCACTGAGGCGCTCCAATCATATAATACGACACGTTTAATAGCTTTTTCTCCTTTATACCGGTCTCAAGTGATGAGTCCCGGAATTCCAATACCAACCATCTGAAAGAGGAAAATTTCCTCTACATTTCATCATATGTTGCAGATTTTTGCGCCCACAGGTTCCCGATTGGGAGTCACTCAAATGTAAAAATGGTATGTTTTCAACGAGGAGGTATTATTTCACACACAGTACCATTATAAACTAAAATTTGAAATTTCTCTTGATGTTCGACCCTGATTTTTTCAAATCCACCCCAAAATTAATTTCCGGGTTCGCCCCTGCTGTTCCAGTCAGTAAATCAAGTATTATATATGTAATTCTTTGTCAATCTTGGTAAACTATATAATAATATATAATTAATCATATAGTAATTTAAAATACGTACATTATCCATGGAAAATATTCAAATGAAGAATTGAATGAATGTCAGTTTTATGCAGTTGGACTTGCTGCTGATTTTTATTGATTCAGAATGTTTTATGACCTACTCAACAATGAATTCAATGTACACAGAAAGTTGAATAATTATTAAATGAATATAGCCCAACACAAAATATAGAACTTATTATAATAAAGATCCCCCCCTACTTGAAAAGTATTCGCTGAAAACAGAATAAGTTACCAATATTGAAATATCAAGAGGTAATTTTCTCAGAGAAATTTTTCATGAGTGTTAATAGTGTATGAATATAAAAAAAAACAAATAAATAAGGCAATTGAGGTCTAGACTGACTATTATTACCGTAAGTACACATTACTATAATAACGACTCCCAAAGGAGGGTTTTATCAACAAAGGTATGTCAAAACAATCCTTACCTCCTTAGTATAATAACAATATTTGTGCAAAGTATAAAGTTAGCTAATATAAATTATTATACCAAGTTTGAACGTTAACTGAATGTTGCGTTTTACGCGTAAGTTACATACCTTACCGTACTCAAACCTAAGTTAATGATTTATATCGGATATGATTTCAAATATGTAGTATTTCAACATAATACATTGTACTTTGTGAGAAAGGTAGAATAGATATAGTTTGTCCACGCAAAGAAGACCCTCTGGCAAGATGGGATAATGATTCAAGCTTGGTCAATATTGGTTCAAAAATTATGAATTTGATTCCCAATTGTAGGGAACAATTAATTTGATCTAATGTTAAGACCACATTATTTATAATTCTGGAACAAATATTGACCAAGCTGGGCATTTTCTCATCTTACCAGAGGGTACTCTTTGCTTGGACAGACTATAGCAGGCTTATACCTATTGTCAACATTGATGAATAGTTTTTATTTGTTTGTTTGTGACGAATAATAGAAGAATATGTTAACCAAGTTTCATAAAGTACCCCCAGTTGTACCAAAGGACTGAGATGAAAAATCATAGTTGAATCTCTGATAAATTTATGAAAACCGTTATCTAACCCGTTGATTCAACGAGATCTACTTTGATAATACGTTAACGTTAACCTGCAGACACGATTTCTAAAACTCTTTCATGGAACTAGTCAATAATATGGCTTGATATGTCTTTCCTATCCCCCGCCACTTTCTTTTGTCTCTTCTACTGTCTCACTTTCTCGCTCGCTTTCTCTCTCTTACTCTCTCTCATTTCCCCCTCCTCACACTCTGTACTCTTCCCTGGTACTATTATGCACGTATCTTTATGTAAGTGGTTATGAAATACGTTCCTGATCCTGACTCTCACTCATATGCATTCAGTACTCGGCTACACGAATTACTTAGTAGTATTGGAAAAGTCCTTCGTGTGACAACTTGACTACATTCTTCACGTTTCTGAGTCCCTCTTTTCTGAATTAATCAGAGAAGATTAATTCAATCATAAAATTCTAGTTTTTTAAACACGTTAATAATTACTATCATTGTAAAACAGTTGAAACAATAATACCTTCAACATGATCCAAAGGACACAAATATTCAGTTCAATAATTATCCTTCTACTTATAAAGGTGAGTGTGATGATATTCCATAATATACTGTTTGTTTTTATTTATCAATACTCAAATCTTGTTCATGTGTTGATACAGTAATTTTGATTATTATTCTGACAATTTCCACGCCGCGTTTGCAGGGTTCGATTTTCATCAAGGAAATTACAAAACTCAATAAAATTTACACCAGACGATAGTAATTTTATCGTAGAGGATGATCAAATAATGATACATAATAGAAAACACTTTCTTAGAAGACGGAATATTTCTCACTTATATTTTGTGGCACCCATACTAAGAATTTTTTGCTACAAAAATGTTTTTTTTAATAATCAGTTTTAATTGCTATATAATTTAAAGGCTATACTCGTACATTTTATTTCCTATTGAATAATTGGGTAGATCCTATAAAATACCATTTGAATTGTATATTTTCTTACCGTGTATAGCTGACAGCGAAAAGTTGGGTGATTTCGTCTGCAGATTGTGCGCTCCAACAGCTGATGTTGTCAATAAGAGTTATTGTAATTTAGCTATGCCTAACCTAGATGATGTTTTTCAAATCAGAAAACAATAGATGTCAGCTATTATAGTCAGTCCAAGCAAAGAAGACCCTCTGGCAAGATGAGAAAATGACTCCAGCTCGGTTAATACTGGTTCAACAATTATTGATTTGGTCTTAATCGTAGGAAACATTCTGATCTACAATTTGAGACCAAATCAATATTTTTTGAACAAATATTGACCAAGCTGGAGTCATTTTCCCATCTTGCCAGAGGGTCTTCTTTGCTTGGTCTGACTATGGCAATTAGTAGGTCACATCACGTCAGACGAATTCTCTGCCTCATACATGTTACACCAAGCCGGAAATTTGATAATATTTTCTCTAGTAATGTATTAATTGATAATTTCCCATGAGCTTAACTCTACACAGAGTTTAGATATTTCTGTACTGATATGAATTACGAGTTAAATTTCAATTTACTGGAACAATTAAGACAAAATAATAATAATAATAAATATTTTAAAACGATAATGCCAACAAGCAATGTCTTTTAATGCAAAACAGGTTTCATAGGAGTCTGCTGGAAAAAATAAGAGGAGGAAAAGTAGGCCTATCTACTAATTGAACATCACTATTTGCTACCAATAACTGGGAGCAAATCAACGCCCAGTATAAAACTTATTCTCAATAATCGTATAGTTATTTTAACATATTGAAATAGTATTATTGTTACTCGTATAATAATAATTATAATATAAAATAATATAAAATTAATTTATATAATAATTTTAAAACGAAAATTAAAATATAATAATTAATTATTGTTCAGTCCCAGTATACGGTATTCTTTGCTAAATTGCAGCATTTTTTAAAATAATTTCTCTGGAGTTCCAATTATATTTTTCAATAAAAAAATCAATGAGAATCCAATATTCTAGATCTAGATGCATTAAATTAATGTATCTAGTGAAATTTTTTCCCTTGTCATTCAAGTATTGGTTTCCCTAGAAGCAATAATATTTTTTGTTTAAATATAGTCGTAGAAATACTATTCTAGTTAGTTAGTCTATGTATAGTTAGTATAGTTAGTCTATGATATAGGCTATTGATATTTTGTTTGTTGATCAGTTAATTGACTCAATAGACAGTAATGTGACGATGAATCAAAAACACTCATCAGACTTCGTCAATTCTACACTTCATTTTTGGTACATAATTATGATTCCCTTTCCACACAGGTCACATAATTAAGTTGACTGTAATCATACAAATTATTAATACAGGTTAATAATTGTAATTCATTAGAAATTGATATATACTGGATAATACTTGATTTTACAATATTGATAAAATATGAACTTATTGTGGTTGGTGTATACCGGATAATACAGGATTTACCTTGTTGATATGAGTGAAGAAAATATACAAAACTGGATCAGAGTTTCCATTTATCACCATCTTTATCGTTAGTGATAGTGAAATCTACAAGAATATAAGATTGATTTTAATATTTCTATTGTTCTGAATAGTCCTATTGATTCGAATAGTCCTATTGATTTGAATAGTCCTATTGATTGAACTTTGTCTTTGTAGAAGTCAATTGAAGAATAAATATTATCGTGCGTTCATTATATTTATATAATTGATTTGAAAAATGAATACTGAATTCCTATAATTGATTCACCAGGACGAAAGACGGAGCATATTTTGCATATTTGCAATTATGATTTGAATAATTGATTTGAAGAGTGAATTCTGGTGGTCTTAATAAATTGATTTATTAGGACGAATGACATAGCATATTTTACTCACACACACAGTCTGTGACAGACGTTATAGTAGGCCTACGTTTCTCAAATTAAACATTACATAATTTTCCAAAATAATGCGGATAAATCGTTGAATAGGTAGGCCTTCTAACAGTAGTATAGGCCTACCTCTGTACGCTCGCGTCCCCCAAAACTTGATTTAGGCTCAACTATAAAACTAAACTTCAAAAACTAGGCCTATAATGTAGATAATAAATAAATGAATAGATGTATTGATTTCAAACTGTTTAATCAATCACCTCTTCTCATGTTTATTCATCTATTTGATCAATAAAATTAGAAGCATCAAAATCCTGGTTTGCTATTTTCTCCCTGTCGGAATCGGATTCAATAACAACCTGGTCTTATTGCTTTAAATACAGAAACTTCGTACCCAAGGCTTATTAATTATTGTTTATTATCAATCAATTTTCGATTTGATTCATTCATATATATTCATACACATACAAATAAGTCAGTGAAGAATAAGTTGAAAGATAGAAATAGCTTACTTGAAAGTATGAAATGAGGGATGCCAGTGTAAGAATAATAAGGGAAAGCATAATTTTTCAATGAAACCTTTTCAACTTATATATTAGCTTATTTGCTTTCTTTGTGTCACTTTTAACAGTGATTCACATACTGTTTCCTATGGCTTATTCTACAAGCAAAAATATAGAAAAAAGTTCTTATAAGAGGTGGCCGAAAATGCTCCCATACCCAGACTGATGAGAATTGCATTATTACACATTGTTAGGTTTATTTCTTCGAATTCATAATTTTGTGACAACCTCATGAGATTACAAAAATAATTAATAATATTATCCTCGAGTAAAATTAGCTGGGAAGTCTGATGAAACCAAAAAAAAAGTTTGTAACTTCAACGATCACTGAGGTTTTAGTAGTGCTTCAGTTTTAGTATTCAACAATGTTTTGAAATCAAAAATTATGTTTTCAAATGAATTTTTAAAAAAGAACTTTAACTCATGTCTCCATTTGTGGAAAATGAGGTTATCTGGCGAAGTGGAACAACCCTTGGGTCTCCCCACTATTAAAAGCCATACGCTAAATAATAATAATGATACTGAGGTAATCAATGTAGAAAATATTTTCAATATAATTTCTTATCAACCTTAAAGGGATATTAGAATTGAATATTGCATAAAATAGGGAATTGTTATAAGGTATTTTGAATGCTTCCAGAAACAGCCCCCGAATTGCTTATAATTTTTTGCTAATCATTTTGTATTTAAAGGAATAGCAAAATCTTTACCGTATCTATTTTCAGAAAGGAGGCGAACTAGTTCTAAGTTTTGAATAATGATAATGTAGGCTACTTCCTTCTTTGAAGATGAAAACTATTTGTACTGTGAATAATAAGTTATGCATAATAACAAGGTCTCTAGATGAGTAGGAGAATTTACATGGACCGAATAATAACACGGAAGTAGGACACTCTATTCAAGTAAAGCTACTACTTGACTTTCACTCATGCAGGTCCAAATACTGTTGAAAGAGATCGACTGTCAAAAAAAATCGACTGTTGAAGCTCGCAAAAAGACTGTTGTCGACTGTAATGGACTGTTCCAGAAAGATTGAGCCTACAGTGACTATACGACTGTATCCTATTATATTAAGCAAGTAATTTCTGTATGTATGTATGTTTGTATGTTTGTATGTGGAACCACGGATCTAGAAAATGGCTCTAACGATTTTCTTGAAATTTGAAATGTAATATAACCGTGATGGAAAAATAAGATTGCACCAGGTCTCATGTCCGGGAAAACTCTCTGGCAGGATTAATACAAGAATAAAATATTCCTTATTCAGGCATTATCCCAAGTACTGCGTATAATGGCTGTTATTGTTAGCTGACCAATGCTATCCAACTGGAGTGAATTGAGTTACATTCAAGTCTATAACACATGTTCATTACTATCAAAAAATTGTGAGAGGTGATCATATCAATTTTGGATTTATTTTTTACAAGGAGGTTCCTTGATTTTTTACAATATAGTACATTACACTGCATAAACACTGCAAGTAGGTGTTTACGGTATGAGGATAGTTTCCTGGGCGAGGATTGCCGAGCCTGGTTATATGTTATCCAAATACCGTAAACACCTTTCTGTGTGAGTTGAGTACGGTACTTTTTGCCACACTGCGAAAATAAGAATAATAAATATTGTATAAGAATGTTTGCGGCGATCGCTGATTCGAACTGAAGTAGGCTACGGCGGCTTGAGAAGCAGAAAGCAGTGCATTGTCGCCCGATCTAGCGGCTGGATAGGTAACTACCAGTCTCTTTCTGTGCACTAGCTCCGAAAGAGCCCTCTTTCGGAGCTAGTAGCAAAACCGCCTGTAAATGGCGTCTTTCGAATCTCTTTAGTGCACAGAGAACAGCTGCTTTCTGTGCAGTGTGGCGAAAACATATTTATGTAATTAAACAGTTCAGCTGCAGCTTCAGAGCAAAGCTCGGTACCAGATATTTAAGCAAGTAATTTCTGTATGTATGTATGAATGTATGTTTGTATGTATGTGGAACCACGGATCTAGAAAACGGCTCTAACGATTTCCTCGAAATTTGAAATGTAATATAACCAAGATAGAAAAATAAGATTGCACCAGGTCTCACGTCTGGGAAAACTCTCTGGCAGGATTAATGAAAGAATAAAATATTCCTTATTCAGGCATAGGCCTAATCCCAAGTACTGCGTATAATGGCTGTTATTGTTAGCTGACAAACTCTATCCAGCTGGAGTGAATGGAGTTAAATTCAAGTCTATAACACATGTTCATGTCTGTCAAAAACTTGTGAGAGGTGATATCAATTTTGAATTTATTTTTTTACAAGGCCGGAGGTTCCTTGATTTCTTACAATAACTTATTTATGTAATTCAACGATTCGGCCGCAGCTTCAGAGCGAAGCTTGGTACCAGATATTATGTCTTATAGTCACTGTAGTTGAGCCTAGTCCTAGCATTGCATTAGCTGCTTATTGACAAAAAATGTATGTAACCTGCAGAACATCTACAATTTTGAAAAAACCTGATTAGGTACTGGCATAATCTCAGGAGGATTTCAAAAATTTTTGAGCACAAAATCTCTACTATAACTGAGCTAAACCTGTCTACCAAAATTAAAAAATTTCTGTAAATTGCTTCTCGAAAAAGTTAAATGCAGAACAGATTTGGAAAAATGCAAATATTTGGCGTATCCTTCAGTAGTTAAAAGAATCCATTCTTAGTGCGCGTCTAAAAGTCCAACTGCCTGTCAAATCATGCCTGTCAAATCATGCCTGTTAAATCAAAACGCATTAGGTTCAGTGAATTTTTAGTACTGCTGATGAATCAGTCAGTGCCCTTCCGCTTTCAGATTCAAATTCAGAAATTTAATTAATATTCTTACGTAATATAAAATTATGAGATGATAGAGGAGACTATAATTATGTTTTACAATTGGAGCTTAAATGCGACTTTTTCCCATCAATGGCGTCTCAAGATGGGCGCATTCAAACACAAATGGAAGCATTTTCCTCGGTACATGAGAATCAACTCAGAGTACTTGAAGTAATTGTTATCAAATTTAATAAATTTTGAGTTTAACATCAGTGGGTTGAAGTATCAAATACAGTTGATTCGCTTTAAACTTTTTAAATAATACAAATTATTTCCATATTTTGGAAACATACTGCTTAATAATCGACTTTGGCTTGTCTGACACATTTAATTAATGTAAAATTTTGTCCTCGTTTCTTTATCCTCAGAATTTGACTTTGACTGATGGTTCTTGAGATATTGACGATAATTAGGCCTATTTGGAATATAGGCGATGAATTTTGTTAAAATCAATCGAAAATCAGTAGCATAGCTTTTTGAACCTCAACTGAATTTCATACAGTTTCTTTCTTCAATATTTTGATTTAGCCTATATTCTGCGTCAGTACACATGAATTTATTTTAGGTAAGTTCTGGGAAGTATGTAAGTTTATATTAAATGTACATCATTAACTTTCTGTTTACATTGGATTCATTATGGCTATAAACCACATTGATCAATGAAATCAATAAAATTCAGCAACAAGTCGTTTAAGCCCAACTACAACCGATATTCATTTAGTTGTTCATTTGAATATTTTCCATGTATAATGTACGTACGTTATACGTCTTTGAAATTAATTGATATGATTTAACAAGATTGACCAAAAATAACGTATAATATAGGCTACTGTAATACTTGATGGGCTGGCTTGGACAGTAAGATAAATGCTAAGAAGAGATGATGATGTGATCTCCCAATTTGACTCTTATTCTATTTCGTTTGTACAGGTGTGATGCTCAGTTTGTTGAATTATTTAGATTTGAATCTTCAAGGACCCTACAGCTTGTTAGTGTCGAATAGAATTGACCAAAATCTTTGGTTTGTTTGTACAAGTGTGAGGCTCTACTTGTAATTAGGTTTAATACCGAATAGGAGGGGGAATTTTAAGAAGTTAAATGGAGGGGGGGATTTGCGCTTCTGCCCATGTGGGGGATTGGCACCTCAGGCTATATAAAAACATAATTGTGTATTTTCAATCTTTCATGCTAATCTCTATATCCATAGCCCCCTTTAACATATTGAAGGAAGGTATGTGCTATGTATGCTATATAGTATATGCTATATCACTTCCTATACCTACAGAAAACCCAAAAGGAATTCCATATGAGACGTCTCATGATCATATTTCATGAAATTTATGCTTGAAAGAGAGAAAAACTAAGTCAAGATGTATTATTTGTACAGTAACTTATATGTACCGTACTTAATCCTTTCATGTGGAAAGACTGTACCCACGGTGCCATATTATTACATATTTGTAATCTGGAGTCCTGGACCTGCTAGTGTGAACAATTTTATATTAAGCTACTGTTCAAAATGCGAATTCACCCTGGTATTATAACATGAGGTCGATTTATTTATAGTCCCCAATATGGACAGAGAATAATAATTATTAGGCCTAGGTAGTCAGAACTTTCTGTTCCACATTATTGTGTGTATATGTAGCGTTAAAGTATTTATATATGATTATACACTATGAATATTCGAGTGTATGTACTATATAATGTTTGTACTATATTTGATCCAATAGGCCTACAATTCCAAATTGATTAGTCTACTAGTTGAAGACCCGTTAAGTTGTATACGAACCTCATAAATAGTCTAGATGGTCACAGTAGCAATCCAATGAAAGTAGGCCTATTCAAAAGCAGTGAATACATTTAAAGAGAATAACATTCTATCAAGTGAATCATATTGACTGTCAGTATAAATAAGAATAGTAATATTGCGTTAGGCCTATTTTTAATAATGACTTCCGAAAACAGTATATTCAATGAAAGTATTCAAAAACGGTGAATATATTCAATTATTCATAGAGAATAATTCTCTCCCAAGTTCATAGAGAATAATTTTCTCTTAGTTGATCATATTCACTGTCAATATAAATAAATAAGAGTAGTTATTGCGATAGGCCTATATTCAATAATGTATTCCAGAAACATTAGGCTATAGCTTGGGGCTGTAGCTGTACATTACTAATTTGATGATGGAAATCAACAAATCATGATTATGTATTTATGTTTATGTGTCACACCTTGTACATTGTTCAAGATACAGTAATAGGCCTAATAATTCAGTTCAAGTTGACTCATCATTAGGTCAAGGCAAACCACCAAAATGTTACAGACGGCTGAATCGAGTAATGCCTTCTCTAGTTTACTGCTACAGTGATTATTAATTTGGAGTTTTCTCTTCTTTTAAGCAACTGTCTCTGTCACTTTACACATAAACACCCTCACTCTCTCTCTATCTTATTACCTTTACCTCTCTTTCCCTCTCATTCCTTCTCTTTCTCATTCACTCTCCCTCGTTTCCTCTTTTTTTTCTTTGTCTACGTCGGTCTAGTGTTAATGAAAAAGGATGATGTAGGTACATTTAACATGTCCTTGAATATTATCATCCAATAATAAACTTTCCAGTGTGATAAACCAAGGTATAGTCTGTCCAAGCAAAGACGACCCTCTGGCAAAATGAAAAATGACTCCAGCTCGATCAATATTGGTTCAAAAATTATTGATTTGGTCTCGAATTGTAGATTAGAATATTTACTACAATAATTGAGACGTAATCAATAATTTTTGAACCATTATTGACCGAGCTGGATTCATTTTCTCATCTTGCCAGAGGCTCTTCTTTGCTTGGACTGACTATATAAGCGATTAACATGATGATAAAATATTTAGAGAACTAATCAGGAGCGGTTCCACGGGGGGGTGTGTAGAAGGGGAACCCTCCCAGATCGAGGCTCATCTCACATTAGGTAGAATCATAGAGAAATAATATAAACATTGAAAATCACACTTAGGACTACTTCAAATTAACAAATAAGAATAAAAAACAAATACCCTATCAAAAAAACAATAAAAATAATAATTATTATATCACAGACATGATTCGAGGCATAAGCTCATATTCAATGTGAATAAAATACTGAGTTCAGTAATGAAAATTATTAGCTTATGCCTTGAAACATGTGATTTGATAATATTTTTAAAGTTTCAATAGGGTAAGTTATTTAATTTTTATTAATATTTATTAGGAATAACAAAAATATTTTATGTAAAAATTTCCATGTGATGATTAGGAGTAATATAAATATAATAATTATATAATACTCATATTATTCCTCTATGTTGGAATGAACTCTGAAAGTATTCGCAAATTTTCCTTCTAGAAAGTATAGTTTTGGAGTGATATTTCTGAAGAATTATGATATCAAAATTCTTCAGTCCACCATACTTGATAGTCTCTCCAATGTTAAAATAATTATAACATAAATTTCTGTTCATAAAAATGAGGACGCTATTATTGTGTCAAGAGATTGATAAAAATTACATTTCTCTTATGGGACATGATTATGCTGTCCGACTAAAGACTAACAGCTGATTACTGCCCACTTTTAAACAAATAATGCTACGTCTGCAACATAAACCATGGATCTTGGTAAAAACCTAAAGCCGCGTATCGACAGTCCGAGGCATGTCCCACGAATGCCTCGCAGTACAGTCTGGTGACGCAAAAAAGAGTCTTGCTACTACTACTAGTCTACTATCTACTCCAGTCTCCAGCTCGGTCAATATTGGTTCAAACATTATTGATCTGGTCTCAATTAACATTTCGATCTTCAATTTAAGACCAAATCAATCATTTTTGAACCAATATTGACCGAGCTGGAGACTGGAGTAAAGCCTCTGTAGGTCGATACTAATAAAGTCGATACCGCTAATAAAGTCGATACCGGGTTTGCTAGCAGCCAGGCAAACGCGGCACACAATTCGCAGCGAGCAGAGCCTGTTGCCTCGCAACGCACAACGAACAATTCTACAAACTATAACCTCAAAATTGTACCCTATTCCTATGCATTTTTGTGATTGACAATTCTATTTGGGTGCAGAAGGTTCTAATAGGCAATATATAAATAATAAACATTGCCTTAAATTTTCATCTACTAATTTAGCACAAACTAACCTCCAAAGTCCAAATTATCAATTGTCAGAGCTTAGTTGCTTTGTCTCCTGCTTGATGGCGCTAGTCAATTTGTTCGTGTGCTCGCATTTTTGGTTACAAAAAATGCAGATTTTTTATTATAATTATGCACTATACTATAATTATAATTATATACTATACTATAATTATAATTATTTTTGATTATTGCTGATTATATTCACACATATGTCTCAGCCATGAGTTTATACTATTTTTGCGTCACCAGACTGTACTGCGAGGCATTCGTGGGACATGCCTCGGACTGTCGATACGCGGCTTAATAATTTTTTATCTGTGTTTTTATTTCAAATAGTATATGTTTGATGTTATGAATATTTTACTATTGTATTATGTTTTGGAAAAATAGAATTAAATTGAAATATTATGGAGCGGTTCTACAATTTCAATAGTGAAAATTCGGAATTCTTCTAAAGGGCTATGTGATTCAATTTCTTATTTTTGTCGTTCTATTTTCTAGTTGACTGTTCTGTCAATGGTGCTGGCAGACACACCAACAACATCGCCGAAAGTTGAGACAAAAGCAGTTGAATCTGGCAAATCAAGTAGCAAAGATGAAATTCCTGACCAAACCTTCGACAGATACATCAATAACGAGCGGTACATGTTGATGCAGTATGAGTGCCTTATGGGAAACAAACCTTGCGACCATGTCGGACGTAAACTGAAAGGTAAATATTTCCAATAAGACGGAAATATCTTAATTTTACTGTAAAAAGATTTGTTTTTAATTATAATTCACAGAATGAGCTATACGTCACATAATGCATTGAAATGGTATGTATTTTTTAATGAGACTTGAGACCCAATCTTTATATTCTCTAAATATAAACAGCAATACACCCTCCGTGAATTATCGACCAAGTCTGCCCAAGCAAAAAAAAAAACATTCTGGCAAGATAAGAAAATGACTCCAGCTCAATCAATATTGTTTCAAAAGTTCTTAATCTTGTCTCAAATTGTAGAACAGAATGTTTTCTACAATTTGAGATCCATTTATCATTTTTGAACGAATATTGACCGAGCTGGAGTAATTTTCCCATCTTTCCAGAATGTCTTTTTTGCTTGGACATACTATACTACTGTGATTTGATTTTCCAATAAAAAACAGTTTGCATTGAGTTGGCTGATCGTTTAAATTTATATAATTCAATTGAGCTAAGCAGTTCAACTATAATATTATTGATTATAGTTCATTTTGTTTATTATTACAGTAGAACGTCGATAATCCGGTATTGTCTCCAGCAAGAGATAAAAATATTTGTACCATCTGCCTTTGTACTAAGCTCTTCATCAGTGAGTGAGAGATTAGAGGATAGATACTGTAGATGTAGTGTTTAGCGAAGCCAAAAATTAATTCTCTATGATTTTTTAATAGGGAATATACTATTTTAAAACAGTTTTTTCTCACATAGAGTATGCTGGCTCTTTTTGTAAGGTAATTTTGATAATCCGGATGTGTTCCAGTCCCAATTAATCCGTATTAGCGATGCTCTACTGTATCATTATTTCAGTAGAACTGCCAAGCGCAGCTTCCAATTTTCAAATTTGCCGCCGTAATCAATTATGATTTACAAGGTCTATATAATCCACGTGGCGCTATCTCTCAACTTCTCCAGAACTAATTCTTTCGATAAATACGAGAGATAGCGCTATGTACGCTTTCTCGAGACAGAGACCGCAGTGTAACGTATAGTCTAGTAAACAGAGTATTTGTGAACTTTCTATACTGTACCCATACTCTAGGAGTCAATAAGTCTATAAACTCTAGGAGTTTGGGGCTGAGTCTAGGAGTTTATAGGGCATTGTTCCTGGGTGAGAAAGATACCTATAGTCTTGAGACGATATAGTCTTGATACCTGTAGTCTATAGTCTTGAGACGAGATAAACAAAACCTGTGAATGTGTGTGTGTACGACTGTAGTGGCTTCGTTTTAGCCACGACATAAACAAGTCACAGCAATGCCGAAATCACGAATTTTGTTGTAGGCAATTCAGAATAAGTATCTTTAAGTAAACTTTTTTAAAGATGCACATTGGGAAATTGTTTGATTCGGTTGTCTCTCGACGGCATGAATATCAATTTCAAAATTTCCGAAAGTCCTCAATTGCACACAACCGTCATTTTTGTTTTCTCATTTTCATCTAAGTTTTTTTTTGTAGCAGCCTTGGGAGGGTACGGTACAATTAGTGCTCAATTCTTATGTGAAATCAGCTGAGAAATCGAATGAAACCAGTTAGAAGTTTGTAACTTTGATGGTTATTGAGATCATGTGCAAAATAAGCCAATTTTATAACTTGAAGGGTTAGAAATGGGATATTGAATATTGTTGACTTGTATTTTAAATCATCTCATATAGTAGAAAGTCGAGATCTGAAGAGAAAATGTACATTGAATTTTTCTTTTAAAACACACCCAAAACAAGATTGAGGGTAAATGAGACAAATCAGCAATATTTTCAAGACTTAACTGCTTTTTTGTCTTTTGTAAATCCTGATTTGTGTGGTTTGGATGTGTTTTAGACGAGTTACTGAACATTTTCTCTTCAGAATTTTACACCAATGTCCGGCTCGGCTTGGTACTTACTTCTCCGGCTCGGTCGGTGTCGGTTCGGGGACTGTGGGTTCCCGATATTGACGGGGACTGTGGCTATTGGGCCGATATTGACCGGGCTGCCGCTGGAGTGGTTATCCCGTCTTGCCGGTGTGTATTCTTTTCTTGGACGGGCTGTATAGTGGAGTGAATATGAAACTGGCAACCAGCTGGTAGGCCTAGGCCCTTTGTGGGCTCGTGAGCCGTGGACAAACAAACATGTATTTCCGAACAATCTTACAATATACTGTTCCAAGTTTAATATACAATGCTATACTGGATTTAATAACTGGTTCTTATTCTAAATAGTTATCACAGTACCCTTTTTTGAATTATTTATCCATTTTTTTGTGATAACTATTTAGAATAAAAACCACTGATAAAAGTAGCCCTGAGATTGAAGAAACACTAAGATGGATTCAATAACTATACTGTACTTGATTTGATATACGTTATTGAATTGTGATGCGAAATTTGTGTTTCAGCCGCGGTTCCGCTTGTGGTTAGAGGATTGGGATGTCCGAAATGCTCTCAACGTGAGGAAGATCAGATGAAGCGGATTGTTTCCCATGTGCAACGCTCTTATCCAGACAAATGGCAGAAATTGATTAAGAAATACGGAAACTAAGACTGAATCAGCTTGTTCAAGCTACAGAACTTTCTGTATATTATAATCATCTTGTGGCCATTGATTGTCACACTTCATAACACAGAGTACATGATAGTTACATGATAACCAAACATTACACCATGATAACCATGCTTTCATGTTATCTAATATAATCTCTATGATAGCTACCTTAGCTTCCTCCATTAAAGGAAGCTATGTAGCCAGGTACTGGAGATATTTTGTGACTTAAGTCATTTTTAACTGACGTATCATGTTTGTAGTCTGTCCAAGCAAAGAAGACATTCTAGCTGATGGGAAATGTCTCCAGCTCGGTCAATATTGATTCAAAAAAGTACGAATTTGGTTTCAAATTCATCAGAATAAGAATGTTTTCTTCAATGTGAGACTAAATTAAAAAATTTTGAACCAATTTTGACCGAGCTGAAGTCATTTTCCCATCTTGCCAAAATGTCTTCTTTGCTTTGACTGACTATATCTCAATAATGTTACCAGGTTTGTACACTCTGTATCTTGTGAATAATTGATTTCTGTTCAGAGCCTTGTATCAATATCTTGAATCATGTACCATGTTTCTTGCACGATGCCACACGGTTTTTGAAACGTGTAGGCTATCATGTCTTTTGAACTAGGTATATATAATTCCTCTTCAACTATGCAACGAGTTTTTGAAACATTTACCATTTTTGGAAAACCATGAATAAAATTGAAACATACTAACATGTTTTTTAAGCAATGTAACACGTTTATCCAACCCTGTTTTCATGTTTCTTGAATCAAGTATAATTCATCGTGAACCACGCAAACAAGTCTCTTGAATGATTCATTATGTTTTTTGAGCTGGAATATCAGTTATCCAATTGAAATTTTTCTTCAACAACTTGGAAACATAACTGTTTAACACAAAATAAATTTGCAATGAATACAATGAATAGTCTTGGAAAACATGACTCTAATCTAACCCAAAAATTATATGCCATGTACATACAATTTTTTTATTCATCATCAACCCAAATAATACCTTAAGTTAGTGCTATATTGTTTTTTTATTCTCATACTAATTATTTATAACAACTAGTTCATAATATCCATTCTATTGATATTATTGTCGTGTAGGCTAATTGTATTAGATGGCTCATCTATATAATGATAATTATACTGTAGAAATAATAATTATTATTACTTGATTTCATCTTTCCATCTCAGATTTTTCTTACTATTAATTATAATTTTATCAGCCTGCTCTAATTTTTTATACATATTTTTTTCATTCAGCTATAAGTTATCTATCAGATCATTCACAACTATGGAGCCTTTTTTTAAAAAAAGCTAAAAAATCTAATGATTATGTGAGCTATATTTGAAATATTGGTTAATATTTAGAAATAAAGTGAAATTTGAATGCTGAATTCAAAACTTGAAAATAGAACAATAAGCAAATAACATCAGAGAAGATTTGAAAATTCCAAAACTAACCTGCTAGAAGATAATATATTTCAACAAAAGCTATTTATTAATTTGGCTGTAATGTTGTATAATATTGTAAAATAAAAACATTAATCTGAAACGAAATGAGTGTAATATTGTTCCGGTGTACCAAATTATTTCCATTTGAAATAATTGAACCAAGGATTGTGTTTCATAAGTTTCAGGAGTATTGTCAAACACTGAGATCAAATTTTAGTTCTTTGAACTCTGTTAACTCCAGAGATTGATAATGGTGAAGCAACCTATACCAGTATCTCAATTTCTGATGAATCTGTGGTTTGAATATCTTGTTTTTGCCTCATCTCTCTTCTTAAAGGACATATTTGAGCTGAAACAAACAGGAGTAATGTAAAGCAACTATTTGATAATAATAAATCATCCTTATTTCAATTTTTTTCGGCCATATGATTGATGAACGGTGAATAAATATGTGTATATTATGTAAAATTGATATTTTCTTATGGCGAAATAGATCTCAAATAGATCTATAGATCTCAAATAGATCTATAGATCTCAAATCAACCTAACCTAAGGCGATAATCTGTGATGCTACTAAATATCTCATACCCTTATGTTTCTTTATTTCTGGAGTTGTTGAATTGTTCCTGAAGTACAAACTTGCTCAAGTTCATCATTTAATCATATCTACAAAAAATTTGACGAATTTCACAAAAAGTTTTCAAAATATTGCTGAAAAGTATATCGGTTTAATTCCAATCAGGTAAAGAAATAAAATGTTTTCGTCAGAATCTTAGTCGTGTAGTTGTGGTTAGTGAATATTCTTATGGCTTTCAATGGTGGAGCGACCCTTACGGGTAGTTCCCCCTCGCCAATGTGTACTTGGCCAAATATTGGTCACCCATCCAAGAGCAGTTGACAGTGTTCGTGACTTAAAATCAGGTTCACTGATAGATCACCCTCACCGAGAGACCAATATACCCAGTACTTCATCTCTATATTTTTATATTCATTCATTCATCACCACCAGCACTAAAAATCAACTAAACCGGATGCGTTCAAGTTTGGCAGGCATGTTCAGGTGGACGTTTAGACCCGCGCTGAGAAAGGATTTTTGAAACTTCATAAGGATACGCCAAATATTTGAGTTTTTCTATAGTTTTTCAGCGTTTTCATATTTTTTCAAGAACAAATCGGTAGAAAATGTTGATATTGAGTGAGCAGGTTCAGATAAGGTCTAGAAATGTTGTGAAAAATATTTTTAAATCCGTTTAAGAGTAAGTTACGACAGTAATCACTTTTCAAAATTGTAAATGTATTGTGCCTTGATACGACTAATCCTTGATGTGAATTTAATGGTTCAGCGAAAGTATAGATGAACTAATTTAGAACATATTGAATCAAGTTTCAAAATATGCCCGATACACTTCTCAAGGTTATGCTCAATATTGGCGTTCTACTATTTTTTGGAGTTTTATTTAGATTTTTCGAGAACAAATAGGCAGAAAATGTTGAAATTTGATAAACAGGTCTAGATTAGGTCTAGAAATGCTGTGTTCAATAAATTTCGAATCCCTTCTGAACGGAATTTGTGTCAGCTCACACTGACGGAGGTTTTGCAGGCGAGCGAAGCGAGATACTACCGATACTGTCGGGGGTCCAGGGGGCTCCGCCTGGCTAGATGGAGAGGGCGAGCAAAGCAAGCCTGCCGGCTAGTCAATAATAATTACCAGTACTTCTAATTGTTTATCAGTTTTTCTTATATATATTTCATAATATTAGTCATACCTTAGAAATCAACTTAGAAAATCTTGAAATAAACTTTGAACGGCGGAACAGATCAGTTTGATTTTGTGCTTTGAATGAATTGTTTAGAATTGTCTTCTTATTATTTATCAGTTTTCATAAATCTTTCATAACATTGGTCATATCTTGGTAAATCAATGCTTAATCAAAGTATCTCTGAAATAAGTTAAGTTTTCTTCAGAGCTGCAGCTCTCGTCTCTAACTTTCAGGCATTTCAAGTGAAATTGAACTAAATGGACCAAATAAATTGATTGATTATTGGCATAATAAGTACGGTAGAAGCACCAGTAGTGCCCATGTTTAGGGAATTTTTCATAGTTTATGCGGAATTGTGAGTCTATTCCATCATTTTATCTCATCTTAAACTCATTGAACATGTAGCCCAGATCCTTCTTGATTGACTCGTTACTTAAAATGGCTGATATCTCAATACTAAAAATAATTATTAAACTTTTTGTGAAACTCGATTTTGATTCTATGATTCAAAACTTGACTCTATGATTCAATAGTGGCCACATGATGTTCTATGCTTATTTGAAATTCAATTTCTCAAGCTGCTCATTGCAATCATTCCAGTAAGCTAATTTTAAATTCTAGAACGTGATAATAACGCCAGAAATAATAATAGGTTATATTAGAATAAGTTGAATTGGTAATGCATTGTTGTTGATTACAAGCTACTAGAAAAGTGAGATTAAACTATAGAGTAGACGTTTTAAATTTATTTTTCCTCTGAAATCTATTTTAAACAGTCTTAGAAGAACATTGATTCGAATAACATCAACTTTTACTCTAGTATCTACAACTTCTACAACAATATCTATTGGGTGGCCACCACTAGATTATTCACGGTTTCTTGTACTAGAAGTGACCAGTTTGCTTTTATGGCAAAATATCTATATTTGACTAGAAACCTTCTTAACAACATCTAGACAATCTAGGGAATGAGTATAACACCAGAAATTTCGAAGTCTACAGACTTTCTCGTCATTATACAACAATTTGTATACATGCCTTCTAACGTCTAAGACAAAACTGAACTTCTTACTGAAACCACGTATTCGAGTGGAATGGCAACAATAAATTTCTCTCAGAAATCTCTAATGATACTCTGACAGCTCCTACTTGAACTATTTAGCTGCTAAATAGTATGAGCTAAGTCTCTAGCAGGTCTAGAACTCATTTGAGGGCATCAAATTCGTATTTTAAAGAAAAAACCAATCAAGTGGCCACTACTGGTGCTCTTCCCTTAGCACTAATGGAAAGTGAATATTCTGCTATGTATTTAATAGCTCATAAGAATGATTATGCAGATGCTGGTAAATGTAGTTCTCAGGCAGTTCATTATCTATGTTTGCAAAGGCTGCTTATTATTTATTAGAGTTGGGTGTTTTAGTTTTTTTTTTAAAGTTCAAGGAAAACCTATTTTAACTTGTAAAATGAGATAAACTTGCGTAACTTATAGTTTCCATCAGTTGATAAATGAAGTGTGATCTATTAAATTAATAATTCTAATTGTGAATAATTTATCAAAGTATGTCATGACCCCAGCCTAAAGGGTCCAACAATATTATTATTATTGAGTAGGTCAGAAAAAAAATAGTTATCTATTGATTGCTGATAAGCAGCTATTTTATTGAATTTCTGAATAAGGTAAAATATCGCTCACCTGCCTGGATTATATTATTGAATTATTCAAATTATTTTCTAACTTTGTTTACTTTTTCTTATGACCTACATAACCTAAAATTTTGACAGTTGCCTGATCAGCTGATCAAGCCGGCTCCAGTCTGTAGCTGTTAGTTTGAATATTCAGCCGTGTATTTGCTGTGTGCAAGTGGGTGGAAAGGATATTTTTGACAATCCGCTATTGGCGGATCATTTCGGCGAAAAATTGAGTGAATTAACATTGGAGGAGATAGGGCTAAACCTAAAATAATGTCCTGGAGAATTTGTTGTGTTCTGGATTGTAAAAATAAAACATGCAATGGAAATTTCAAGTTCTACACTTTTCCAGTTGCCATACATAAGTTTCATCAATAAAAAGAATGATTCACTGCATTGAATAAATATTGATAGGTGAAGCTAACCTAATTGTTTTGTTCACGTGCGAAAGAATTTATCAATCAAGTAGGACCATGGAGTGCTCCATTCTAACCTGTACATGAGGTAATGTACATGAATAGTTTTTATGTTAGTTAATCTAATAAGCTGTTACTATCAACGCAAAAACTCTATTAATTATGTTTTAATAAGGAATATTCATATCATTCAATTTTTCAAATAAATGTGAGCTTGCGTCAATTTTTCATTTTCATGTAAGATAACTTATCAGCTGTTATCTCAAAGTTTTTGTCGACTCTCAAATACATCTGTTTGCGGTTGTCTGCTCTCAAATACTTGAAAACTAGGATTTTTCCAATATAATGAGCTATAATACTATCAATAACTGACATTCATATCCTTAATATCATGTTCTAATTACTGAGAAATGCATGAAGCAGCAAATAATACCATTCTAATTATAAATGCGTTTTTCCCATTTAGCGCTATGCTTTGTATGCTAAAACGCGTAGGAAAGTACACACGATAATCCACCAGAGCGCAGCACGGTAGATGCTCATAGCGAATAAGCCAAAATAAATTGTGTCTCAAATTAATCTTTGATCACGACTGCTAAATTTATAATTTGAAACATGAATCTTACCTTATTTCACGACATCTGTGATAATTTATTCTTTATACAGGATCTCCTCACCAATGTCCACCAAATTTATTTGTATTTATGTGTTCATGGGATATGTATTATACAGGCGCTAATATAGGAATTATATTGTAAATTATATTTATATTAATTATTTATTCATATAAGGTACTAGCCGGCAGGCTCGCTTCACTCGCCTTCTCCGCCTAGCCATGGGGCTCCGCCCCCTGGACCCCCGTCAGTATCAGTAGTGTCAGTGAGTAAAACAGGCTCGCTTCGCTCGCCTGCATAACCTCTGTCAGTGTGAGCTAAGAAAAACAAGCTCGCTTCGCTCGCCTGCAAATTCGGCTCAGAAGGGATTCAAAATTCATTGAATACAGCATTTCTAGACCTAATCTGGACCTGTTTATCAAATTTTAACATTTTCTACCAATTTATTCTCGAAAAATCTAAGAAAAGCTCAGAAAATTCCGAAAAATAGTAAAACGCCAATATTGAGCGTAACCTTGTGAAGAATATCGGACATAGTTTGAAACTTGATTCGATATCTTCCAAATTAGTTCATCTATAATCTCGCTGAACCATTGAGTTTACAGTAAGAAGTATAAAGGCGGAAGATATGCAACCCGCAATACATCTACAATTTAAAAAAATACTGATAAGTGGCGTAATCTTGAACGGAATTCAAAAATATTTCAACACAACATTTCTAGACCTTATCTGAACCTGCCTACCAAATATCAACATTTTCTATCGGTTCGGTCTCGAAAAAATTGAGAAAACGCTGGAAAACTATAGAAAAACTTTAATATTTTGCGTATCCTTGGAAAGTTTCTAAATCCGTTCTTAGCACGCGTCTAAACGTCCAACTGAACATGCCTGCCAAATTTGAACGCATTCGGTTCAGTGGATTTTTAGTTCTGGTGATGAATGAATGAATGAATGAATCAGTCAGTGCCATTTCGCTTTTATATATACAGATTTGTACGGAAATGTTACGTCACAAAAACAACCTTGCTAGCAACTCAGCTTAATAGTGGAATAGCTACTCAACCTATAGATTTAAAATTTTAAAAGCATGTATTTGTGATTTCTAGTCAGGGGAAAATTATATTTATGTGGTTCGCAAGGTTCAATAAAATATTGTGAAATTGTTTAGGCTGCCCTATTTCTTGTGAAAAATCCAACATGGACGTTGGAGAGTGATTCAACCAATAAGAAACCTCTACATCGAACCCCAGGCGACGTGATACTTAAAAAACACTTCCGCCTATCCGAGGAAGAAGCTGAGCCAGAGGAGAACACTCACTCTTTTCCAACCTGCCAACCAGAGAGGAGCCAATTAGGGTCCATTGTCCTCATCGCCTGGAGAAATTGCCCTCCCTTGAATTTGAAACAAACTTCCTTGACGGAGTTATTGGGTCCAGCTGCCTGCATCCGAGGGGACCAGGATTGCCGCTCGCTCGTTAGCAAATAATTCGTAATTATGGTCACTTCGATCCCCCTAGTGCACTAGATACAAATATTTGAACATCAAATTTTCCCACCATTAGCGAACCACTATAGTTACCTGAACGTTTTAAAAGTATAATAATTGATAATTGCTAGCAGAGATGTATTAAGTACCGTTATTTATTGAAAATTTATTTATTTTTAAAAACTTATTTATTAAATTATTTGTTGATATTAATATGAATATTTGAAAGTCTGTGTTATAGGAGAATATATTTATTCGTTATTTCGGCCGAGTTGGGTCAAGAATATTCTATTTCACCTCTGGTTATTCCATTTATTTAATACATTTAAATTTATTGAGTAGCTTAGTGGAGTATTCTCCCAAACTAATCGTTTCCACACGTGCTGACTGACAAGTGATATCAACAATACATGGTCTGATTTCCCAATCAGAATTTTCCCTAGCTTTGTTTGTAGAGTATGTCCAAGCAAAGAAGAAATTCTGGCAAATTAGGAAAATGACTTCAGGTTGGTCAATATTGATTCAAAAATTAATGATTTGATTTCAAATTGTAGATCAGAATGTTTCCTACAATTTGAGACAAAATTTAACATTTCTAAGCAATATTGTCCAAGCTGTAGTCATTTTCCCATCTTGACAGAATTTTTTTCCGCTTCGACAGACTATACAGCAGTTGACGCAGCTCGTTAGATTTTATTCTTCTAGGTTTAAACAGCTGGCTTGTTAGTGTTCAGTTGTTGAATTCTTGTATAACGAGACCCAGCTGCCAAAACTCATACCTAGTACTTCTTGGAAGCCAGTCACTTGTCTACTTACATATTATAGGGGGTCTTAGACGATACGTGTACAAGTCGCTTTTTACAAGTCACTTGTACAATTCACTTTTTACTTACCAGCTTCTATCACCTTGGAGGCGCTTGTGGGCGTTCAGACGAATTATCAAGAAGCCACTTTCAAATGTCAGCTTGTCGCAACAGCTGTTGCGTTACTTATTTATTTTCAAGAGAAATTAAAAAAATTAGAGTACTTAGGGCCGGTTGTTCGTAACTTTGTTAAGTTTTAACGCCGTGATTAGCCTGGATAATGACATCTTGTGCAACGGCAAACTAACTCAATTCAAAAAGAGAATAGAAACATATAAATCATTAAAAAGCCTTGAGTTTCAATAGTTTCATTTACAAAACTAAATGTCCGTTGATTGGAAACATCTCAGCAACAGCATTGGCGAATCCAGGAGACCCAAAAGGGTTTCCTTGAAAATTTTTACCGGGCAGCAAAGATATTCAATATTAGTATTATAATATGTTAGTTGAATATTTTTAGCAGTAGCCCTCAGATTAAAATATTATTGAGCATATAACTCAATGTTAGCGGAAAATTAGATTCATATTTTATTCAGTATTCTATCACGTTTTATATGTATCTGATTTGGCCATAAAATTTTGAATTGATGCATTCCAGGGTTGATGGAATCAATCGAATTGAGCACTCGAAAGCTTCCTGAATTCCTGTTATAATCTTCAACTACCTATGTGATGCTATATTGAGGTCTTTCAATTTTAATACATCCCGTATTTTGGTTTCAATACTAAATTTCTGTTCATTTCACTCATGAAAATGATATTCAGGCTATATACTTCTTCACTGGTACTAGCCGGAAGTCAAACTGATTTGCTTTGCTCATCATCGACAGACTATACAGCAGTTGACGCAGCTCGTTAGATTTTATTCTTCTAGGTTTAAACAGCTGGGTGTGGCAGCGAATCGGGCCATTTTGAAATGAGTGTCAAAAATTGATGAAGTTGTTTACAAAAAAATAATGTCCTAATAATCTACAAAGAAAAGCATTTATATTTCACTGAACTAATTCAAGTTTTGAAAATAACGTTGGAAAGGTGACATGGATATTCTGAATGACGTTTTTCCTAATAGTTTAATCTCTGGGAACGGAACGATTCCATGGCTCGCAAGTCCGCCCGATCTGTCGGCCTGTGATCTTTTCCACGCGTTACTCGTACACTTTACTCAGAAGAAAAGTCTACCAACAACTGCCGATGACACTGGATGAAGTGAAACAAAACATTCGTCGAGAGATTGCACGAATACCCCAGCAAATGATTAAACTGTTTCCATCAGCGACTCAACGAATGCCAGATGAAAGAAGAACGTCACCTTGCTGACGTAATTTTCAAAAATTCTATTTGATTAGTGAATAATGAATGCTTTTCTATGCAGATTATAATGTCATCAATAACTTTTCTGTAACCAACTTCATAGGTTTTTACACTTATTTCAAAATCGCCCGATTCGCTGCCGCACCCATTATAACTCAAGTGAGTCTTTTTAACTTAGATGTAACTCTTCTAAAAGAGCACCAAAATATGAACCTTTGGCCGAACAAATCTGTTGCTAACTTGAGTGAAGCATTGGGTCCGGGATGACTCAGGTTGTTAAGGCTGTCCAAGACTTGTCGTCTGAAAGGTTGTGTAAGAAATTGGCGATGTTCCCCTGTAGATAATATCACAGAGCACAGTAAGTGGTGATACGGGAATGGACACACGTTCCAATAAAAGAGAAGATTTCTCTGGCGTTAATTTTTAAGTTCTTCATCAATTTCTTGAGATTTGACCAATAACATTACTCATAATCAAGGGTTGTATTATTAGCTTCAATACGTGGAAGTCTGATACACTTCAATCATAACTCTGTTCAAAATGAAGATAAAGATATTAATCTGATTCTGATACCATTCTCTTTGAAATTAAAGTTACTGAAAAATGAGGATGATTTTTCTCGTCCGACGCTTTGTTTTGACGAAAATGGCGGTAGACTAGAAATAGTGGCCACCATTTTCAATTACAAAAAATGCTCACTTTTACAGCTTGTCATCACTCGAATTTGGAATCTACACATCAAAATCTATCATAATCGATCAAAAACCCAACGACATACCACAAAAAAGGTTACCCTCATTGGCACCCAGACCATTTGGTACCTTCCTCCTGAAGCCCGAAATCAATCACATGGAAAATACAATCATGTGATATTTGCAGAGATGGCGTCTGTTCTATTGGATTCAAGTCTATAACTCAAGTTCATGACTGTCAAAAAATTATGAGATGTGATCATATCAATTTTGAATTTATTTTTTACAAAGAGGCTCCTTGATTTTTTACAATAACATATTTATGTAATTCAACAGTTCGGCCGCAGCTTCAGAGCGGAGCTCGGTACCAGATATTTACAATTAAAAGAATAGCGATCAGTTAGAGGGGTCTTCTCTCTGCAATGCTTTTCAAATTTCAAATCTTCTAACAAACTGTAATTATAATTCATGTATAATTTTTGTATTCATAATATGAAGGAAAATAAAAGCTTTCCTTCTCTTTGCCTGCTGAAGCTATACTGGCTGTTGGCGAATGTCTTTTATTCATGACAGCTCTCCCAGGACAGTCTAAAAGCAGTCTTTGAAAGCAAAAGTGTTTTACTCAGGCAGCTCTCGACGTGAATCGCTCTCACAGACCACTCACCGATTGTCCTGACAGAGCTGAGCATTGATAACAATCAATCCCCAACCGTCAGTTTTTTTGGCGTGTGCTCTACCAATAGAAAACACGGTGATAATTTTTGGGCTGAGCATTCCTGCAATCGACTGTTGGAATAGTTTATTATAAGACCGAACGTAGCGAAAATTCTGCGGTAAAAGCGATATTTATTTTCGACCCAGCTTCTGTTCAATGACCAACCTTCTCTTTCTCGCTCTTTCTCTTTTTTTGCGTGCTAGAATCTTCAAAGGTTGCCCTATTATTCCCCCTATTACCCCCCCCCCCCCCCAACCAACTCAAGGTGAGTGGTCCTAAATCATTAAAAATACTCGGACACCCTTATTCTACTTAGTGATCTCGTCCCTACCGCATTCTCTGACCTTTTTCTATGGTGGAAAAAAGTTTTCGCCCAGTTGAGTTTGTTGGAAAGAAAGTTGCTGGAGAGCTACGGATGAATTAGTGGAGAGAAAGAGAGGGTAAAAATTACTGTGAAAACAGTCCTTTACTTCTTTCATGGCCGTTTTGTGGAAATTATCGAGTTTCACCAATTACAGTGTACTTCAACAGCTAAGATGCCGGATGGGAGTTTTTTTCATTTTCATTTGTAAGTTATTCACGAGATTACAATAAAATGCGATTGAAACACCAAGTCCAAAACGTCTCTTCTCTGCAATTTCGATTATATTATTATTGAACTCCATTATCTTATTTTACTCTTGGTCAATTGAAAAGAACATGATCTATAGTCTATTCAGTGTATTCACTTGAGACGGAATAAACAAAATGATTGTGTATGTGTGCGTGTAATTCTAGTTCTTCTTCTATGCGAAACGGTCGGCCGCAGTCGAACAGCTGACTGGTCTGGAGATGTGATTGGCTACAGTCCGACTTGTCTCGTCTCGAGACTCTTGTCTTGAGCTGTGATTGGTTACAGCTGTTCGACTGTGGCCGACCGTTTCGCATAAAAGAAGACCTACCATTACACGCACACACACGCAAAAAGTTTGTTTACTCCGTCTCAAGTGATCTTTAATAGAGTATAGAACTTAACCTGATGAATTAAAAATATCGTCATTGGAATTTCACATAACCTTAATTGTTAATACTGTCTCATTGATAACAACTCTAAGCTTAATTATTCATAAATTTCGACATATAATATTTCTATGCAATAAAATCTCATTAAAAATGATGTGTCATTCAGTTTTGTAAATGAAATAGTCGCAATTCAATGCATTGTAATAAGTAAGATATATTTCAATCCTCTATTTAAAGTTAGTTCAGTTTGTGGTTGTTGCAAATGTTTATAAGACCAACTAACAACTTTACGATGTCTATTAAATTAATTCAAACAAACATAAAAACAAACAAAACAAACAAACAGTCTATGTTTGGACCAAATAACACTTCACACAAGTCCATCTAACAACTACATGTTAAACACAATCACACATAGGAGGCATATGTAAATTGAAATAACTCCCAGGATTAATATCAAGAGTGGGAGGGGAGGCTTGAGAGGTGACAAAAAGGTGTGACTAGGGGGCCTTTTGGGGGGGGGGGGGGCAAGGCACCAGGTGACAGAAGGTACGGTGCGGTTACTAAATCCCTCCAACCTTTGATGGGGGGGGGGGGGTGCTACCGTACAGACCGAGCTACCTATTAGCCAATCAACTCTCGTGTAAACCCTGAACCATACCCCCCATTCACCCACTGCTACCCCAACTAAGGCCACCCCCCACCGCGCGCGACAAATACTTGGGAACAAACAGCTAAAGGCAAAACGTAACTAACTCTACGGTCATAGTAAATCCAAAGCCCTTGCTGATTAATTAACGTCCTAATGCCGTTTATACGATGTTTACGACGTTTATACGATAGTTTATACGATGCCGATTGGCGAGGAAATTGTCATAAGATAACTGATTCCGGGCGTAAACAGCTGGTATTGTCAATTAGAGTTTTCATTCGGCAATGCCTAGATGATGGTTCTAAAATCAAAAGATTCAATAGATACTTTACATCAGAAGAAAATCTCAGAAGACAATCTTCTGAGCCCAGGGCCCTGGCTTATAAAGATTTACAGCTTGTTTTTCTGATGAATCCAAATGGCCGCGATGGTTCGAGTGGAATAGGAAGTCCCATGTATTCTTCATTCTTTCTTTACAATTGCGACTTGGTTTCCAAGTATTTTAAACAAAGGATGAATGAGTGATGATGAATGATGAAGGTTTAAGATGTAGGTTATATGTCTATGTAAATTGGTTCAGACGGAAAATTCACGATATCAGCTGTTCAAACTCGAATAATCGCGGCCATTTTAGATTACTACAAGGCTAGGGTCTTCTGACTTGATTTGTTTACGATTTTCTTTGTAGGTTATGATAATATTTTAGCGACAAAAATGATTCCTGTTCAAATCTCACTATAAAAATCATGATTGATATTTACTATTAAATATATTCATAATAATAAATCAATTTATTCATTCAATTAGGAGCAAAGTTTTGGTTTTAAAGTAATAGCATTGGTCTATTACGATATTCTATTTACTTGAGGTAAATTCGTTTCATGTCATTTTCTTAATCAGCTGAAACTGTGGAATTTGCTTTTTATTGGAAACGTTTATGAGACAGAAACGCCCATAAAATCCACGAATTATGAGTAATGTGGATTGTAAAATGTTTATAAGCCAGGGCCCTGATCGTTCATTTGTGAGTTTGTGACTTTGTCTCAAGTCATCGTGAATGAGGTATAAAGCAAGGAGCATTAGAATTTGATATAGCCAGAAACAGTCATGACAATTTTTCATTGGTAGTTTAGTGACCTATCACAGTGAACGCCTGATACTGGCCCAGACAAGCCACTCCCCAATGAGCGGCTTATACAATGAGAAAATGTTCATACAAACAGCAACTATCGAAGTTATAAAGGACAATATTCATATTTATGTATAGAATACAGAATAAATTTAATTATTCGAAAAATTTGATTTTCAATGAAAAACATAGAAAAGGCAGTAAAACTCCGATAATCCAGATTAATTGGGACCGGACACCATCCTCATTAGGCCTATAGAATTATCCTTATTATCCTTATTATTGGAATCACTTTACAAAAAGGGCCAGCAGGCTCTATTTGAGAAAAAAAAACTGTTTCAAAATCTCTATAATAGCCTAGGCCTATACAGGGTGTTTCAGGAGGAATGTGCAATACTTCTCAGGCTGATTCCTTACACCAAGTAGACAAAAAAGTTCCATGGGACCATCCCCCAAAAACTCTTTGTTACCGAGATAACAATGGCGGAAAATTGAGATTTTCAAAAATATATTAATTTTTATAATTTTTTAGAGGATTTAGTGAGGTTCTAAAATAGTGAATTCTCATGTAAAATTAGCTGAGGAATTCAATGAAACCAGTTCCAAGTTTGTAACTTCAACGGTTATTGAGATAATTGGGAAAAATATGCTGGAAAACGCCATTTTTCAACAATAAGGGTTATAACTGGATAAGGAATCATAAAATTGTATTTTTTTATTAATGGAAGTTGAATAGAGTCGGATTCTAAAGAAAAAGTTGATTGGGGGCGATTGTGTAAATCCTACCCAAATCTCAGAAATGGCGATCAAAAATCGCAAAATTGACAAAAGTGATGAATTTGTGTTTAGTAGCGATTTTGCGATTTTTGATCGCTATTTCTGAGATTTGGGTGAGATTTACACAATCGCCGCCATTCAACTTTTTCTTTAGAATCCGGCTTTTTTTAACTTCCATTAATAAAAAATACAATTTTATAATTCCTTATCCAGTTATAACCCTTATTGTTGAAAAAATGGCGTTTTTCAGCATATTTTTTCAATTATCTCAATAACCGTTGAAGTTACAGACTTGGAACTGGTTTCATTGAATTCCTCAGCTAATTTTACATAGGAATTGATTATTTTGGAACCTCGCTAAAGCCTCTAAAAAATTAGAAAAATTAATATATTTTTAAAAATCTCAATTTTCCGCCATTGTTATCTCGGTAACAAAGCATTTTCGGGGGTTGGTCCCATGGAACTTTTTTGTCTACTTGGTGTGAGGAATCAGCCTAAGAAGTATTGCACATTCCTCCTGAAACACTCTGTATAAAAGCGAAATGGCACTGATTCATTCATTCATCACCAGAACTAAAAATCCACTAATCCGAATGCGTTCAAATTTGGCAGGCATGTTCAGTTGGACGTTTAGACGCGCGCTAAAAACAGATTTCAAAAACTTTTCAAGGATACGCCAAATATTCAAGTTTTTCTATAGTGTTATTCGGCGTTTTCTTCATGTTTTCGAGAACCAATCGGTAGAAATGTTGTTATTTGGCGGGCAGGTTCAGATAATGTCTAGAAATGTTGTGTTAAAATATTTTTGAAATCCGTTCAAGACTACGCCAGTAATAAGGTTTTCAAAATTGTAGATGTATTGCGGGTTGCATATCTTCCGCATTGATACGACTAAACCTAACTGTAAATTCAATGGTTCAGCTAGATTATAGATGAACTGATTTGGAAGATATTGAATCAAAGTTTTAACCTATGTCCGATATACTTCCCAAGGTTACGCTCTATTATAGCGTTTTACTATTTTTGGAGTGTTTCTTAGATTTTTCGATAACCAATTGGCAGAAAATGTTGAAAATTGGTGAACAGGTCCAGATTAGGTCTAGAAATCCTGTGTTCCACAAAATTTCAATACCCTTGCGAGGTTACGCCTGTAATAAAGTTTTCCAATTCATTTGAATCCGAACTTTCGTTTATTTCACGGAAACTACTGAACTAAATACGTTCAAATTATACACCAGGTTGAGCTGACGTTATAGAACAATTTAGAACGATTACCCAAAAGAACCCTGTTGAGTGATGAATGATGATTAAAGCAAATCTATTATAATGGAATTTGCAGGCGAGCGAAGCGAGCCTGTTTATTTCAGCTGTCACTGGCAGAGGTTTTGTAGGCGAGCGAAGCGAGCCTGTTTACTCACTGACACTGCTGATACTGTCAGGGGTCCAGGGGGTGGAGCCCCCTGGCTAGGCGGAGAAGAGGAGCAAAGCAAGCCTACCGGCTAGTGGTATATATTTTAAATTAGGTAATAATAGAAAATAATTTCCCTCGCTTCTCTAAACAATACATGTAACAAGTATGTATTTCTCATCCCCACACACTATTGAGAAACTTAGTGCAAGGGCAGACTGTACAAATATTTTTATCTCTTGCTTGAGACCAATCTGGATCATCGATGGTCCGGATTTTTTACATCCGGATTGTCAAAGTTCTATTGTACTTGGATTTTTATTTCATTATTTTTGAATTGAACAAATAACTACACTGAAAATAATCTTCAAACACTACTTGGACTGCTTTCTGATGGGTGATCAGATTGTGACCAAGGCGAGTGGAACCTACCCTTACGGGTAGCTGCACACTACAAAAGCCATATTATACATATCTTCTACCAATGTGAACTCTGCTTTAATAACCACATAATCAAGACATGATTGCAAACAAGCAGGAAATAAATTTCATATTCTCCTACTCATGCTCAGTCAAGAAGGTTCAACTGAACCTCCTTGTGCTCAGTTTATTAATGTCAGACGGTTGAGCATTGTAGGCCTATGATCTTCAATGGAATGTTCTATATTTCTGGCAGAACATATGTTGTAGATGAAACCTCTTGACTCTCATGTTCGAGGAAACAGCAACACAAACATAGTAATTAATAATTCCATTAAATAATAATTTTGGGAACTATGGGTTGGCATCCTGGATATTGCATGTGCTTTGTGTCTTTGTACCAAATTATTCGGCATTAACTAGAGAGAACATCAATTATATTGTTATGGAATTCGACAGTGTCTGATGGCCTTGAGACAGTAGTATGACAAGGATGGACAAGGCCGGGATGGGAAGGCTTTGTGTCAACAAACGCGCACATTGTTTTGTAAACAAACGCTCACCTTGAACCCTCTTGAAGTCAAATAAATACCAGCAATTTCTCGCTAATTCTCGAACCTTCTATAAGCTTATATAATGTTGAAGTGTTTGAACTACCAATCAGTCTTACTCGAGCGTTCAAACGAATTGTGTCAGCTGTATTGTGTGATAAACAAACCAGATGTTGTATATAGACACTCTATAGTTATATTCATATTTCTCCTTAGTGTCAGTAACTTGAAGACTGTTCTCATTTCTTATTCAGTGCAGTGTTAATTTTAGTGGAATTTGTATTGTGAAACGTTATAAACTCTTGCGCTATCTTCTGATCTGTTATAGTTTATCTTTTTCCAGTGTGTTATAGCAGTGTAATTAATAAAGTTAATCAGTATAAATTGCCTCAAGTCTTTTATTATAGTGGAAACCCATAACAATATATAGTCTGTTCAAGCAAAGAAGACCCTCTGGCAAGATGGGAGAATTACTCAAGCTCGGTAACTAGCAAGGTTATTAGAAAAAGGTTATTCCATAACTGCCTGATATTGAGCAAAATGAGAAAGTGGTGGGGGAACCCCAAAAATGGCGTAGCTCAGATCAGTGATCCCGACTACACTGGAACCTCACAACTACACCAGCGCGGTAGTGCGGCGCATGCGCGGTCTCTCAATCTTTTCAGTAAAACTAATTCCATAATTTTATATCATATGTTGATATTTTTCACGCTTCTACAAAGAAAAATACCAATTTAATATTGTGTCCTACATTATGAAACATCAATATTAAAATAATATATTACCGTATATCGATTCCATAACAAAATCGACAAAGTTTATAACAATTTGTCAATTTACAAGTATTATTATCTCTTGCGTCATAATGTGAAAATATTTTTCTATATAAGTGTGAATATCAAACATTTTAAACTAGGTTAGGCATATTTGTTCAGGATCATCTATAAATGCTAGACTTTCCAACAGAAATTGGACAAATGAAAAGGAAAAAGGACAAATCAGAAATAGGATGTCTATCATTATTTTAATTCCATCAAAAGCTTATACAAAACTAGATTAAGCATCCAATTATCTAGATTATTATCATGCATGATAATAATAATAAGTATAAGTATAATAATAATAATAATGAGCTAGTTTTATATTGGAAACCAAATTGACTAATTATATTTTTTATTGGAGTTACCTTGTTTAAATGTATGCCAGTTTGAGCTATGGAAGTTCTATAGTATAATTATGATTCATATTTTCAATGCGCCAGTGTAGTTGTGAGCTACAGTGCAGGGTCAGTGTAGTTGGAATCACTGATCTGAACTACGTCATTTTTTGGGTTCCACCACCACATTTCAAATTCTCGAAAATCGGATCAACCTTGTCTTTAATAACCTTGGGTAACTAGCAGTTCTGTGAACAGTAGACCTCATGAACTCATGAAGATGGGGCATTATTCATGAAGGGAATACTTGAGTTATTTTGAGTTTCAAGTTTCATTAATTGCATGTGTCATTGAATGCAATTAGTGATAAACTCGACAGCTGGTTCATCATGAATAACTCTATAGTGTGAATTTTCTTATGTTCAGAAGTATAAATGTATATAAATATTTAGTAATATATTAGTATATAAATATATACTTTAATATTAGATATAATTTGATATTATATAATATACTATAATAATATAAATTGTATATTCTATATTTAATATACTTTGATATTATATGAAAACTGAACTTTAAAACTTAGGGCTGTTTAAAATAATAATTGCAAAATAAATGAAAATCAAACACCCTTTTACTAAACTTTGAAATTATCAAAACACAGACATGTTTTGGCACATTAGGCCATTAGGCCATTTGATCCACATTGATAATGGCCTAATGTACTGAAACATGTCTGTGTTTTAATAATTTTAGAGTTTTTTTTAAAGGGTGTTTGATTTCCATTTTTTTTCAATTTGATATTATATATAATTTTATATTAGTATCAGAGGCGTAGCCTCGAAACTTACTTTGGGCTAGCTCTCCTTGCAATCAAATCAACCTCCCCTCCCCTACTCATAAAATTGAACCTTTAATGACGAAATTATAGCAAAAATATACAGTATTTAAAACTTATTATATTGCATGACTAAATATTTTTTCACAAAAAACACTCCACTTCACGAGTCAATTGTATAGAATAATTATAATAAATGTGAAATTGCTTCTTCTCCGCCACCTCTCACTATCACATAACCCAAAATAGCAGTTATTGAACTTAAAAATCCAGGTACGCTGGAGATTTGTCTCAGTGCCTCAAATGCATCCGAAAATTTATAACGTGAATTTATTTAATCCACTTCAATATAGCAAATGCAATTCAAATAACGTTGGAAGAATAACAAGAGAACATACAGAGCTCAAAAAAATACAACACGTATGAGAATATGAGCGAAATATTCAAGCAGTGTGTTTGACGAAGCTGTGGCTGCCCAGCTAACCGAAAAGCTAACCGGTAGCCACCCGACAAGACTGGAATACCGTACGATTTGCTTCGGCTGCAGGCGGCTGTGATCGGCAATCAAGCCCTCTGCACAGAGCTAGCTAGAGTCATTTTCACTGCACTGGATAACGTGCTCACTCTCACCCCAACTCACTCCTCCAATATACGACATTAGCATTACTTATATGGGCCGTTGGAATACCGCGCTACCCTAAGCTTGTTTGATTGCTGCGCTGATCGGAGAACTTGCATTGTATACGGCACTGGACTTGTCGCGCTGCAGCTCACACGATGAATTTGATGTAATACTTTATCGAAATTACTTCTTTCAAATATTAAAACCTTTTGAAATGTATATTTAAATTAAAAGATTTTCTATGAAAACTATTTGGGCTTCGCAGCTAGCCTAGCTAGCCTGAAGAATACGCCACTGATTAGTATATAAATATTTTAATATGAAGGTGAATCCTTTTCCTTTAATATTATCCTTAAAATCCAATATTTCAAAAAACCTCACATATACATCGACGCGCGATTTCAAAAGGAACATTCCTGTCAAATTTCATCAGAATCTATTGCCGCGTTTCGTCGTAAATGCGGAACAAACAAACATAAAGAGAAATGAAAAATCGTCGTCTTGAATCTAGACCTCACTTACGTTCGGTCAATAGATTTGATCTCAAATTATAGGAAACAATTTGATTTACAATTAAGACCACATTTATGATTCTTGAACGAATATTGACCAAGCTGGAGTCATTTTGCCAGAGGGTCTTCTTTGCTTGGACATACTATACCGGCTTTCTGTTGTAGTTATGGCCCCTTTGTGCTTTGTATTATTGAAAGCACTATGTTCAGCTTATTATTCAAATTATATCTCCAATTTCCTCATAGTGGCCTGCGGGCTATTGATATTGCATTCTGGAGATTCTATTCATTACATTGTTCTTAGTACTGAGGTTGAATGATGAATGTACTTTGATCGGCCTGCCAAAAAGCCTTCATAGAATGTCAAGGAATTTCAATAAGAACATGCGATCAGAAATCCGGTTACTCTCAAAACTATGGCTGGATCTGGTTTCTAGTCCGTAATGAGGAAAATGCATTCACGATGCTAAAGCCTCTATATTCCGCGGAAGCATCTCAATAGAATCAAAGCCTATTCATAGCATTCATAGAGCCTGATTAATCCAGTGAACATAATGATTCTACGGTAGACAAAATAATATAGTAGCATTGTTTCCCAAACATTAATAAATTTATTCATTCTATGAAATTCAGGAGAGATGAAAAGCGAGAGCTTGTCTTCTGTCGTTGTGAGCGCTGTACAAATAATTGAGAAATAGACCAAACCCCCTGGTTGGTAGACGTCTCCACAGATATAGTCTGTCTAAGCAAAGAAGATCCTCTGGCATGATCGGTAGATGACTCTAGCTATAGGTCAATGTTAGTTAAATAAGTATATATGTGGTATTAATAGTAGATCAAAATGTTTCCTTCAATTTCAAATCAAATTGAGTCATGAGTCATTTGAGTCAACAGAGCTTGAGTCATTTTCCCATCTAGCCAAAGGGTTTTCTTCGCTTGGACAGATGATACCTTCTACAGGGTGATCGTAAAGCCACGCAACCCAAAATTAAAACAGTCTTGGAAAGCTGTAATGTAAGTTATTATTAATTTTTTTTCAAGTCTATAATATACAAGTGATTATTTCTTGATAACGTTCTGCTGTGATTGTCTCCGTTGAAAAGATAGGACTGACAGTTCTCTAATGCGAGATTGTACACCACACCACAATTTTTCGAGAATGTAATGACTGTTAATGGAATTCATGTGGACTCTCTGCAGACCATACCCTGCAATTCTGACTATTGACATATCCACTCAGCTAGAACCAAGTTTCATCACTGAAAAAAACTTTGTCCAGAACTTTGTCACTTCAAATGAAATATATAACCAACTAGCCGACAGGCTCGCTTCGCTCGCCTTCTCCGCCTAGCCAGGGGGCTCCGCCCCCTGGACCCCCGACAGTATCAGCAGTGACAGTGAGTCAAACGGGCTCGCTTCGCTCGCCTGCATAATCTCTGTCAGTGTAAGCTGAGACAAACAGCTCGCCTTAAGCTGCAAATTCCGTTCAGAAGGGATTCAAGACTTATTGAACACTGCATTTCTAGACCTAATCTGGACCTGTTTACCAAATTTCGACATTTTCTACCAATTTATTCTCGAAAAATCCAAGACAAACTCTGAAAATTCCGAAAAATAGTAAAACGCTAATATTGAGCGTAACCTTGGGAACTATATCGGACATAGTTTGAAACTTGATTAATATCTTCCAAATTGGTTTATTTATAATCTCGCTGGATGAACCATTGAATTCACGGTAAGGATTGGTCGTATCAAGGCGGAAGATATGCAACCCGCAATACATCTTCAATTTTGAAAAACCTGATTTTTGGCGTAATCTTAAACGGAATTCAAAAATATCTTAACACAACATTTCTAGACCTTATCTGAACCTACCTACCAAATATCAACAATCTAACGATTGGTTCTCGAAAAAATTGAGAAAACGCCGAGAAACTATAGAAGAACTTAAATATTTAGCGTATCCTTGAAAAGTTCCTGAAATCCGTTCTTAGCGCGCGTCTGAACGTCCAACTGAACAGGCCTGCCATATTTGAACGCATTCGGTTCAGTGGATTTTTAGTTCTGGTGATGAATGAGTCAGTCAGGGCCATTTCGTTTATATAAATACTAGCCGGCAGGCTCGCTTCGCTCGCCTTCTCCGCCTAGCCAGAGGGCTCCGCCCCCTGGACCCCCGTCAGTATCAGTAGTGTCAGTAAGTCAAATAGGCTCGCTTCGCTCGCCTGCATAACCTCTGTCAGTGTAAGCTGAGAAAAACAGGCTCGCATCGCTCGCCTGCAAATTCCGTTCAGAAGGGATTCGAAATTTATTTCAGCATTTTTACACCTGATCTGGACCTGTTCACCTAATTTTAACATTTTCTGCCAATTTGTTCTAGAAAAATCTAAGAAAAACTTCGAAAATTCCAAAAAATAGTAAAACGCTAATATTAAGCGTAACCTTGGGAAGTATATATAGTTTGAAACTTGATTCAATGATTCAAACTTGATCTTCCAAATAAGTTCATCTAGAATCTCGCTGAACCATTGAATTTACAGTAAGGATTGGTCGTATCAAGGCGGAAGATATGCAACCCGCAACACATCTACAATTTTGAAAACCTGATTACTGGCGTAATCTTGAACGGATTGCCAAAATATTCTAAAACAACATTTCTAGACCGTATCTGAACCTGCCCACCAAATATCAACATTTTCTACCGATTGGTTCTCGAAAAAATGAAGAAAACGTTGAAAAACTATAGAAAAACTAAAATATTTGGCGTATCCTAGAAATGTTTTTAAAATAGCGCGTGTCTAAACGTCCAACTGAACATGCCTGCCAAATTTGAACGCATTCGGTTCAGTGGATTTTTAGTTCTGGTGATGAATGAATGAATGAATCAGTCAGTGCCATTTCGCTTTTATATATAGAGATAACAATACCGCAACCGTTTCTCCTTATCTGGCTCTTGCATCTGATATGTTACGTTAATCCGGTAGGTATGTAATTTCAATAACTTAGTGGCTTCTTGAAAAGTCCTATAATAGTCTGGGTAGAAAGTTTTCGAAAAAACTTTTTTGAAGAACGAAACGAATTCCACTTATCTGCAGACTGTCATCAGTGAAAACACTTGTTCGGTCGGTATACGGTCATTCACGCTACCTGTATCCCCAAAACGGTGAAACAAACGACTTATGAGAGACATATGGTCGATTTGTTTGATACTTTAGCATCTGATAAGGCATTGGAGAAAAGTTCTTGTCGCTTTGGGATTGAAATTTCTTTAGGATTTCGATTCACAGTAACTCAAAACGATAGAAACACTTTTTTCTTGCTTTAAAGACATTTTGGTTCGACCTGAACCAACAAACTGATTTCTGGCTAACTATCACCCGGTGGCGTGATCTAGCGGTGCTGTCACCTGCTGTACTACTGGACGAAAAATTCCCAAACCCAAATCATAATTTATAAATTCACCTGTCTTTCCTACACGGCTTCAAAAATTGACTTTAGAATCACCTTGTACAATTACATTTCTCCAATATTAATGGAATTGAACTTGTTCCAGTCTCAGTTTCAGGGTGGCTTGTTCAAGGTTTGAGAACTGAAGGTTAGAGGTTCGATCCTCAGCCAGGTAACAGTTTTTGACCACAGCACAATCACACATAAATACGGCCACTCCGACTTTCAGAGGAGACAATAAGCCGTCGGTCCTGACTGCCTGAAATGAGTTGGTCAGAGATGCCCAACCCCTCCTATACCTCATGACGCACTCACCCTGAATTCTGCACCCTCACACAAAAGTACCAGATGCTAACCTCATTTGAATGGAAAACGGCGATAAGTTTAAGAATAAGATTTTTCAAATACTCAATGTTCCCTCCAATGCCATGTCGAAATGTTATTTGGAAAATAGTCCTTGATTAACTTTTACAACTTTGTAAAACAGTGTTACTTCTATTCCTCCTATTCTATAAATACAAAAAACTGTGTATTCATTATTCAGAATTAGTCTACATTCTTTGATTGAAGACTCATGTACTTCATGAAACAACGTAACAGAACTCTTGCAAAGAAAAATTCGACACAGCGTGCTCCAAGTATTGAGAAAAGAGTTCCTATAGTCTGTCCAAGCAGAGGAGATATTCTGGCAAATTGGAAATATGACTCCAGCTCGGTAAAAATTGATCAAAAATTTATATATTTGGTCTCAAATGTTAGGAGACATTCTGCTCTACAATTTGAGACAAAATGTATAATTTTTGGACCAATATTGACCGAGCTGGAATAAATTACACATCTCGTCAAAATGTCTTCTCTGCTTGAACACACAACCACCCCTCGCTAAATCGTAATCACCGAACTTAGCCGAAGCTAGCCGATGTTAGCCGAAACATCGTTGGCCAAGGGCGGTTATTGTCGGGGTTCCAGTCGGTTTCGAGCTGCGGGGCTGGTAACATCTCTCTCTCGCGACATTGTCTCACTTTCAACCCTATCACACCGCATGGAATCGTTCTAACTGAAATTGGTGAAAAAAAACATATTTATCAGTTATAATCATTTTTTACAATACTAGTCGAAGTTCTCCGTGTTATTTCGTCGGAGGATAATGTGATTGGAACTGTTTGCCCTAGAAAGAGGTTAGATAGAACTTAGGTCCACTCTTATCCCCAAAACTGTATAGCTTAACTGATTAAATTTTCCCATTTTTCGAATGAGGCTTAAACTCTTCTTATTTTAAGTAACCTCTTCAGGAACTTTTCAAATCAACCCATTGTTTGTAATTGAATTTACATTGAAAATCTTGAGAGAATAATTAAAATAGGTTTAGGCCTAATATTTTCATTGTTCATTGTATCTGGAATGATATTTCCTAGGCTTGAGCTCAAGCTTAATTTTTAGCTAGTTCAAGTTAAGCTTAGTGATTATCAAGTAGGTCTAATAGAATTTCCCAATCCACAACTATAACCTAAAAACCCACAAGTATTGAGAGTGTGAAAAGCGCCAGGTTTAAACAGCCTCTATCATTATTCTATACAAGAAATTCAATCAACTTTTAGAGCTGGTTTGGAAAATTGACGTAAATTGTTGTCCGTTATCTATGCAGGAATACAATAAACAATTCTTAATGCTCCAATACGATTAGAAAGGCCGCTAAATTGGTTTAAGTTCTATTTAGCTCCTCTTTGAGTAGAAACAAACTCGTATTATGATAATCATACAAACCAAGTGACTCAATTACGCTTGGTAGCTCAGTCACCGGATCAAATTTTTTATTCATACTAATCCTGTATTGAACCAATTCCCCAGACATCCCTAGTGAATCAGAATATCATAGCTGTTACCGAAAAATAAATTGATATTGTAGGAATTGAGCTTCACCCTCAGGGCTAGGCCTATTTCAAAATTGATTTATAGAGATGAAAATCAAATACCCTTTATAAACTTTAAAAATATTATTCTATGACAAACATGTTTCGGTGCTTTAGCTTATTCACAGTGTGATTAAACACTGAATCAAAATCAGATTGGTGAGAAAAATTTCAAGAGTCTAAATACAATACCTCTATCCAAATCTAATAAAGACTTACATTGAAAAATGTATAGTGTATAATTTAAAAAAAAAAAAAATTATATATATGGACTTGATTATATTTTTGTTTAATTGTGATAAAATCATTTTGGTTCAGTGTTTTAATCACATTGAGAATGGGCTAAAGCACCGAAACATGTTTGTAATTAAATAGTATTTTTACAGTTTAAAAAACAGGTATTATAAATTTATTTTCATTGATATTATAGGTTATGTTCACTTTATCACTGATCAAGTAGTATAGTCGGTTCAATGTCCATGCAAAGAAGATATTCTAGTTAGATTGGAGAATAACTCCAGATCGATTAATATTGGTTCGAAAATCATAAATTTAGTGGCAAGTTTTATATCGGAATGTTTTCTACAATTTGAAACTCAAATTTATAATTATTGTACCAATATTGACTGTCCTGGAGTCATTTTCCAGTTTTTCCAGAATGTCTTCTTTACTTGGACACTGGACAGACTTTATTTTAGGACAGCCTAATTTTAAATGAATAAAAAAATATTTATATCTTCCGAAAGATAATTTATACATAACATTTGAATTTTCTCGAAAAATATGCGTGCTTTCTCTACCGAAGGCGTATATGCTAGGACGCACGCGAAGTAGCCAATCACAGATTTTGTTATTAAAGCTTAATGACAAGATAAGAGCTGTGATTGACTACTTCGCGTAGGCTGCTTTACGTGCCCAAGGCCGGCATTACACGATAACTATTTCCATCATCATAGTCAATCATAAATAAAAAGAAATGAAAATATGATTTCGTGTACGGTACTTGATTTCTCTTTTAGTGCATTTCATTTGAAAAAAGGCACTATTGGTCTTGACCGGATAATCGCAAATATATGAAGTGATATATTTCTTACACGTTTCCGAGCCCCCTGAATACGAATCCGATGTCCGTTCAAATTCATATATCTCTATACCTATATATATTTATATATGTACAGATTATTGTTAACACGATAACTCCCGAAGGGCTTGTCGGAGAGCGACCAAACTTTGCACAAAAACCATTAGTGTTATTATCTCGGTCAAGTTCGTTAACCAGCCAAATTGGTCCAAGGGTAGGGGGTGAAATTAGGGGATGAAAGTTTTGAAAAATCACTACAAATCGACCAAAAACTTGATCATTTTGAAAATTGGTGTGTTTAATACCCCTATCATGCCCTACAATTTGAGCCATCAACGGAAAAAATCCAATAAAAAATGGCGGAGAAAATGACGAATAATCTGCGTTTTCTATGGGTTTTTCGAAAACGGCACCTTTGAATATTCATACCCTGAATAGCTCATTATAAGTCATATGATTTGAGCCATCATTTTAAATGCACTCTTTCCGACCGCCAGCTGCCGGAGCGAACTTTATTTTCGTAATTATTATCAACTATGATAATCGAAATAATATTATCATGTGATACCGGCCTATCATGATGTTAATTCCTACGAATTGAGTAGAATCAGTTGGATAACATCATCTAGTTAAGTATATTAAATCTAGTGAATCAAATAGTTGAATAAATCTAATCCCCAATCAATCCGGATTAGATCTAATCGGATGACTGAGCTATCAAGTATTCAACTATCGTTGATATAGTTGTCGAGCGAATATTGTTGTGTTTATTTATTAGGAAGAGTGATTATTTTATCTGATTAGCAAGCGATTAGAGTTCTGAGAAGAACTAGTGAAGCGTTTTCATACCAAATCGTTCTATGAATCGTGCAGTTTATTTTTGACAAGTTCTGGGAAAGTTCTCTGAAAGTGAATTTGTTTATTCCTAGTGAACTGATCAACAACGTGATTTGAATCATTCTGATAAAAGTAACAGAGCTTCAAGAGGTAAGTCGAACAACCTTTCTACCTTTTAGGCTAATCAAATTTCCGATGTTCTTGATTTGAATGAATTTCCATTTTTTAATAATGAAATTGATTTATAGCTTTTCGTTTCTTGCTTGAATTTTAGCACAAGCCCTGTGCAATATTGTCACTGAAAAAGAAGGCGATTGCCATAAATGGTATATATAAGTGAATTCCAGGTATAGTCTGACCAAACAAAGAAGGCATTCTGGCAAGATGGGAGAAAGACTTCAGGTCGGCCAATATTGATTCAAGAATTATAACTTTGATTATTAATTGTAGATCATAATGCTTCTCACAGTTTGAGACAATATTTATCATTTTTCAATTAATATTGACCGAGCTGGGGCCATTTTCCCCTTGACGTAATGTCTTCTTTGCTTTGACAGACTATAGCTGTTTGACTTCTTCCCTAAATCTTGACCTCAATCTTTTGTCTTGTTTTTCGTAAAAAATGGTAAAATCTTACGTTCCTAGGAAATTTTTACAGGTATTAACTTGCTTCTTTCATAATTATTATTGATTTTAGCGTGTGACTTATAAGCGAGGAGCTCTGAAGAAGTTCTATAGCTGACATAACCAAAGTTTTCCTGATGGGAAATTGAGATCCATAATATTATTGATAGTTATTGATATTTCCTAGTATTTATTTCTCCTAGTATTGATATTTCTTATAATTGTAGAATCCCAGTAATATTCCTCCTGGATTTCACACTTTTTTGACTCAATTCTTCTCCTTCTTTCAGAATTATTCTTCATCTTCTCCTCCTTCCTTCTTCCTTTTTTCTCACTTCATCATCCTCAATCAATTTCTCTTTCCCTTTCTCATCCTTTTCAATTTTCTCTTTTTCTTTCTTTCCGTCTTTCTCAGCCTTCTACCTCCCTGCCAACTTCTGCAACGATAAAATTGCTGTAACGATTGTAGGTTTCTGCAGCGTGAGTCTGTTTCGATGCAATTTTTTGTTCTACTTTGGAACAGTGGTAATAACAGATTAAAGGGTGTTTCAAGCAAAAACTAATAAAATTGACACCTAGCGAATGTATTCAATCATTGCTGAGCTCGGTCGGAACAGTCTGAAAGCGGTCTACAAGAGGGAAGTTGTAGCTATGATGGCTCTCGTTTCGATAAGCTCTTGCAGACCGCTCGTCGACTGTCCTGATAGTGCTGAACATTGATAACAGCCACATGCCAACCGCCAGTTTTGTTGGAATCTGCTATAGTATAGTGTGTCCAAGCAAAGAACACCCTCTTGCCAGATAAGAAAATGACCCCAGCTCGGTCAATAATGGTTCAAAAATTATTAATTTCGTCTCAAATTGTAGAACAGAATGTTTCTACTACAATTTGAGACTAAATCAATATTTTTAATATCAATATTGACCAAGCTGGAGTCATTTTCTCATCTTGCCAGAGATTCTTCTTTGTTTGGACAGACTATATTATTAAAGTGAATAATAGGGGGGTAGCTCGTTTATTTGTACTCTCATGCAATGTTTCCAGCTGAAAACAAAGAGCCGACCACCATTATTATAGCAATTGGTATTCGTTTTTATTGTTATCGAACACGGGAAAGTTTCATTGCACAGAAACAGCGGAAAAACGAATAAGACCTAGGGACATGTAGTATCAAAATGATACTGAAATAATTCTATAAAAGATGGAAGAATTATTAGATTTTGCAGCTCATTAACTGCTGCATAATTATAATAATAATTAATATTCACATTAGTCAATATTTGCAGTTGCAGGAGTCCTTTGTCTATTTATAAAGCAATAAATCGAGATTTGAAATAATTATTATCATTATAATTCTATAAAAGCTCACTTCGTGAATATAGTTCCTGGCAAGGGAACTGGCGACTAGAGAATAATGTATTCAATAAACAGCTTAACTAGAAGAGTAGATTGATAATGTTGTGTAAGAGAAAGATAGAGAACACAAAGTATTTAGTCGAGTAAGCTGACTCATTCGTCAGTTGAGAACTCGATGTCTCTATACCTACTGCTCAGTATACTAAAAGAAAATACAAGATGTTGTCAAACCACTGATTTTTGAAACCAATGGTTTGACAGCATATAGTATTTTCATATAATATAAATTACTACCACAATAGTCTTTACAACGACTTAGAAAGTTATCCATTTAGGCTATTTATTTATTCATTTATTCAATGATTTGGGTATTGCTTTACTTTGTGCTGTTCGCTTTATGAACTCGCAGCTAGCGCACAAGTTTTCTTTGCTGGCTGTGCCAAATCATTTAGATATATTTTAATTTAAATTTATTATGCATTTTGTATGTATAATTCATATTTTGTAATTAACTACTGTATGTAATTTTTGGTGAAATAAATATATTATTATTATTATTATTATGATAATTATATACATGTAGGCGAGTGCAACAGGCAGATGCCCAAAACTGCTCCTCTACCAATTTTTACAACAGTCCAAAACAAAGTTGTAAAAAATCATCAAACTTTTATAACGGTTTAAAAGTTATTGTACACTCTTACTAGGATCATTGAGGTCAAGTGTCAATTTTTTATCGTTTAGCACGGTCGAATCCATCATACTTTTGCCACACTTTACAAGTCTTATTTATAGATATTTATATTGAAAAGCTCTGCTAACCATAATGTACGGCTTTTTCCATAAAGTTCGGCAATATGTCGTATGTCGAATGTCGTATGTCGTATGTCGTATGTCGTATGTCGTATGTCGTATGTCGTATGTCGTATGTCGTATGACGTATGTCGTATGTCATATGCCGTATGTTCCATGTTGTATGTAGTATGTCATAGGTCGTATGTCTCTTGATACCCTATGTCAATAGCTTTCTTCATATATCTTCAATAGCAAAAGCTATTGGAGGACCCACACTAATTTGAATGATAATTCAGACTTACTGGAATGTAGTAGTTATAGTTAGACTACTATTGCACTAACTAATTAAACTACCACAATTGTAGTTATGGTTACTATTGCACTATCAATTAAACTACTACAATCTACTACAATACTAGTAATAGTTACTATAATAGTAGTTACAGTTCCTGTTGCACCAGCCAATTAAACTACTACAATAGTGGCTACAGTTACTATTGCACTAACCAATCAAACTACCACAATTATTGTAGTTACAGTTACTATTGCACTATCAATTGAACTACTACAATCTACTACAATAGTAGTAACAGTTACTATTGCACTAACCAATTGAACTACTATAATAGTAGTTACAGTTTCTGTTGCATCAACCAATTAAACTACTACAACAGTAGCTACAGTTACTATTGCATCAACCAATTAAACTACTACAACAGTAGCTACAGTTACTATTGCATCAACCAATTAAACTACTACAACAGTAGCTACAGTTACTATTGCATCAACCAATTAAACTACTACAACAGTAGCTACAGTTACTATTGCATCAACCAATTAAACTACTACAACAGTAGCTACAGTTACTATTGCACTAACCAATTAAACTACCACAATTGTAGTTACAGTTACTATTGCACTATCAATTAAACTACTACAATCTACTACAATAGTAGTAACAGTTACTATTGCACTAACCAATTGAACTACTATAATAGTAGTTACAGTTCCTGTTGCACCAGCCAATTAAACTACTACAACAGTAGCTACAGTTACTATTGCATCAACCAATTAAACTACTACAACAGTAGCTACAGTTACTATTGCACTAACCAATTAAACTACTACAATCTACTACAATAGTAGTTACAGTTACTCTAGCACTAACCATCTAAACTATCGGCCTCTGTAGTACGTATTTACCCTCTCCCTCAACACTCTCCAATGTGCCAGTCTCACTGGCTCAATGCATCCAAAGTGTGTTCGCCATGATGATTTTCATGCTTGAAAGTTATTCGAAGCGGTACCGGCTCCAAAGTCATGAATTATGCAGTAAGTTCAATTTGGACAGCTTTCGCTTCCAGACCCAGTGCTGGTAATTCGGTCATGGGATTTTGTTGTTTGAACGCTTACTAACCATTGATATCATAGTCATAGATATCATATTAATGTTCATATCATATTGATGTAGATATCGTATTGATATCAGAGCTCACTAACATTGATATTAACGGTTGAAAGATGAAGCATGACTGATTATTATTACATGGTTTGTTTTACCGAATACAGTCTGTTCAAGCAAAGAAGACCCTCTGGCAACATGAGGAAATGACTCAAGCTTGGTCAACTTTGGTTCAAAAATTATCAATTTTATGCCAAATTGTAAAAAACGATTTGATCTACTATTGAGACCACATTTATAATTCTTGAACAAATATTGACTAAGCTAGAGTCATTTTCTCATCTCGCCAGAGGGTCTTCTTTGCTTGGAAAGACTATACCGTTATTCTGTTGTAGTTGTGGGTCCCTTTTTGCTTTGTATACGATTTTGGCCAGTCGAAATTCGGTATTGAGCCGGTATCAAACTACTCAATTACATACTACCCGGCAGGCTCATTCTGCTTGACGAGACTATCTAGCTCCGCTCCCTGGACCTCGGCATTGTCAACAAGACAAACAGGCTTGCTTCCCCGCTAGCAAATTTCAATCTGGCAGATATGCTTTGTTCATCATATCGCTCAGCAGGGTATTTTGGGCTAATTTCTCGATGATTTTAAAATCATTCGGATAAGTTCTTCCATTTCCTCAGCTGAATCTGAGTATATGTGATTTGAACGTATTTAGATCAGTCGTATCTGTGGAATCTGCATAAGTGCAAAGAAAACCTTGGAAAACCTCATTACTGGCGTAATCTCAGAAGGTTTTTGAACAATAAATTAATTTCTAGACCCAATCTTAACCTGTCCACCAAATTTCAACATGTACTGACGATTAGTTCTCGAAAAAAGATAAGAGAACAAAAGAATATTATTATTTCCTCTTTATTTGAAAGTCACGCCAAATCTATGGAGAGGGAACGCACCAATCACAGTTGAACATCTTGAATTTCATATTTTTTTTACTTACTGTTAACGTACCCTAAACGTACGATTTCCAAGAGGCCGGGCTCTAAATTCGCTGATAGAGCTGCGCTGCTCTAACCATCACAACTCCATTCACATAACTATATTATAGATGTTTGCTCTGTTGTAAGGGCTACTAATGTAACTTATACTATATCAATATATTATAGTGAAAATGACTTGAAAAGGGTGAATTCCACTATTTATTTTACATTAATTACTTGAACAGGCCGGCTCTAGCTGCAATGTCTAACGATCAAAACTCTATTCACCTAACTATAATTATTATAGATACTATAACTTTATAACTTTGTTAGTAAAGCTACAAAGAAACCTTCCACAATATAGTCATGTGAATAGAGTTGTGATGGTTAGACATTGAAGCTAGAGCCGGGCAGCTCAAGTAGCGCAAATAAAGCCGCGACAGCTCGAGCAGCCGCTTGGGAATGATACCTTGGACAATTAGTCCATAGGTATGAAAGGCAAATCTCCGTATAAGTACGAGCATAGACTACCTAAAATATACCGTCTATAATCCGGATTTGTCTCTAGCAAGAAATAAAAATACAAGTATAACATAATTTGTAATACAATATGTATATTTCAATGTAATACATAGTCTAATACATGTATTTGTACCATCTGCCCTTGCAGTAAGTTCTCTACTAGAGAGTTTACTCTCTACTATTGACTGTTCTTGGAAGAAATGTTTTTCATTTATGTATTGTATATTTCTATTAGGAATAAGTTACACTATAGTACAGGGTCTAGAATACTTTATTATTATTATCATTATTATAAAGCAGTATTCTATACCCTGTACTATAGTGTACCTTCCTAATAGAAAATATACAATTCTAAAACAATTTTTTCTCAAATAACTTAGTGCCTGCTGGCCTTTTTCCATATAATTACGAAAATCCTGATAATTGATAATCCGTTGGGGTCCGGTCCCAATCAAACCAGATTATTGACGTTTCACTATAAACCAAATTATATGTATTCCGCCAGTTGCCATAATTCGCCATTCGAATTTTCGTAATTCTGATGTGAGATTACAGTTGTTGCAGGCTACTGATTTGAAATTAAACCTTGAAAACTTTCTCAGGGTCTAGAATACTTTATTATTATTATCATTATTATAAAGCAGTATTCTATACCCTGTACTATAGTGTACCTTCCTAATAGAAAATATACAATTCTAAAACAATTTTTTCTCAAATAACTTAGTGCCTGCTGGCCTTTTTCCATATAATTACGAAAATCCTGATAATTGATAATCCGTTGGGGTCCGGTCCCAATCAAACCAGATTATTGACGTTTCACTATAAACCAAATTATATGTATTCCGCCAGTTGCCATAGGTAATTATTCGAATTTTCGTAATTCTGATGTGAGATTACAGTTGTTGCAGGCTACTGATTTGAAATTAAACCTTGAAAACTTTCTCTAAGTTTGCTGGATTGCTAGTTTGCTAGAAACAACATCAATTAAGTCTTTTAATCCTCAAATCCTTCTAAAGCTTGGAAAAATGATGGAAACCTATACTACACTGACAAAGGCAACTGATCCTGGGTATGGAGTGAAGATGTAACATCTATGACAGTGGTCACCAATTAAGTTTCATGAAGGTCCGTTTCAAAGCCTTGGCGAGCTTCCGCGGTCCAGTCAGGGGGGGGGGGTACTCCCCGGATTTTTTTTTTAATTGATATTTCACTACATTAATTTTAATGATTATTCAATCATTTGGAATAGTTATCACCCGCCTGTATGTATTTTGATTTTAATGTTCTTTAAATATATTGAAGTTTGATATCATATGCTATTGATATATTGAAATTAAAATAAAGGCCATTATTCCAATCGGATTTGCCATAAAAATTACTCTATTGTTTATTCTATTTATAAGAAGAATATTTACTCATTAAATTGTCAGAACTATTCTCGAATTTAGTACTTGACTATATCTCCTTAGCTATTGAAATAGCAAGATAAATTGAAACGCTTAACTAGGTATAGAATAATTGGATATAATTGCATAAACTTAAGTACTATTTATTGAGAGTTGTATGAGTAGAAGAGTTTATTTTATTGTTGTGGTTCTTTTTTATAATTCAATTTTATTCAGACTTTACAGGGTTTCTTCTATGGATTTTTTGTTCTAGGATTTATTTTAAGTTTTTTTCGTTGAGAGCGGTATGACATCGCGGTCCGCACAAAACTAGCTGGCGGTCCGGATCCGGACCGCGGTCCGCCATTTGGTGACCACTGATCTATGATTCGCATACCATTTCATACCATTCCAAAGTCTTTGACACTTAATGGTCACATTCAATTTATTTTTTAAAAACATGTATAATATTTAGAAGCTACAGATCAGAGATCCAATAGAATATGCTCCCATGAAAAATTATTCAATACCAGAAGTAACTAACATTAAGACACATAGATTTTTATGATTTTTTTAAAAATAAAGATCTAACCAATACTATTACTCGGATTTCAGTGTTTGTAAATCATGTAGCCTGCAATGTGATTAGGGGATAGCCTAATTCTGCAATATTGGAGATAGAGTTATGGAATTATTTGAGTTATTCGAAAACTTGTGCGAATATTTTTCCGGCTAAAAGCAATCCGTCTAAGAAATCTCTCAATTCGCACAGCCTTGAGGGATTCTTCAGCCCTTTAGTGTTGCACATAGCGCGTTATTTTATGGAAATTCTCAAGGCGTAGCCTATACCTATTGCAGCACGTTTCGCCCCGATAACGGTAACTGGGTGAACTTTTCAAGTCACGTAATATAGATGGGAACTTTGCTATTGGAAAGTGCTGACGAAAATATTATGAATCTATCCTTGGGGATAAATTCCAATAAATAGTCTGTTCAAGAAAAGAAGACATTCTGGCAAGATCAGAAAATAATTCCTGCTCGGACAATATTGGTTCAAAAATTATAAATTTGGTTTCAAATTGTAGGAAACATTCTGCTCTACAATTGAGTCTCAAACTTATAATTTTGAAACCCATATTGACCAAGCTGTGGTCATTTCTCATCTTCCAAGAATGTCTTCTCTGCTTCAACAGACTATACACGGGCTTGGCTGAAAAGATTCCGTAGCGTCTTGATGGCGATAACGGTATGAATCTGCTTAGAAAAATCCATCAATTCTTCAGTGAGCTCCACTCAATTCCGATGAAATATATTTTGTTAACAAATCATCTTACAACTCCCTTGTTCACGGCTTCCATCGTCCAGCAAAATATGACAATTATTCAAAATCACCGGAACATTCATCATGTCATCAAGGTGGAAAAATGTTCTGTAAACTTTTTCATAAAAAGCACCCAATCGTCACAAATTAGGAGTTTGAAGTGGAAAAAACATTGTTGGAATGTTTGTCTCCTATAAATCTTGATTTGTAAGGTTAGGGTGTGTTTAAGATGAAAAAGTTACAAAACATTCCTCCTTCAATATGAATGATCTATGATATGAAATTAGTAAAAATACTAGTCGAAAATATAATATCCTATTAATTTCTACATCACTTTGAAGTTCGAAATATCTTTCAGCATAATATCAATGTCCATGATGTCAATAATCATCAAAGTTATTTGTAATGAATAGTAGTTATGAAGTAATATCAATGCCCATAATATGAATAATCATCAAAGTTACAATCAACTGTTACTTCCAACAGGTCCCATTGGTTCAGCAGCTTATCTTTCATACGAATTGATTACTCAAGTACCCTCATGAAAATTGTGAAAATTTGTGAGATCTTCCGTGATTCGTTGACTTGGTTAGAATGTATTTTAGGACCCATGTCTACTGGAACTTTTTTTGTGTAAGTAAACACCTCACAAAGTTTTTCGGTCAATTTTGGAAATCTTCTGTATATTATATGAGTCTCTGTACCTGCTAGCGACTCATAATATTTCTTTTTTGATATGCTGCAAAATTCTTGAAGAGTATTATTAGAGGTTCGCGTGCCAAAGGCAGCAGAAGGTAGACAGAAGGCGACTGAGAACAGAAATTGATCTGTCCACACGAACAGATGAATAAAAGTGGATCACGTGACGAAACAAAGTGTAGGAAACGAGAGAGAGAGAGAGAGAGGGCGAAAGAGTGTTGAAAGAAGAAGATAGAGAATGATAATTTCGGAACAAATTGATGAAACATGCAATTCTGCCATCACTAAACTTATTTCCCCTACAAAAATCAATGTTTTTGCTGACTGGTATCTGTTACTCAGAGAATAGTGTAGGCCTAATACAGCAGACGCCAACATAACTGGCATTTGGTGAATCACTTATATTGGTGCTCAACTCTATAAGCGGTCAGCGAGAAAAACACTCTAGTGGTGGATGATGAGGTTCAGTGCAGAACACATCAATGAAGTACTAATGAATCAACTGATTAATTCCAAAAGTTATAAGTTTATTTGTATATATCATATATTTTGTAGTTATCAAGATATGGTGCAAATTATGTTGAAAAAATTATTCTTATGCTGAATCTCTATATATAAAAGCGAAATGGCACTGACTGATTCATTCATTCATTCATTCATCACCAGAACTAAAAATCCACTGAACCGAATGCGTTCAAATTTGGCAGGCATGTTCAGTTGGACGTTTAGACGCGCGCTAAGAACGGATTTTAAAAACTTTTCAAGGATACGCCAAATATTTTAGTTTTTCAACGTTTTCTTCACTTTTTCGAGAACAAATCGGTAGAAAATGTTGATATTTGGTGGGCAGGTTCAGATAAGGTCTAGAAATGTTGTGTTAAAATATTTTTGCAATTCGGACAAGATTACGCCAGTGATCATGTTTTCAAAATTGTAGATGTGTTGCGAGTTGCATATCTTCCGCCTTCATACGACCAATCCTAACTGTAAATTCAATGGTTCAGCGAGATTTTAGATGAACTAATTTGGAAGATCAAGTTTGAATCATTGAATCAAGTTTCAAACTATATATACTTCCGATATTCTTCCCAAGGTTATGCTTAATATTAGCGTTTTACTATTTTTTGGAATTTTCGGAGTTTTTCTTAGATTTTTCTAGAACAAATTGGCAGAAAATGTTGAAATTAGGTGAACAGGTCCAGATCATGTGTAGAAATGCTGAAATAAATTTCGAATATTTTCTGAAAGGAATTTGCAGGCGAGCGAAGCGAGCCTTTTTGTCTCAGCTGTCACTGACAGAGGTTTTGCAGACGAGCGAAGCGAGCCTGTTTGTCTCACTTACACTGCCTATACTGTCGGGGGTCCAGGGGGCGGAGCCCCCTGGCTAGGCGGAGAAGGCGAGCGAAGCGAGCCTGCCGGCTAGTAACTTATAAACTTAATTCAACCAGTTGGAAGTTTCAATATCTTTGATGGTTATCAAGATGATTTGCAAAGTATGCTAGGAAATAATTTTAATCATGAACTTAGATGTCTAATCTGAATCTGTGGTTTGACAATACCTTGCCTTCATATTCAATCAATCAAATAAATAAGAATGTGAGTACTATAGTCTGTCAAAGACCCTTTGACAAGATGGAGAAATGACTTAAGCTTGGTCAATTTTGGTTAAAAAATCAACAATTCGATCCCAAATTGTAGGAAACAATTTTATCTACTATTAAGACCACATTTGATAATAATTCTTAAAGAAATTTTTTCCAAGCTGCATTCATCTTGCCAGAGGGTCTTCTTTGCTTAGACAGACTATTCAACAGACTTAATGCTGCCCAAAACTGTTACTCACCAATTTATATAAAGTCCAAATCTGGGTTATGTCATAACCCAACCTCGTAAAACTTTAAAACCAATTTTCACTGCCATATATTATCGATACTCTGTGTCAAAGGAGCAACTTTTGACATCATTGCGCATTCCCTTGTGTGACAATAGCCGATTACTGCGCGGTCCCTTCTGGGACCCGTCACTAGAATTTCCTTCAAATCTATCACTGTTCTGATAAATCTATATGACCTGAAAAACACAGGTTTTCATCACAGATGTGATCAGGAAAGGGTTCTAGGTCGATTTTGCTGTTTTTTTTCTGTGAGGACTGATTGCTTCTGGACTTTGTTCAGTAACGTGACACGTCTGTGACGTCACGCACTCGACTGCGGTGATTGAATTTAATTTATCACTTTCCGCTAAAGTCTGTCCAAGTAAAGAAGACCCTCTGGGTCTACTCTTCTCCACAACTCTTTTTTAAATATGGTTTATTGCACACTGTACTCTTATACAATGTAGGTTATAACTGAGACCCAGATCGATTTCGTCTGATCCTTGTGTGCTCCTACAGTAGCTGATGTCAATAAGCCTGCTTCACATTATTGTAATATGAATCGAGCCTCCTGTTTTCGAATTTATTATTTTCTACAATAACAAACTTGTTGAGTAGTTGTGAAGGTGATATTGTGGTAGTTATTCATTGAGGCGGCTCCAGATATTCGTTATTCAGCAAATACTGAACATTTGGCCTATGGCGAACTATTTTGCTTGCTATTTGCTAACTAACGAGCACACCTGAGTCGTTTTCTGAACTGGGAGTAGCAAATCGTCAACCGAATAATTGTCAAGGTCAATAATGTCAAAATGCTGTCGACAATTTCAACTATCAAAAATCAAACACAACAGTACCAATTTCAGCTTTAATCTTGACAATGATTGAATATTAATATTTGTAACCTTTCTCAATTTTTTTTTGAACCTTAAAAAAATCGAGATCATAATTCATTAACCTGAACTGGACAGGACATTCACTAGTTTTCAATATATTTGAATAGAATTCAATATAGTATCAAAATTGATTATATCACTTAGAAATCATGCACAGACTGTAATATAATATTTATCTTGTCTAAAGAATTCATGTATCAAATTAAAACGTAAGAAACTTTATCCTCAATTTACATGCAACAACAAACAACAAAATGAGTCAAACATGGAGGCGAATGTGTGGACGGGGAAAAAGTTCGCTATTTGCCGAACATCTCGTCTACTTCTGATGTGTCCAAAAGACCGACAATGGACGTATCACACAAACATTCGTGTTTGCTATTTCCACAAATATAGCAAACACTCTGGATCCACACTGATGAGTGATTCGGCGACTAGATGCTCGGTATTTGATAAATAACGCATGAATGGAGGCAGCTTTAATGTCACAATATTCTCTGCAATTCCTTCAAGAAGGTCCTAGTCTGATTAAATGGCAACAATGCATACTAACTTTGTCGAAAAAAGTTGAAGATGATTGGATTTCTAACTTTCTCACACTCCGTAATAGCCTGCTCCTAGCAATTGGAAGGCTTTCCAAATAGGAGTAATTCGGGGAGAGATGCTGCACATTTTCTAAAACTAAGCTCCACAGTCACATGATGCATGTAAAACTAAAGGTAAAAAAATTTATTTGAATAGTCAGTTAAATGTACCAACATATTGAATGAGTAAAAACTATCCATGCAATACATTCCAGGCTTGAGAATTTTCTCTCAAAAAGTACTACAAAGCAGCAACTCTCCCATAGGGTGCAGGTGAGATGCCGCACTCATAGGGGAGTTATGCCGCATGTAATAAAATTGACTTCAATTCATTTATTTATGATGTTGATGGGAAACAATTGGTTTATTGATAGAGAAATTTATAAAAAAAACGCGAAAATAACACTCTTTTTATATGTTTTATATTGCTTATATTTATCAATCTTCTCATCCACAGTCGGCATGCAAGAAGTGTCAAAATTGGGAGCCAACAATAAATGTGTGAATCCACGACTTATTCATTTAGGATATCAGAGTTCGAGCGGAATATATATACCCCTATATAATGAAGAAATATAAAGATCTCGAAAATAACACACATTTATGTTTTATGTTTCTAAATCAGTGTTAGCGGAGTGTGTCCCTTATGGGGAAAAAATGCGGCATGTACACCGGATTCTAAGGCGGCATGTGTCCCATTTTGTTGTCAGGGTGAGACGCTGCACGTCATAACTCTCTTGTACAAAGGAGCCTAGATGGCGCAACAGGACGGAATATGTAGCCAGTGATGAGAAATTTTTTTGGACTTAAAACCCAAAAAACGCAAATCCATTGAGGAGTTATGGAGCAATCACGAATCTAAGATGTTTAAAAATAAATGCCTGACCCATAAAAGTTGAACTCACCTCATTTAACTGGGTATAAACCGGATAAAACTAACAAAAGAGTAAACTGGCAACACAACACGTCTTCAATGGCCATTGCTTCAACTATTGCACTGCCACTGGCAGAAGCATTCTGGTGATCACTATGAAAAGTAGCAGTGGGGCGGCGTCTAACCCACATGTGGCAACTCTCCCCGAATTACCCTATAGAAATGCAGATTTTTCTCTTAAATCTACAGTCTGTCCAAGCAAAGGAGACACTCTGGCAAGATGGGAGAATGACTTGAGCTTGGAAGATATTGGTTCAAAAATTATAAAATTCAGTCTCAATACGTTTTCAAAATGTTGTTTTCTACAATTCGAGTCCTGATTTATAGTTTTTGAACCGATATTGATTGAATAACGCTGTGAGTATTCACTTTTCGATCTTTGCCAGAATTGTCTTCTTTGCTGGAGTCAGTCTATACATTTATCTCTCATGTGAAGGCGGCAAAAGCTCCATGTATGGTGGTAATGAGAAGCTCTTCAAACCACAGAAGAAGAGTGAGAAAGGAGAATAGAAGAAGAAAGTGATAAAGAGGACTTTGGCGAATGTACAGCGAGCATCTCTTCTCTTGTGAATTTCTGGTAGATCTATCTCCGAAGTGCTTTACAATCATGTTGGAGCTTTTTCACCAATACAGTACTACCTTATTTCTTCCTCTATCCGGAAATTCTTTTCTATTTCCTTCTTTTTCTATTCTTCTTCCCCTTCTTCTGAAAAAATTGACAGACAAAAATATTTGCAACGTGAGGTTGCAAGAGTGAGATCAGCTCATTTGACAATGCCGAAAATCGGCGAAAAATAAGTATTAATTTTGCTTCTTTGTACTCACTCAACTTGGACTTGTGAATCTACTACTTCATATGAAATAACTTCATGAATTCTTGAGTTTATCTATGACAAAAATGAGTGAAATCCAGAACTTCGATTCTTTTATGCATTATACTGTCTGTTATAAAGTCTTTCAAACACGGGAGCTATATCATAGACTTTCATAACAGAAAGTAGCCTATAATTTATAAATGTATTATCAAAGCAAAGTTCTGGATTTTACTCAGTTTTTGTCATAGATAAGCTCAAAATTCAATGTGAGTTTTTTTCCAATCATTGACCTACTCATTTGTAGATTCAATGTGTGGTAAAGAGTTCGGACCACCGGACTTGTAAGAATGATAGTCTTACTTTTGCTTTGTGATATTCTCTGTATTCATGGATGAAAATATTTCAAGTAGTTCCTATAATATAGAGAAGAGAGAGAGAGAGAGAGAGAGAGAGAGAGAGAGCTTTGGAAATTCGAGATATCTCTGTATGCATTGTGTACTTGGCTTTGGCAGAGTCAAATAAGCGAGAACCACTTCACAAAAGCTTTGAGCTTTGGTGAATGCTCCAATAGGATCACCTTGGCAGATATCTTCACCCTCTCCTCCTCCTCTTCCCCTCCCCTCCAACACCTCCTCTCTCTTCCTCCTCCTCCCCTCCTCCTCCCTCCCTCCCTCTTCCCTCCTCCTCTCCTCCTCCTCCTCCCTCCTCCTCTTCCTCCTCCCCTCCTCCTCTTCCCTCCTCCTCCTCCTCCTCCACTCAACTCTCGCTTTCTCCTCCCACTCCTCCTCCTACTCATTATCCTTCTCATTCTCTTCTACTCTTCCTTCACTACCTCCTATTTCTACTTCTCGAATAAAATCTCAAGATTCTGTCAAACCAACACAGATGTATTGAAAATCGAGATATCGGTTTTGAAGTTATTACTCCATTATCCAATCTCTGGTGAACTGAAACTGAAGTTGAGAGCAGAAGTATTTATACCAAAGGCCGAGCACTGTTATTGGTCGATGCGTTAATCAATCAAATTAAACGTCTGCCATTGGCCTAGACAAGTCCCTCCTCAATAAGTGGCATCAATGACGATAAAATCAGCAAGAAACATCAATGTAAGATAGATAGTTATCATAACGTACAAAATGATTGTAAAAATATTACGAAACAATAAAAACCGATGATCATGATAATGTGAAAAATATGTGATAAAATTCGACTGATGGTGTTATACTGGGTGATTTTGGATCTAATTCTGGACAGATAATCATCCTATGTTATTCCAGTCATTTCTTTATACTCTAGAATATTCAGAACTCTTACTTTGTAATTAAAATGAAGGAAGTCAACATTCTCCTTCAATTTGGCCACAAGTACAAAGTACACCGAAGGTACAAATACGAGTATAATTTAGATTGTAACAGAATTTATTTATTCATTAACGAGATTGAAATACACATTAGGATTAGATTGAAATATGGCATTAGGATTGAAACACAGACAAAGTCCAAAACGTCTCTTTTCCCCAATTCTGGTTGAAATATTCAAAATAGAGGTTATGTCCACACTTAAAACTTAAATATACACAAATTTGAACTTTTAGAGGTAAAAAAAACTGTCAAAAACGTAATTTATAGAATTTGGAAGAGTTGTTACATAAATAAAAAAAAACCAAAACACGAATAATATTACTTAAAATATTAATTTTCACTTGAAATTTTGAAACCCAAAATAGATAGACTTTCATGAGAGTTGATACATGAGCTATGGCTATAGGCTATACATTGAAAATTGATGATTTTGAAATGTTAAAAAATTCCATCTAAAAAATAATTAGTTCATTTGTATTTGAATAGTGATACTGGAAATGTTTCACTTGGCACAAGAGAAAATTCAGTGTTTTCGGATTGTCGTGATTTTTAGATTTTCGATCGCAACCTCTGAGATTTGAGTGGGATTGACAAGATTACCGTCATTATAATTTTTCCCTCAGAACTCGGATTATCTTCTACTTTCATCTATAAAGAAAACAGATTTATGATTTCCGTATCACCTTATAATCCTTAATTGTTTGAAAATGATAGTTTTTAGCATGTTCCGTCTACAATCTCAACAACCTGATGAAAGTGACGGACTACAAACAGCCAATTTTACATAGAAATTTATAATTCATGAATTTGAATAGGCTACTGAAAAAAAATTGAAAAAAGAATAATATATTTTGAAAAATTCAAAAAGAATTTTTGCCCTTGTTGTTGGTAACAAGGAGCGTATTGGTAATGGGCCATTCGGGGAGAGAAGCCGCACATTTTTCTAAAACTAAGCTCCACAGTCCCATGATGCATGTAAAACCCAAAAGTGAAAATTTATTTGAATAGTCAGGATTAAATGTATACATATATTCATTGAAGTAAAGCTATCCATGCAATACGTTCTAGGCTTGAAGATTTTTTTCAAAGAGTACTTCACAAAGCGGCAACTCTCACATAGGGTGCAGATTTGAGATGCCACTTATAGGGGAGTTATGCGCTTGTAGTAAAATCGATGTTGAGTGAAACAAAATGGGTTTATTGAAAAGAAATTCTTTAAACACACAAAAATAACACTTTTTATATGTGTTGATATTGCTTACATTTGCCAATCTCATCCACAGTTCATGCAAGAAGTGTTAAAAATGGTAGCCTACAATATTTGTGAATCAACGACTTATTTATTTAGGATATCAAGTGAAACAGAACATATATAGCCTATATGTAGATAGAGGGGAAGATAATAAACAAGAAAATAACACTTTTTTATGTTTTACATTCTAAATCAGTGGGCAGCGTGTGTCTGCTATGGGGAAAAATGCGGCATGTATACCAGATTCTAAGGCGGCATGTGTCCCATTTTGTCGGAGGTGAGACGCCGCACCTCATAACTCTCTTGTCTAGGGGCCTAGATGGCTGTAGGTCAGGATATGTAGCCAGTGACGAGAACTGTTGACTCAAACCCAAAAACGCAAAACCATTAATCAGTTATGAGCAATAACAAATATTTAGGATGTTTAAAATTAGTTTCTGAGACATAAAAAGTTGTACTCACTCTATATAACTGGCAGTATAAAACCGAATAAACTAACAAAAGAGCAACTGTCTACACAACACGTCTTCAATGGCCATTGCTTTAACTATTACTGCCACTTTCGCAAAGCATTCTGGTGATCACTGTGAAAAGTAGCAGGGGTGCGGCGTCTAACCCATATGCGGTATCTCTCCCCAAATTACCCTATGTCCCATGAACTTTTTCTCCCTATTATTGTAAGAATCAGCCTTGAGAAGCGGCTACCGATCATTCCTCCTGAAACATCGTATAATGGCAACAACAAGCAACATTAATACAGTGTTGTTAGTGTTTGATCATCAAAATTCTCTGATGTTATTAGCGATGTTGTCGAAAATTGATCTCCTGAAAGCCATTTGAATTCATCAATTATTGATTAGTTGTGTGGTATATCCATGTTATAGTTCGTCCAGCAACGATGACATTCTGGCTCGATGGTAAATGATCAGTTGGTCAATATTGTTCAAAATCATGAATTTTGCTTCAAATGGTGGGTCACATTGTTTCCTACAATTTGAGAGAAAATTCATTTTTTCCAACCAATTTTGATCGAACTGGGGTCATCTTCCTATTCAGCCAGAATGTCTTTGCTTGGGCAGACGAGTTTTCATTATTTACCGGGGTGTAATGTTGCTGATATTCCTATTGATAATGATGACCAAATAATGGAGGGCTTATCATTAAATACTCATTACGATCATCATCATCATTTGCAGGCAAACGCTAAACAATGCCTTTCTGAGATGTTTTCAAACGCGAAATTGCATGCATATTTAATAAATGCATAGCTAATGGATTGGTTCAACACCATTATCATTCACACACTCTCACTCCTTTCTCTGTCTCTCTTACTCCCTCTCTCTCTCTCTCACCCTCCTCTCTCTCTCACACTCACTCTCTCTCTCTTTCACACTCTCACTACAACTCATTACTATCCCAACTCAGTACAGAAAACACAAAGATGTATTGTTATCATATTTCGCGGAAATTATATCGAAAAGAAACAACCAAAACATTGTAACCTTAACCAATTGATTAGTAACTGAATTGATGCTTTCTTTTGAATTGAAAGATCAATAGAAACTGGAACTGCAGGAGATCCTCACCATCCCCCACCAATGGACGGTGTCATTTTGTCGGTATTATGAAAATTTAAATACATTTTCATTTATAATCAGCTGAATTAGCAGCTTTTGTTGTACCAAGTCTCACTGGACTATTCTATTCTATTCTATTCTATTCTATTCTATACTATCTTCTATTCTATAGATGTATGATGTGTACCTCCTTCCTGATTACAATTATTCGAGTCTTGTAAGTTTTCAAAGGTGAATAAATTTACTCGTATAATGATTATAAAATGCAAATGATATTCATAATAATTGTAGGGAATCGGTATCTGATTTAGGAGGAATCATATAATTAATTTCAATTAAAAAGTAGTTACATCAATACTAGTTTGTTGATTGTTTTACCACTTCCACATTGTAAAGTTCAATTTAGCAAAGAAGATCCTTTGGCAAGATGAGAAAATGACTCAGCTGGTCAATATTGGTCAAAATTATTGATTTGGTCTCAATCGTAGAAATATCTCTAACTACAATTTGGAGGTCAAATCAACATTTTTTCAACCAATTACGAAGAATATACACGAACATCCATATTGTTCTTTACTGATTAATCCACACTAAATATCATACCAATAATCAAATTGGTTTGATTCTATTAAATTCATGTTGATGGCCAAGTATACGATGTTGATGCCAGGCTATTTATCATTTGTAATTTATTTAGCGTATGGTTTCAGTAGTGGGGCGACTCAAGTGTTGCGAACCCACTTCGCCATATAACTCGATTCGCACTAAAGGGAACATGAAAAACCATGTAGGCTAGTTCTCGTCTTTTCTAAACAATCATGTTGATGTTGATATTTACGATGCTGTTAAAGTTCGTGTTGATACTGATGTTGTCGTAGATAAAGGCCCTTATTGATTTTCATTTTGATGTTGATACTGATATTGATGTCTAAAATTGTTCTCGTTCTTCAAATTTCTAGCATGTATTTTCAATGTATTTTTCCCATTTTGGATGAAAATCTACGAGTGAGATCTATGAAAGCTTTTCGAATGGCACTGACTGATTCATTCATTCATTCATCACCAGAACTAAAATCCACTGAACGGAATGCGTTCAAATTTGGCATGCACGTTCAGTTAGAAGTTTAGACGCGCGCTAGGAGAGGATTTTTCAAACTCTATAAGGATACGCTAAAACATTTGGGTTTTTCTATAGTTTTTCAGGGTTTTCATTTTTTCCAATAACCAATCCGTAGAAAATGTAGATAATATATTTGGTGAGCAGGTTCAGACAGAGGTAGAATAAGTGTTAGAATATTTTTGAAATCCGTTCAACGTTACGCCAGTAACTGCTCCCAAAATCTTAGATGTATTGCGGGTTGCATAACTTCCGCCTTGATACGACCATTCCTTACCGTAAATCCAATGGTTCAGAGAGATAATAAATCAACTAGTTCGGAAGATATTGAATCAAGTTTCAAACTACGGTATGTCCGATATACTTCCCAAGGTTACGCTTAATACTAGTATATATTAGCGTTTTACTATTTTTCGGAGTTTTTCTTGGATTGTTCGAAAACCAATTAGCAGAAAATGTTGAAATTTGGTAAACAGGTCCAGATTAGGTCTAGAAATGCTGTGTTCAATAAATTTCGAAGCCCCCACGATGTTACGCCTGTATTAAGGTTTTCCAATGTTTGGAATCTGCACTTTTGTTTATTCCACAGAAACTACTGAGGTAAATACGTTCAAATCATGTTACCCAGGTTGAGCTGAGGTAATAGAACAACTAGTTCAAAATTACTTAATAGAACCCTGTTGAGTAATTATGATGATCAAAGCAAATTGCTGGCGAGCGAAGCGAGCCTGTTTGTCTAATTTGACACTAACAGAGGTTTCATAGGCGAGCCAAGCGAGTCTGTTTGACTTTAGGGTTCCAGGGGGCGGAGCCCCCTTGCTAGCCGGAGAAGGCGAGCGAAGCCAGCCTGCCGGTTAGTAACCTAATTCCTAATAACTACACAAGGCAGACTAACTGGTCATGTCAGAATTATAATATAGCCCATAATGTAATAATTAATTAAGTGATTTTCTAGATTTTTGTTGTTCAATAATATTCCTATCCAATTCTACATAGACGTCGATATTGGTGTTGATGAAAATGGTGTTAACGCTGGCGTTGAGAAATTGAGATAACTCCAGTGTGAAACCGAATATGAGCCTGTGTTATGTGCGTAGTGTGTACTCAATCAGATGCGATCGATAATTCACACGCTAATTGCACCAGATGTATCTGCATGCAGATTACACTGTCAACAATAATAATTGATTATTGTTGAGCACGGAGTTCGCGTTTCTACACTCCAATCGATGTAGCTTTCAACTTGAATTTAAACGTATAAGATAGTGGTTCTATGTAATCTAAGGCGGTACTTGTATTACATCAAATAATAGTTTGAGAGTGTAGCTGCACAACTAGGATGTCTGATCAAGCAAAGAAGACCCTCTTGCAAGATGAGAAGATTACTCTAGCTCGGTCAATATTGGTTTAAAAATAAATGAATTAATCTCAATTTGCAGATCAGAACGTTCTCCTACGATTGTGAACAGATCAATAATTCTTCAACCAATATTGACCGAGCTGGAGTCATTCTCTCATCTTGCCAGAGGGTCTTCTTTGCTTGGACATACTATACGATGCGACATAGCATGAATAGTTGATAACGCTCTATATTCCTCTGTAATCAATGTACTTCACATCTCTATGGTCATACTTCATTAATGCCCTTCTTATCTTCAATATACTGTACTGCGCAAAAGCCCTGATCATAATCCTCGCTCGTCCTGACCCTTTTGCTCAAAGAACCGAGTTGTAACTGACGCCAATAAATTAGCCTGTTCCATTATGTCTCTTGTACGTGATGTGGCATTCTAACAGCTGATGTAAATCATCTATTGATTTCGGAAACATCATCTAGTCATAGCTAAATGACAACTCAAATTAAAAACACTAGCTGTTGGAGCGCACAAGAAGAAGATAAAATCCTCTAACTTTTCATATGTCAGCTATATGTATTAACGGTCTGCTATGACTTTTCAATGCTAACACCAAAGACAATGATTTATACACTTTAGTGGCGTTAGCTATACATATAGGTCTGTTATGACATTCCAATACCGGCACTGAAGATAATTTTGATTGAAAAACATTGAGAATTTGTGATTATCACCTTTGTGACCTTTATTAGATCGTACAATAGTTCTTGTTAGACTAATTCATATTCCCCCCGCAAAAATGATTTTAAAGTGGAAAAGTGAATATTTCAACATATTATAATATTTTATTGGATAGTTTCATCAGAATTGGGAGAGAAGACGTTAGTTTTCACCAAAAGGTATCATCGTAATATATTCAGATGAATAAACAGAATCATTATTTTGTACAGAATCAAGAGTACATTCTTAATTGAGAGAAAGTTCTCAATATCAATTACTATTGCTTGGGGTATTGAGAAAACCTTGAACAATTCAATTCAATTTATCACCTTCCATGGTCTATGTAGTTCCAAGGAGAAGAGTATAGTAGTCATTGATCATCCATCAATAAGACGTTCGACAGAACTCAATTTGGAAGCATTGAGTCGCACTAGTAATTACTTCGAAAGGGGGATTTTTGTTCAGCTTCTGCGCATGTGTCGTCGTGATGTTCGGTTGATGTCAGTTGACACTGAGAGTAGAGCATTGCCGCGACACCCCAAAGGGCATAATAATTAAGTGTAAAGCACTGGTGTATCAGGATTCTGTATATCGCTATCTCAATCTGTCATCCTTCCTCACTCTCTTTCTTTCTCTCCCTCCCTCTTTGCAACCCCTTTCATTTTATCTCTCTCACTTTGTTACACACATATACATGCTCTCTCTATATATCTTTCTTTCTCTCAACTCACCAGGGACTGAAGTTTGTCCAAGTGAAGTAGACATTCTTTCGGGAGTAGTTTAGTGATTTTTGGCTTGAAATTATTCAAATTTGTGCAATTTTTTTCTATTTTCCAATATTGTTTTCTTTGAGGCATTTTTATTCAACTCCGGCCATCAACATTCCAAATTCAAAATTTCACTGTAATTTCTGGATTGAAAATTATGTTTTTACTCAGTGCTATTACATCATAACCTTATTTTGGAGAATATTGACTCCATGATTGAATTTTTTGGAGAGGAATAGCACAGGCTATGCCAATTTTTCCCTCTCAATTCAAGTGACAACAGCTCGATCAAAATGGGTTCAAAAATGATAAATTTAGTCTCATATTGTAGGAAACATTAGGCTCTACAATTTTAGACCAAATTTATAATTTTTGAACCAATATTGGTCAAGCTGGTCATTTTTTCATTTCGCCATAATGTCTTCTTCGCTTGCATGGATAGACTTATATCAGGATCTTGTATCATTCTATCTCAATCCGTTATTATCTCTCCCTCTTCTCCCACTCTCTGTAATCCTTTCTCTCAATTCGTTACACACATAAACACGCTATCTTTCTCTCTCTTTCTCTCTCTCTCTCTCTCTCTCTCTTGCTTCCTCCAACTCTCTCTAACTCACCAGGGACTACAAGTGAAGTGAACTAGGTCAGTGGATGTTGACTCTCATCTAGATCATCACTATCCAGCTTTCGAGAGTCATTTCATGACTACACTAGTTGGTTTTCACCAAACAACGAAACTGACGTTCTCTTCAAATTCTCAGTTCTCTCAAAACAGTCTTAAAGCGGTCTACGATAGTCGAATGTTTTGAAGAGGCTGCTCTCGACTCTATGTGTCCTCGAAGACCGCTCGCTGTCTTTCCCAACAGATCTCAGCGTTGTTAACAGTCATTGGCCAGCCGCCAGTTGCATTGTAACCACCTAACCCCCATGTTTGCTTGGAATCAAGTTTCTGAACCATTCTCAATGATCTACAGTTGTACACTTTAAAGCAAAGTAGAGCTGAGTAGCTCTTCTACTGAATTTTCTCGATCATTAATTCATAGAATCAATGTTCAAGTATTGAATTAATTTAATTTTTTCATAGAATTAATTAAAATAATTTGATTCAAGAATTAAAGTACAAGTACACCAAGAACAAGTATTCCAAGTAATAGTACACCAAGTACTATTATAGGTAGGTTTGATCAAATCTCTCTTTCATTCCCTTTCATCCCTCCATTCATCTTTTTATAGTCAATCGTATTATTTTAAATTCTAGTAATTTTTTGTCAATACAAATAAGTAGTTAAATTTTTAATGTTTAAATGGAACGAAATACGAGTGACGATTATCACTTACTAAATCAACTGTTTTACCTCTCAATAATACATTCTATTTAGTTCTATCGATTACAATTGGGCACATGCTTATATTAATTCTATAGTTCCATCGATTAAAATTGAGACCATGCTTAAATTGATTTCATTATTCAATAATACTAGCTTTAATTTAACTCAAACAATTTAAATTTCTATAGTTCCATCGTTTTAAATTTAGCCCATGCTTAAATTGGTTTCGTTATTCAATAATACTAGCTTTAATTTAACTCAAACAATTTAAATATTATTTATTTTTCTCAATTCATCTTCAATTTTTTAACCAATCTCATCATCATTCCAAATTCCTATTGTTCCCATCATTCTCATTTATTTTTTAATTTGTGTAAGTCATAGCATTAATTTTTTTTCATAAATTTCATAGCATTAAATTATCAATTCTCATTCGAATTTAAAACATAAGCCCATGGTTGAGTGTTAATGGGAGGTATGTTCTTGAGCATTCCTCTCCAAGAATGGACACTTATATGTCCAAACTCCGCCTTTTTATGTCATTACAGCATCAGTTACAGTACCGTTAACATAATTATTAAATCCTACAAGTTCTCATATAGTCTTTAATAGTCTATACTTAGTTATTAAAACGAGCGATTTAATTAGTATCATTTTTAATTTACATAATATAGGATTTGAGCCGATGTATTTTTGTAATTTACATAAATAAAGTAAATGAATCTGGATCTGAATCTCTCTCTCTCTCTCTCTCTCTCTCTCTCTCTCTCTCTCTCTCTCTCTCTCTCTCTCCATAACAATCACATAGTCATTCCCTCACAATCATCCTGATCCAATTTTCGACATTCTCTCTTCAAATTTCGCCAGCTCTACAACACAAATTTCTGTTTGATCTGATGATTGTAACCGGAAAAGCCTTCCGATAGCCAATGCCTCACCAGAAAACCCTCAGGGGCTGCACGCACATTTGCAATGCTTGTTTGAGCTCCCATCCACATTATAACCGCATTAACTGTTCCTCGTTTTATCAGAGTACACTCTCACTCAAACCTCAAATACCGCCCTCAACCCCCGACCCTTCTTAATCCAATTTTGGGACAAAATTTGTTGTCTGGTAAACAGTCGTGGTGAGAGTTGCAACCATATTGAAATCCGCATTGTGCGGTGGTCCACTATTCCCTTACCCCTTATGAATGTCTCCAATCCGTTCATCCGATCACATGAAGATCATGGTAGCTATGGAACAGAATTTGAGTGAGCTAGCGTTCTAGCGACTTTCATTGATTACGATAGATATTTTTTGAAATACCAATACAGTTACTCCTTCTCACTAAGACCAGTATCACACGATAATAATCCTAAGCCCAGGGCCCTGGCTTATAAAGATTTACAGCTTGTTTTTCTGATGAAAAACAAGCGATTGGGATTGTAGATTCGCCAATAAAACTCTCGATTTACAATGTTCCAAATTTTAGAAAGGATCAGCTGTTGAATCAACGATCAGCCAAAACTCACTAGAATACCCTAACATTCGAATCCAAAATGGCCGCGATGGTTCGAGTGGAATAGGAAATCCCATGTATTCTTTATTCTTTCTTTACAATTGCGACTTGGTTTCCAAGTATTTTTAGCAAAGGATGAATGCGTGATGATGAATAATGAAGGTTTAAGATGTAGGTTATATGTCTATGTAAATTGGTTCAGACGAAAAATTCACCATATCGCTGTTCAAACTCGAATCATCGCGGCCATTACAAGGCTAGGGTCTTCTGACTTGGTTTGTTTACGATTTTCTTTGTAGGTTATGATAATATTTTAGCGACAATAATGATTCCTGTTCAAATCTCACTATAAAAATAATGATTGATATTTACTATCAAATATATTCATAATAATAAATAATTTATATATCAAAATCAATAAATTAGGAGCAAAGTTTTGGTTTTAAAGGAATAGCATTGGACTATTCCGATATTCTATTTACTTGAGGTAAATTCGTTTCATGTCATTTTTTTAATCAGCTGAAACTGTAGAATTTACTTTCTATTGGAAACGTTTATAAGACAGAAACGCCCATAAAATCCACGAATTATGAGTAATGTGGATTGTAAAATGTTTATAAGCCAGGGCCCATATCTGATCTTATGGGAGGAGATGAAAATACGAAATCATATTATTTTCATCTCTTTCCATACGATCAGATATGATCATAGAACTATTACCGTGTAAGGCCGGTATTAAACGATAATAGTTCTATAATCACATTTGATCATATGGAAAGAGATGAAAATACTAAATCATATTATTTTCATGTTTTTCCATATGATCAACTATGATAATAGAAATATTATCGTGTAATACCGGCCTAATACTGGCCTCACTAACAGTTACAGTCAGTGAAGATAGTAAGTCGTTTCCCGTCCTTGTAGAAAAAGTTACTTCTATTGTTGCATCACACCCGAACTATTATTATTATTATTAGCTAATGGCTTTATTTGGTGGAGAGACCAAAAAATGTTCCACCTTGCCGACATAACCTTGTTTATAGTTATTGAGAGGTGTTCTGCGTCGTCGCTTGATTACGGAACCTTGTTTATAGTTATTCAGAGGTGTTCTGCGTCGTCGCTTGATTACGAAACCTTGTTTATAGTTATTCAGAGGTGTTCTGCGTCGTCACTTGATTACGGAAGCTACCTTATGGTTGAGAGGGTCAACGTGCTAACCACACGCTACTTCTATCCTGATTGTTGATTATCCACCTTATGCACTCACTTGATTATTCATTCATCTATTCACCTCTGCTTTATAGTGAAGTTGATATGAAACTGGCAACCAGCTTGTAGGCCTTAGTCCTCCATTGGCTGTTGAGTCATTGACAAAAGAATCAATACAGTTACTACAGTGTAACGGTGAATAGCGTGAAACAATAAGATGGCTGCAATAGGAACACGGAGATTGATGGAAAATACCACAGGGATAGGTAAAGCTTAGGCAGAAGCAAATAAGTACAACACAAGGAGGTTCTTAACCTGAACGTCTGGTTCGGAACCTCCTTGGTACAACATAATTTGTTTTTAATAATCCATGATCTGTTTCCAAATACCATGTAAATGTGATTGGCAAATGTCTGGTAAATTCTTTCATGCTAACCGGTTTGACCTAACATAACCTAACCCGTTGTACTGGTTAATTGTGATGAATATATAATGTTATTAAAATATAATAACATTTGTTATTGAATGATTATTAATGCATTTCAATTGGTTCGCAGATTAGAATGGAGTAAACATCAAGAGGAGCGCGAAAGTTGAGTTCGAACTTGGCGCCAGACTGAGCCCGCAGCATGGCTGCCAACCTACAAGCTCTGGCCAGGCCACGATTACAGCAGCCTTGCACGACAACATTACGTTGGGCTCTGTTGGCAACCCTGATCACGTGTCCTCTGGATGTCACGCCCACCATGTCACTAAAATTACCCACAGGTGAGTCAATCAATCAATTAATAAATGCTGTGAATTACAATAAAAAACAACTATAGTCTGTCCAAGCAAAGATGACATTTTCGCAAGATGAAAATATGACTCCAGCACAGTCAATATTGGTTCAGGAATCATAAATTTGATCTCAAATTGTAGAGCAGAATGTATCCTACAATTTGAGACCAAATTTATCATTCGTGAATCAATATTAACCGAACTGGCGTTATTTTCCCATCTTGTCAGAATGTCTTCTTTGCTTGGACAGACTATACTACTGAATCCAACCAACCTTCAAGCAACTGAATACAAATAGGCTACTATCCTCCTGCAAGAAAAATCCTGTTTCCTACATTCTATTTGCATCCTATCTATCTGACTTTTCAACATAGCTTCGAGTTTGCTCTCTTGCAATACAAGGCGTCTCGTTTCAAAACGGACCAAGCATAGATGAACCATCACGACTCTAATGAAATATCACTCGAGATAGGAAATTCAGAATGGTAAATGATCAGTTCCACTCATATGGAAAAAAGTTTGAAAGGACATTGATACAAGTTATCAGTTACAAGTTACATTCAAACTTGTAACTCGATTTCGTGAGATGGAAGACTGAAAAATTTTCACCCCTATGGAGACTTATAATATCATGTTTCATTTGGACTTTTGAATATTGTGAGATAGCTGCAGCTACAGATACAAGTATAATTGTAATTTGCTCAGAGATAGGTAACTGACCAGGAAAACTGAACTATATATAATGAAATTGTGTTGGAAATACTAAAGGCTCTATCTGATCTTTCTTCCACCATTGGTATTTTTTGTCATGAGATAGACGAATATATTATTCCACCCCCATTGAAACAAATAGAATGTTTCATTCAAATAACAATTCGTGTGATGACTGCAAATGCAGATTGAAAAATAAGTGAAACTTGTAGCGGTAATTACACATTCGACTCACATGCATACCGGTACCTAAGAGACTGAGCCTCATTAAGATTGAATGAATTATTTCTGTGAGCTACTTCAAAGGACTCAAGCTCACTCTAATTTCAATGGAATTTTGACCCTCTAAAGAGCAAATTAAGAGCAACAGGGAGTTGAATGAGAGTTAACAAAGTCTGCTAATTATTAAAAGCCGTCCCTTCTTCACGAGAGAGACATCGTGAAGAAGGATAATGAGAGACATCTCATTATTTCAAGAGTCGTCTGAGGTCTAGAATCACGAAATTATGTCTTCACTCTCACTCAGTTCCTCACATTTATCAATTAGCGACTCTCTCCAATTCCCAATTTTTCTTCACTCCATTCACAATAATTATCTAGTAGGTTAATATGCTTAGGTTTAATATGCTTCGAACACTAACCGCTCTCACTTTCTCTTAAACTCAATGGAATAACATTTATCTCCCATTTGCAAAATAGGACATCATAATATAGGCTTTCTTTCAAATAAATGAATAAATAATTTATTTTTTGTAAAGATGTTATTGTCTTCTCAATCTGAATTTGAATTTGAAATCTCTCTATTTTCAAATCACGAACATACATGATAATACGATACACAATAAATTTCATAAACATCTGCATATAAAACAAAATCACATAACGCGAAAACGGTCGTCAGAATAAGTAACCTGAATCCCAAGTTGAAACCTGTAGGGGGAAAACCTGTATCTTTGCTCTTAACTCACAGATAGTGTTTGGAGCAAGCTCCATGGTTTAAGTGATTGTTTCTGTTTTTCTGTACTTACCTTGGCGTAATCAGATGTGTTTCATTTTGACTCCTCTACTATAGGTACCTCCCACAGATACTACAACATAAATTATTATAGTACTCGTATCCGCGGTACCTCCATTCTTTTTTGCAAACTATAACCATGTGAAGGTTGAAATTCTTAACTACATTATTCTCAATAATTTGGAACAGATAAATTTATCTTAAATCGAAATCCATATCTATAAAAGCGAAATGGCACTGACTGACTGATTCATTCATTTATCACCAGAACTAAAAATCCACTGGAACGAATGCGTTCAAATTTGGCAGGCATATTCAGTTGCACGTTTAGACGCGCACTAAAAAAGGATTTATGGAACTTCATAAGGGTACGCCCAATATTTGTAGTTTTCTATAGTTTTTCTGCGTTTACTCAGATTTTTCGAGAACCAATCCGCAGAAAATGTTGAAAATTTGTAGAAAGGTTCGTCTTAGGTCTAGAAATGTTGTGTTGAAATATTTTTGAAATCCGTTCAAGAGTACGCCAGTAATCACTTTTTCAAAATGTCACAATAGTGACAGATCCCTATAATGAAAATAATTTAATTATAAAATTTTATCAAAATACAGTTTTTTAAATATTATTCAAATAATAAAATATATAATAACAAATTCATTTCTAAAATAAAACTGCAAAGCAAGAGAGGAAAACGTTCTATTCAATTAGAAGTCTTAGCAAGACTTTCACGCCATTGGCTGAGAACTGAGTACAAACTCAGCATTTGTGCGAACAAAATTTTTAGTCCCACCAAAGCTGATCACTTCTTGTTCAGTTGTGGTATCGACCACGAGTCCCGGTTTACCCAGGGGAGTATTTTCCATTTCTGAAAATGGTTGAATAGTTATTTTTTTATAAATTCATTTCAAAATTTCATCATCACTCTTTAAACAGTCACATCGTTAATAATATCAATAATAGAATGATTTCCTCATTTTATTTATTTTTATTTGGATTGTTAATCATTAACCACGGTATCGGAAGAAGGAGTATAACTCTCCAAATAAAATTCTGTCCAACTTCTTTATTTCAAATAAAATCTATTCCAAAAAATTAATGATGAACCAACGGTTTCGCAAAAAAGGGTATAATTATTTAAAATAAGATTTGTTTTTGTTTAACCTTCAACAAACCGATTTTCAATTATTTCACATTCTATTTTTTTTTTTTTAGTTTCTGTACTGTTAAATATATCCAATTTGTCAAAATTCAATAACAATTAAATAAATGAAAAGACAAGATGTTGTCAAACCACTGATTTATTAGAAAATCGAGATACCGGTTCCGGTTGTTACACCATTATCAATCTCTGGTAAACTTTATACAATAATCTCTGGATACAATAATCCCAATAATCTCTACATACAATAATCTCTGGTAAACTTTACCAGAGATTGATAATGGTGTAACAACCGAAACCGGTATCTCGATTTTCTAATAAATCAGTGGTTTGACAACATCTTGTCTTTTCATTTATTATGGATAACTACCACAATATCAATTTCACAACTACTCAAAGAGTTAATAACTATTTATTCTGTGTCAATAAAGACCATTCTAATTTTTCAATTCTAACTCAATCATTTTCATCCTCCTTCTGGAAATTCAAACACCTCGTGTAGAACAAAAATCATACAATAAAAATAAGTTTTTGTGTTTTTTTTCTTCATAAAAAAAAACACTGGTGGACGCGTCCCTGTAAAGTAATTGGATGAGTTGATCAAAACCCAAAGATTTGGAGGAATCCGGGGATTCATTCAATTATCCACAATATTCAAGATCCAATAATTTATGGTAGTGCCCTTACCAAACATCGAGTAGAGGCACTAACCAATAAAAATTGAAACACAAAACTCATACGATCCATTCTATTATATTGGAAACATCATTACCTCCATTCATTACATTTTGGTGGAGGCTCCAATTCATCAACCACTATCGTTACAAAAATTGTAAATGTATTGCGGGTTGCATATCTTCCGCCTTAATACGACCAATCCTCACTATTTACAGTGAGTTCAGCAAGATAATAGGTGAACTAATTTAGAAGATATTGAATCAAGTTTCAAACTATGTCTGATATACTTCCCAAGGTCACGCTCGATATTAGCGTTTTACTAATTTTTTGGAATTTTCGGAGTTTTTCTTAGGTTTTTCGAAAAAAATTGGCAGAAAATGTTGAAATTATTTGGTAAAGAGGTTCAGATTAGGTCTAGAAATGCTGTGCTCAATAAATTTCCAATGCCTTCTGAACGCAATTTGCTGTTTGTCTCAGCTTACACTGACAGAGGTTATGCAAGCGAGCGAAGCGAGCCTGTTTGACTTACACCGTCGATGTTGACGGGGGTCCAGGGGGCGGAGCCCCCTGGATAGGCAGAGAAGGCGAGCGAAGCGAGCCTGCCGTCTAGTCTATATCTATAGAAGCGAAATGGCACTGACTGACTGATTCATTCATCAGCAGAACTAAAAATCCACTGAACCAAATGCGTTTAAATTTGGCAGGCATGTTCAGTGTGACGTTCAGATGCGAACTAAGAAAGGATTTTTGAAACTTTATAAGGATACGCAAAATATTTGAATTTTTCTATGGTTTTTTTAACGTTTTCTTATTTTTTCGAGAACCAATCGGTAGAAAATGTTGATATTTGGTGGGCAGGATCAGATAAGGTCTAGAAATGTTGTGTTCAAATGTTTTTGAAATCCGTTCAAGAGTATGCCAGTAATCACTTTTTCAAAATTGTAAATGTATTGCGGGTTGCATATCTTCCGTCTTGATACGACCAATCCTTACTGTAAATTCAATGGTTCAGCGAGATTATAGATGAACTAATTTGGAAGATATTAATTTGAGTTTCAAACTATGTCCGATATACTTCCCAACGTTAGACTCGATATCAGCGTTTTACTACTTTTCGGAATTTTTCTTTGATTCTCTTTGGTTTTTCTTTGGCGAGCGAAGCGAGCCTGCCTGCTAGTATCATATAAACACAATTTTATATCCTTGATAAATCACAAAACCGTTAAACCAATATTACATTTCCACTTCAATATTCTCATGGGTGGATCGTTGAAGTAATTTATCATTGATAACGCGTCGGCCTGTCAATCACAGGTTTCGAGTTTGATTTTTGACCGGATGAAGAATTTCGACTACAGCGTAATAACAGATATACGGTCACCCTATCGTTAGTAAAGCCGTCGGTCCCGACTGCTTAAAAAGCAGCCGTCACCTCTCACCATCACTGCAAAAATATAATTTCACGCACATGCATCATTCACATTTATGCATCACCTTAAAAAAAATTAAATTTAGAGCACGAAAATTGTAACACGTTGAAATGAAACACACACATTAAATCAATTCGAGTGCCATGTAATATATCCAATCAATCTTGGGGCAATATAATATGTTCTATAAATAAAATGATATCTATAAAGCGATGAATAATTAATACGTTCTATTTATTTAGCGTATGGCTTTTAGTAGTGGGGAGACCCAAGGGTTGTTACACTTCGCCAGCATATAACCTAATTTTCACTAGATGGAAGACCATGGTTATAGTTCTTTCAGTCATTTCAAATAACAGACATTTTGAATTTGAAACATTATATTAACTAATAAAACTAAAACACTCAACAAAATAACTTCCCACGGCCAAAAATATACGTTCTATAAACCAATATGATGAAAATTAATTCTGTTAGTTCTATTCTCAGATATAGTATTCTTGTCTTACTTGAGCGATAGTACCTTGAGTACTACTGCTGCTTGTTGAACTCATTTGTCTGATCCTCAATATGTGCTAGAAGTTCTATTCCCAGCAATAATCTCACCTGAGCGCTAATATTTGTTGCAACAATAAATTTTGGAACAGCTAATGCTGTTCGATGTCTATCCTTCCACTTCATCAATAACTATTTGAATTCAATCATCGAACAGCATCGGCAGCTTATTGGGAGAACAGCATTCGCTGGAGGTAGATTTCCATTACCACAAGTAATGGGCACATGTTGTAAGGAGCACGTAGTTGTGTGGAGCAACGTAAATCAAAATCAAATCAAATCATATCAAAATCTCGTTTATTCCAAAAACAATTTACAGAACATGAAAAGGAATATTTTTTTAACTGATAAAACAATCATAAAATAATTGAAGTGCTGGACTGAATTGATGTTGAATTATAATAGCAATCTCATAAATATACTAGATAAAAACAGTCAAAGCCTGATACATTTTATTTTATTCCTTACAGTACCTACTAGATTAAATTTGTTCTATAGCCTGATCATGAATAGGAATGAGCCTACATGGGTAGTATCCAAGGTTATTAGAAAAGAACGATGACTGTTATTTTTCTATTCTAATAACCTTGGGGAAGTATGGTATGACCTGTGCTCAGTCTCGGAATCAGAAATCAGTTGACCGGGTTGCGTTGATCTTTGCAACTATGTGTTTCTATTGGATCTTGTGGTAATTGAAACCTAAACTCTTGAAGCTCCAAACTATCGAGCTCACAATATCAAGACAAGAACCTGTTGAGGCAGACTTTGAAGAGCGGGGGCTGCTTCTTGAGATAATGCGATTAAAGATGAGTTCAATTAGCCAAGTCTCATACCGGACAGAAAGTGGATCCCTGTCGGAAGTTGTATTAATAATCGCTGCCTCTTCAGAACCTTCAGAAGCAGATTGTTACAGCAGATGCCAACAAAGTTGGCGATTGACCAACGATCATTATCAATGTTCAACTCTGTTTTAGCAGTCAGTGAGCGGTCTGCAAGAGCGTATCACGTCGAGAGTGACTTCAGGCAAACTGTTATGCTTTCTTAGACCTCTTTCAGACTCTCCTACCAAAGCTGAGCATTAATAACAATCATTCACTAACCGCCAGGCTCAGATTGTTAACAGATTAACAAATTGAGCTAGCAAATTTACCTGAGTAGTCTACTTATTCCAGAGATTCACTTCCGCAAGAGGATAACTGTGTCTGATAGTCTGATTGGATAGAGATCCTTGAGAATAATAATGGTTTTCATAATTGTTGAGTCTTAAAACGAAATTTAATCCTGCTTCCCAGCAGGTTTTGTCCATGAAAGTCTGTCCAAACAGAGAATACATTCTATCAAGATGGGGAAATGGCCCCAGCTCGGTCAATATTGGTTCAAAAATATTAAATTTGGTCTCAAATTGTGGACAAACATTCTGATCTACAATTTGTGACCAAACTCATAAAATTCCAACTAATATTTACTGAGCTGGAGTCATTCCCCCATTTTGCCAGAATGTCTCCTTTGCTTGGACAGACTGATAAGGTAGCCGCAGGAATATCTATGATAATTTCACAATTCTCAAATTGTTATAAAATTTTTGAACTCCATCTTGTGAAAAGAAAACAAGTGTAAACATCGCAAAACCGATGTCCAGGTAGAAACCATCGATGAGAGAAAAACATTGAAGAGTGAATTAGATATCTGTAATAGAGTTTTTTCAGATTTTTAACAAACTTCAGGGCCCATGCGCGACCGGAGCATGTTAACCGATATTGATATGTTTCTTCCTTTCCTTTCTACACAGAAAACATTCACGAGCTACCACAAGTTCGGAAAAAACTTATTTTATTCCGATCCACTAAAATAATTGATGTTCCAATGTTGGTTGTATCAATATGCAAAATACATCTCTACTTTTTTAAATGTGTGTCTTTCATTATGTTTTTTAAAAAGTGTGCTTGTGACGTCCTTTTTTTGTTCTGGAATTGTATTTGTATTGTTTGGTCGTGAATAAATGGAATGATTAAAGATCAACTTTATAAAAACTTAATACTACTGACTCAGGCATCGGCTATGCTGACAATCTGCTAGCATAGACTTTTTTGGAACAATTTAATTTGATTTTTCATTTCAATTTGAACCTCTCTCAATGTTCTTTGAAGCTCGAAACATGTTTGGGCGATTTCCCAGCTACAGTCTTCTCATGTTGTTTGCACAAAGGGGGCTGATTGCAAACTCCCTGGGGCTTTTAAATGGGGGAGGGCTGCCACAAGCTTAATCGACACAAGAATATTCAATGCCTAACAATCCATGATGTACCCTCGCCTGATATTTTCTCTCTCTTTTTCCCTTTCTCTTTCTCTTCCTCGTTCTATCTCTCTCTCCATCTTTCTTGCAGTTACTCTCTTCTCAGTGTCTCTTTTTCCATCCTTCCAACCTCTCCAAGGCTTATCTTATCTCCTTCTCCATGGACATGTATTAATGGAAAAAAATACTTGAATATCTTTTTTGAATTTTTTGAATTTTGAATTTTTTTCGAAGAATGGGGATTTAAATAACCAGACTTCGCTTTATCATTAAGATAAGATATGAGTACTATTTATGAAAGAGATAATAGAACAAGAATTACAAGATCAATATCACTTTTTCATTTCTTATCGTATCAACTCATTGTTGGATAATTATCATGAAGTTTTATATAATTCATTAGAAAAATATTATAATTATTATAGGGGGATATTGAATGAGAGAATTATAGGTGAAAACAAAGACGCATTTTTGAATCACTTCATTATCTGATTCATTTTTTATCTAAAAAATGCTTTTATTATCTGAAAACAACAAATAAAATAGTATTCTGAAACAATTGAATAGCTGTTACTCATATAGACGCATGTTTGAATCACTTAATTATCTGATTAATTTTTTATCTAAAAATGCTTTTATTATCTGAAAACAACAAATAAAATAGTATTCTGAAACAATTGAACAGCTGTTACTCATATAGACGCATGTTTGAATCACTTAATTATCTGATTCAGGCTTTATTATCTGACTGAAAACAATTGAAATAGCTATATCTGCTATATAATACTGTTTGAAACTGGATTCATATTCAAAGTCCAAAGAAATACTTATTGAAACAATTGCAGATCATTAGCTATTTTTATCCAAAATGTTTATTATTCGGAAACAACAATAAGTAGTATTCATTGAACAGCTGTTACTTATATAGACGCATGTTTGAATCAATTCTGATTCATAAAAGCGATAATCTGGAAACAACAAATAAATAAAATAGTATTCTGAAACAATTGAACAGCTGTTACTCATATAGACACATGTTTGAACTACTTATTATTTGATTCATTTTTTATCCAAAAAAAGCTATTATCTGGAACAACAACAAATGTATTCTGAAACAATTGAACAGCTGTTATTCAGTAATAGAAGTCATTACTGTCCCAAATCGATAGTCAATTCAGCAGTTAATAAGCTGATCAATACTCTCGATAATCATAAAGTTATAGTGCTCTGTGAATTTTAGGTTAAAAATTCAAGTAAGTTTTGATATTTCTAATCTATTTTTTAACATTTTTGATGCTTTAAAATCTTCATATCGACAATTTCCTTATTCTAATTTAATAAGTTATCTCTCTCAAGTTATAAAGGTGTTTTAGGAGTAAAAATTTGTGATTAGCTTGCACATTCATATTGCGTATGTACAAATAAGATTTCATAAGATTACCATGGCCCTGTATCAACATTAGTAACTCAACAAACATTTTAGTTAGAACCATCTGCATCTGAATCAAATGAAATTATCATCATTATAGTGAATTTTGTTGCGAGAGCTAAGACTGACATCAATGTTATCATCGATGTTAATGTATAAGTTATAAGGCTATTAGCCTACACGGTAATATTAATATTACTATTATCATATTATAAAAATGAATAAATCAATACTTCTAATATTATGATTTCTTATTCTCATCTCTTCATATGATAATAAAAATATTACCGATTAATAATTATGTCCTAATCAGTATCAGCAATCTAATCAGGTTGCTTCGTTCTGAGTTTAGTGAATTTGGAATTGAATTTGGGTGCGGAAAGCAAGTGTTTTTCGCACAGCGTTCCGGAATCAACAGTTTTGCGAACCAAGTTGCGAGTTCTGGAATGAGATGTTTGTAGATCGAGTGTTGGGAAAAAGATTTTCAAACTTCTTCGATATTGAAGAAATAAATCGATTTCTTCATTCCTCTTCACACCTTTACATGTATGTATACTTTCAATCAAAGTCTCTCTCACTCTCTGACTCTGAACCTTCACCCACTGGAAATAAGAGACAAAAACTTTAAAATTATTAAAACATCCTTGAGATCTCGTTTTCAAGATTAATATGCATCTTAATTCATTTATTCTAATTTCTTTAGCTTTTACCGTTTTTTCCATCACTTCTTTTGTTTCAGAAAAGTGAATTTCCGTCAATTATACAATTTCATGACTGTTAGCTAGTCTATAATATTAGATCAATTATATTATTCTATGTAATGCTATTATGTAATGCTATATGTATAATATAAGAAAACTGAACTTTAAAACTTACTGTATTCAAAATAGAAAAATAAATGAAAATCAATATTTTTTATTTTAATCTAAGCTTGTTTGAATTTGTAAGGCTTGACTTGAAAATGTATTTTATGATCTTTATTACGAAGATGTATTTAGTTATATGTATGATTTCTTAATGCAATTTTTGCTCTAGCTATGTAAAATAGTATGTATTTCTGTGGATAATAGTGGAAAAAAGCTTTTCAGTTTTACTCTTCTTTGAAAAATAAATCTATTCATTCATTCATTTATTCTCTATTGCAATGTAGAATCTACGCTGTATATGTCATCTATTTGGATAACGTAATCTTATCTAATCTAATCTGATTTCTCACTCTCTCCCACCCTTTAACTTTAAAGTCTCTTTAATTTTTTATTCTCCCGTTGAGAGTGGCGCCATCTGCTAGGGGAGCAAATATGGAAAGTTTGAACTTACCCTCCTTATATTGAACTCCCTCCTAATCAGCTCGACGACTACCCTCAACGTTTAACGCATCATTAATGATTGAATCTTACCTCTAGGGGATAATCAAAGACTCCACCCCAACAACCCCCAATCCACCCAACAATCCAAAAACTGACTACAACTTTGCATTATGTACGGAGCATTTTTGATGTTTGGTTGGGTTGAAAAAAAAGAAGAAGAAAAAGAAGGAGGAGAAGAAGAAGAAGAAGAAGATGATGAAGAAGAAAAAGTCGGAGAAGGAGAAGATGATATGAAAAGTAGAAAAGGGAAGGAAACGTGGATAAAAAGCAAAGAAATGAAGAACAAGGAGGAGGAGAAGGATTAGGCAAAAAATAAAAGAAATGAAAAGGAGAAGGAAGAGGGAGAGGGGTACAGAAGTGAAAGTGGAAAAGAAAATGAAAGGGTAAGGAAAGGAGAAAAGCAGGTGGAAAGGGAAAGAGAGAGGAAAATGTAAAGAATAGTGGAGGAAAAAGAAGAAAAGAAGGAGAAGATGAAGGAAAAGGAGAAGGAGGAGGTGAAGGAAAAGGAGAAGGAGAAGGTGGAGGAGAAGGGGAAGGAACGAAAGATGGAGGAGGAGGTGAGGAATAAGAAGAATACGAGGAAGGAGTAGAAGGATGAGGAGGAGGAGGAGGAGGAGGAGGAGGAGGAGGAGGAGGAGGAGGAGGAGGAGGAGGAGGAGGAGGAGGAGGAGGAGGAGGAGGAGGAGGAGGAGGAGGAGGAGGAGGAGGAGAGGAAGGAAGAGGAGGAGGAGGAGGAGGAGAGGAAGGAGGAGGAAGAGGAAGAGAGAGGAGGAGAAGAGGAGGAGGAGGAGGAGGATGAGGAGGAGGAGGAGGAGGAGGAAAAAAAAGAAGAAGAATATTTTCACTCTCACTCCCCTAACTGACAGCAGCTACTTAGCAGGTTGGATATTTGCGTGGTATCGTAATGTGTTTTTTTTTGGTGGGGGGAGGGTAGTTGAGTTCCGGAACATTGGTTTTACAACCCCTGCAGCTTCTATTGTTTTTTGGCACTTTTTCTCTATCTTGAAGCTTGGATGCATGAAATTATTTCAAATTACGTTCAGCGTGCTTGCTCATTACATGGAATCTTACGTTTTTTTATTTCGATTATTTTTTATTTATTCTTCTGATGGCTATTTTTCCCTTCTGATTCACTCACTTTCTACAAAATGAACAGAGTTATAATAGAATAGTCATCATTAAATATTGAATACTTATATAAATTGTTTCATTCCAATTAATCTTCCATGTTTTTGTTTCCAGTCAAGTCCTCCAACCACTTTTTCAACACTCTTCTGCTCAACTTCTTTTTTTCGAATTCTTCCTAGTTCTTCTTCTTCTTCCTTCTCATTTCTTTCAGTAACATTACTTATCTGTTCTTTTTCTTAATCTCATCCATTCATTCTCACTTCTCGTTTCTAGATTGAGAATACTTCTTATCTTTTTCAACCCACCTAATCCTACTCTTCAAGCCAATATGCACCATGTCCGTTGCAATCATCGACTTTATACACGCAGAGTTGTGATACAGATGTGGTGGCTCGTTGGAGAAAGTGATGACGCGCCGGTCTGATAACAAGGTGTGCCCTAGTTTGAGTCTCAACTGGGGAAACACAGTTATTCGACCACATCACAATTACATGAATACTGTATAGCCACCCCGTCTTTCGGAGTAGATCATGAGCAGTCGGACCCGAATACCTGGAAAGTAGTCGTCACCTCTAATCTTCAAGGCCAAGTGTTTATTGAAAGGATATCTTTGACCAAGAATGGACATATATGTGTCTAAACTTTGCCTTCTCATCTAGATAACTTACATCTCTCATCCATTTTGCACAACCTCGAATTGAGATTTGTATAAATTTTGCACTGATTATATCACCGCTTTTCGTATTTTTCACTAGAAGTTTCTATTTTGTGAAATTTATTGAATAATTCGTTCTACTCATTTATGTTGTAATGTAAAATCTAAGCTGAATTTTGTTATCTATTTGAATAAAGTAATCTAATCTAATCATCATCATCATCTCATTAGTAGCGCAGAAGCCTATGAGCTCATGTGTGCTGTATCATCAGAAACAGCAAAACATAATTATTATTGAATATATATTGATAGAGGGAGAAAACTCGTTACGAAACATTTACAATGATTCTATTAAACAGCTCAACTTAGGTATTCTTTGAGCTCAATTTGAAAAAATTGATTAAAAACAGCAAGTTTCAGAGAATCAATAGTTTCAGAAGAATAAGAAAAAAAGATTGATTGATTTTTTATTTGATGTGCTAGGTCTGAAGAGACCCATTGCACAATATAAAAAAAATACAGAGCATGTGATACAATAGAAATAACAAGATAAAAAGTAAGATAAATAAGTAGTACGGTACATCTAAAAAAAATCTATATTTGATACAAAATCTAAATATAAAGAAGAAGAAGAAGAAGAAGAAGAAGAAGAAGAAGAAGAAGAAGAAGGAGGAGGAGGAGGAGAAGAAGAAGAAGAAGAAGAAGAAGAAGAAGAAGAAGAAGAAGGAGGAGGAGGAGGAGGAGGAGGAGGAGGAGGAGGAGGAGAAGAAGAAGAAGAAGAAGAAGAAGAAGAAGAAGAAGAAGAAGGAGGAGGAGAAGAAGAAGAAGAAGAAGAAGAAGATGATGATGATGATGATGATGATGATGAAGAAGAGCTACAAAAAAGAAATAGCCTACCAGAAAACCGAAGAAGGAGAAGAAGGTGAACCGAAAATCCGATGAAGAAGACGAAGATGGAGAAGACCGAAGAAGCAAAAAAAAAAACCCCCGAAGGAGAGGAATGACCAAAAAACGAAGAAGAAGCCGAAAAAAATAACTGAAAATCTGAAAAAGAAGAAGAATGAAGAAACCAAAGAAGGAGAAGAAGAAGAAGGGGAAAAAGAAGTGAAGCAGAAAAGTGGCGTGTGGTATCTACTGATAAGAGCTGGATACTTTTTGCGGTGTGTGAGGCATTCTCCATTTTCGATGATTTAGTGTGGGTGAAGACGGCCATTCAAAAAGGTTGAATGCTGTAAGAATCTCCGATAGCGAAAAAGGTCTTTCCTCAACATCCACTCTAGTCGATTCCTGTGTGCTGAACAGCATACAACATCAAAATGTCGGGGTGTAATAATATTGAAAATATTATTTTGAAATTGAATTTCTTGAGGTTCTCAAGAACAAAACAATGCACAATTATTAGACACTAACGGCTCGTGCCCACGGAGCAGGTGAAGTGTTGTACAGTGAAAGATACAGGCACTTCACCTGTTTCGTGGGCACAACCACCAGTGCAATTAGAACGTTCAACTCACATACAGGGTTCGCCAATGAAGTGGGACGATTTGAATAAGTAACAGATTGTTTAAGAAATTGTATTTTTGTAATTTTTTCATCATAAATGGAGAGTAGAAATATGGTCATTTAGTGTACAATAAGTAAAAAATCTTTTTTTAAACATATCATCTTCAAAATGTCCTCCATTTCTATGCACTTACGCAGCCGGGCCTCGAAGTTTTCCATGACATTTCGCAGCATATTGAGTGGTATTCCTCCAATCTCATCTCGAATCCGTTGTTTTAGAGCTGGGATAGTTCTGGGTGGATCGCTTTGAAAAACTCTCGTTTTCAAGTAACCTCATAGAAAAAAGTCGCAGGTTGATAAATCTGGAGAGCGAGGAGGCCAAGAGACCGTTTCGAGAAATGACGCGGCTTGGAAACAAAATATTCACAGCATTCATGACAATTCTCGCAGTGTGGCTTGTTGTTCCGTTTGTTCATCCAATGGAAAACGGGCGAGAATTATGAATCATTTCGATGTAACGCACTAAGTTGAAAGTCACAGAAAATCTACCCGTTTCTTTCAGGCCCGGCTGCAAAGGTACATAGATTCCAATTGAGGACATTAGGAAGATGTTATATTAAAAAAAAGATTTTTGACTTATTGAACACTAAATGGCTACATTTCTACTTTCTATTTATGATAAAAAATAACAATTTCTCAAACAACTTGTTGCTTATTCAAATCGTCCCACTTCATTGGCGAACCCTGTATTATACAAAATCAAATCACAATAAAATATTTATGCTTAGTTTCTAGATAACAAGAGTTATTATAACATCTAACTATTTTATCATTTCCACAAGTTACACACTAATTCAATAAAAGGCGAAGTTTGGACATAAATGTCCATTTTTGGAGAGGGATTTTCAAAGACATCTCTCCCATTAACACTCAACCAGAGAGAGATTAAGATTCAGATTCAATCACTTCATTCATGTAGATTAAGTTACATAATACAGTGATTCAAATCCCATGCTATGAGAATAAGAATAAATGAAAATGACACTAATTACAACCATTATGGTTCGCTTGAGTTGGCTGATTATAAACTATAAGAACTTGCAAAATGAGACACATGTAGGATTCAATAAGCTAACAGTAATATAAATTTGTACTGTATCTAAATGAAATGTCGGAGTTTCGGAGTTTAGACATATGAATGTCCATTCTTGGAGAGGGAACGAAAGAGAGAGTGAGTGAGTGGGATGGTGAAGAAGAGTGAGGGTGTTTGAGATGGAGGATCTGATGAAAGCGTTGCCTTGTCTGAGAGTGGATGTGGATGAATAGACGGCGTCTGCACTGGCAAACATCTCAGTTGTGAATCACTGCCATTCCGTATTGAATTGATAGTCGATCCGGTGACATTCATCTGAAAGCCGGACCAAACCAATCTCACCACACTCAAGACTTTGAGCAAGCTGGCGTTTTCATTGCTTTGACTCTCAACAACTGGATGATTCTCTCTCTTTCATCCTAGCCCACTCATACACTCTTTTATCTCCCATTTTCGTCTCTCACTCCTACCCCTCCCTCTACGTAATCGTTAATCCCACCATGATACCGGAATCATTGACGTGGAAAACACGTTAACTTTGAAAGTTAAACTTTAAAACTAAGGGCTATTTAAAATAAACGAAAAATCAAATGAGAATCAAATACCCTTTTAAAAATTTGCATTAATAATTTTAATGGCCCAAGAGCCCTAATGGGCATCACCCTCAAAAACAAAAAGAAACTTTTTAGGTGGATGATGAGGAAGTTATGTAATATTCTTCACCAGACAGGGACTTGAACCCTCCTTCGGAAAATCTTGAAAGAATACCTTTGTTTTGGTGTGCTTCTGTTTTCAAAACCTCACATACAAAAGCCTCATGCCCGGTTTCTCCAAGCACACTCAAATTTGAGGGACCCTCAAGTTTACTACACTTTACCACACTTCCTATACTTATCATGGAAAATGTCAGCTGTTCATCAAAATTGGGTGGCTCGTTGGAGGAGTGATAAAGCGCCGGTCTGATAACCAGGTGGACCCTGGTTCAAATCCCAAGCGGGGAACAATTTTTGACCACAGCACAATCACATAAATACGGCCACCCCGTCTTTCAGAGGAGACGATAAGCCGTCGGTCCTGACTACCTCGAAGTAGTCGTCATCTATCATCCATTTCATTACCCACTCACAAGCCTATGAGCTCATGTGGGCTTCACCCTCATAACAAACAAACAAAAATTTGATGGTCCCTCAGCTTTGAGTGTGCTTGGAAAAACCGGGCATCAGTGTTCTGAGTTTATTAGAAATATTATTGTTATTTAGATTTCTCTATGAATATAGAGTGGGTAGAATTCTACTCACTATTACAAAGTACAATAGTACTTTGCACTCAATCACAATATATAAATAAGTCCTTTCTCACAACACGGTTTGTAAACACTAGGTTTTTAGTTTTCCGTTTTTTGGACGACGAAATATTTACAAGGTGGTATACTTTGATATTAGTATATTCATATTCATGGTTCCTATTCTATTTCAAGTACTCAACATCTTAGATCTCTCGTGATCTATTCATAGCTGTGTTTTGGACTGTTGTATAAATTGGTGGAGAAGCAATTTTGGGTATTAAATTGTTGCACTCGTCTTTGTATAATAATTATAATCATTGGATGAAAATGATGATGATTTCTTGTAGATCCCACAAGTTTGAACAAATCTTGACAAACACAAGATGCGAATCTGTACACATAATGTGTTTGCCTGTAATTTTGTTGAATCTAGTTGAGCTCAATAGAGTGGGGAAGTGTATACTATCGGGCTAAACACGGCTTCAATTCAATGTTATTTGGAAAATCTCTTGAGCGTTTGAGGTTTCTACCTTCGCCCTCTAATAATTAAATAATTTGTTATAAACTATCTTACTCTATAAATTATTATTATAGAGAATGGATGAAACCGTCTCCCTAGATATTTGGAGGGACATATTCCTTCTGTCCAAAAGGTGTCACTATCCACAAAATACACCCCGTAAATTTGTAACAGGCCTGTATATCAATCAGACGTGTATGTTCTTTCTAAATAGCTAGTTGAAAATGCGAATTAATCTATTATTATTCCAAGAATTCATATAGAAAGGCAACGTCTACTGAGTTCAACTGGAGAGCTAATTAAAAAATTGAAGGAGAAGTAGAATAGAATAGGATGGCTGCCTTTATTTGTTAGCCTAGGAGGACGAAGTTAGGACACAGTCTGAGGCGAATAGAAGTAGAAGGAGAAATAAAAGACAGAAATAACGGAGGTTATAAACCAAAGATTATGATGCTAGCGCAGGCTAGGAAGACACATAGCTACAATATACTTCACATAGTAATGGCGTATCTTCCCAGCTTACGCGAACTAGCCAGGGATTATAGAAAAGATGAGAGGTAGTGGAAGGGATTTGAGGACATGGCTTCCTCATTTGTTGGCAAAGATACAACAATAAGCAAAGTTTGTGAAGCACAACTTTCTGAAAACAAGAGACACAACTTGAGAGGGTGAAAGTGAGCGGACCTCAAGTTGGAAAAAGTTTCTAAGAGGACGCCAATTTCACAGTAGGAGTCAAAAGAGAGAGAACGGTGAAGGAAAGAAGAAGAAGAGAATGGAAAAATAAATGAGAAATTATGAAGAAGAAAGTAAGGAGGATTACTGGGAAAATCATTGATTTATTGAAATTGCAACGAATAACAGGAATTGATTAAACAGACACTTGCCTGAAACTTCTTCAATTCCTGGATTCGGGCATATGAATGAATGAATAAATAATTAATTCTATTGTTGAAGACAACAATTCTAGAATCCCATTTTGCCTTCTTCACACAGTAGCCTACAATAAAAATATTACAGTGAACAATTTTAGAGAAAATTTGAATGAAAATAAAAATAAATGAATGTGAATCATAAACAAAAGTACTTAAAGATAAAATGAAATTGAATAAATAAGTTTGATCAGTAATAGAAAATATCATTTTAATTGAACAAGTGAAATAAAAATGAAAATATGCACAAAAGACAATAATTATAATCCGTGAACAATTAAAACCGTAGGAAAAATTTGATAGTAAAGTAGAATATGGAATGAGATCAGAAGAAAGAAGGTGTCTGTGAATTACTACCATATCAAAAAGCCCACAATTAACAATGAAATGCAGTAGAAATGACGAAATGATTGGTTATTCACCTGCTACTTACTGAAACCCCGTGTGTGCTGTACACGGGGACAGTAGTGTTGACCAGTTGAATATCTCTAGACAATCATAGCTGTTGTTATCTCACTTAATGACAAGAAAAAAGTCTGTGATTAGCAACAGATATTCAACTAGCCGACACTACTGTCCCCGTGTACAGCACGCTTGATTTACGAAATTTGAACAGGGAGAGCCAGAAGATATTATAAGATGGTCAAGGTTATTGAAGCTTTTTCATTTCGCCCAATATCAGGCAGTTATGGAACTGAATGGTTGTATTTCAATCTCGTTTTATTTAATAAATAAACCTTATTGTGATAACATTGTAAGTTACAGTCTGTTCAAGCGAAGAATACCCTCTGGCAAGATGAGAAAATGACTCCAGCTCGGCCAATATTTCCTCAAGAATTATGAATGTGATCTTGATAGTAGATCAAATTGATAATTTTTGAACCAATATTGACCGAGCTTGAGTCATTCTCCCATCTTGCCAGAGGGTCTTCTTTGATTAGACAGACTATAGTCACCCATGTCCTCCACATCTCATTAGCCCTGTGTTCGCCGATTCGAAAAGTGCACTGTTCGACTCTATGGTGCTTTTCTAACCTTGCTTGGAAGCTACTTCCCTTATTAGGCCTATTGAGAGGAGAATAATCTGGGGACAAGCTTTATTTCCAGTTGAATAGGATAGGGCATTTGCATGTAACCTTCTTACATGCGATGAACAAAAGGTGAACGGAGAATAAACGGGAGTATTCTAATATTCCAACCATGGATGATAACAAGGAACTTGATAAAAGTACAGAAAAGTTCTTAGAAGAAGACTCAGTGCTTATCACAAAACTCCTCCTAACAAACTTGAAATGAAAGAGACTTTTGTATAAAAGTTTGTTTCAAAGTAGGTGTAAACCTCTGTTATGTAAGCCTCACTTTGTTCAATGTGCATCAGTTTCAGCGTTGTTTCTGGAAAACAACAGAGAAAAATCACAATAAAGCGGAGAGGATTGTCTTGTTATAATAAAAATATATACTGCATGGTATAGTCTATCCAAGCAAAGAAGGCATTCTGGCAAGATAGGAAAATCGGTCAATATTAGTTAAAAATTGAATAATTTATAAGTTGTAAATCAGAATGTCTCCTATGATTTTTGAGCAAATTAATGATTTTTGAACCAATATTTACCGAGTTGGAGTCATATTCCCATTTTACTAGAATGTCTTCTTCGCTTGGACAGACTATAGAGATATAGCAGACGCCAACATGTAGGCTATGTAGGCTATGTAGGCTTTATGTAGGCTATGTAAATGTCTCAACAGCCCATGAAGGGAGGGCATAGGCCTACCAGCTGGTTGCCAGTTTTATATTCTCTCTACCATACAGCAGGGGTGTTACCAATTAGTATGGTAGGTTCATTAACTAAAATAATGGAGAAGCTAATAAAAAGACAAATTGTGGAATTCTTAGATAATTGTGGACATAAGATAATTGAAGATCATCAATTTGGATTTCAAAATAATAAGAGTACTAACGATGCTTTAATTCAGTTCTCGAACGCTGTAGCAGATCATTTAAATAAAGGAAAGAAAACTCTTGCTATCTTCATTGATTTGGCCAAGGCCTATGATACAGTATCTCATGAGCGCCTATTATGTAAACTAGAAAGGGTTGGAATCAGAGGAACTACATTAAAATTATTTGATAGTTACCTTTCACGTAGGGCACAGATTCTAACTATTAATGACTCAGTTAGTGAAGTTATCAATCACTCTCCTACTGACTACAGCCTACCCCAAGGTACAGTCTTATCACCAATCCTATTACTGCTGTATGTAAATGAATTGTTGAAATTGGATCTGAGCGGGGGCGAGGTGTTTTCTTTTGCGGATGATACTGTTCTCTTGTTTGGCGGTGAAACATGGCACCAAGTGTATGGAGCCGCCTCAAGAGGCATCTCCTTAGTAAAGAAATGGCTGGATATGAACTCACTAAGTTTGAATATTAAAAAAACAAAATATATTGCATTTTATAGAAGTATAACTGGCCAGGAAGATACGGCATGTAAACTGAAATTGCATATTAATTGTGATGAATTTGATGTTAATACTGGTTGTTGTGATTGCCCCGAAATTGAAAGAACGAGTCACTTGAAATATTTGGGTGTTATAATTGAGCAGGGATTTAAATGGAAGAAACACATAGATTACCATTGTGATAGATTGAGGTTTGTATCTTATAAATTTCACAAACTAAGATCGATTCTTCGGCTACCAATGCTGAGAATGGTGTACTTCGCTCTGGTCCAATCATTGCTACAATATGGTTTGGTGGTTTGGGGAGGTACGTTCGATACGCATGTAGCTCCTTCATTTAGAGTACAAAAAATGATAATAAAAACAATATTGAATAAACCAACCATTTATCCCTCAATGAGTGCTTTTAATGATATTAGAGTCATGACAGTAAGACAAATGTATGTTTTGAGCGTGATTAAATATTTTTGTAGATACAAAGTTAATTTTATGCAATTAAATAATGAAAATCATAGGACTAGGTATAATTTGTACAAATTCGCATCATATGTTTCAAACCTAACACTTATTCGTGAGCAATTAATTTATATAGCTCCGAAACTAATAAATTCTATTCCACCCGGGCTTATTATAGAATTACCTTCCAAAAGTGTACCAAGGAATATTAAGAAATGGGTAACTGAGAGTCATTATTTTGATTTGTATATTATGTAGATAATTTAATTTACATCCATTGTAATTGTACTACTATTCTGCTAAATTTAAGAGTCTCGATACATAGCTTGATTAATTCTCTTCGAATATAAGTTGTAATTTATTTATGTTATTTTGTATACATCTTTATTTGTTTTAATTAGATGTGGATGACCGAAGTTTGACAATATGCTACTCCTACTGGCGAACAAGTGATTTCCACTTATGCCAGTGGTTTCATTTCCACCTCTTGTACCTTTATTTTGTTGATAGAATGTAAGTAAACTAGATTAAGGTACATTATCGTAAATTTTGTAATTATTGAATTTTGTGGAGGAAATAAATTTGATTTGAATTGAATTGAATTGAATAATCATCAACCAGGATAGAGATAACTTGTGGTTAGCACGTTGATCCTATCAAACATAAGCTAGCTTCCGTTACCAAGTGACGGCGCAGATCACCTCTGAATATCATCCAGTTGGTCAGATAGAGTGTAATGCAACAACTACCATAGTCGGTTGGCGAGTAACTGGTATTAATTAGGCTATCACATTTGTTATGTTAGTCGTCAGGTACAGGAAAAACTCGATTAAACGTTACTCTCTGTTATCCGTCACTGCTACTGTACACACAGTACAGTACTTTTACAAGCCTCAATGTGTAAAGATTGTGACACTATTTTTTCTCGACTGACCTAGTCGCCTAATTTTCTGTCTGACCTATTACTATTTTCATAGAATACTTACGTCTATCACTAGTCCTTATCAGTTCCCGCTAGATCCTAGATAAGATCAGCGCAATCTGCGTTAGTAATTATTTTTGTAGAGCCTTATTTGCCTCTTATTTAAAATAATTTTTAATTACTCAATTAATTATTGTAGCCTAGATGTTACATAACCTATTGATTTGTTTACCTTTGGCAAAAGCCGTTATGCTGAAACAGCTGATCAATCGGCTCTTTGCAGCCAATTCAAATGTTTTTTCGATTGCGTTATCTGCCTATTTCTATTATTAAATTAATCTTTTTGAATATTTCCCAGCTTAACATCATTTTTGTGAATTGTCTATTTATTGTAAATCTATTTGATACTGCGAGCACACTCTTGTACCTGAATTTAACGCCCCCTGATTTAATATCACCGGCTTAAACATGTCATACCTGGCTAACAGAGTCTATATTTTTATATATTTATCTGTTGCGTTCTCACCTATTTGTCTTTTATTCGTAATATTTATTATTCTTAGCGTTATTAGCGCATTATTTGTTATAAAATTATTTACTTTCATCACTGTCAGTTGACAGATTTAGTCAGATCTTTGAAGCACCTAGTTCAAATTATTACATATTATAAATTGGTTTAATAATAAAATAAAAATATGTATATGCTAGTTATGCATTTATTCGCATGTTATATTCTAAAATTAGTAGTTTTCACATCATATTATGTAGGATAGGAGCTCATTTATTTACATATTCTGAACATTTAGGTTAGTGAATTTAAACTAAGCGCCGGTAATTAGCCAAGGGTGTGTTGATTGCATTTCCACGAAAATTCTCAGAGGAAATGAGAAACTGGACTCATGCACTCTGCTCATATCCTAGCCGACGAGAGGATGTCCCTTTGGCCATAACCATCAATTCTCAGACCTTAATTTACCTATCGATTGTATGGAAAATGGCGGACGTAATTGCCCTACTCCAAATTCATGATTTCATAGCGTTTTGGTCATGTTGACAAAAAAATCATATGTTTTATTATAAAAATAATGTTTCTAACATTCCATAAGTAGGCCTACTGAATGTTTACTAAGTTGACAATGGATTACACTTGCGATTCGTCTTGTTTTATGTTAAATAGTATGGCATAATTTCTTGAGTATTTGATAATTTATTACAAATGGGTTGTCTGTGTTGTGTTTATGATTGTGAATATCCAAGTATGGTAGTTCAGTTCATATTTCTATTTTCACGTTTCCTGAAAACAAACTTTCAATGGACATATTGGTTGGAAAAGTTTTCATCAAAATTTTGAAGTGAAAGACAGTTTGATAGTTTGTATTACCTAATCATTTTGAAGACCGTTTTATTATCAAGGAAGATGTTTTTCTTGTCATATACGGTTTACTAATTCGAGTGCTAAGAGAAAAACATTGGAGTGCCAAGAGAAGTGATGCATTTCCTTCAATTCCAACAAACTAACCATGTGCTTTTTTATAAAGTGAAAGACAATAATTAATGAAATCAGTGATCTGCCTTGTGTACCAGTTAGCTTCAAAATATCAAAAGATTAGGTTACAAACAGTGCGTAATTTGTCACTGTAGCCTACAATACGGTAGGCCTATAACGCTCTGAGAGGGTGAGGGAGAGTAAATAAATTTATTTTTTGATGGATACTGGAATCTGAAGAATACAATAAGATGTCTCAATTTTGCAAGCCAAAGGAAAAAAATAACTGGAAATATTGGGGGAAAGGTTCAGAGACGAAAGAAAGTTAAAATGAGCAGCAAGTGAAGTACAAACATGTTGGAAAAAACTGATTGGAATTTGAATGTCTTGAATTTCTATTTTTTACATAGAATAATAAATCAGATTCTAGTTTGAAGTTCATCATATTGTAATGATTATTAATTTTGTATTGGATATGAATTATATTGTAATATCGTAATGTTTAACAATAAAAAATATGCTTTTTTGTCTTATTTCTTCTAAAGAATAGCAACTTGAACTATTGCTATTACGTTGGCTGGGCCCATATTGCCGCCATCTTTTTTGTGTACATTAAGGTCTGAGAATTAATAGATGGTTATGCTTTGGCCCTGTTAAAAAATTAAAAAGAGGCATCAGTCGCCTAAATTTGCTTATTTGAACTTGAACAAATGTATCCATTATGAATAATTTAATCCTTCCACCTGAGATGTCCGGATGAGAGATTTCCAGCCGAGGAAAAGCCAATTTTTCAACCGAGTCAGAAGACGACTTCGCCTTGAACAAATTCGCGACACGTGAATGACAAAAATTTTAAATTATAAAAGGCCTAAAAGTGCGCGCAACATATCAGAGCTCTGGTAGGAAAATGTGGGGATTTTAATAAATACAATCAACGACGATACATTTAAATTTGCGCAACTTAGTTTATAAGCATTGATTGATGGAACTGAACACTCCCTATTATTCCTGAGTATGAACTCGAATCCACTACCTTGATGGAAACTCGTTTGTAAAATTATTTTCTCTATCTCTGAATTATTTTGGATCTCTATTCTTTAATCGTCTTTTTTCAATTATTGTATTTTTGCTTAAGGAGATTACAGACTCCATCTGTGCTAAAATCGCTTACCTTTTCTTGTCTAAACACCTATGGCCAATTCACTGGGAAATTAAACTCACAATTTAAATTTCCAGGAACATCCAAATCACTTATTAAACTAGTCTATGGTGAGGAGAGACCTCAGAAAGAATCAAAGGTATTGATTTATTGATAGATAAGGATTTCTATGCCCGTCCTAACTTGTAGAGAGCTAGTTGATTGGTGTACATATTCTCCTGAATTGTTCAATTAGTTCATGGGAATTTATGAGCCGAACACCTGGCAACGATGTAATTTCCTGGCAACGAATATTAATTTCTTTTATATTTCTATCTGGATATGGTAATCAATCTCCATATCAAGGCACAACTCGAACCTACTCTGGAGTATTGCAAACACTTATATAATAAGTCTATCTCAATCTATAAAAGCGAAATGGCACTGATTCATTCATTCATTCATCACCAGAACTAAAAATCCACTGAACCGAATGCGTTCAAATTTGGTTGACATGTTCAGTTGGACGTTTAGACGCGCGCTAAGAACGGATTTTCAAAACTTTTCAAGGATACGCCAAATATTTTAGTTTTTCTAGAGTTTTTTGGCGTTTTCCTTATTTTCGAGAACCAATCGGTAGAAAATGTTGATATTTGGTGGGCAGGTTCAGGTAAGGTCTAGAAATGTTGTGTCAAAACATTTTTGCAATCCGTTCAAGATTACGCCAGTAATCAGGTTTTCAAAATTGTAGATGTGTTGCGGGTTGCACATCTTCCGCCTTGATACGACCAATAATACAATCCTAACTGTAAATTCAATTGTTCAGCGAGATTATAGATGAACTAATTTGGAAGATATTTTGTCAAGTTTCAAACTATGTCCGATATACTTCCCAAGGTTACGCTCAATATTAGCGTTTTACTATTTTTGGAATTTTCTGAGTTTTTCTCAGATTTTTCTAGAACAAATTGGCAGAAAATGTTGAAATTAGGTGGACAGACCCAGATTAGGTGTAGAAATGCTGGGCTCAATAAATTTCGAATCCCTTCTGAACGGAATTTGCAGGCGAGCGAAGCGAGCCTGTTTGTCCCAGCTGACACTGACAGAGGTTTTGCAGGCGACCGAAGCGAGCCTGTCCGACTCACTTACACTGCTGATACTGTCGGGGGTCCTGGGGGCTCCGCCCCCTGGCTAGGCGGAGAAGGCGAGCGAAGCGAGCCTGCCGGCAAGTCTATATATATATCTACAATCTCACCTCAGTGGACACACCAACGTACAGCATTGAGCCTTGAGGAGATCGTCGATTATTTCATCTTTTCGATAGAAATTATTTCTTTCTATAATAAAGAGCTGAACTCTGCATGGTCATTTAGACCATCTACTTACAAGCGAAGCCATCAAAAAACCCTTATTAAAATTGATGACACCCAATAGCGTGATGCTTTTACTTGCTCACACAGGGGTTTGTCACAAGATTCTGTCACTTTTGTGTGTAAGAATATTGTATACTCAATAAAAATATGTATTATCCACAAGCATGGTTCACTTTTTTACAATACATTTCGATATTCGGTGTAATGTACCTGCTGTATACCCTGAGCTCTAGCTGCTGCCGGTGTATAGGTCACATTATATGTGACGAACATGAGATGTGATTTAATTGATATTGCCAACAGTTCGATAAATAGTAATTTGCTGGGCGCCAATTAAAGTTGAGAATAGCTGGTGGAAAACGCAGCTATTTGAGATTGTAGTAAAGCACCATACAAAATCAATAAAATAAATCCGAATACGAATGCACGTATCAGGTTTATACACTTTTGGACTCGTGTGCAGACATGCAACACGCCAATATCCTGAAGAGTAGGCACAAGTCGATTGGACCAGGCCGCTCTTCCCGGTAAGATAATAGGTAGAATACTCACTGTTGCGGTGCCATGTCATATGTACAGCTGTTGTATGCTAATTCATATGCCCCAGGTTGGGAGACATCATATCCAATAGTATTATTTTCGTGTGTAGACATGTGTCAGACACAGCAGTTTTATGAAAAATATAGGCGCAGAGCGACATGGACCAGTTAGATAATACAGTAGAATATACTCTGTAGGAATATGTGATGCTAAACAACCCGACTACTTGATCCGTTTCGGTACGATACTAGACCCAGGCGGATAATTGAATGTGGTGAATATATTTGATTTTCACAATCACAGACAAATACCCGTGCTGGTCGCTCCCTGAAGCTGTCAAAGTCCCGATTGTAGGGTTTATACCCTTAATCTCGGTCTTTAGCTTATGACGGAAGATACTTTACCGAATCAAACAGTCTGGCTGCTAGCACACATAAATAGCTGCTGCTCATAAGAAGAAATTCAATAAAATATATATAAATTCGATGATCTGGCATTAAGTTCCTCCATACACAGGTATCATGCACTCCGGGAAAGAGGAAGTAAGATAGAGAATAGTAATAATTCAATACTCCATCCTTACTCCGAAAGCGCATGCATACACCTGTGAGTAAGCACGTGTGAAAGCGATTGGTTTGGGAAAATACTCCACTAAGCTACCCAATAAATTCAAATATATTAAATAAATGGAATAACCAGAGGTGAAATAGAATATTCTTGACCCAACTCGGCCGAAATAACGAATAAATATATTCTCCTATAACACAGACTTCAAATATTCATATCAATATTACAAATAATTTAATAAATAAGTTTTTTAGAAATAAATAAATTTTCAATAAATAACGGTACTTAATACATCTCTGCTAGCAATTATCAATTATTATTATACTTTAAAAAGTTCAGGTAACTATAGTGATCCGTATAACGGTGGGAGAATTTCGATGTTCAAATATTTTGTACCTAGTGCACTAGGGGGTCGTAGTGGCCATGATTATTGAATTGTTTGCTTACGGCGTAGCGGCGATCCTGGTCCCCTTGGATGCAGGTAGCTGGTCTCGATAACTCCGTCAAGGAAATTTGCTTCAAATTCAAGGGAGGGCAATTTCTCCAGGCGATGAGGACAATGGACCCTAATTGGCTCCTCTCTGGTTGGCAGGTTGGGAAAGAGTGAGTGCTCTCCTCTAGATCAGCTTCTTCCTCGGATAGGCGGAAGTGTTTTTTAGGTATCACGTCGCCGGAGGTTTGACGTAGGGATTTCTTATTGGTTGAATCATTATCCGACGTCCATATTGGATTTTTCACAAGAAATAGGGCAGCCTAAACAACTTCACAATATTTTTTGAACCTTGCGAACCACATAAATATAATTGCCCCTGACTAGAACTGACAAATACATGTTTTAAAATTCTAAATCTATAGGTTAAGTGGCTATTACACTAATTAAGCTGAGTTGCTAGCGAGGTTGTTTTTGTGACGTGAGATTTCCGTACAACTACCTAATTTGAATAAATAATTGATAAAAAATATAATTTATGATATATTTCCTATATTAGCGCCTGTATAATAAATATCCAATAAACACATAAATACAAATAAATTTGGTGGACATTGGTGAGGAGATCCTGTCACAGAATGCTGTATAAGAATAAATTATCACAGATGTTGAGAAATAAGGTAAGATTCATGTTTCAAATTATAAATTTAAACAATCATGATCAAAGATTATAGTCAACGCAATCTAAGTTGACGAGAACCCTCCACCCGAGAAATAGCTACGTTGCCAGATTGTGTGAAATTGGAACATCTTCAAATTCGCGATTAAACCCCATATCTAGACGTAGAATTTTATCCTTGATATGCCAGTAGTATTAAAAAAGTTCCTGGATAGAAGGATTCAAAGGAAATTTGATTTTTTTGAAAAAATCGAAAAATCGCGAAAATATTACTTTTTTGTATATCACTTCTCTCACAATCATGGGTTGTAGTGAAAAAAAGTTTTTTATATTAAAATGACAAGGAGAATACGAGATTTCTAATGGTTTTTGAATTTTCTATATCCGACCAATAATTATGTTTCAATTAATGAATATGTTTGTCAATGTCGAGTCTACTCGAACAGAAAACATGAAATTTTCGATGATCTAGAAACTTTTTTGTTTGAGAAGATAAGTGGGTGGTGAAAGCGAGAAAGTTGTTCAAAAACAATTGAGATTATTTTTCCAAATGTCGAAAATAGTCGGAAAATCGTAATTTGGCCTCTCAAGTAAGTAGAGCGGTATATGCATGAATCATTGTATGTTAAAGATTGGAGTTATTGAAGCTAATCGACTTGAATATTCGAGCTGCGAACAGCTGGTTCGCTATCATAAAAATAGTGAGTTCACAACACCGCGTGATTTTTCCGAAGCTACGCTGTCTCTTTTAACATTCAGTTGAATGTGTTTGCGTTAGGAGAAGTTTCAATTTCACGCAAAATGACAACATAGCTATTTCTCGGGTGGAGGGGGTTTTCGTCAACTTAGATTGCGCCGACTATAATATTTGAGACACAATTTATTTTGGCTTATGCACGGCTGAACATTCATACTAACGGCCACAGACTGGAGCCGGCTTGATCAGCTGATCAGGCAACTGTCAAAATTCTAGGTTATGTAGTCCATAGGAAAAAGTAAACAAAGCTAGAAGATAATTTGAATAATTAAATAATATAATCCAGGCAGGTGAGTGATATTTTACCTTATTCAGACAATTCAATAAATAGCTGCTTATCAGCAATCAATAGATAACAATTTGTCTCCTGACCTACTCAATAATAATAATATTGTCGGACCCATAGGCTGGGGGCATGACAACGGTTAGGCCTAGGCCTATACTGTTTATCCGTCTATTCGCTCAACCGTCATAGTGCCGGTCCGAGGGTGACAGTTAACAGAGGTTCTACTGTATCACTGCATGTTTAAATCCTGCCAAGTAGGCTATTCACTTGTATCAAATCATAATTCATATTTTCTAATACTTATTTTCTCTCAGGGCAACTGTATTCATTAAAACTCTGAAATAGTTCACATCAAAGTACCCTTTTTTGTGCATTTCATTTGAAAAAATGCACTATTGGTCTTGCCCTGACAATCGAAAATTTATGATGTGATATATTTTTTACACGTTTCCGAGCCCCTAGAACACGAATCTGATGTCCGTTCAAATTCATATATCTCTATATATATATTTATATATATATATATATTTATATATGTACAGTTTCTTGTTAACACGATAACTCCCGAAGGGCTTGTCGGAGAGCGACCAAATTTTGCACAAAAATCATTAGTGTTAATATCTCGGTCAAGTTCGTTAACCAGCCAAATTGGTCGAAGGGTAGGGGTGAAATTAGGGGATGAAAATTTTGAAAAATCACTACAAATCGACCAATAATGTGATCGTTTTGAAAATTGGGTGTGTATAATACCCTTATTATTCTCTACAATTTGAGCCATCAACGAAAAATCCAATCAAAAATGGCAGAGAAAATGGCGAATAACACAATGCCAAAAATTGTGTTTTTCGAAAACGGCGCCTTTGAATTCATACCCTGAATAGCTCATTATAAGTCATATGATTTGAGCCATCATAGAATTGCATTTGAAATGCACTCTTTCCGACCGCCAGCTGCCGGAGCGAATTTTTTAACTTTTCTTCTACACAAAATGTTTTGGCGTTCTAGAGCCATTTCGAGTGTAATATCAGTGGCGGCTCGTGCTCACAAAATAGGTGAAGTGCCCATATATTCTACTGTACAGCACTTCACCTGTTTAAGGCACGAGCCGCCAGTAGTGTAATTATACTTTGATGTGGATTATTCTAAAGTTCCTATTCTCATCCTTTTGTACTTCTTCTATTTCTCTTCATAATGGTTTCCTTTTTGAGTGCCTTCTCACTATTTAGACGCGTATGGACAGTCCGAGCCATGTGCCATGAATGCCTCGCGGTACAGTCTGTTGACGCAAAAAGTATGAACTCATGGCTGAGGCATATGTGTGATCTGAAATTTTTGTAAGGCATTTATTACACGATAATAGTTCTATAATCATATTTTCATCTTTTTCCATATGATCAGGTATGATCATAGAACTATTATCGTGTAAAACCGGCCTAACCAAAAATGCGAACACGCGAACAAATTGACTAGCGCCATCAAGCGGGAGACAAAACAACTAAGCTCTGACAATTGATAATTTGGACTTAGGAGGTTAGTTTGTGCTCAATTAGTAGATAAAAATTCAAGGCAATGTTTATTATTGCCTATTAGAACCTCCTGCACCCAAATAGAATTCTCAATCACAAAAATGCATAGGAATGGGGTTCAAATTTGAGGTTAGTTTGTAGAATTGTTCGTTGTGCGTTGCGAGGCAACAGGCACTGCTCGCTGCGAATTGTGTGCCGCGTTTGCCTGGCTGCTAGCAAATTCTGGTATCGACAGTCTGAGGCATGTGTGGCACATGCCTCGGACTGTCGAGACCAGATCAATAATGTTTGAACCAACATTGACCGAGTTGGAGACTGGAGTGGATAGTAGACTAGTAGTAGTATCAAAACTCTTCTTTGCGTGAACAGACTGTACCTTGAGGCATTCGCGGCACATGCCTCGGACTGTCGATACGCGGCTTTATCATAACATAATTCCCGTTATCTTTTTCAATTATTAACTTCTTTTATGGTGGAATAGAGATATTCATTCCTTTATTTGTTTCTCTTTTTGTTTTGCTTTATTTCTTCTTTCTGCTAATTTTATCAGGATCTCTCTTCGTAACTTTCTTTCTATTCCAACGCAATAATTATTGTAGTTCTCTTTCTTTCTCTATCCATTCTATCCCAAACTCCATCTCTATCACTTTGATGCTGAATGTCAGGGGAGGCTTTATTGTGATGTTATCGGTTATAAAAACATCGGGAGAATATGATATTGTTGTGCGAAAAGTGAGTTTTCTCGTTCCAATTGGAAGGGCGTATGACTATGATGAAAGCTTCGCTGACTTTCATCTCAGCTATTATCGTTTTCTCATAGATTTCTATTTCCAAACCAGTCTGTCCAAGCAAAGAAGACTTTCTGGCAATGACTCCAGCTCTGTCAATATTGATTCGAAAATTATAAATTTGGTATTAAATTCTAGGAAACATTCTGATCTAAAATTGAGATCAAATCAATTTATAATTTTTAATTAATATTGACCGAGCCACCGAGCTGGAGTAATGTTCCTATCTCGCTAGAAACCACCAAAATATAATGCCTAGTTTATACGATGCCAATTGGCGAGGCAATTGTAATAAGATAACTGATGACAGGCGAAAACAGTTGATATTGTCAATTAGAGTTTTTATTTGGCAGTGCCTAGATGATGGTTTTAAAATCAAAAGATTTGAAAGATACTTTACATCAGCTGAAAATTTCAGAGGATAATCTTCTCGCCAATTGGCATCGTAGCCTATGAAACTAAGCATAATATTAAGTTGCATGGACAGTTTGATGCGTGCCAGCGCTATAGAAGAACATACAGAGGAGCGGTATTATGGGTAACATAATTCGTCATACATTAAATAGGAAAGTCAAATGAACACATTAATGAATTCATCTTGAGCTTCTTGTTAAAATGTATCTCAAAATCTGATATATCAAAATCGGCGCTCTTTTGAATCACTCTATAGTTACTTCAATCTGCTTTTCGGCATCATCAAAAGTTTTTGTGACGTCAAGATTTCAGTGTCAATTCTTAATTCATCATTTTTAATTACTTGATAATGATGTCTTTTCAAATACAATAATATTGATCGTTCTCATCTACTTCTGATCTCGTAAATGTCTATTCCCAATTGCAATTCATAAGCATTCTAATTGAATTGATACTTTCTGAAATGCAGAGGTGGCTCGCACCCACTAAACAGGTGAAGTACCCGTATATTTTACTGTACAGCACTTCACCTGTTTCGTGGCACGAGCCGCCAGTGCTGGAATGTACATCTGGAAACAGTGTTATTTGAATCGTAGGCCCATATAAAACATGCATTATCCTTCACAATTATTGTGAACCATCTCCCACTTTACATTGTTTGAAAAAAGTTTCTTGTTTTCGAAAAGTTCAACTCGATATGAAGCATTTTATGAATAAAGAGTTCTTGATTTGTGTGAAAACATCTAGACAGAGTTTTTCAATCATGGAGTCGATGTGAAGAAAGGAAGTGTTGCGCGGAAAGTCGCCAGCGGCGAAATGTGACTGTCACTCATTTTGATGATGAAAAACTTGGAAAACATGCCAAGAAATTGCAGTAGGGATCGACCCTCACAACTTACATTCTACAAAAAGCATTAACGTTCAAAATCTGAACGTGCTCTCCATCAATCTCTCCTTGTCTCACACGTAAAAGAACAATCACTCTCTCTCTCTCTCTCTCTCTCTTGCTCTCTCACTCAAACACACTACCCACCCTTCTGTGGGTGACTTCTAACAAGTATATCCATTTGCCACCCTTTTTTGGTCATGTGCCAAAATGCCACCTACTTCATGCCTGGTAAACTCCAAGGCAAGGACTTGAGGGTGCAAATCCTTGCTTAAAATACCCCTTAACCCCCCCCTTCATACCACCAACACCAATAACTAATAAGCATTTGTGTCACGCCTTGAGTTGAAAACACCTCAAACCCCCTCCTACCCTTTGAATCCAACTCCTGTTGTCATTTTGAGTTATTGCGTACTTTTTACTTGTACCCGGCACACTATAGTCTGTCCAAGCGAAGAAGACCCTCTTGCTAGATGGGAAATGACTCCAGCTTGGTCAATACTTGTTCAAGAATTACAAATGTGGTCTCAATAGTAGATCAAATCGTTTTATACAATTTGAAATCGAATTGATAATTTTGAACCAATATTGACCGAGCTTGAGTCATTTCTCCCATCTCGCCAGAGGGTCTTTGCTTGGATAAACTACACTCTGGCAAGTGATTCTTAAAACACCTCTGAATAAGCTGCTTTACCCCTGTTTCCTAGTCAACCTTGTGTCGAAAAGTTGGAGAGAAAATCTGTGTTATGAATCTCATTCATCACGGTTACTCATACTCATAATAATTACAGTGACTGTTTATTAACGATTACAGGGTCTGTGATATGATGTTATCATATGTTATTCAAGTTGTTAGTGTCTGAAGTTGTTATTAGTTTTTATTTGAGATTAGTGAGTTTTTGAATTGATTAAAGCTCTTGCTAAGAGTCTACTTTATAACAGTCTGTATACTCATGATTGAAGATACAGTATAATCAAGATTACAAAGGATGTTTACTCATGATTCCAGTCTATACTCTTGTCTTGAGCTGTGATTATTACAGCTGTTCAATTGCGACCAACCGTTCGCATAGAAGAAGACTCTACCTTTACACGCACACATACGCGAAAATATTGTTTATTCCGTCGCAAGTGATCGTGAATAGGGTATAGAAAGGGCTACTAATGGATAATGAATCGATAAATAGTGAAATTCACCCTTTTACTGTCATTTTCAAGTGAATTTCACAATTTTTTATTGATTTATTATACATTACTAGCCCTAATAACATAGTGAGCATTTATAATATAGCTATATAAGGAGAGCTGTCATGGTTAGACATTGCAGCTATAGCAGAATAGAATATAAAAATATTATTCTATTGAATATAATTCTATAATTTGGTAATATATATTCTATTATCGCTGGCTATAACCGGGCAGCTCAAGTAGAGCTGCCGCGTGGGAATTATATCTTTATGCATTCATAATGAACTATGTGCACACAATAATAGCATAGATTGATACTGGATCTATAGTAGAGTGTATACTCGAATTTATTTCCCAACATGAACAATATAATAATCTATATCTATATAAGCGAAATGACACTGACTGATTCATTCATTCATTCATTCATCACTAGAACTAAAAATCCATTGAACTGGAATGCGTTCAAATTTGGCAGGCATGTTCAGTTGGACGTTTAGACGCGCGCTAAGAACGGATTTTAAAAACTTTTTCAGGGATACGCTAAATATTTGAGTTTTTCTATAGTTTTCCGGCGTTTTCTCAATTTTTTCGAGAACCAATCGGTAGAGAATGTTGATATTTAGTGGGCAGGTTCAGATAAGGTCTAGAAATGTTGTGTTGAAATATTTTTGAAATCCGTTCAAGATTACGCCAGTAATCTGGTTTTCAAGATTGTAGATGTATTGCGGGTTGCATATCTTCCGCCTTTATACTTCTTACTGTAAATTCAATGGTTCAGCGAGATTATAGATGGAGTAATTAAGAAAACATTGAATCAAGTTTCAAGCAATGTCTGATATACTTCCCAAGGTTACTCTCAATATTAGCGTTTTACTATTTTTTGGAATTCTTCTTAGATTTTCCGAGAACAAATTGACAGAAAATGTTGAAATTTGGTAAACAGGTCTAGATTAGGTCAATGAATGCTGTGTTCAATAAATTTCGAACCCCTTCTGAACGGAATTTGCAGGCGAGCGAAGCGAGCCTGTTTGACTCAGCTGTCACTGGCAGAGGTTTTGCAGGCGAGCGAAGCCGAGCCTGTTTGACTCACTTACACTGCCGATACTGGCGGGGGTCCAGGGTGGCTAGGCGGAGAAGGCGAGCGAAGCGATTTCTGCCGGCTAATAGATTATATTTAAAACATTGAAAGTAGGATATCCGTCTGTCCAAGCAAAGAAATCTCTGTTGTCTCTGGCAATATGACAATATGACTCCAGCCCGGTCGATATTGGTTTGAAAAATATCGATTTGATCTCAAATCGTAGATCAGTGTTTCCTATGACTGAGACCACATCAATAATTTCTGAACCAATATTGACCGAGCTGGAGTCATTTTCTCATTTTACAGAGGCAAGTCATTTTCTCATCTTGTCCTTTTTGCTGGGACAGACTAGTTTGTCATGTTGTCCAGGTTTCATAGAACAAAAATCAAATAATGGAGTGTTGCAGGATGCAGTCTTATACGCATTTTAGCCGAGTGTTTCTATTTACAAGCGACTGTATTATGCTTTTGTGTGAGCCCTCACATGGCGGGGTGGTGGGAGTGTTAGAGGGGGAGTGGCCAAGCTGCTTTCAGCGTTTCACAATAGAAACGAGGACAATTGAGGCCTGAAATGAAACTCATTGTCAAGCAGGGAGCGCTGTATTCACAAAGCGCATACTTCTAGCCTCTGTGCACTTTTCATTCATGTCCTTATTTCCACTAATCCTTCTCGAGCTGATCCAATGCTTATTGTCACAGTCACTGTTCTGTTTCTTGATTGAATTAATTGTTCTGACTTCCTTTCTCTCTCACTCTCTTCACTCTGTCTCTCTCTCTCTCCTTATTTTTTATTTATAAAATCCGCCGGAAATTCTCATGTTTAAAATCCGCCGTTTTATGTAGATAAAGCACAAATTTATAATACCGTAGTGAATCCTACATCTGGACTCATTTTGAAAATTTTCATAGTTTTAATCAGCCAACTCAAGCGAACCATAATGTTATGTGTGTAATTTTAATCTATTTTTATTCTTAAAAAATAGGATTTGAATTATTGTATTATGTAATTTACATGAATAAAGTGATTGAATCTGAATTTGAATCTCACTGCTTCTTACTTATTTTATATTCCCACACTTCAACTCCATCCATTGAAAAACAATTTATATTCAATAGAATTTTGAATATGTATCGGGAGCTGGCTAACAGTAAACAATCAGCTCTCACTTGACCCAACATACCACTTGACTCAGCATAGCCTACCACTTGACCCAAAATTATAAAATCGAAAAAATAGTAGAGCTCGTGTAGCCTGTCCAAGTGTCCAAACAAAGAAGACATTCTGGCAAGATGGGAAAATGATCCCAGCTCAGTCAATATTGACTTGGAAATTATGAATTTAGTCTCAAATTGTAGTAAGTCGACCGCCTAATAAATATTTCAACTTCAGACGCTGAATCCCCTGAAGACATGTTAAGTAGTGTCGGCAAGTAAACCTAGCAATTCAAGCCGGAAAGTGTGATGTCATGATACAGTAGGAGTATACTACCAGACAGAAAAGGAATTCCATTAACACTTCTCCATTAACCAACTTTTTCCGTTGATTTGTTGTTTGATTTTTGATTGTTATTTTTTGTTGATTTTTTATTTTGTTGTTATACATTGATTTCGATTGTTCTGGTTCTTTGTTCTAATTGCTTCAAACACTACCTAGCTTAACATTTCATCGTTGTTACGTAAGAACCTAATTAGATTACTGTAGTTCTGATAATCCACATAGAAAAACGTGGAGTGAAAACAAATATCTGAGTCTTCATTCATAAAGTAAACAAGCTAGCTTCACATAATAATAGAAAATCAAATTTTTTATTGACAAGTTTATGCAATAAGCACGGATATGAATTGCTGACATCTTTTAAATATTATACTGATCATTAATTTTTCTCAATGATAAAATATTCAAAACGTACCTCAGCTACTAACAGTTGTGCCAAGAACAGAAGAGCCTCTTGCAAGGTAGCGGAGGGCAGGGAGAGTGTAAGTACGCATTCGCAGAAATTGGAATTCCAGGGTAAAAATCACTTCGGCCAACCTACCGTTTTTACACTAAACGTAATCATATTGATTTCACGGATGAAAATATTTTTTATTCATTTATTTATTCAATTATTGACATATGATAGCACATACCATAATTATGAACTGAGACAGAAAAAATAGTATAAGCCTGTACCAAGGTCGGGTCACGGGTGCCATATTGAGTCTTGAAACGGGCGGTAGATTCAAAACTTTTTCAAAGCTCAAACATCTGCTTATGATATTTGCTTATTCTGCGCGAAAAATAGCCCATTTTTTAACAGAAAACAGAATAAATTAATACACCATAAGCTCATAACCTTATATATTTATTTCATTTATGTACAAATGTAAAAGATGCGGGAAGGAAAAACAGGCTAATGCCCAAAACTTCTATTCCCAATTCAGTCACGTAATAAATTGTCCAAATTTTCAGGTTATGTATAACATTATGTTTTACCCAAATTTTTCCATTTGGAGAAAATATAATTCAAAGTAACTGATCAATTTAGAATTTAGAAAGGTTGAAAAAAATAACACAAAACAATTGGAAAATTCCTTTGGAATATTGAAGATATTTGAAAGTTTTAAGCCGACAATTACACTTTCATTCAAAGTCACTACAGCTGTGCTATTACTGATATAAGCAACTTTCTCGGTTTCAAGACTCAATAATATTATGACTAGCTTTGAAGTTCTGAATCTACCGCCCGTTTTAAGAATCAATATGGCACCCGTTTTTCGACCTTCTTCTAGAGACCTTGGCCTGTACTATTTCTTCCTAAATTTGTTTATACTAGAACAATTTTCATTTCGACTACTGGCAGCAGTGAATGGCAGCCATGTTGCCAAAGGCTCTTCTGTGCTTGACACAACTATATCCAGTTGGTTGAAATCATTGAAAAGAAAGATGAACTTCCTCTCAATAAACAGCCTTTTGTTAGCTTACATCATTAAAAAAGTTTTCTTCATGTACAAAAGATGACTACATCCCACTTTGTAAAATTTGCAACTTTGATCAGTCTTCGCTTTCTACTTTTTCCAATTCTTGTCAGGAGAACTGCCTTGTCACTTTCATAAAATAATATATATTCCTGCTGAATAGATTTATCATGAGTTTAATTTATGAGAGATCTTTTAGTTTTTTAATTTAGATGAGATGTGATCATATATTATTCTATTTTTCATCTGAACTAATCAGAATTGGGAAAAACAGACATTTTGAACATTGTATCTGATCCTAACTCACACATTGGAGACTCGTACCCACGATACAGGTGAAGTGTCCGTAACATTTATTGTAGAGCACTTCAGAACGAGCCGCCAGGGCTATCTCATGAAGACAAACCAGAATGTAGTAGAATTTGGTAAATGGATGATAAAATTTTCTATTATAGATAGTAAAAATCTTTGATTGAATATCGATATTATGGAATCGGATATTGATTGTAATCGCTAGTTGAGATTCAGATTGAATCGAGATTGGTTCTCGATTTCTACATCTCCTAGCCACGTCTAACCAACCAAAACACAGGCGGTCATTATTGGTAAGGGGATCAAGGCCCGTATCTCCAGCCCAACCCCTCATTTCCCCCCTCCCCACCATAGGGTCATCACAAATCCCAACGGTCGGAATTTGATTTCGACTCTCAGGCACGAAGCATTGCTGCACCCGAAATTAACCCTTAATTTTGAGCTAAGACCCGTCGTCCTGAAGGATGAGTTCGACCCGGAGAAAATCGATTTCCCGTTTCCGGTTTCCGGGATAATCTCGAACTAAACCCCTGTGGGGGAAAAGGGGTAAGAGCCCCCTTAATCATCGTTACCCTCCAATTAGTCATCCATTACGCTTCAACTCGCCCTCGATTTGATCTCACTCCAAGAAAATTAGCAATGGAGCTTGGCAAAAGAAATAATTGCAAGTTGCTGGTTCACCAGATGATGCCCGGTGAAATTAGATAACTTTTTTAATAAAATTGTGAAGGCGTTTGGAATAACGTCACTAGGGCTGAGGCCGCACTGTCGGTGGGTAGAGTGTGGAGCGTAGTCTGTAAATCTGAAGAACATACTCGTACAAACAAGGGCTCTATAAAAAGGGGGTGTACGCAGCATCCGCCATTCTGTGGTCAACTTTTAGCGCCAGGTTTGAAATCATATAAATATTTTTCATGATAGAGACGATCACAGATGTTTATTAAGTTGAGCAAATGAATTTAAGTTATTGTTTTGAAATCCTGGGCCCCATTTCACAAAGCAACAAGTCTTGTTATTAACTATGGTTACTGATAAGTACTTGTGATAACAAGTTCTTAACTACAGGGGTTTCACGAAGGAAATGAGCTACAAGTTTACAATTCTACAATTTGACAAGTGTTCCCACCCATCAGTGCCATCTGTATCGGATTCCAATACTCTCTATAGTTTGCACTGATATACTTTTGGTTAAAATTTCAATAATTTGTGGTAAAGAAAGATTGGTGAAATTGATTTCAGAAATTAATTAATTATTTAAATCCCAATTAGTTGAGCCCCTATGTTTTTTGGAATAAAAATAATAATAAATTAATGAAACATTGTCAATCCTTTGAGATTAATCTATTACTTGAAAAAAACCAATTATTACAGTGAGCTTGGAGTAGCCTCCTCATCTCTTATGTTATAAACATAGCATATATTCTACTGGTACTGATGATTTTCTTTGGATTAGATTCTCTGATACTTATTGGACATGATAAAATTTACAAAGAAACAATATAAAATAGTTCAAAACATTGAAAATAATATTTAAGCCATGAAAAGATACTTCTATTATACTTATTTAGGTAAATAAGGTAAATAGGTAAATTACTTACGTAATTTACTTATTCAGGTCTATTCATAGGTAGAAATTTCGTGGTTAATGGCAAGTTTTTTTGACCAGTATTGTTAGTTGCCATGCCAAAGTTCGTGAAACACTTGTACATAACCGGCGGAATGCTTGTAAAGTTGTTGAAATTCAATTGTTATCACAAGTCTACAATTGTGCGTTCGTGAAACGCCTGTAATCAGCTGGATTAGTAAATTTGTTATGAATGATGGTTAGTAACAAGACTTGTTACGTTGTGAAATAGGGCCCAGGAAGTTAATTTGTCATATAAAATGGTTTATATCTTAGTATCAAATCTCAAAAAATATAACTATTTTTATAATAAAACTAAAATTTAAAAAATACAAATTTGCTAGATGCAAGAAGATGAATCCAGGTCAAAAATTTGACTTGAAGATTGCCAGACTGGTAATCAAATGCAAATTCAATGCTCTGTGAAGTGATCATTATTTTTGAAACATAATTTTTATGATTGATCATGTTTGACTGCCGAATTGAATGAATTCAAATTTGGCGCTATTAGTTGACCACAGAATGGCGGATGGTGCGTCTACCCCTTTTATAGAAAAATAACCCCTAGTACACACCATCCATAGTCATAAAACCTATGAATGGCATGACCTAGGGCTCTATAAAAAGGGGGTAGACGCACGGTCCGCCATTCTGTGGTCAACTTTGAGCGCCAGGTTTGAATTCATATGAATATTTTTGATGATAGAGACGATCAACAGCTGTTTATCAAGTTGAGCTAATGAATTAAGTTATTGTTTTGAAATCTTGGAGGTTAATTTGTCATATAAAATGGTTCATATTGCTTAGCATCAAATTGCAAAAATATAACCATTTTTATCATAAAACTGAAATTAAAAAATACAAATTCACCAGATTCAGGAAGATGAATCAAGGTTAAAATTGTGACTTAAAAAATTGCCAGACTGGAAATTCAATGCTCTGTGAAGAAGTATTATTTTTTCTACCATGATTTTTATCATTAATCATATGTTTGACTGTCGAATTGAATGAATTCAAACCTGGCGCTAAAAGTTGACCACAAAATGGCGGACCGTGCGTCTACCCCCTTTTTATAGAGCCTAGCATGACCTCATACCGTTTTTTGAGGTTATATTGCTTTTATTTAAGAATTTCAAGATGGCGGCTTGAAATTCTTAAATATGGTCAACATAACCTCAAATAACAATTAACCTCAAATAACAGTATGACGTCAAAGCTTTCAATTAATGGAGATCAAAGTAACCTTTTCAAAATTTCCATTTTGCATAACATGTTTCGGCGATTTAAATGCATTTTCCAATGCAATTTCAAATATTTAAAAAGGGTGCTTTGACCTTTATTAACTGAAAGTTTTGATAAATACAGTAGCCCTGAGAAAGAATAAGCATTCATACAATGTGTATCAATACTATGGATGATGTGTATGTTCTATAGATTTACCAACTACCCTCCACCCTCCACGCTCTACCCACCGGCAAAGCGGCCTCAGCCTTAGGTCCGTTTTCCCAGATGCACGTTCCAAGAAACAGGGGATTTTGTCCTTTTGTGGTTGATGCCCAGCCCACATGGGCTTCTAGGCCTGTGTATGAGTAATGAGAGGGATAATGATTATAGATGTCGACTACTTTCTAGGCAGACGGGACAAACGGCTTATCGTCTCCTCCGAAAGACTCAGAATGATTCAGATTGAATTGTGATTGACTCTTGATTCCCACAACTCCTGAAATACGAGGTGACCGTATCTATGTGATCAAAAAATTTTCCCCGGTCAAGAATCGAGCCCGGGACCTCTTCTTTATCAGACCGACGCGTTATCACCTTACTCCAACGAGACACCCGTAAACTGATACAAATAACGTGAACGTAGTAACGTAGGAGTGAACCGTACAAAAAAGTGAAGAAGAAATGAACCTGAGTCTCGGTCTTATTAGGAGCAAGAGTGAAGCGTTACCAAGAGTCAAGAAATCTAGGGGAAAACTGATACTTTACTATTGACCTGCGAAGCAGAGACCTAATATGTATGATAGAAATAATTCATTAGTGATGATAAAATAAATATATAGAGGAACTCTATAGACTAACTTCTTTGGAGGAACTATTTTTCGCTCGTGAATGTTTATGAAACAAGGCCCTAATAGTCCCCCACCATAATATATTTCGTTTATATCGCGGCCACATTATCACTAACACATCAATCTAATATGTCCTCTATGAAACAAGGCCCTAATATTCCCCACCAATATATATTTCGTTTGATTACAGCCTCATTGAGCTTTTTGTGTCTATAAAGGCTAACATTGTTCTTTGACAAACTAAATAAAGCTGGCCAAAATAGTTCGAACAAAGTGTGGATTTATTGTTTCATACAAGTTTGTAGAATGTGGACAAACCATTAGATATAGTCTGTATAAGCAAGGAAGACCCTCTGGTAAGATGATAAAATGACTCCAGCTCGGTCAATATTCGTAAAAATATTGATTTGGTCTCAAATTGTCGATCAGAATTTTTCCTACATTTGAGCCCAAATCGATAATTTTTGAATCAGTATTGACCGTGCTGGAGTCATTTTCTCATCTTGCCAGAGGGTCTTCTCTGCTTGGATGGACTATAACTATAGCCTAGAATCGTGCGAGTGTGACACTATACAGCATCACATTGAACAACAACATATTGAAGGTTATGTCACAAACAGAATACAGATGAACTGATCTATAGATATGGGTGAACGGTTCTATAAAACATACAACAGCTGAAAAGGATTACAGTGGATGTTTATGTAAAATAGTGGTGAGAGCAGAGAGTAGAATGTTCCAAAGCTTTTTCAGATATTCATTGCCTCTACATCGAGATCCATAGACACGACCTATTTCCCGAATAGTGGAGAGGGGTTAGCCGGGGAGCCTCTCCGTAATCTATTTCGCTCAATATTATTCTTTGTAGAAATATTGGAGCTGGTGCTAAGAATTAGGGCGGTTACATCTGTTCATTGTGTGTTCCAAAAGATAGTCTGCGCTCTGTACTGTACCATACTGTACACCAACGGTACTGGACCAGGACTGTGTCTCATAAACATTTTCAGCTTTCTCAAAAGAGAAACAAGTGATTGGGATTGTAGATCAACAATAAAATGTTTGATCTAAAATCTTCCAAATTTTGGGAAGAATCAGCTGTTGAATCAACGAATCGACCTGATCGCAAACGCTGAAAATACATCAATGTTGACGAAAAACGGGCCGACTTCGGGGTTTTACGATTTGCTTTGTACGTAATGTCACACAATGTCACACTTTGTACGTGTTATGTGATTTGCTTTGTGATACGTCGAATGTGACACGTTTTCAGCTACGCGTCAATCAAGGTTATTACAATAATGATGTTCCTTAATTGCCTGATATTGGGCAAAAGTAGAAACAGGTGGGGAGATTATGAATATTGACGTACTTCATATTAGAGAGTCTAGTACCGTGTGCATGCCATAATATTTCAAGCAAAAATATTACGTTTTTATCTTGTTTAAGGTTCTCTAAATTAACACGAATTTCACTTTGATTCCACAAGTCTAATTAATCAATCTGATTTCAACATTTTTGTACCGAAATACAATATAGGACTCTTATTAGTTTATCATTGATGAAAATTAAAAACCTAATTGATCAATGAGAAGTTTTCATTCAAACAACCTTATAAATTTTATTATCGATGAAAGCTTGATATGGTTCATATTTTCAATGTGCCAGTGTACTTGTCATGAGCTCCAGTTTGGCCGGTTTTCGCATCCACTGGCGGTTCGTACCCACGAAACAGGTGAAGTGCCCGTATCTTTTACTGTACGGCACTTCACCTGTTTCGTGGGCACGTGCCGCCAATGCTCTCATCTGAACTACATTATTTTCTTGCTTTCCTCACCACTTTACTAGTTCCCTGAAATCGGATTAACCTTCTCATGAATATCCTTGTACTTCAATAATCTGAACAATACATTGAAAGAAAAATATATAAATAAGTCCTACAAATAAGTCCTATAACTAAATAAAGTCCTACAATAATTAGCTGTTCATGTCTAGCTTAACGATATTTTGGGGAAGTATTGTTAGCGTTACCCGTTTTCTAGACGAGACGATTAGCAGTTCTCAAAAGTAGTCGTCATCATCAATCTTATTACCCACGTAAAGCTTGAGTGCTCATGTGGGCTTCATTCTCAGAAGAAAGGAAAACTTCCCAATTAGATTTATACGTTTCGAGGATCTCTTTCTTCTCTTATTTCACTCTACTCTAAGCAAGGTAGCTTGTCCAGTGTCCACTTTTGATGTCAAATTAACAGAGCGTGCTTCGAAAACACATAACAGACTTCTCTTTCCAACCCACTGCACTGGGATGCAGTTTGTAGTCCACACGAAAAACAAACAACTAGCAAAGCATGTTAAATTTGCTCAGCTTGACCATCATGTGAGGCTAAAAATATACATGCGGTTCTTTTGGTGGGGTGCACCTAAGAGAAATTTTAATTCTGATTATGTTTCTCTGTACATGTAACATAGAATGGTTGCGAGGCTGATTTTATTATTATGATTCTTGACAAGTACAGTGGCTTAACTGGAGCGAATATGACTTGTGGAAGGAAGTCAGCCGTCTAATAAAAATTCTAACTTCTGACGCTAACAGATTTATTAAGTTTCATCCTCTTGATTCACGTATTTACATAATAAATTGGGCTATATCGGCTAAAACGTTTGACTACCGTGAATAATATTATGTATTATATCAGTATAAACTCTAAAGCGAAGAAGACCCTCTGGCAAGATAGAAAATGACTCCAGCTCGGTCAATACTGGTTCAAAATATATTTATTTGGTCTCAATTTGTAGATCAGAATGTTCTCTACGATTGAGACCAAATCAATAATTTTTGAACCGACATTGACCGAGCTGGAGTCATTTTCTTATCTTGCCAGAGGGTCTTCTTTGCTTGGACAGACTAGTAGTATGATCTCTACTATAGTAAGTAATACGGCTTGGACTACTCATTCATTCCTCAGCGGAGAGAATAGAAAGAAATTCATTCCATTCCATTCTCTCTGTTCCCCAGTCCAATACAATCAGGTTACCAACAGCAATCACCTAATTCTAGTCATTTTTCTTACTACTACATACTCTGATGAAAAATAATTGACCGAACGTAAGTGAGGTCTGGATTCAAGACGACGATTTTGCATTTCTTTTTATGTTTGTTTGTTCCGCATCTACGACAAAACGCGGCAATAGATTCGGATGAAACTCAATTTGACATGTATGTTCCTCTTGAAATTGCGCGTCGATGTATATGTAAGGTTTCTCGAAATATTTCATTTTAAGGATAATATGAAAGGAAAAGGGATTACCCAATACTAGAATATTACTATTACCTTTGGGAGATTGGCTGTCGTTGGTAAAGACAGTCAGACGTTCCCCGTTTCTGGAGGAATAGTAATTATTGCATTACACTCTAACTGATTAACTGCATGTTATTCAGAGGTGTTCTGCATCTTCACTTGGTTTTGGAGACTGGCTTATGGTTGAGAGGATCGACGTGCTAACCACACGTTATCTCTATCCTGGTTGATGATTATTTGCCTGCTGTATGGTCTGTCCGGGCTGGGGGGGGGGGCGGCGGGTGGGGGTGGCTGCGGCTCGGTCGGTGTTGGTTCGGGGCTGTAGGTTCTCTTTGAGAATTTATTGCTTTTGGGCCGGTATTGGCCGGGCTGGGGCCGTTTCCCGTCTTACCGGGGTGTCTTCGGATACAGTCTTACGGACTGTATAGTGGAGTGAATATGTAACTGGCAACCAGTTGGTAGGCCAAGGCCCTTCATAGGGCTGTCGCGCCATTGACAAACAAAAAAAGAATATTACTATATGTATATACATTTATGCTTCTAAACATAGAAAAACTCACTCTAAGCTATACAATTATTCATGCTTAACCAGCTGTCGAGTTTATTATTAATCGCATGCAATTAATGAAACTTAACAGTATTCCCTTCATGAATAATGCCACAGCCATGGGTGACTTCGTGAGGTCTACTGTTCACAGAACTACTAGTATATTTTATATACCATTTACACTTCTTTACTCCTCATGAAATGTATCTCATTTCTACTCACTTTCTCTTCCTCCAACGCTTGGCTGCTCAGTAAATCCGCGTTTCGACAGTCCGAGGCATCTGCCACGAATGCCTCGCAGAGTCTGTTGACGCAAAAAAGTATGAACTCATGGTTGAGAGGCTGAGGCATATGTGTGATCTGCAATTCTTGTAACCAGAAAAATGCAAGCACGCGAACAAATTGACTAGCGCCATAAAGCGGGAGACATAGCAACTATAGTCGGCGAAATTTAAGTTGACGAAAACCCCCAACCGAGAAATAGCTACGTTGCTAGATTGTGTGAAATTGGAACATCTTCTAATCCGCAATTAAACCCCATATCTAGACGTAGAATTTTATCCTTGATATGCCAGTAGTATTAAAAAGTTCCTGGGTAGAAGGATTCAAAGGTAATTTGTTTTTTTTTAACAAATAAAAAATCGCGAAAATATTACTTTCTTTTGTATATCACTTCTCTCACAATCATGGGTTGTAGTAAGAATGGAGTATTTTATATTGAAAATGACAAGGAGAGTTCGAGCTTTCTAATGGTTTTTGAGTTTTCAACATCCGACCAATAATTATGTTCCAATTAATGAATATGTTCGTCAATGTCGAGTCTACTCAAACAGAAAACATGAAATTTTCGATGATCTAGAAACTTTTTTGTTTGAGAAGATAAGTGGGTGGAGAAAGTTGTTCAAAAACAATTGAAATTATTTTTCCAAAGGTCGAAAATAGTCTGAAGATCGTAATTTGGCCTCTCAAGAGTTTCAAAGTAAGGAGAGCGGTATATGCATGAATCATTGTATGTTAAAGATTGAAGTTATTGAAGCTAATCGACTTGGATATTCGAGCTGCGAACAGCTGGTTTATCATAAAAATAGTGAGTTCACAACACCGGGAACACCGCGTGATTTTTCCGAAGCTACGCTAGCTGTCACATTTAACATTCAGTTGAATGTGTTTGCGTTAGGAGAAGTTTCAATTTCACGCAAAATGACAACGTAGCTATTTCTCGGGTGGAGGGAATTTTCGTCAACTTAGATTGCGCCGACTATAAGCTCTGACAATTGATAATTTGGACTTTGGAGGTTAGTTTGTGCTCAATTAGTAGATAAAAATTTAAGGCAATGTTTATTATTGCCTATTAGAACCTTCTGCACCCAAATAGAATTCTCAATCACAAAAATGCCTAGGAATGAGGTACAATTTTCAGGTTGGTTTGTAGAATTGTTTGTTGTGCGTTGCGAGGCAACAGGCACTGCTCTCTGTGAATAATTGTGTGCCGCGTTTGCCTGGCTGCTTATAAACCCGGTATCGACAGTCCGAGGCGTATGTGGCACATGCCTCAAACTGTCGATACGCGGCTTTCCCAGTCTCCAGCTCGGTCAATATTGGTTCGAAAATTATTGATTTGGTCTTGAATTGAAGATCGAAATGTTTCCTATAATTGAGACCAGATCAAAAATGTTTGAACCAATATTGACCGAGCTGGAGACTGGAGTAGATAGTAGACTAGTAGTAGTAGCAAGACTCTTCTTTGCGTGAACAGACTGTACCTTGAGGCATTCGCGGCACATGCCTCGGACTGTCGATACGCGGCTTTACCGTATCAGATTTGGACCAAACTAACTTTGTCCATTCGTTTTAGTACCGAACTAATTCTATACACGATTTAATCAGCAGATAGTTCTCTTGTGATAAATTGAGAGTGGTTGTCGTTTGAGTTGAGGAAAATGTGTATTTGAAATTCATAAATTATTTTATCTACGGGCGTATTGAAAAATTACTATTTCAGTTTTACAATTGAAATCGAAATGACTACCATTTCAAAACGGAATCTTAGAACCGTGTCGTAATGAACGTTTTTCGATACAGGAGGAACTTTACGATACAGTCCAAATTCCACTTTATGATACATTCCTTGTTTCGTTTTGAAATCAGGTGATAAAAAGTAAACAGTGTTCAACTAAACTCAAAATCAAAACCGCGACTGGGATTGAGTAGCCTACCAGTATTTTTTCGTCAATATTTCAATTAATGTATTTGAATATTTAACTAATTTAGATAGTCCAAAGTTTAAATAGTTAAATATACTTATAACTTTGTTAGTGAATATGTTAATAACTTTCACTTTTACAACAACACTCACGATTTTGTTGCTTGTCGAATGCGTTTTGTGGTTCTGACTGATATGTTATTTTTAACATATTTAACAAGTAATAAGTTGATTATCATAACAGTTCAAGTAGGATGAAGACAAAAGAAGTTAAATAAACGACGGTATGTTGATTTTTATAATAGCGTACACTTACAGATAGCTTGATACTGGTGGTCTATAGCTTGATACTGGTCTGATACTGATAACTACACTGGTGGTCGTAGATAAAAAAGTGTATGCAACAGTTGTATTAGGCCTTTATAGCATTCGTGAGATATTTAGAGCACTCGCTTCGCTCACCTCAACTTACATCTCACCTCATGCTATAAAGGCTCCCATTATTCAACCGTTGCATAAACTACTATTCAAAATATCATTTATTTTAATGTTTCATTTGATTTTTTAAAAACTACAATATTATATTGTAATGAATTAGTGATAAAGCTAACATAACCAATAATATCATTTTATTTTTCAAAAACAGCTTAAGTGTAGAGAGATTTGTGAGAAATATGATTGAATATTTTGATTTTATAGATCTGTATGGTACCGGCTTCTTTCAGTCGAAAGATTTGATCAAGTGACTGAGAAAACAAGCGTGAATGTTCATAGCTATTGTTTTGGTTTGAAAACTCTGATAATAGTGAATCGAATTCTAAATGTTTGTGATTATCGTACCAGATAATGTTGTATTACATTACATAAGTGGTAGACATACTGTACAACGTGATAATATGTAGTCTAGTTATATAGATCTAATATGGAGCATTGTACCAATTATAGTACAATAATATATTGTCATCATATCCAATATCGTTACTAATCATAATGATGTAGCCTACACAATGGGATGCAGGGGTAACACGTAATGTCCCTTGAGATAACAATATGATGGATAGCGTAATTTACAATCAATCTCAAACATGACACATGCAACATGCAACATAGTAATCTTTATTGAGATAATGTTAACTGATGTTGTTGATTGATCAATAGTCAAGACATAGTTAAAGTTTGAGAATAATGTTCAATTTTCAATTCATTCATAATTATTGAAGCCTAATGAAATAATCTGTACATGTTTCTTGTATTATTTGTATAATTTGTAACTTACTTGCATTTGTATACTGTACTGACGTTGTTATAACATTGTTCAATGTTTTCAACAATAAAGATTTTGATTTTGATTTTGAATAATCATTGTTATTAGCCCAACATAAAGTTTGTAATACAGATATTATTTATACATATTACAATGGTGTGCACTTTTTTTATTTGTTTTATATTTCATTTTGAAGGGCTCTGTGATGTATTGTTTTATTTTATCGCAATACATGCGATTATTATATTGAGTCCATTAATTAATTCTCACTAAAAAACTAGCAAATTATTTTCGAAAAAAGTGAAAAACTATTTTTTAAATGTCGGTTTGTTCCAGCGTTATCCAATAAGAATTCTCGGCAATGCTGCAACATCGTGCAAAAAATATATTTTCTGGATTTCAAATCTTCCTAGGCCAAGAATTTGTATAAAACTGTAATAAAAAGTCTGCTGTAAAATGGCTGACCGTGTTTACTCCATTTAAGATGAGCCATAGCTACCTATAATCTTATATAGAAGGAGCATGTCATTCCTAATAAAATGGCAACACTGCAATAGGTACAATCCACCCATATTGTATCATTGAGTACAGTTGCAAATCATGCATGTTTATTTGGGTTTTCTCTTTTAGGCATAGTTTTCATAAAATGTGACCATAAAACCTTTTTTATAGAACTCCTATCGTATTTCTGTACTAGATTATTATGGAAATTGACATGAAAGATGAAAGATGGACAATGTCTTGAGATAGCCATGATTTGTAGCAAGTCAAATGTAAGAATACTCACAAGAAACGCATCCTTCGAATCAGCTGATTTAGAAATCATTTCAATGCTTCTACAGTATATGAAACGATCTTTCCACTCTATTATAGTTGTCACTTTTGGGGCCATGGCCTTATATTGAAGGATGCATTATTATAAGTGACTCAATTCCTTTTGTTTTATCACTTTTGTTCCCATGACTGTTTTTGGAAGTAAGTAAGCAATAACTACTCTCTTTTATTCAACGTAGTATCTTTATCTAGAGCTGGTTCAGAAAATAATGATATCATATTGTATGAAGGATGAGAGTATTGAATGGATATTCTGACATCAATGAGATTTCCCCATAAGAATGATGGTCAGAAATCATCTTTTTGTTAAGAAAAATCGACTTTGACGAACATCTATGCGATTCACCATTTACTTACATCGATATGATAACTATACTGTTGCAAGGACCATACTTTTTGTTCAATAAAATCGCTCATTAATGTTTTGTAGTCACAGCTTCAAAATGTATCTGCTGTCAATGTAGCTTGCGCCAAAAATGAAGGCGTTCAGCGAATGACTACTATTAGTCCTCAGCTCTATCAGGACAGTCGTCGAGCTGTCTGCGAGGGTACAATGGAACAAGAGTGACTGCAGCTTTGATAGTTCACTCTTGAAGATAGCTTAAGACCGTCCTGACAGAGCTCAGTTTTGATAACAGTCATTCGTCACCCGCCTTAAATTTTGGAATCAGCTCCACTTCACAAAGCTGTCCTATGTGGGGTTATATGAAATGGAAGAATCATCAAAATTTATGACGCTGGATAAGTGAGAAATATAAGATGCTCTTCACTTTGGCTGTCGTATCATTTTCACCCCATGCCATATAATGACGTAGTAAAATTCGAGCCATCCACAAGATAAGACAGTCATCATTATAATGTCCCTTGTCTCCTAGAGGCTCCAATTTACTATATTGTTTTTGTAATTTATTGTATCGAGAAGCTTCTCTTGTATGGATGACTATTCGAGCCAACTTCCGAATAGTGTACAGAATACACTTTTACCGGCGTATAAATTGAAATATACTTCTATTACTCTCATTAAGTCTATACAGTATTTATAAAAGCGAAACAGCACTCATTCATTCATCCATTCATTCATTCGGTCAACAACAGAACTAAAGACACGTTTACATCGGAATGTTAGTAGAATTTTGTTAATAACTTTTATATAATAAATTATTTAATTTTACTTTAATACTATTAAAATTTCTAATATTGAAGAATCCAATAGAAAATTTTCACACAAATTCAAACAAAACATTTACATAAAAAATACCATATAGAGAAATAAACCATAATATATAAGTCTATATAATAATACGTTATTCATAAAAGTTATTTACAAATCTTATCAACATTCCAGTGTAAACGTGGCATACGACGAACCTATTCACAAAATTTCAACATTTTCTACCAATTAGTTCTCGAGAAAATTAAAAAATTGCCGAAAAACTACAGAAAAACTCAAATATTTAGCGTATTCTTATTAAGTTTCAAAATTGCGTTCGTGGTACACGTCTGGAGGTCCAACTGAATATGTCTGCCAAATTTGAACACATTTAGTGCTCTCATTCTTCTATTACTCTCATAAAGTAATATTATGAAAGCCGATATAAAGGAGTATCAAAATATAGTTTAAAGTTATATAATAGTAGTTTATGCAACGGTTGTATAATGGGAGCCTTTATAGCATGAGGTGAGATGTAAGTTAGAGCCACGAGCGAAGCGAGTGCTCTAAATATCTCACGAATGCTATAAAGGCCTAATACAACCATTGCATACACTATTTTATCTACGACCACCAGTGTAGTTATCAGTATGAGACCAGTATCAAGCTATAGACCACCAGTATCAAGCTATCTGTAAGTGTATGCTATTATAAAAATCAACATACCGTCGTTTATTTAACTTCTTTTGTCTTCATCCTACTTGAACTGTTATGATAATTAACTTATTACCTGTTAAATATGTTAAAAATAACATAACAGTCAGAACCACAAAACGCATTTGACAAGCAACAAAATCGTGAGTGTTGTTGTAAAATAAGTGAAAGTTATTAACATATTCACTAACAAAGTTATAAGTATATTAAACTATTTAAACTTTGGACTATTCAAATTAGTTGAATATTCAAATACGTCGAATGAAATATTGACAAAAAAATACTGGTAGGCTACTCAATCCCAATTGCAGTTTTGATTTTGAGGTTAGTTGAACACTGTTTACTTTTCATCACCTGATTTCGAAACGGAACAAGGAATGTATCATAAAGTGGAATTTGGACTGTATTGTAAAGTTCCTTCTGTATCGAAAAACGTTCATTACGACACGGTTCTAAGATTCCGTTTTGAAATGGTGATCATTTCGATTTCAATTGTAAAACTGAAATAGTAATTTTTCAATACACCCGTAGATAAATAAAATTATATTTACCAGCCGGATTCAAACCAGAATCACCAGATTGACAGGCAGATGTTTCACTCAATACTTCAACAGAATATGTTGGGGATGTGAGAAATATACCTCAACAATTCGTTGAATAATCCAGCGGACTTGGGTTAACAAACTTTTTAAAATGCCTCATTCACACTGAAGCAATCATATGATCCAGCTGTTGAACTGGTGTTGAATCATAAACAGCTGTGGATATGATATCTGACTGTGATTTGGGATTTGTCAAATTTGCGTAGGTTTGTTTACCTATTGTAGTCGTCGCCTATTGTATTGTAGTCGGAGAAATAGCTACGTTGTCATATTTCGTGAAATTCAAACTTCTCCTAATAACGCAAACACATTCAACTGGATGTTGAAAGTGACAGCATAGCTTCGGAAAAATCACGCAGTGTTGTGAAACTCACTATTTTTACGATAAACCAGCTTTTCGTAGTTCGAATATCCAAGTAGTCCAGTCAATGAGTGCAAAAATACACCCCTTAGGGAAGTGAAACATATGAGGCTAATTTTTCTCCCATCGACTACTATCATATAGACAAGTGTTCTGCCAAAAGTCCCCACCCCTGCCCCTCATGCTTCCACCCCCACAGCACGCTCTCAAAGTTTCCATTTGCAAGGAGATCTTATATTAAATTCTTATATCATCTGCTTCCTGTTACCTGTACGTTTTGAAAGCTGATGTAATCAATTTAAGTTGTCATTTGGTTGTCAATTTAAGTTGTCATTTGGTTGTCAATTTAAGTTGTCATTTGGTTGTCAATTCAAGTTGTCATGTAACTCGAAGAGGTTACTTGATGTAACTGGATGATTCAATTTTCAATCAAAACAGACAATATATGCTTTACATTAGATGTTAGAAGGTTAAATCACGTACGAAAGACAGTCGGAACAGCATGACTTTTTGGCGTCAGCTCAAGAACGTGGCATTTGGAGGCCTATAAACAATTATTAATAAAAGATAAGAATTCAGAATATAATGAAAATTCCCTTCATACGTTAAAGCTCAATCCACACTTTAATAAATTGCAAGTAAGCACCACTCTAATTCAACTACATCATTGTAGAGCCGAAGTCAATTAATTCAGATTCTGGACCATGTCCAATAGATCATAACTTGCAGACCATCAATAATTGCGTGAATCAATAATTATCCCACTCTCACTGTTAATAGCTCGTAATTTCTCTTCTCAGAACTCCGCATTCGAAACCAATTGAGGGTTATAGTTTCCGCATCCTGAGAAGACACCCCGTTACAATACACTTTACATTGTAACGGAGTGCCTTCTTAGCTCACTCGAATACACTGATTCGCTCAATCCAGTCAATTCGTTGCTAATATTCACCTCATGTGAAAAACACTATTCGATTTCATGTTATTTTTTTGAGGCGCTCAAACCATGTATAAACAAATCACAAGAGTTCATTCATCGCATTCACAAGTATTTGCGAACAATAGGAAATTTTTTCCATGAGAGTTAGTTTGACATTTTAAACGACAAATAGTTGATACCCTTGTATACCTTTTGAGTAGCTCACCGATTGTCCTTACAGAGCTGAGAATTAACCGCCTAATTTTATGGCGTATGCTATACCCACTACTTATTTCCTCTTAGAGGTACTGTATTCGTTTAAACTTAAAAAAAATAACAATAAATATTTTTTAAGGGTACTTTGATTGTTATTTTTAAAGTTTTAGCTATACTCAATACTCAATTCCTAATTCCATTGTAATATCTTCCCTGTCCTGCGTGTACAATTGAAACAGAATTTTTATTCGCCTACTCAGAAATATGATTCGATAGTGAAGCCTTTTTGAAAAAGAGGGTGCGGAAGAGTGAGAGAGAAAAAATTAGAACACGTGAGAGGTGTGTCAGTACATGCATGCAGAACACAGTAGCCCTAATAGACGGCAAACGAGTTAGCGGTTGACAAGTAATTATTATCAATTCTCAGATCTGTCAGGACAGTCAGTGAGCGGTTTGCGACAGCATTCTAATTCAAGAGCGATATCAGCTAGTCTTTTTCTCACTTGTAGACCGCTTCGAGACTGTACTGACAGAGCTTAGCTCCAATAAAAGACATTGTCCAACCGCCACATACTTTGGCGTCTACTACTGTATAGCATTGTTTTGTTGTGGATGCTTACCCGTTGCATTCATATTCATAGAATTGCTTTTTCCAATGCCCATGTTTAGGTTGGAAATATTTTGGGTGAGGTGCTTTGGTAGCTATGATGAATATGCTACAGTTTCGGACAACTCCCCTCTCCTCACCCTCACCACAAACAGCATGTCAGTTTCTCATTTGAAGCTTTTCCGGCTTTTCCGTTTCATTCGGGTGAGTTTCCCGGGGTTTCCCGATCACACAGTTTTTGAAGATGGGATGGGGTGAAGGAGGAGGTGGAAGAGGAGGAGGCGGGAGACGAAGAAAGTAGGAGAAGGAATAGGAAGAGGAAGAAGAGAAAAGGAGTTGGAGAAGGGTGGGTAGAAAGAGAGGGAATACGAGGAAAAGAGAAGGAGAAATAAGATAAGAAGGAGGGGGAGGAGGAGTAGGAGGAGGACGACGATGAGGGGTGGATGAGTTGGAGGAGGAGGAGTAGAAGGAGAAGGAGTAGTAAATGGCTGGTCACATAGCAGTTATGAAAAGAGAATGGACCTTAGAAACGAAAGAGGTAAAAAAGCTCGAAGTGGTGGTGGTGATAATGGAATAAGAAGAGGAGTTGGCAGAAATAGTGATGGCGATGGATGAGTAGGTGGAGGAGGAGAAGGAGGAGTAGCAGGAGGAGGAGGAGGAGGAGAAGAAGGAGGCGTAGAAGTGGTACATATCCTTTTTTCTCACGGGACAGATCTCGGACCTATGTAAATTTCAATTCGAGCTGCCCTCATTCCCCACCCCTTTCTCCACTAACCACCTCCCATTTTTCCTCTTCGGGGCGGAACTGGAATAAGATTACACACTTCTATTTTTGTGTCTGAAGCGTAGAAACTATATAATAAATTCTTGTGAACAGCCGCCGCTCTGTTTTTTACCTCGGTCAAGGGGTGTGCTGTGGAGATTCAACGCGCGTGAAAATTTATTGTCACTGTTTTTCGCCGCTCAGGAGAAATCGGTTCACCAAGCAGCAGCGGTTGAAATGGATTCGAAGTAATTCTTTCTTCACAACGTTACAAGATAACGCACACATCCAGATGGAACTTTCCAGAAATTCACAATTAAAAGTTATTAAGTCAGACTTGAAACCATTTTTGCTGCTGAGAGTTTGATCTAAACTCGATTCAAGCATTGTACTTATGGAGTCTGCTAAAAGCCAAACTAAACTCAATTGAAGCGTTGCACTCTTGGAGTCTGAACTGAACTCAATTTGAACATTGCGCTTATGAAGTTACATCGTTGCCATATGTGTGTGACAGAGCGGAGGTCAACTTCATGTGATTTCTGAACAATTCCAGTTGATCGATGCCATGACAGTACACTCTTATTAGTAGATCAATGAAGACTGTATGGTGCAAAAGGTAATGTTCAAATTGGGTTTAGTGTACATTATAATAGGTTTAATGAAAATTTATGAGTATAGAGACTCACAGTATGGCCGTAGAGTGTGTACAGTTCTGATGTATAGTAAGGCCGTACAGTTCTGATTGAATATGACTAGCTCGGTCTGATCATAATAGACTATGCTACTGTTGAATAATTTGAACAATAACATTACTAAAAACTTCCAGTGTTGTAACGTAGGCAGTGGTGGGAAGAAACTTTAAATTAAATTATTTGATCCTTGTATAGATTTATACCTGACCTTATATTATTTCAGATGGGCAATAAGAAGATATCAAAACTTAAAATATTTATAGGTTAATATAATAAATTCCGAAATCATCAAAATTACGCACCCGACATAATACAAGGGGATCGTGAATGTAAGAGAAATCAAAATTAAACCACCACGAAAGAAAAGGATCTCATCTTTAGAATTGTGACAGAGGTGATTATAAATTAATAACGAAAAGTTATAGTAGCGACATTCCTTGGTTTATTACTGAAAACCAGAATAAATAAAATCAAAAGATAATGGCAATCGGATACCGGAAAAACAAATTACATTATTTTTAGAAATACAGGTTACAATCGTTACTTAAATATGTTAGTATACATAAATACCTTGTGTGGTGAAGGGCCCCCCATAAACTTTCACACTATGTATCACTATTGCCTTTCAATTGCACTTCACTTGGTTGATAAAATATTGGTTTCGATGGAAATTTGAATCTGATCCTTCTGAGGTTTTTCTTTGTAATCCTGATGTGCAGAAGTCCGGGTTTCCTTGGGGTTTTTAACGAGATACCATCGGTCCATCTGCGAAGTCCATGCTACAGTATTGGTTTACTGGTTAATTTCAGCGAGGTGGATACATCCAGGTTGATACATCGAGGTTGATACATCGAGGTTGATACATCGAAGTTGATACATCGACCGCTGAATAGAAATAAATACAAAATACTTATTGTAAAGATACAGTATTGATTTGTAAAACAGCATTTAAGTGAATAAATGTTACAAACAAGTTGAGGTATCGAAAATTCAATTTTTTAATGAAGAGAAGCTTCTTATAATTTTTCAAATGAAAAGGATAATAAAGCATCTTTAGAAAATTTAACAAAGTTAAGAGAAAAAGGTACCAAGAGTTTATAATGAAAAGAAAAGATTATTTCAAAACTTTAGAATACCCAAAAGAAAATCATATTAATTTAATTTTACAATGAAATTTAGTAAACCAAGTTAATAACAAGGAATATGTCTTTACCTGATACAGCGGATTTGGAGATTGGTAAAATTTGAGAGAAGAATCCAATAACTTGGTAAATTTACATATCAAAGAAAAATTAAAATAAAAAAAAATCAGGATGAAGCTACTATGTAAAAGAATGAGAATTTAATTAATGTGACTACATCCTGTACTTCAAAGAACTTTCAACAAATCTTATAGAAGAAAGAAAATGTCTATCTGAACTGGCTGGGAGCTGGATTCGAAGTGAATTGAAATTAATAGAGGAGCAAACCGTACAAGGCCATCCCCACTCCTAAGCAACTGTCGATCAAGCAGAATTTTGTTCAAGAAAGAGAGCGACCGAGCAACATACAAAGTAATGAAAAAGGAGGAAAAATATAGAGAGAAATCTACTAAAAGAATAAGCTTGTAATTGCAAGAACAATGATAAAGTTGTTTTTCGAGTAATTCGAAAACAATTTTATCAAGTAATGGAAAATTTATTAAACGTTTTTGGTTGAAAAACAAGATAAATGAATCATGATATTTCATACCGTTACAGTGTGGCCATTGATATTGAGTGTCAAATCTCGTTTGGCTAGCTCGATCGAATCCAAAATACTCTTGTCAACTCTCCTCATTGGATTTACAATGGTATGATACAGGAATAATTTGATTTCATGTTCGATATTATATTATATTTCCAGTGTGAGTTCACAGAGGAATAATAAATAAAGAATATTCAATCTCTATATATAGAAGCGGAATGGCACTGATTCATTTATTCATTCATTCATTCATTCATCACCAGAACTAAAAAACTAAAAATCCACTGCACCGAATGTGTTCAAATTTGGCAGGCATGTTCAGTTGGACGTTTAGACGCGCGCTAAGATGGATTTGAAAAACTTTTCAAGGATGCACCTGATATTCAAGTTTTTCTATAGTTTTTCGGCGTTATCTACATTTTTTCGAGAACATAGAAAATATTAGAAAATGTTTATATTTGGTGGGCAGGTTCAGATAAGGTCGAGAAATGATGTGTTAAAATAGTTTTGAAATCCTTTCAAGATTACGTCAGGTTTTCAAAATTGTAGATGTATTGCGGGTTGCATATCCTCCGCCTTGATACGACTAATGAAATGATTTGCAAGATATTGAATCAAGTTTTAAACAATGTCCGATATACTTCCCAAGGTTACGCTCAATATTAGCGTTTTACTATTTTTGGAGTTTTTCAAGAACCAATTGGCAGAAAATGTTGAAATTTGGTGAATAGGTCCAGATTAGGCCCAGAAATGCTGTGCTCAATAAAATTTCAATATCCTGCCGAGGTTACGCTTGTAATAAAGTTTTCCAATGTTTGGAATCCACACTTTCGTTTATATCACGGAAACTACTGAACTAAATATGTACAAATCATACACCTAGTGTATAAATCATACAATCTGGTGTATAAATCATACACCAGGTTGAGCTGAGGTAATAGAACAACTAATTCAGAACTATTACCTAAAAGAACCCTGTTAGGCTGATTGATGAATGATGATCAAAGCAAATCTATTCTAATGGAATTTGAATTTCCATAAGAGCGAAGCGAGCCTGCCGGCTAGTATGAAAATAATAACAGTAGGCTACATTATTACGTTGGAAAAATAAGGAAACAAGTTCAGACATGAAAAAATTTACAGTAAATTTGTGTAGAAATTTGTGGGAATATTGGTTTAAAAATTAATGGAGAATCTAAGTTCTTCAAAATGAGTGGTTCCCGAACCTTTAGTCATTTTCTTATTGACTAATTTTCTCATTGACTTATTGATTTACTTACTTATTCACTCATCGATTCATTTACTGATTCTTCCATTTGATCATTCATTCATTTACTCATTCACTCATTTACTCATTTACACATTACTTACTCATTTACTCTCCACTCACTCAGTCACTCGTTCTGTCATTCATTCAGTCACATTCACTCATCGACTCATTCACTGATTGACTGATACACTTATTCACTGATCCACTGATTCTCTCATTCACTCATTCACTTATTTACTCATTTACTCATCTGCTCATCCACTCATTTACTCATTCGCTCTTTTACTTATCCACTCATTCTTATTTATCTTCCACTTATTTGATTATTCAAGTCTATACAAAGGGAGCGTGAGTCAAAAAGCGATAAAAAGCAAACAATAGGCTAAATAATTGGGTTAATTGACCGTGAGAGAGTAATCAATGTCCTTCGTCCGTTCTCAATGATAATAATTATAATTCCAACATGGAAAATCAGGGTTGCTACGACATGTTGATATTGCAACTTGAATCGCGTCATGCGCTTCATCAACTTCCAATTGAATTTCGCTGCGAGTGGACCGAGTTGAATGCACATTGCACAAACACAACAGAGAGCTGAAAATGGTGAGAACCAACTCAGTTTTATTAGAACTACAACTGTGAGAGGAGTTTCAATATTATCATGATAATTTATTCTATTAATCATAATTATAGTCTATTAATCATTCAAAGTCTTACAGGAAGAATATGCAATATTATTCAGGCTGATTTGTAACAAAATGTTACATGCATTCAATTATTCAATTCAATCGGTCCCGTTATCTTTATTTTTGAAAAGACAGTTCCAACAAACAACTGCTCACTTTAAAATGTTGAGTGAGATATAGCCCAGGCAAATTAGACTAAAAAAGGGCGTAGCACCTAAAAAAATTATGAATGGCTGGAAATGATCTTAAACCACTGTGGACATCCCAAATAAGTTTAATATGAGCTTGCGACGCTTTCTGAGTGGCGTGTAATACAGAGTGCCCGAAAACCCCGGAAAATTGGTTCATTTTCTAGTTTTTTGGAACTCACGTCAAACCAAGCGTCGGACAGTAAAATTTTCAATTACAATGAAAAAATATACACATTTTAACACAATTGTGTTGCTATTTGAATAGTAGCCTTTTTCCCGGTATATTATGTGAATGAACTCTTTGATTGAAACGTTTCGTAGGACATACCCCCAGAAATATAGTGTCCAAGCAAAGAAAACATTCTGTAAGATGCGAAATAACACAAGCTTAGTCAATATTGGTTCAAATATTATGAATTCGATTTAAGATTGTGCAACAGAATACTTCCTACAATTTGAGACAGAATTTATAATATTTGAACCAATATTGACCAAACTTGAGTCATTTTCGCATCTTGCCAGAATGTCTTCTTTGCTTGGACAGAGTATTCTCTGTAACCGAGATATCAATAGCAGAAAATTGTTTAAAAATTTCAATGGTTTCAAAATATTCAATTGTTGACTACTTTTACAATATAGTAAAATGAACAATTCCTTGTATTAATTCAGCTAAGAAATTTAATGGAACTAGTTATAAGTTACTACTAGCGATCGAGATAATAAGGAATATATGATGAAGATCACAATATATCCCTCAACAATTAAGGGTTGAGCTGGAAATGGAATCATAAAATTGTGTTTTCGCGAGAGAAGTTGTAGAGAATCAAATTCAATGAAAAGGTTGAATCAACGTAATTGTTTTGATCTGAAATTTAAATCACAGAAATCGCGAACAGAGAGAGACAATAATTATAATAGCGATAAAATAGACGAAAGTGAAAGATCAGTGTTGAGTCGCGATATCCAGTTATCATAGATGTTTAGGTGGAAAAAAACCATCGACATTTTTTCTCTCGATACCCTTCGACACTTGAATGAAAGTAACAGTTGTTCGATCACAGATGCACCCAGAAGTTCTGCATCACATCTCACCAGAGGGTGCAAATATCAGGTCTCTGGGTGCCAATCTATCAAAGGGGTGCGCTCTTTCATTGCTCTACGGGGTGGCTTAACACCCCTATTATGAACTGGGTCACCGATATCACCCCCGTCACATACGTCCATCACATTAAAGCAAAATATTTTCAGGCCATGTGGACGAGACCATCCATCCACCACAAATAGATTCATTCGTTTATTACATTAGGGCAGAGCTGTATTATTTTCGAAAAATCAAACTGTTTCTATGTCATGTGTATTATTAGCATGGTGATCAAGGAGATAGTTTTACCATATTTTATAGGATTGAAATTCCAATTACGGTATTGCTTGTTGAGCCCTCTCGTGCAGGCGTTTCGTGACGCGTTATTGACTCTAATTGCATTGCAGTTTCTGATCGATTGTCTAACTCCAAAGCGCCAACATAATGGGTATTGATTTAGTTTTCTTCAACAATGAAACTGGTGAATGACTTAGCTGACTTCAACGCGTGAATATTACAAGAAGTTTGACGTATCATTCTTTCTCTCGAATACTAGTAGGCTCATGCTACTCACTTGTACGTTTGCCACTTGTATGCTCCAACAGCTGATGTTGCTGTCTGCTAATAGTCCAAGTCATAGACCAAATTGACTGGGAAGATATTATTATTTGTAACTTTAATCAATAGAATAATATTATATTGTAACTCTACTCTTCTAGTCATTGGTCCACTACAGTTTTTCAGCCTTTTATAGAACAATATCACAAGTTGGAACGTATATGAACAGACGAGACCGTCAATTTGTTGGGAACTCCACCAATTGACTTTTTCAGCAGAGAACTAAAAAATTTCCCAGTCGACATTTTTCTTGATGAGAACTTTACTATTTTTTAAACAAAATAATTAAATCATTTTCTATTCACTGTATTCATTCTTACTCCTGAATTCAGTATGATTAGAAAGAACTTTTGAACAATTGTAGCCTATTTGTGATGTAATAAATAGATAGATAAATAAATCATAATAATAATAATAATAATAATAATTCCATGTTTTGTGGTATTAGGGAGACGTATCAATTTTGGACTCAGTACATTATTGTGTATCAGAAATTCCCCGTTTAAACAGGGCTTGAGATTGGATAATTGGCCCAGATTGTGCGTTTCAAAAAAGAGTGAAGAATGTAATTTTGTTATAGTCACGTTGTTTTTAGTTTGAAATGAGTTCTGTTGAATACGTATTCTCATTTTTATCCCAACAAAACAGTCGCAAGCAATACGCATTGAATAGAGAACATTGAATAGGAATTAGACAGAGAGATAAGATGGGAAATATTGAGACATTGAAGCATAGTAAGCGATTAAACAGATAGATTAGATAGAAAGGAGACATTTGAGTCGAATCAGTGCCGAACCAAACGTGTGCGGTCATGAGTTTCGTATAAATCAAATCCGGCAAATGGATTCGAAACAACATTTGTATTCGCGCGCGTTGTGATTAATGTCGGACGGTTGACGCTGCGCAAAATGGAGCCGTAATTCCGCCCCAAATAATTCTGTAACTCGTTACAAAACCGATGGAATCACCCTTCCACAACCAATCCCCCCATCCCGCAATGAATAGAACCCTCTCCACTCACCCACCAAAATCGCCACTCATCTAGCATTTTGTGAAAATGTGATCGCACTAGGTGAAATTCAACTCTACGCCCCCTCCATCATAACACTTGTGAGGGGTCGTAAAAAAAGGGGGGCGTTAACCATGGGGTTGAATCTAGTGGAAGGGGGCGTTCTGATGACGGTGCTGAGGGGGTGTTGCTTTTTGAGCAAAACTCGTTGCCAACGATTCCAATCTAATGAAAGCAAAACTGCTCACTGAATGGGACCTGATTCATTTCCATGACAGCTATAATTTTTGTTGACACTTTGAGGCCGATCAAATTGTAAGCAATTTTATTAGATTTTTGTAAGCATAGAATAGACAAAAGTGATTTTAAATTCAATTTTATTCATTATACACGATCAATTGCAATCTCGATATTCAAATTAAGACTTACTAACTGTTAACTGACTGTTACTAACTTATTAAGACTAACTGTAAAATCTAATAATTTTTCCAATTTTATTCAGTTTCTCTCAGTATTGATGCATTGATTTGGTTGATTTGCGGTCGTTTCAACCTGCAGTCCGCTAGCGCTACCCGGTCGTGGGTCTGGTCATACCAGAGGCATGGTCGTTTCATGCACCTCATAATTAATCACCCTCGCACATTCCATTACCCACGCACAAGTAAATTTGAATACTTATGTGGGCATCATCCGCAAAAAAAAACATTTCCGTTTATTATGCATAAGCATAATAGTTGTTATGTTGAGGGTCGATGAATAGGTTGATATTTCAATGGAAATTTTGATGGATTATTTGTAGCACAAAAACTTATATATTCGATTCTTTCTTCTCTTCCATCCTTCTTGATATTTTAAGGATGATTATAATAAATTACGTTATTAACTTTCCTATTCTCACCCTTTTTAGGAGATTGACTTGTCGTTAGTAAAGAAAGTCAGTCATTTCCCGTCTCTGAAGGAATAGTGATGAAATAGTAATAGTTTCATAGTAGTATACTATATTATTATAGTAGAATAGTATTACAAGTAGTAATAGAATATTAATAGGAATAGTAATAGTAAGGAGGTCGTACAAGCACTCAAACTTATCAACTCCATGTTATTCGGAATACATGTAGTAATAGAAATAGAATAGAATATCAATAGGAATAGGAGTAGTAAGGAGTGTTGCATTACACTCCAACTCATCAACTCCATGTTATTTGGAGGTGTTCCCAGCCGTCACTTGGTAACGGAAGCTAGCTTATGGTTGAGAGCCCACATAGCATGAACATATCAGATACGTATTAGGATATTATGTTCCATTGATACTCACAGTATGTATTGGATACGTTGTTGAAATCAAATCATAACAATCCAGTTAATCCTCATTTGGAAAGACATGAAAAGATGCATACAAAATATACTGAACCTTAAAATACTGAATGCAATCAATAGCCTACACAATCGATTTCAGCATTGAATCAGATTCAAATCAATTCATAAATGGAACCTAGCTTTTTTATATAATTAATATATAATATAATTGCATTCAAAACAATTTTTATCCTTTAAATAGTCCTATATTCTGATTTAGTCTGCACGATCACATCAGCTTGCATATCATCACATCTCAAAACAGAAAAGTCTGGTTCAGGAAGAGCACACTAGCAGAGGCACAGTTGATAATGCATTGCGGGTATGTCGTTTAGCGGATACTTATCTGATATGTATCGGAAAGTATCAGGAGATACGAACTTCAATTCTGGCTCTTGAATAATATGTATCAGATATGTTTGTGGTACATATTTTGTTATAGATACTTTAAAGGTTACATTGATACATACTTAATATGTATCGATACATTGTGTGCTATGTGAGGGTCAACGTGCTCACCACACGTTACCTCTATCCTGGTTGATGATTATTTGCCTCTGCTCTATGGTGGATTGAATATCAAAATGACAACCAGTTGGTAGGACCAAGCCCTTCATGAGCTGTTAAGACATTAACATACAAATAACTTCAACAACTGTAGCCTACTTACTATTTCGTTGTTTGTCGGACGTATTCCGGTGCACTGAGCCACATCTTTAGCATGCAAGGTGTATACAGATATTGGAGATGGGAAATACTGTATACTGGAGTATGCAAATGTTAATCACAGTACCCCTTTTTTCAATTTTTTTCATTAATAACATGTTTCAACTATTAATAGCCATTTTATGATCATTCGCATTTGGAGATGGCTATGAATAGTCGAAACATGTTATGCATGAATAAAGACAATTGAAAAAAGGTACTGTGATTAACATTGAAAACAGTAATAGAGTAGCTCTAAATAAAGGAAACATGAAGTATGCAACTGTGGTATTCTGAGTCATTTTAATCTAAAATGAAGAAAAAATGGACAAAACACCACACATGTGGAAAATCATTGTTCGGTAGTGATTTTGGTCATTTTGGTAGCGATTCCTGATTACGCCATTATCCAACGTTTTCCCAGAATTAAATGCTCTTAAACTTTTTTTCAAAAGAAAATACAAGTTTATGACTCCACACCTTGTTATAACCCTCTCAATTATTGTTGGAAAACTTTGATTTCCAGCTTAATTTCTATATTATCTGATTTGGAAACGTTTATTCATATAAAGAACAAGTCGTACTACTACAAATAAATAGATGGACTAATTTAGTCTACGGGCCAGATACTACGGGCGTATTTACAAACTTCTCAGACTCATCTTCTTGATTTTCGTTTTCTAAGAATGAACCTCATCTTCTGGCGGAAATAGAAAATTTGAACATGGTGAAACTATTTGAACCATTAATTCATGTGTCTGAATCCAGTAATTGTAGATGTTTTTGGTAATCTCAACATTTCCATTCCTCTTTGCAGTATTTGTTCTAACACAAAAAAATAAAGGGATAAACAAAAAAGTATACAGCATTTCAAAATATAGATAGCAGGAGCCGTTAGAAACTCATATTTTCCTGAAGAATTACGATTCTCGCATTTTTTGAAGCGATAATGATTTTACACTGAATCCTTCCCAATGAACTCTGAATAAATTATTTTGACGTGTAAGTGTTTTAAGCAACAATAATAATGTAGCTAGCTACAGACTCTAACAAATTAGGTATCCCTCTCTCTTTCAAATTATTCACACTATTATTGTCGAATAAAACATGCTTTCGAGGTTGAAAAGCTGCTACAACAGGCAAACACACAAAGATAACAATGACGATAATAATCATAATGGAAAGGTGTTTCCGGCTTGTTGGTGTGAGGAGGGTTCCAACAAACTCACCTCATAAATTCTAGAATTCCATATTTTCCCTACAGCGTTTTCCATTTTCCTACCCAGCAACAACGCTTTTCTGGCTTCATTTTCGCCGCTGTTTTGTTTGAAATCAAACGAATCCAAACGGAATTCTGCGCGTGTGCTAACTAATGGAGGCTCGTAAATCTTTGCTGTATTATAAGGCAGCAACGCAATCGTTCAGTGAACGTTTGTTTTCGTCAATAAATAATAATATTATTCTTTCCCACTCCTTTCTCCCTTCTTTCTCTTCTTCCTATTCCCTTCTCTTCCCTTCGCATTCCACTCTTCGCCTTCCCTCTACATCGTTAGCAAATTATTGAATTTCATGTGTTCCGTCAATAATATATACGAGTACATATAGGTGGAAATTTGGGCAACGGCTAAATATTTCATGAAATAGAAAAATAAGGTATGAAAAATCTATGAAAAAGGTAATGTCAAGTGGTAAATAATAAATTTATTCCCACATTCTCATTGCATATTGACAACAAATAAACTATCAAACTAAATTTTTGCTCACTTACAATCATTTGATATAATAATAATAATCATCTAGTATACTATACAGGGTGTTTCAGGAGGAATGTGCAATAATCCTCCGGCTGATCTCCTTACACCAAGTAGACAAAAAAATCCATGGGACCAACCCTCAAAACGCTTTGTTACCAAGATAACAATGGCGGAAAATTGAGATTTTTCAAAACATATTAATTTTTCTAATTTTTCAGAGGCTTTAGTAAGGTTCTAAAATAATCAATTCCTATGTAAAATTAGCTGAGGAATTGAATGAAACCAGTTCCAAGTGTGTACCTTCAGCGGTTATCGAGATAATTGGAAAAATATGCTAAAAAACGCCACTTTTCAACAATAAGGGTTATAACTGGATAAGGATTTATAAAATTGTGTTTATTATTAATGGAAGTTGAAGAGAGTCGGATTCTAAACAAAAAGTTAGATGGCTGCGATTGTGTAAATCTCACCTCCAAATCTGGGAAATAGCGATCAAAAATCGCAAAATCGCCACTAAACACAAATTCATCACTTTGGTCAATTTTGCGATTTTTGATCGCCATTTCTGAGATTTGGGTAAGATTTACACAATCGCCGCCATTTAACTTTTTTCAGAATCCGACTCTCTTCAACTTCCATTAATGAAAAATGCAATTTTAGGATTCCTTATCCAGTTACAAACTTATTGTACCGAAAATTGAGTTTTTGTATATTTTTTCAATTTATCCATAACCGCCGAGTTACAAAATGGAACTGGTTTCATTGGATTCCTCACATTTTTTTACATAGGAATTAATTATTTTAATTTTCACTAATCTAAAAATAAGAAAAATTAATATTTAGTATCTCAATTCACACATCTAAAGTAACAAAGCGTTTTTGGGGCTATCCCGTGGAACTTTTTGTCTACTTGATGTAAGGAATCAGCCTGAGAAGTATTGCACATTCCTCCTGAAACACCCTGTATAAGGTAGTATTATAATGATAATAATAAGTATACTTATAAGCTATTATTGTATTTAAAAATAATCTTGTTAAGAATTACGTATTTGAAATATTTTATTAAGAAATAATCTAAGTTAGAATAACATTAACATAATTATTAAGTTCTTATATTGAAGTTATTTGCCTTTCTGAATAGAGTATATCTAATTTGTGGAATACGCTGCTTCTGAGACGTTTATAGTCTGTGTTGAAGCAGCCATAAACATTTTTAATTAAAAATAAAGAAAGGAAGAGAGAAAATCGAAACAGTGCTGTGGCGGGTACAGAGAAGCTATAATATTATCCAATTTTGATATTACGGATCTATTTTTGTTTTAATTTTTACCCAGATCTCAATATAACAGCTAGAATCTGAGACACTCGAACTCGAACACAATATTCTACTGTAACATGTTCTCTACCTCTACTCGATTTAAAGATTAAAGCCATTCCTTAACATTTATTAAAAATTCATAAACTCTAACACAATCGAGACAAGAGGGTGGTAAAAAATTGAATAGCTTTGGTGCTAAATAAGGAAAAGATCTCCAGTTAAGTTCTTCATTTTGGTACTCTAATTCGATTTGTTCTTCAGATAGACTATATATATTAGTTTCACCGATTATATTGTACTACATAGGGCTATTTCAAAATTGACATAAATTCTCTTTCGTATTTTGTTCATTGGTCATACATTTTCGGGGTAATTTTATTGACTTATTATCCATGCAATATTTTTCAAGAGGTACTGAATGCCTTGTTGACCTACATAAGTGATGGTCGTGGCTAGATAAGGGATAGAAACGTTTTCTGAGGAGAACATCATCAAAAGTTGGGGGTAAATCAACATCAGAGGAACAAATCTGGCAGCGAAGCTTCATCAGAATCCAACGTGTCTTGCAAGGTAAGTGCCGTTTCCTTCACTTCCAACTAGTCTTCCCAACACCGGAATCAAATTCCAATAGCATTCCAGTTTCAGACTTTTCTCACCAGAGCGCTCCACTCGATCTCTTTCATCGACAGAAGCAATCTCGTTGACCCAAATACCCTAGACTTCGTCACTATATCGTCAGCATCTTGTTTGGAAATAATATCATTCTTCATCACAAAAACTTTTCAAAAAACTATATCAATATCGTCAGAATCGACAATGGTTCTTCTAAACCTTATTGACAATGGTGCCTTGCAATGATGTTGTACAGACATGCTGCCAGTGCCAGATGTGTGTCAGATACGAGTCTTATTGCACCCTACTAATCAATCATTAAAAGAATGTATGCTGCATAATAAGGTAAAAAGAAACAAGTTCTCTTTCATCATGGGCGTAGGAAAGTGGTTGCTGAAAAAATTTATCAAGAGTGATGGATCAATAATCAATCAAAGTATTCTTTTGAATAACTGATTAACTGGATGTTACTCAGATGGGTTCTGCGTTGTAACTTGGTTACGGAAGCTAGATTATGGTTGTGAGGGATCAACGTGCTAACCACACATTACCTCTATCCTGATTGATGATCATTCATCTCTGCTCTTTGATTGATTGATTGATTGATTATAATCTCCTTTGCCAGGTCTGAGGAGACCTATGGCAAGAAACATGATACATAGAATTTAATAATAAAAAATTAGTTAATAATAGTTATAAACAGCATAAATGTGGAATATAATGAAAATTTCCTTTTTTTGAGTGAGATGAAATCGAAAATTTCCTTCTTATTGAGTGAGATGAAATCAGAAAATATTACACTTGGAAAAGCAACTTAATAGAGCGTAATCAATAAGCCTAAGCTTTTCGGCTCTAATAAAATACATTAAAATAAAATTCTTATCCTGTTAATTACGTTATAATTGAGCTAACATGAAAAAAATGGATTGAAAGAAATTCAACATATCGCTGGAAAACTATGAATTCTTTAGCAATGTGAAAATCGTGCCAATAGAAAGATAATTAAAGAATAATTTACATTACATGAACGACGAATTAACACTTGACATCATCAAATTGCAATTATAAAGAAAATAATAAAATTTAAATGAAAATGAATACAGTATATAGAATTACTATTCGAATTCGATAAATTTACAGTTCCACATTAACGTATCAGATAAGTTAGTGAAGTATCATCGAAGTTACAACAGATACAACACAACAACACTTGAGGGAAAAAGAAAAAAAATTACGACATCACTTTGACACCTTCTCTCCACTTCACAGTTCCATCAACTGTCCAAACATTAGCATGGCCTACACGCGCACATAATTCGCGATATAAGATGATCCGTTTCCGCGTGATGATGTCAGCAAGCCGTTCAAAAAGATTATTTGATGGAGTGAATATGGAAGTAGCAACCTGCTGGCAGGTCTAGACCCTTCAAGGGCTGTTAAGCCATTGATAGAATTTTTTGTGGACCGAAGGTTTCACGAGGTACGCTGTGAAACGTTTCCTTATTCACAATAAGTTGATCACATTTCTCAGTTTCCTTCTGTACAGACAGGAAATAATATTCATCTTTTATCGGTATTCTCTCGTATGACCTTAGACCTAGTTCACTTCTATCTTCTGCTTGAATTCATCCAGAATATTTAAATTTATCTTTATATTGTACACTTTACAATAATATTATCCGGAATCAACTTCTGTAAATAATCTGGTGAAACTGATACGTGATTTCAAGGAGAGGACTGACAGTTCTACTAAGTATAATAATTATGCATTTTCGTACATTTATTATGTGTTATAACAAAAAAATTAATAAAACATACCATTTTACATTTTTTGACTGTATGAGTCCTTGAAATTGCATGAGTTCATTACTGCATACAAGCAAACGGTGTAATTCACGTAGACCTCTTTGGTTGTTTCTCTGAATTGTGGATTTTTTGTCGTTGATAGAGAGCAAAATTGTGTAATTCTATCATCGCATCCACGACAGTTTTCAGAATTATTTGCAATAATCCAGAGGTACTGGAATATTTACTTTTCGCCGGTTGTGTTCATTCATTTTCTGGACCAACTGGAAGCTTGGTTAATGCTAAAATTGATTCGAATGATATTAGCAAAGTTCTACGAAGTCCGTTGAAAATCGAACATGCTTCAGCACTCAGCTTTCAGAGAACAATGTTTGCTGGCCTATAATGAGCTCTTCCTTTTATTCTCCCTTGTTATTCTCTCGGTTGCACGCTTTGTATTCTGGGAAGTGAGACTTTCGCGTTAAAAATAACGAGACATTTTTCCTAAACAGATCAAGTAGTTACATGTTACACTGTTATCAATCTCTGCATAAAAGAATAGTAGAAGCGATTATAGTTATGTAAATTTGCAGTTTAATGTATATTCACATTGAAATGTTCATCTCACATTCCTATTTCATGTATGAATAACGATGTCAAGCATGTGGCTTCTTCAGGCTACATGCTTGAACTCTGTTCTGTCCACGACATGTTTCAGCTTTGAACTGTCATCTCTATTATAAATATAAATATTCTTATGACATTTGTGATGAATATACATGACTTGAGTTTACAAATTTTATATTATTTCATCAGAAAGCAATTATTGAAAGAATTCAGAATGAATGTTATTCAAATTAGTTTATTTTGTATTCAATAACAAACTTTCGAATGATAGTGAACATGATATGTAAACATTCAAACTATTATGTAAACATTGGCTCACCAAGGGCATGAACGTGGAGTGACCATGAGGGAACAAGTTCTAGCCTTAGACTCATCCATTTATAAACCTCAAATTTTTGGTAGTTCGAGCTCTAGTTGTTCTTGTTTTTGTCTTGTAAGTTAGTGATTTCGTTCTCAGAGACATAATAACGTCTCCCTGTCTGATTTAGGCTCTTTCTGGAAGGTTGTATTTCTTGATATCACAGGCTACCACAGTCCGGGTAGGATAACCTCCGTGTGTCAAGGGAACAACTGGAAGAGAAGTACCTTCATCAGACAGATATTTGTATTTTAACTTAATTATTAATGTCGCGGAAAAGTGTTATCAACATGAAGAGCAAGGTGTGTCAATGTATCCTATAAATCCACAAAATGTTCCTGAGCAGCCAAGCGAGTACCCCTAAAATAATATTATAATTAATTACATTTTCAAACGTTCCCTCATATAATCAAATATTTTATATGTCAAATAAATGTCTAGTATTATTATTAGAAAATATATTAATTAATCAACATTGATCATTATAAATTATATAAGTCTATTCTACTCAAACCAGCCTTACATATTAAATGGTGGGGAGACCCTTAGGTGTAGGTTTTACCTCGCCAATGTGTATATACTGGTCAAATTAATATACTTATCACCCATCCAGTCCACAGTGTTTGTGACTTAACACAGTAACCACCCTTACCGAGTGGCCGAAACCCAGTATGGTATCTCATCGATAACCCGTCGAATTGATCACCAGGGACCTGTGACTTGCTGACGGCTTGTTACTTTATTTTCGGGGTCAACTGAAGTGATTGGTACATTATAATTGACCCCGAAACATCAATGACTTTCGGTGTTTTGATAGCGGATCTCCTCGCTATTTTCTTATAAAAAATTAAGGCAGTATTCTATTTGAATTTATACACTCTCCGACCATGATAATGAAAATAATTACACTGTATTTTACAATATAATGTAATAATGATGTTGTTAAAATCACTTTTTTTAATGGAGGAACCGATAATTTTTTATGTGTTTATTCACTCACCGTTACCTCTGGCTCCTGCTGGTGGGGGCCCCCTCGCCGTGTCACGTTCTCGAAGATGTAAAAATATAATGAGTGTGAAAGGTATTGTGTAAGTGTTGAGTTATATTATACGAGTGTATTTTGAGAAGGATAATGTTGCTCTTGCCTGCGACTCTTACATAGACAGACTGCCAGAGATGAGTAAAATGGTTAGCAGCCGGGCTTCTTATCTTATTGATAAGATTGGCCGCAACATACCCCTCGCCTTGAACAAACCGTTCAACATATTTGAATGTGGAACAAACATTGAGACAAATTGTAAGAATTTACAAGAGTAAATTTGAGAAAGTGAGTTCTCTTATCAACAGCAGCTACTCAATCCACCACTGTGACAAGAGAATCGAGAAGAATTTATTGATCAATAGGAAGGCGAGAAATCTTGACAGCGGGGCGAGAGAGGACACCATGACTTGTTTTCACGTCTACCACTCGTACGATGTTGTCCTTGCCAGGGTGCGTTTTGATTATCCGGCCGAGTCGCCATGAAAGAGGTGGTGCCGCGTCTTCATGTATGATAACGAGGTCGTTTACAGTGAGTTCTGTTGGGGTGCTGTCCATTTAGATCGCTGTTGCAGAGTATGAAGATATTCGTTATTCCATCGTCGCCATATATGCTGGGTGAAGCGCTGGACAAGCTGCCAACGTCGTAGGCGGTTGAGCTGTGTAGTTTCAAAGTTTTCTTCGGGAAGAGCAAGTAAAGGTCTTCCAATAATGAAGTGGCCAGGTGTGAGTGCTTCCAAATCAGCCGGGTCTGAAGACAGCGGTGTAAGCGGTCGAGTTGAGAATTGCTTCAATAGCTGCGAGTAGAAGTCTCGAATTCTTCAGCAGTCACAATTTGCTCTCCTATAACTCGTGTGAGATGGTGTTTCATACTCTGAATGCTTCTTTTCCCATAGACCTCCATGATGGGGAGCACGAGGTGGTATGAAGCAGAATTTCATATTATTCTCAGAGAAATATTCCAGAGTAGCTGGAGAGCTTCCTATCTCTCTGAAGAGTTGAGAGAGCAAGGGCAGCTCCGTGAGATTAGTTGCATTATCTGAGTAGATAGTGGACGGTCTTCCTCTTCTAGAGACAAAACGAGTGAGAGCAGCAATGTATGCCTCAGAAGTTAAAGCAGAAACCATTTCAATATGTACAGCCTTAGTTACAAAGCAGATGAAGAGACAAATATAAGCCTTTACAGGTTGTACACGACGCAATGAATGTGGTTTCACAAGATAAGGTCCGGCGCAATCCACTCCAACTATGGTGAAAACAGGTTGTGGTTGAATACGATCTTGAGGAGATCCCCGAGAGGCTGAGAAAGTGATGGGCGACATCTATAACTACTTTATACATTTAAACACTGTACTGCGAATGAGGCTGTTGCAGAGAGGATCCAGTATTGACGCGATATTTGTGATTGGAGAAGTTGGGGCCCAACATGTAAATACTTGAGATGATAATAGCGTACTAATAGTTTGACGACATCATTGTTTTTCGGCAGCAGAACTGGGTGTTTATTATTCAATGGAGGCTCGAGTTCTTAAGACGTCCACCAACTCTTATGAGACCATCATCTGAGCGAAATGGCTGTAGTTTTTGAATTACTGGTGAAATTCTGTGAGAAGAGTTTTGAGCTGACAGGATCTCTGGGAAGCTGTCCTTTTGAATCTTTTTTAGAATGCAACGAATTGCACTTTCAATCTCTGAAGATGAGAGAGCATTCACCTCTCTTTTAGATTTATCCTTGCATAGAGCATTATACCGAAAGCGCAGTATGAATGCTGTTACATGGACAAGGGTTGTCCATGAGGAGAATTGTTGAAAATCTCATATGTAGAGGATTCAGTTGATTCAGTGAATATGTTGAGAGACTGTTGTTTGAATTCAGGGAGAGATTCCGGTTCAATGATTGTGAAACTACTCTGAGGCCAGAGAGAGTCTGGTTGACACAGCCAGGAGGGTCCTTGCCACCAAAGAGAGTGTGATAGGATGCTAGTTGGCAATATTCCCTCGTGATGCAACGTCAGCTGGATTTTCAGAAGATATAATGTGTTTCCAAATATTAGGTGGTGTGGGTCATGTATTTGAGAAACTCGGTTGGCTTCTAAAGTCTGGCTTGTATGGAGGAGTATTTATCCATGACAATGTGACAGATGAGTCAGTCCAAGCTGTGATTGAATGTAGAGTACATGGAAGTATTCAATGAAGTAATGCAAAAATTAATCAATTGAGCAAGAAGATGAGCTCCACAAACTCAAGTCGAGGTACAGAAATACGTTTTAGGGAGCCACTTTAGACTTGGCCAACAGGAGTTTGACAGTAATGTTACCTTGAGCATCAATTATACGCAAGTAGTGGAAGCAGATAAGCCTGTTTCGCTTGCATCACAAAATCCATGGAGTTCTATTCTAGTTGCATGAATTACTCCAGTGTGACGGGGTATATGAACTTCTCTGAGAGAATGTAGAGTGCTAGTGAAACTATGCCACTTTTGAATGAGGTCATCAGATAATGGAGTGTCCCAATCAGTTCCGTTTATCCATAGATGTTGGATAAAGCCTTTGCCCAGAGAATGACAGGTGAGAGCCATCCCATCGGATCATAGAGTCAAGCAATACACGAGAGAATACTGCGTCTTGTAGGAGTTGATTTTGGAATGGTGACCGTATACTGGAAGCTGTCTGTCTCTTGATTCCAATACAGGCCGAGAACAGTGTGAAGAGGCGTTTCATCATCATTATAGAAGCGTGGAGGTTCACAAAACTCCTTAGGAATATTCTTCAAAGTTCGGGATGACTACTTGACTACTTTCTAAGCTCAAATCCTCCTGCTGACATGAGACCAATAACTTCTTCTTTCAGAGAAACAGCTTCAGCCACAGAGTTGCTTCCAAGCAGGCAGTCATCCACAAATATTCTATTTTTGAGAGCAGAGGCAGCTAGAGGGTAGTTTTCTCCTTCATCTATTATGAGTTGTTGTATTACTCTGTTAGCAAGGTAAGGTGAGGAAGTCACACCATACGTCACTGTTGTGAGTTGATAAGTTTTGAGAGGCTGGAAGAGTTTTCACGCCAATAAATCAGCTGGAAATTTTGATCTTGAGTGTGTGTTTGAATTTGTCGGAACATTTGACGGATGTCACAAGTAAATACAACTGGAAATTTGCGGAATTGCATGATAAGAGCACATATATCATTGTGCAGTTTTGGTCCAACATGCAAGAGTGAGTTTAAAGATATCTGAGTAGATGTCTTTGCAGATCCATTGAAAACAACACGAATCTTATCATTTTTAAAAACACCATGATAAGGGAGATAATAGTGAGGAGTTTGAAGAAGCTCAGAATCAGCAACACACATGTGTCCATTCTGTATGTAGTCGATCATGAAATCCTTGTAGGCTGCATGGGGGATTTTCTTGCGAAACGCTGCTCAGTGAAGAAAATTGATTGCGAGCCGAGTTAGCTGAATTTTCTAATTTCATTGCATCTTCTTTAAAGGGTAGCCTGACAATATAACGCCCAGTAGGATCGCGCGAGTGAGTGAGCTTGAAGTGATTTTCGCATTCTTCATCATCTTTAGAACGGTTAGTTGAAACAGGGGCTCCTCAATTCTCCAAAATTTTTGAACTTGAAAGCCGAGATCCAAATCACTAGTAGTAAGAAAATTATAAGAAGTTTTATTAGTGAAGCTTTATACTGTGCATAATTAAAACTAGGCCCAGCGATGTCTGCCATGCAATAGGCATATTTGTTCTAACTTCAAAGTTTCGCCTGTTATGAGCGAAATATGAGACAATATCTGCTCCCAATAATAGATCAATTGGAGCTGACTTATAAAATTCAGGATCGGCAAGAGTATGGTTTTCAGTTGCCCTCACAACGGAGAGAGAGAGATTCTGTTGTGGGAGATCTCTAGTAATACGTGAGAGAATCATTACCTCATGGTCTGTGACAATAATATCATCTTTTCGATTTTTTAATTGATTCTTGTTGATCCGCTAGATTGCGGGGCGAAATCCACATATTTTTGTCTTGGAGCAGTGTAATCGTGTTATGTTTAGACTGTTGCTATATTCTCAGTGATAAAGGTGGCTTGTGCTGCTGTGTCTAAAAGAGCTCTAGCAACAACAGAATATCCATCACGTAGATAAATGGACAAGAGCAGTAGGAAGAAGTGTTGTACAAGAATCTTTCCGGTGGTGCCGGCAAATATTTCTGAGAAATTGTATTATCATGAGTTTGTGAGAGTAGTTTATTTTCATTAATCGGTTGAGAAGAGTTTGATTTGAGATTCCAATATACACTATTCCAAGTTTTGAGGTCCGAGTTTTGTATAGATAGTCATTGTTGTGGACTAGTAGGTCGGCTGCATGTAGAAGTAGGCTCAGGAGAGTTCTTATGTGGCAAAGGGAATGATGTTTTTTGCTGCATATCTGACAAGAACGTTGAGAAGTGCACTGTGAAAGTTCATGATGGTGACCAAGACAATTTGAACAACTTTTCGAGATGGATACAAAGTGTGAACGCCTTTCAACAGAGAGTTGGAAAAACTCAGGACAACTATAGAACCGATGTTTGTCCGAACCACAATATGAACAGCAATCAGTTTTAGAAGTGCTAGACAATCGACGTTGTCTTATTGGCGATTTAGAACTTTTTTTAGACGAGTTATTTACATTAGCAACGACATTTGCATATGTAATAGGTGGAACCGGCCGGTTGGATATGCGGCTACGAGGAAAAGCGAGTGGGTGTAGACTGAGAAACTTTAGCAGCATCATTATTTGACTTTCCACTGATGCGAAATTGAGATGGAATCGAATAGATGCAGAACAAGGATTAAAGTAACTTCTTCAATATCACAACATTCTTGATTGATGAATTTTATTATTTCGTCTACTTTTGGTACAGAAGCACGAGTTTCATTATCATGAGCTGATGAACGGTAATGTTCATATTTTCTTCTAAGTAACATCCATTTTCCTCACAGCATAGTTGACAATAGAGGATTTTCTGTCTATTTATATCCACGGCAATGCCTTTAAGAGCTTGGGTATTCTCAGTGTACATATTCAGAAAGTGTCTCATTTGAGTTGGATTGTTGTTAACTGTAGGTAAGTCGAGAATTTGATTCAGATGCAAGGATGCGAGTCGTCGTGGTGAATGATACCTTTCTTTCAGAATATTATACGCGACTTGGTAATTAACATCTGAGATAGGGAGAGATTTAATGAGATTCAATGGTTCATTTGAAAGAACACTTAATAAATATTGTAATTTCATGGCTTGAGGCATTGAGGTATTATTGTGAATGCTTGATTCAAATAGATTTTTGAATGAGACCCATTCATTTAAATCCCCATTGAAGTGTTTCAATTCGAGCTTTGGTAATCGTAAAACAGATGTTTGTTGTGCAGAAACATTCAGTTCACTGCTTTTCTTTGAAGAATTCATTTTCGATTCAATACTATCCAAATGAGACTTAATATAATCAACAAGTTCATCCGCACTGTTAAGAGGTGCGTAATTAATAACGTAATTTTTATCTTCCTGAAGCATCAATTCGTGGTAGGTATCCAAACAATCAGAGAACTCACTACGCAGTTTATCAACTGATTTTGCACGAGATAGAAATTTTATTAATATTTCTCTGTCTGCAGTTTTCGGAAATCATAAATAGCTTGAATTTGAGAGAAGGGTATTCTTTTTGGCTTCTATGACTGGGAGCGATAACGTCATTTTAAAGTAAGTTGAGACAAGTTATTCCGTCCAATAACAAAATTATAATAGCTTTGAGTGTAATAGAGTAATCGAGGTGAAACGAGACTTGCAATAGATTAAGCAATGTCACAATGAAGTGGCAAATGACAGTATGCGCATGCGCCAGTTAGAGAGCAAGGATATTGCTTGGTAGGGAACAAGACAGGTACTTCCAACCTGGCAGCAGAATTTATCTAGACGATAAGATAAGGAAAGAGATAAACCAAGTTGCTTTACACCACAAAAAATACTATTAAGAGTAATTTTTAAGAAAAATTTCAATTTTATGGAAATTTCAAGTAATGCGTGAGAACGAGAAATGGACTGATGGTTCAACCCAACGATTTTAAGCATCGGGCCCGTTGAGGATCATGTTAAAATCACTTTTTTAATTGGAGGACCGAGTAATTTTTATGTGTTTATTCACTCACCGTTACCTCTGGCTCCTGCTGGCGGGGGCGCCCTCGCCGTGTCACGTTCTCGAAGATGTAAAAATATAATGAGTGTGAAAGGTATTGTGTAAGTGTTGAGTTATATTATACGAGTGTATTTTGAGAAGGATAATGCTGCTCTTGCCTAAACTCTTACATAGACAGACTGCCAGAGATGAGTAAATGGTTAGCACGGGCCCTTATCTTATTGATAAGATTAGCCGCAACAGATGTAAAAGTTCAATGCCAAAAAAAATTGAGAAGTTGAAGAACAAAAGTCAGTTTCAGTATAGTTGACGTCAAAATGCTGGGCGGTTCTGTCTGCTCCTTGTGCGCTCCAACAGTTGATGGTGTCAATTAGCTATGCCTATATGATGTTTTGAAATCAAAGTGATCACAGATGCTTCACATCTTCTGTTAGTAGGTTACATCACTTACAAGAGACAGACGAAACCCCAAAATTTTAGAGCGTCAGGTATAATGTGATAGGCATAGGCTATCATAATTATGAGCGGTGTAACTAGACTTAAAAAATTTGATGTAAAATTATTGTTAAAGGATGTGGAAGAATAAACATTATTGACATCAACAGTCCGCTATGAAAAGAGAGGTTGGAAAAGCGTTAGTGCTTACACCTTGAAAATTTATTCTCCACAACAAAGCTAATTTTCACAGTGATTCCAGAGAATCTTGTTTTCAAAAAGAAAGAGGAAGAAAAAAGAATCCAAAGATGGAAAATAAACAAAAGGTTCAGTTTCAAAATCTGGCCTTCAGCAGTTTTCGTAGCGTAGCCCTGGAACAGGTTTTCCAGGTTTTCGACACTGTTTCAGTTCGAGTCGTTTTTCCATGGAAACTGTTGAGCCATTCGACTCCCAAGAGATAAGAGGGATTGCTACTCGTTGCTGCGGGGCTGCTGGCGAGTCGTAAAACCTAGGTGCTGAGATTTAGCGTAACGTAGTGTAGTGTTTGCCACAGAACTTGTAGGAATGTAGTAAAGCTCGACGAATGGCTTTTCCACTGTTTCTCCAGTTGATCATCTCCATCTCATTCTCATTCTCACTCTCTCTCTCTCTCTCTCTCTCTCTCTCTCTCTCTTAATCCTTGTCTCTCTGTTTCACATTTTGTCTCTTTCCCTTTTACGATCTTTCTCGCTGTCTTTCTTTTCATAACTGAGTGTTAATGTCAAGGATAAGCATTGTTGTACATCTTTCTCCAATATGAACGTTAATCTATTTATGTGTAATTACGCCGTTTCATGTGATATGCCTATCACATTGCACCTGGGCCCTGGCTTATAAAGATTTACAATCCACAGTTACTCATAATTATGGTGGATTTTATGGGCGTTTCTGTCTCATAAACGTTTCCAATAAAAAGAAAATTCCACAGAATCATCGTAATCTTAATATGAAACCAAGTCAGAAGACCCTAACCTTGTAAATCTAAAATGGCCGCGATGATTCGAGTTTGAACAGCTGATATCGTGAATTTGTCGTCTGCACCAATTTACATGGGCTTTCCTATTCCACTCCAACCATCGCGGCCATTTTGGGATCGAATGTTAGGGTCTTCTATAGTCGACAACAGATCATTTGAATGACCAAGGTCACGGGATTGCTGAGCACTGTTGCCACTGTTGTCCACCCTCACCCAAACAAAACATCACTCCTTCTCTCTCACACACACTCTCTTACTAGCTACCCCTAAGTACAAAGCGGCATCACCGGAGGGAGAAACAGGGAGTGGTATCGAAGAATTGCTCGTCCTTGACCATTCCAATGATCTGTGAACGACTATAGTGAGATTTGGCTGATCGTTGATTCAACAGCTGTTTCTTTCCAAAATTTGGAACATTGTAAATCGAACGTTTATTATTGGTGAATCTACAATCCCAATCACTTGTTTTTCCTCAGAAAAACAACCTGTAAATCTTTATAAGCCAGGGCCTTGATCACATTATTACAACTCTCTTCAGACTTTACTCTATTAATCAACTACTTTTCGTTTACTACCAGGAAACTTTCAGAACGTAATGTTTTGAGTTTTTTCTGAAAAGTGAAATCATAGTTCTTAACTAATTATTTATGTGTATGAGTTGATTTGAAAGTGAACAGAAGTATAATTATTATTAATGATAGTTTATAGTTGGCTAATAATATAATGATTTCCTACATGAGTGAAATAGACAAAATCAACCAATGTTTTTTTTTTTTAATAAACAAACTGGTTGATTCATCCCTGATAATGAATTCCTATAATATCGATAATGGAGATCAACAAATCACAAGTAATTTCATGCTCCAAATCAAGATGTTCTGGGAAATCAGTTTCTCACGTAGCTGGTCTGTCCAAGCAGAGAAGAAATTTTGGCAAGATGAAAAATTACTTCAGCTCAGTCAATATTGTTTCAAAAATTATTAATCGGGTCTCGAGTTGTAGGATACATTCTGGTCCACAATTTTAGATCTGATTTATAGTTTTTGAATCAATATTGATCGAGCTGGAGTCATTTTCCATTTTGACAGGATGTCTTATTTGCTTGGACAAACTATTGCTGAGGAAATTGTGTAGGGGTTTTCCTGTGCAGTAGCAAGGGACGAGAATTCTAGCACACCGCTTAAGCCCTTGACGGACTTTGTGGGGTGATGATGGGGGAGAGAGGGATGGAGGGGTTCAAGTGTAGTTCTCACAACCCTCAAGACCACTTCTTGACAACGTCAAACTTTCGTTCTACTTAATCCACCCCAAGCGTTTCTGTACAAACCCCGATCTCACCCTTTTATCACCCCCCCCCCCCATCACAACCAGCGTCATCTTTGGACCCTTCCAGGAAGTCGAACGAGGAGGTTTGGGATAACAGTCAAACTTTCACTGTAGAAAATCCTCCCCTCCCCACCACCCAAAACACTTGGAATAATGTGATTGCAGTCCTTTCACCTTGATTAATATTTCAAACAAATTCCTACATATAACTGTGAGACCTATACTACTTGTTCAACTTGTTTGTTATTTCTCAAAGAGACCATCGATATAGGATATCAATATTCAATATGGTAAGAAAATCAGTACTGATATATTTTTATAAATATTGTTTGTTTGTAAATGGCTTAACAACCCATGATGGGCCTAGGTCTGTCAGCTGGTTGCCAGTTTCATATTCACTCCACTGTTATACAGCAGAGGTGCTGATCATCAACCAGGATAGATTAAACGTGGTCTTAGAACGTTGATCCTCTCAACCATAAGCTAGCTTCTGTAACCAAGTGACATAATTCACCAGCTTACTTTTCTCTTTCTTGAAATCTATTTTCCTTGAATATCTCTCACAGCTTCACAGTGTTATCCTGGCGTTGAAACTGGCTATGTTACTCTTGAGACAATTTCAATCATCAACAAACAATTAATTAAAATTGATACTTTTATGTTGTGGAACTTATCCATAATCCAGGTAAGTGAAAACAGAGGTTGTCAGATCCACAAAGTTTATTTAAAATAGTATACTTGAGTTTCAATGCTCAGGGTATCATCATAAGTGGAAAGCTTTGAAACTTGATTATGGTATCCTAAATAAACTTTGTAGATCTGACAAACTGTGTTTCACTTGGATGAACAATCAGTAATTGTTTGAATAGAAAGACACAGGCAGCATACGATTGTAGCCAGCAAGAAACAAGTAGGCATAAGATTGTTCATATCTTGTGACGGAATGGCTTTATTTGAACAAATTATTAGACCTTTACTGCCTTGAAACGTATTTTTAGAATATTTAAATACACCGCTCCTCAACCATGTGACCCAACTTCTCTGACGTCACAGTTCATTTCTCAAACAGCTGACTGTAAACTGTCAATTCAAAACTATAACCTCAAATCTGAGAAGGGCTTACGAAATCAAGCAATGAAATAAAAATAAAATTAGAGCATAGGTAAGGCTATTTTACATGAGATTATTGATTGTAAGTACCTGAAATGATATGGATTTAGCTTTAAGATTGCCAAATATTGTTTAATACAGCTTTATCATTATAGAGCCACCTTATCTATCATGTGTGGAATTTGACACTTCCACCACACGTACCGGGCGGTCTATATGCCGGCTACTCATATTATTGATAAGGATGACTAACTGAATAAGTTTGAATAGATTTTAAGGCCTGAATTCAGTATATCAGAATTTGTTACCAACGTGGTTGTGTGTTTGTGTATTATTTCTCCTGCCAAAGCTATGTGTATCTCAGCTCATAGATTAAAATTAAATTTATTATTTTTTAAAAATTATCAACTTATAATAAATACAATGCTCATTCCTTTCCTAATTTATCTGTGCAGCCTAACTGCTTATTTTTGTGTTTTTTGGCTGCATTTGAGTTTAATATATTGCCGAATTTTGGCATTTTCGGCTGTTTGGCCCACTGAATTAACATTTTAAAAGCTGTGATGAGAAGCTTCTTCCTGAAGGAAGACTTCCTGACACAGACCGGAGACTTGCTACCAGAATCTGAACGAGGAAGGTGGCCTTAAGCCAGATTCCCTATTGAGATTTATATTTGAGCAGCACAAAGTATATTTGAAGTTCCTAATTAATATTATGTAAATCTAAAGTTCCTATTCTTGTTTGAATGATCTGAGTGTTGTGTTGAAAAGTCTGGAAATTCGATCAAATCCACCAGTCCACGGATGATCAGCCAACCTCATGGGACCGACGCCATAAACTGTACGTGAGTGACCAAATCTTAATTAAGTCCTGATCAGGCAATTAGTGCTCCTAAAGGCCTATCAAAGTGAATTATCAACACTGGAAATCCAAACACAGTGAAACAAAAACTTAAAATATTCTACCAGTAACTTATTGTGAATATCATTCAAAGAACCAGTCATATCCAAAATAGACTCAAATACTCCTCACCATCTAAAGTTCACCAATTGAAAAGACTATCTTAATATTTCTTTATTTAAATATCCTCCAATAAAGGAGCAATCTTTTCAACTTCTATCATTTAATTTGTTTTATCTGCCTTATTGAATTTGAATCATTCAATAAATTATCTATCATTGTTAAATCTGCAGTTCATCAATTTGAATTCCTTGTTTTCTGGTTTAGTTTATTTATTTCATAATTCTAATTTCCAGCAGTAAATTATAAAACTTTCAGACAATTTTAATACCCTCCATTCCCTAAAAAGTCGCAGAAATTGTCTGGATTTGTTGGGAAATGTTGGGTGTTGTTTGTCTGGAAGATTTCCTGTTAGTAGGACACTCTCCAATATTATTAAAAGCCTATATCGACATCCGGAGCATACACCCAGAGAGTGAATACTGACAAGCTCCAATGAGTATTATTGTTAAAGCTGATTGCTTTTCTTGTTTGTCAGCATAACATTTTCCTCTTTGTTCATTCATCACTCACACATTATAAAGCTAATTGCTTTCCTTGTTCGCTTGTAATTTCAACTCTTCCAAATTGCTATTGGCAGTAAATCTAATTCCTTCCCTTGTTCTCCAGTTCAAGACTTTTTGCCTTCTCTGTCTTCTTCTTTGTAATCCTACAGCTTGCCTAAGCCAGTGCAGCTTTTAAAAACCTCGGATGATTGGAAATACAGGAACTTTGTGATCACTTTGCAGCCATTGGTGAGGTACTTTGTTATTGAGTGTCTAACTTTTGATTAATTTCGATTTTGATTACAAAATCATCATCCAATCATAGCTAAATGACAAAATTAACTATGAGAGCGTACAAGCTGTATACTGTATAGCCTAGCCTTTTCGGCGTCATTTGCCTTTGCCAGAGTTATCTTTAATAATATGAAAATTACAAACCAGAATGAAGAATATGGAGTCATCTTCATCTTTATCTTCTCACTCACTATGGATGCAAGGATGTCAGAGGTTTTCTAATAACCATGCTATGAATGCACCCTTACTTGCTGAGTAGTCATATTGCTGTGTCAAAGTTTTAAAATCACGATAACAGTAATTATTCTAATGTGTGTTCGTCACTTGAATAATAAGGCAATTCTGTAGATTCATAGATGCGTTACAGAGAGACAAATTAGGTAATTATTATGGTTGAGCGACGCGCGGAGAGGCTGGTTTCTGGGAGGGTGACCATCACTGAATATCCATCACAGATGACAGCCACTCTATTGTAAATTTCCAAATATACATATAATATAGTATAGTCTGTCTAAGCAGAGAAGACATTTTGGGAGGATGATAAAATGACTATAGCTCGGTAAATAATCAATCAAAAATTCTTAATTTTGTCTCAAATTGTAGAGCAAAATGTTACATATAATTTGAGACTACATTGATGACTTCTGAACCAGTATTGACCAAGCTGGAATCATTCTCCTATCTTGCCAGAATGTCTCCTCTGCTTGAACAGACTACCTGCTAATCTCTAAAACTCCTATTCAAATCAAAATCAAATCAAATATTTATTTATTTTGACACTTGAGTGATACAATTTATAAAAAAAGAGTTGTCATTATTTTCAACTCTTTGATCTATGGAACTAATTTCTCATTCATCCTTTAAGATGTAGTATTATTATTGAAAAGATTTTTTTCGTATGGTTCACTTGAATTCAGTGTTAGCTCCCTCTCAAATCAAATAGTCTGGAAACGATAACTCATCCGAGACGAAATGATTCTCAGTCGATGAAATAAGTTTAACTTAAATGTGAAGTTTGTGTTGAACTTTCTATCTTTCTCATTAAAGCTTCGAGAAGTGTATAGCTGATCGTTCTTATCAAATACATTTCATTCAGAACAAATCACATTGATTTCCAATCGGTATTTGCTCTTCAACTTGTTGCATCTGAAGGAAATTTGATATTTTCAGGAGTTCAAAGAGAACTCCTGGGATGATTGAATCATTTCATCTCAATAACTCTTCAAAGAGTATCATTGTATCTTCAAACCCTTCTATGTCTCATCTGTATTTTCATATGTTTCTTATGTTTTCTTCCCATAATTTATCTCGAATGATTTATGTTGACTGAATATTGCCAAGAAAAGTTTCAATTGGATTTCTCTTCAAATTTTCTGAGCTCTGAGCGGGATTTGAGTTTAAAAGACAATTCTCATACCTTTGCAGTACCTTGTAGGATTTCTTTAAGCGTTTTGAAAAATTATTCTTACGGAAAACCTTATAAAATAATATTTTTATCCTCTGGCTTTGGTTCCATTGATCTGCGTTTCTCAATAGGAGATACAATATTTTCCAGGACGAAAGTAAAATGAAGAAAATAATATGACGGGAGCTAATTCATTTGCATGCGTTTTTCATGTTTGCAGGTGCAGAGATTTTCAGATCTATCGATAACTTTCTCTTGGGATTGGAAGATGAAGGAATAATTCATATAATTGATCAAAAGATACATGCACTCCACGAATGATGTGTTAGTACAGGACACTGGTGGCTCGTGCCCACGAAACATGTAAGTGCAGTACAGTAAAAGATACGGGCACTTCACCTGTTTCGTGGGTACGAGCCGCCAGTGGTACAAGAGACAGATAGTTGGAAGAATTTATCTAACCGATCAATAGATACATGCACTTCACGAGTGATGTGTTGGTTCAAGAGACAATTAATTTTTCAATCAATTGAGAATTGGATACTACTAGACTTCAAATCTGCGACAGGTATGGTCTGTCCAAGCAAAGAAGACACTCTGGCCAGATAAGAAAATGACTCCAGCTTGGTCAATATTGTTTTAAAAATTGCGAATTTGTCTCAAATTGTAGGAAACATTTTTATCAAACATTCAGACCAAATTTATGATTTTCGAACCGAAATTGGCCGTGCTGGAGTTATTTTCCCATCTTGCCCAAAGGTCTTCTCTGCTTGGAAAGACTATAGAAGCCAATATAATGGAAGCAAACATTCAATGATACGCTCTTCACAACTTTCTATTTATGATATGAATTATCATAAATTCAAATTACTTCTTTACTCATCTCTCTCACTCTCATAGTCTTTCTTTCTCTCTCACTCTCTCTCTTTTCAAGCTTGTTCCTCTTCTTTTTCTATTTCACATACCTTTTCCGCAATATCCCCCTTTTCTGAAAATTGTCTTTCGTCCTTGATTCAGATTGTTTTGTTCGAGCTTCCATTAATAATTAAAATAGAATGCCTTTTGTCCTCTGAAAACAAAAGGAGAAAAGTTCGTTTGTAGTCCAAGTGGTTTTTTGTGTATATTTTGAAAAGGTAGAATACTAATACACAAGTAGGCTATGATTCATTAATAATCTACGCAGAAGGTGATAGGTTTCGAGGGTGATGAAATAATTATACTCCACATAAACCTACAATATCGACTTCAACGTTCTTGATTTTTCAGTAAAAGCATTATTCTCTGAAGTCTATTCCGTAGAATTTTGAAAAAAGGGAAGAGAAGTAGGCTACATTCATTACCGTTGTTTATTACTCAGAAAGTTGTCTCATCTATTAGTATATCTATGGTTGTATTAGTAGAGAGAAAACACCAATTGCATTCACCCAATCAATATTCTATATATATCTATGGTGGTATAGTCTGTCCAAGCAAAGAAGACATTCTGACGAGATGAGAAAATGACTCCAGCTCGGCCAATATTTGTTTAAAAATCATAGATTCTGTCTCGAATTGTAGGGAACATTTTGCTTCATCGAATTCATATCTTTTAAACCAATATTGATCGAGCTGGAGTCATTTTCCCATCTTGCCAAAATGTCTCCTTGGCTTGGACAGACTACATCTACAAATAAAAGACTGTGCACTTGAATTCTGTTCATTAAATATTGGTAATGTTGGACTCCTGATTGGCTGGCTCAGTTGAATCCACCATACTGTTTCCAATTTTCATAAGCTTTAAATTAGAATCGTATTTTTCCAGGTATTCAATTTTCACACAGAATTGCCTCTGCAAATTGCGGTTTCAGCATTTCCAGAAAAAAAAGTAAAAGATAATATTTTTGAATGCTTGAGAATCCACTCTCTATTTATATTTCTATAAGAAAAAAGGTAGAAAATTTAATTAGTTCAAGTGTTTCTGTAATCCACATCATAATTAAAAAACTAGACAAAGAATGGCGGCTGGCGGAAAAAGTTTATCCCAACAAACTGTTATGTAGCGCTTCACACCAATGACCATTCTATGATTATACAGTCTGTATGGTATCTTCAGATTAAACACAGAGTTGTATGGAGCAACGCAAATCGTAAATCAGCTGATCAATGTGCATTACTCCATACTGCTCCGTGTTTCTATTTCATCATACTGGTTTTGGTCTTGGACGACTAGCACGCGTTCACTCAAACACTGGCGGCTCGTATCCAAGAAACAGGTGAAGTGCCTGTATCTTTTACCATAAAGCACTTCACCTGTTTCGTGGGCACGAGTCAAACACATTATAATGATCACTTCCCCGTTAATGAACTGATTCCAAATGGAATCGTACAACATTCACATGTCTACTCTAGGGTTTAATCAAGAACTTTGCCCTTTCTCCTTGGAACAGATTAAGCTTCAGCTCTACACGAGCTGAGAAGTTTAGCAAAAGTTGTATACGCCGGTTCAGGTATAGTCTGTACAAGCAAAGAAGACATTCTGGCAAGATCGGGAAATGACTCTAGTTCCGTGAATACTAATCCATCAATAGAGATTTGGTCTTGAATTGTAGGAAACATTGTTATCTACAATTTTAGACCAAATCATTATTTTTTGAACCAATATTGATTGAGCTGGAGTCACTTTCCCATCTTGCCAGAATGTTCTCTTTGCTTGGACAGACTATATTATAAAGTCTAGCCGGGATGCCATTATCACCCATCTACTCGCGAGAATAAAATCATTCGTTTCAGGCGCAACTGAGCAGGCAAGCGATGTTAACACACAATAAACTTCAAAGTTAAAAGTTTAGTTGCTGGCGCTCTCGCTGGAGTTAGATGCTATGGCAGCCTGATGATGAGGAAGAGAGAGAGAGAGAGAAAGAGATTATATTTCTTTATTCATTTAGATAGCAACAAAATATTTATGCTCAGTTTCTAGATTACAAAAGTAACTATTGAATCTAATTATCCTATCATTTTTACAATTTACACACGATTTTCTATATTTTACTGTATGATTTTCACATGTTATTCAACAATAACAAATTAGTGTGCTTTGAATGATCAGGACACAGCCGACCATTACAATTATTGCTGACCAATTCACAACTGCGATTAACGCTTGTATAAAATGCATTGATCAACGGCTGCAGCTGTCATCTCTGATAGCTACAACAGGGGTCTCGTCTAACCGACAAGACGAATCCCCCAAGCTAAGGGCTGAGTCTCAACAGATCGCAGCATGGCAACTGCTCTACCATATACAACACCCCGCTCGGTACCTAAGTTGTCTACAGACGATTCCCAGTCCCAACATCGAACTCCCCGTAGGGCAACCAATGTTTGCACCAACTCTGTAGCACTATGAGAACAAACAGGGCGAGACCTAGCTTGTCTCCGGCTAGCACAAGCCAGTTATCCCTGTGGTAACTTTTCTGACACCTCTTGCTGAAATCTCCTCAAGCTAAAAGGATTGACAGGCCGTGCTTTCGCAGTCCCTATGCGTACTGAGCATTGGGATCAAACCAGCATTTGCCCTTTTGCTCTATGCAAGGTTTCTGTCCTCGCTGAGCTGGCCTTAGGACACCTGCATTATCATTTGAAAGATGTACCACCCCAGTCAAACTCCCCGCCTGGCTGTGTCCTCGAATCGGAACACGCAAGGGAGTGTTTGCCAGTCAGAGGTGAGCATGTTCTGGCCCGTACCGATCAACAGTAAATGCCACAAGGACATCCACCGCCGGCACTAGACCAGGCGCGTCACATGCTGACAACCCTCAGACACTTGGCGCAAGAACACCGGCCTGCCAGAGTGAAACAATGATAGGCATGCTCTCTGCCAATCCAAGTAAGTAAGGAGACAATGAAAGTAGTGGTATTTCACAGTCAAATGGCAAGCAAGCCCACTGTCTCCCACTTATTCTACACCTCTCATGTCTCCTTACATTGCCAGACTAGAGTCAAGCTCAACAGGGTCTTCTTTCCCCACTAATTTTTCCAAGCCCGTTCCCTTGGCAGTGGTTTCGCTAGATAGTAGATAGGGAAAGTGAGAATCTTGTTAATCCATTCATGCGCATCACTAATTAGATGATGAGGCATTTGGCTATTTTTACAGCTAGCCACTATGCCCCGAAAAGGGTGATGATATTTGTTTTAAATCATAAAATGGGACTGATTCCTCTAGTGAGTGCCCAGAAACTAAAAGTTATTAAATAAATTAAAGAAAGGAAAAGAAAGATTGATTAAAAGAGAGAGTTGGAGAATTAAGAAATGAGTAATAAGGGAAAAAACAACCATCATCTAATCAGTAACGCACAAGAATGGAATTTGTTATTAATGTAAAGAGTGAAAGATAAAATGGAATCAAAGAGATTCTCACTGTCAAAGAGTAATAAAGAGCTCCGTATTAATATAAGTGCATAGTTAGGATAAAAGAAAGCAGGATAGAAAAACAAAGTTGAAGCAATTGAAAAACGACGAATTAATGAGTAAGTGAAAAACTAGCAAAACCACTACCACCATGAAACCAAACCCTGATTGCTAGGCTTGCTGGATAGGGTGATCCAGCAAGGGGCTCCCTAGCACCTGTGGTACCAATTAAATGGCTGGTTAGACCAAAACCCTTTTGCCAAAGACAGTAAGAAATGTCAGTGGCTTCTTATAAATTTAGCTTAGGATAAAAAAAAAGAAATCATACAGAGAATTTGGAAAAGAGAGAAGGAGGAATTATTCAAAAAATAATTAGTATCTCTATGCATCCTAACCATCAAGATGGACCACCTCAAAATGTCACCAATCCAGGTTTCTATAATTTTGTGGTCAGTAATGCCAAGAAGTTCAAGGTATTCCGGTCAAGGGCCAATGCCAAAAGAGCAGTCCCCCAGCACATGACCAAGAGTTTTGATTTTCAAGCTGCAATGTCCGCATGAATGGTTTACCAAGGAGTCAAATCTTGACAGACATTCGTTGGTGGGGAAGACATTAGCCCTCATCTTTAAGAGGTCAATCTCCTGACCAGGGAAAAGTTCGTTGGAATAAAGCCAGGAGTTTGCAAGTTTATTATTTTTAAAACATTTTACACCCTTCCCCTGTGTGTCCTGAAGTGACCAAAGGTTGTGATAATTGATTTTAGGTTGCTCTGCTATCTAATCGGTGAGTTGTTGTTCCGAGTGCCGAAAGTGGAAGTGCCGTTTCCTGCTTATTCTCGTGAATTATCAATATTAAGTTAATGAACGATTAATCTATGAATATGGATAAATTTGTGATTTCGCGAGGTGAGAAAAGGGAACGAGGGGAGAGCTCTCCAGAGAACCTACACGCGGCAAAGAAAGGATGTGATATAAGAAACGACGAACTTTTACACAGCATCGAAACAATAATTGAAAAACTATTGGATAGGAAATTGTGTAATTTGGCGACTAAGGAAGATGTGTCGGGGATTACAACAACGCTTACCAATCTTACGCAAGAAAACAATTTGCTAAAGAAGGAGGTTCAACGTCTCAAAGCCGAAAATATCAAAGTTATAAATAGATTGGACAGGTACGAGGATCGTTCGCGCCGAAATAATTTAATATTTCGAGGTTTGAAATTCAAAAGCAACGAGGACTGTCGTGAAAAAGTTAAAGACTTTTGTGAAAATGTTCTGAAGTGTGATAATCAAGTGCAGGTAAATAGAGCACACATCCTGGGCAAGAAAAGAGACAACGCGCCGATAATTGCACATATTCCTCAAGATCAACACATTAATTCTATAATGGACAAAACAAAAAACCTGAAGGGAACAGGATTTGTGGTGCATAAGGACTATTCACGTGCAACAAGAATGCAGCGTAATAGACTTTTTCTGCTTAAAAAGGAGGTGATGAAGATCGGCGGCGCGCGTACTTCTACACTAAAGGGCGATCAACTGATTATCGACGGACAGTTTTTCACATGGAGAGAAGAAGAGGGTCTACGAAGTGGAGATGAATGCGGTGTCGAGAAATTGAATAATATCCTGGATAGAGACTGTTCAGATATGGTGAAAAATATACAAGAGAAGGATGAACAATCAAATAATGTGCAATTCAATGAACAATCTAATGAATAGGATAAGGTCGTCTGCCAAGTAAAAGAATTAGTCGAATTAAGTGTATTAGGGTATAATGTTGCGGGTCTTAGCAGCAAGGTGAGTTCAAACTATTTTATTAATTTCGTGAAAGGGTTTGATATAATAGTATTATGTGAAACTTTTGTTGAGGAGAAAGATTATAGTAGATTAGAAACCTATTTCCCAGAATACAGCATATTATGGTTGCCAGCAAGTAGGACAGCAGAATTTGGTAGGGCTAAGGGAGGTATAATGATGGCTTTTAGATCGATTTTCAAGGAGAAAGAAATTTGTAAATTCACTCATTTTGATGAAAGGTCAGTTATAACATTAAAATATGATAGCTCAAACAAAATTCATATTTTGCCTGTCTATCTGACCCCAGGAGAGAGTTGGAGGGACGATTTCAATAAGCTTAATAAATTCATGGAAAGCAGAGAGATAGGTGAGCAATTGATGCTGATAGGCGACTTTAACGGGCGCATAGCAAATGCACAAGTAATACCTGAGGAGATAATGCAAAGTGATTGGGTTATCAATGCTAGCCGAAACTCGAAGGATAAAATTTTTAATACAAATGGTCGAAGAGTGATGAATTTGTGTGAAGAATTCAATTTATGTGTATTAAATGGAAGGTTAACGGGTGACAAGAAGGGAGAATTTACATATGTAGCAAGTGTTGGATGTTCTGTTATAGATTTGTGTTGTGTGACGATGAGTGCACTGGCAGTTGTAAGTAGTTTTGAAGTCCGCGCCGAAAGATTTTCAGACCACATGCCGATAGAAGTTAAATTGAAATGTGGATTCTCAGAAACAGGAGGAGAAAGCTTAGCCCTACTGCCCAAGTTAATTTGGTCGAAGGTGGATGTTACGAAATACCATAATAAGTTATCACAGAATAGCTGTAGCGTTATCTTACCCTTGGATAGTAATCAGGCTGCAGAAAAGATTATCAACATTGTTAAAGAGGCGGCTGGTAACAATGCACAGTTTTATAAGAGAGATGATAAGCGTGGGAAACAGAAATGGTTTGACTGGGAGTGCGATAAGGCGAGAAAAAGAGCTTTGCATACCTGAGACTTTTTAGAAAAGTTAATACTCAACAAGCAAAACAAATGTACTTAGAAGAGAATAGAAAGTACTCACAGATTTGTAAAGAGAAAAAGACCTTATATTTTAAAAAGATTAGAGAGAGTCTAGAGAATGTGCGTGATTCAAAACAGTTTTGGACATCGGTAAAATCATTTAGAAAATCATCCTTTGCATGTCCAGGTCAGATTGCAGTGGAGAAGTGGGTGAAACATTTTAAAAGATTACTTACTGTTGAAGTTGAAGCTGAAAAATTACAATATGCTCCACCTCTCATAGAAGATGAAAACCTGGATACTAGGATAACAAATGAGGAGCTTAAGCTTGTTCTTAGTAAGGCTAAAATTAATAAAGCACCTGGCACCGACGGCATACCAGCCGAATTTTTCAAGTCAGCACCGAATGAATTTTTAAATGTATTGCTTGAGTTTTATAATTATATATTTGATACAGGATTGGTACCTGACAATTTTTCAGAAGCAGTTATTTTCCCAATCCACAAAAAAGGCAATAAAAATGAGGCTACAAATTACAGGGGAATACAATTTATCAATTCATTGTCAAAGATTTTTTCAGGTGTACTTCTGAATAGATTGAACAATTGGGTGGAAGTTCATGGGGTGATAAATGAAGAGCAGGCAGGTTTCAGGAAGGGGTACAGCACAATAGACAACATATTTAATTTATATAGTATTATCAGTTTGAAGTTAAAGAGGGGAAAAGTAAAGTATATTGTCTATATGTGGATTACAAGGCCGCTTTCGATAATGTAGATCGCCACGCATTAATTTATAAGTTGCACCAGATAGGGCTATCTACCAAATTTGTGACTATCATTGAGAAATTATATAGGAATACACGTGCATTTATATGGTGCAAAAATAGCCAGGGAAAAGACGATGGCATGAGTGAAGCTTTCAATACAGATAACGGATTAAAACAAGGATGCTTACTCTCCCAATATTGTTCACTCTCTTCATTAACGACATTTTTGATAGTATGGAGGAAGGAATATGGATAGATGAGTTGAATATTAAAGGCCTTTTGTATGCAGATGACTTGATTTTAACTGCTTCCACACCCAAAGCATTACAAAGAATGATTATATGTTTAAAAAATTATTGCGAGAAATGGGGACTTGGAATAAATTCAGATAAGACAAAAATAATGGTGTTCAGAAAGGGAGGGCGATTAGCGAGTCATGAGAGGTGGTACTGGGGACGAGAGCAGATAGGCATAGTTAACAGCTACAAATATTTGGGTGTTACATTCACCTCCCAAATGACATTCAGTGAGCATGTGAGAGAGCGTGTGGCGGTGGCGAAGTTCGCTGTGAATAATGTGTGGAATTTTTTCGTGACGCAGAATGAAATAAGAAATGAGAGTAAGTGGATAATGTTTGATGCAGTTATAAAAGCTCTTGTGAGTTATGGAGGACAAGTGTGGGGTTACAATAGTTTCGAAGATGTAGAACAACTCCATAGATCCTTCATCAAGAAATTGTTCTCTCTTCCGCAATCAACACCTAATCACATTATTTATCTGGAGACGAATACGTGCAATCTATGTCACTACTTGTACGAGCTTCATTACAGCTATATCCTAAAAATATTATCTCTGCAGCCAAATAGATTGCCAAGGAAACTTGCACAAAAAATGATTGAAAAGAAGGTAGGGTGGTACAGGATTTGGAAGGCGCAGGCAGAAAGATATGGGATAGAATGGCCGGAATGGGAGGAAGGCGTGCAGGATGTATGGAGACAGAGGTTGAAGAGTATTAATGAATTAATGAAGGAGGAATGCAAAGAGAAGTGGATTGCACGTGCTAGACAATCCAGATTACATCAGCTTTACTCTCGTTTGAATCCACTGACCGATCAAAATAATTATTTGAAAACAAATTTTACCCGAAAGGAAAAATCCATCATATTTAGATCGAGAGGAGGACTATGGTATTTGAATAAGAGTGTAGGACGGGAGGGAACCCAAACTATATGCACGCTATGCAACATGAGGGAAGAAGAAGATATACAGCATTTTATAGGAGGTGTCCAGTATTGGGGGAGATGAGAAGGGCATATTTGGGTGATAGATATTTAACAGAGGATAGGATAGTGGATTTATTGAATGGTAGTGATTGGAGGGCTTTGATAGGATTTGTTAAAACTGCATGGGAGTATAGAAAATGTTTAATAGGAGAGTATAATACATGATCGCTTCTGATTCCTGATATTGTTCTTGTGAAATTTTTCTTTGTTTTTCTTCTATTTTGTGAAAATTAATAACAACCAAATAACTCAACTTGGCAGACGACCAATTGGTCATGTCAAAAAATATATATTATGTAAAATCTATTTATTGCGGATTTCTGAATATTTTTGTAGTTCAATAAAATATATTTCTATTCTATATTTCTATTCTATTCTATTCTAATTGATTTTAGAACTGATTTTAAAGGACTTTAATTTATCGGAATTAACGGGCCAGCCAATATTCAGGGACAGTGCGAGATTTTTAAATTTGTTAATAAAGCCAGGGGGGAAGAGGTTGGACCAACGAGCATCATATGTACAGGTAAGGCAATATCTTCCAAGTTGGGAAGGCCTAGACCACCATCTTTTTTACGACAAAATATCAGATAATCAGTAGTGGAGACTGGGAGATGAAAGATTTCTTTAATTGTTAGTTTGATTTCATTGTTTAGATTGTTTAAGGTATTATTAGACAAAAGGTTGTCTATAAGAAGGTGGTAAAATGAGGGAAGAATAAATTTAGTGATCAGTTCTAACTTTTGTCAAGGTTTTAAGGAAAGTTTTGATGCAGCTTTTAGTGATGTAATAATTTTATTATAATTTTGTTTATTGTTCAAGCCAGAATGGATAGAGAAAAAAGCTCCTAAATATCTAAAAGATTCAGTTGGAATTAGTTCTCTGATGATTTGGTTTTTTATGGTTATCAGAGATTTGGTGGGGACCCAAGTTTTACTCCATTGTTGGACACCCCCAGTGCAACATTTGTCCGGAGACAAGGCTAAGCCAACTTCATTTAGGTAATTTAAAGATTGATCGAATAAGGACTGGAGATTATTGTGGTTATTAGAGAGTAAAATTAGATTGTTGGCAAAAGCTATAATTGAAATTTTTAAATTAGAAGGGGTGTTAAAACCAAGGTTATTATTCAAAATAATTTCGAGAATCTAGAATGAATCGGGGATCTAGAATGCATTTAAAAAGAAGAGGAGAAAGTGGGTCTCCTTGTTTTAAGCCCCTGTCTATATTAATAATATGTCCACCACAATTTTTAAGGGTTGTAGTTATGCCGGTATACATGTTTTTAATTATATTGATAAAGTCGTCATCAACCCCAAGTCAAAGTAAGGAGCCAAAGATAGCATTGTGGGATATGGAATCGAAGGCTTTGGATATATCTACAATACCAAAGTTCGATTTTGATTGTTTACCTTGTTTTAAAATTTGGTCAAAAGCAATGATGTTGTGAAATTGTCTGTTGGACTTCATGAAGCCCTTTTGGGCGGTGTCTAGATTGACAATTTTGCGAAGTCTCTGCTCAAGGCAGCCACTATAGAGTCTGCTAAGAATGCTACCAACTGTTATTGGGCGCCAGTTGGTGGCCAGGGATAAATCCTTACCCTCTTTAGGTATAAACTTAGTTAAATTTTGCTTCCAGGAATTTGGATACTATTGATGAAAAGCTGAAACATTGAACAAGGCAGAGATATTGAAATAATTATCATTATTGCCAGTTAACATGTATTTTTTGATACCATCAGACCCTGGGGCCGAGTTGGGTTTTATTTTCTTAATTTTGTTTTTTATTTCTGATTTTGAAAAAAAGGAAAGCACATTATTACAAGTTTTGGAACGAACAAAGTTATAATCACAAGGACTGGGGCAGTCCCATAATTTAGAATAATTTTCAAGAGTTTCAGATTGGGGTGGGGCGCAGTGAGAATTAGAGGAGTTCAAAAGATGTACTTTATTGTTGATTATTGTTTCCGAGAGGCGGCTTGGACATTTTTAAAATAATTCTTGAGTGTTTGCATAAACTTTTTGTTTAGAGGATTTAGAAGATTTGAAGGATGGACGAGAAGTTGACCGAATATAATTGGGATTTTGAACATGGTTAGAGGAAATGGAGTGGGTGAGTGATATTGTCAGATTTTCTAGGTGATGGTCTGAAAGGAAGGCATTTGCACTCCATAGATTATGAATTGTGCGGCAATAATCAGTATGAGGTTCCAATTCAAGCGACTGGTCTCTTAGAGAAGAACACCAGGTGGGTTGAGAGGGGATCGTAGGAGGAGTACTAGAGATTTGTGGATCTGATAGTGGATCTGTAATGTTAATAGGCGGAGGGTCTGTATCATCCAGCAACAAAGATGGGGTGAAGCCAGCTATAGGTTAAAGGCTTTGAGAACGAAGATCTTTGACTTTATCACGAATCTGTTTCAATGATTTACCTGGAATTAATTGTTGAAGTTGAACAGAGTAATTTGGAGGGTTATTATGATCTGAGAGGAAATCAAAAAGACAATCAAGTTCAGTTTGGGACCAAACAGAGAGTGGTCTTCCTGGCGATCCCATTCCAGCCTAATTAAATTTAATCAGTCTATTTGATAGACAAAAATTGGGATGTTTGTGGCGTATATGTTGGGATTTACCTATTTTTGTCGTGAATTTTTTTTCACAGAGATCGCATTGAAATGGCATGTTTGGAGCAACTGTAAGATTACATTTAGGCAAGTGACACACGGTTGCGTGGGGTTTAATAAAAGATTTATCACAAATTGAACAATTAAAAGAGATAGGAATGGTATGATGAACCAATTAATGGTGTTTATATAGGGAAGCTGGTTTAGAAAAGAAAGCCAGGCAGAGTTTGCACTGGGCAGGGCTAAAAGGAATCAGGTAAGTAATATTAGTTTGTTCGGTCATTAATAGTAGAATAGTTAAAATAAAAGCAAGGAAGTAGACTTAATGAAATTTAATTAAAATTGATAGAATTACGAAGTCTGCTGCAGGCAACAAGAAAACAAGGGCAATCGTTCGCCAAAACATGGTGATTTGAGTTTTTGCCGACTCGTTTGCAAGTTATACAAACTGGGAATTGCCTAGTACAGGTCCTTGCGTCGTGGCCAGAACTACCACACTGCAAGCAGGTTTGGTCTCTCAAAGCACAGGTTGAGGTGGCATGGCCAAAAGAGAGGCACTTTCTACAACGTAGTGGCACGTTGTGATCGTAGACACGGCAGGAGTGCCATCCTATAAAAATCCGCTCAAGCCCCTTAATCAGGGAGTAAGAGCTACCAGAACATTGAAGGATTACATTGCAGAGATCTGAATTCCGAGTTTGTTGCTTCTAAATAATTTTTAAATTGTTATCATTTTTAAGGATTTCCTGATGGGTGTTGTTTGGAATGAGTAGAATTATATGTTCCAGAATTTTGTTAAGGGAGCAAGAGGTTGGGACGTTGCAAATTTTTATTTTAGGGAGCAGGGGTTTGTAGGTAAAAAGATGAAGACCCACTTTAGAAAAACATTGAAGCTTTGAGAGCTTTATGGCCTGGTCAGGAGACTTAAACTCAATGGACACACCATTATTCTTGTTGATATCTTTATAAGAGATGACGTCAAGACCTTCATTGAGTGGATTAAAGGCTGACCGGAGTAGGCGTCTAGTAGCTTCTGGCAAGTGAGAGTTAAGGCGGTTCGGGAGAACAAGAGCTGTTCTATGTTTCCCATTAGAGCGAAGAGAATCAAAATATTTAATTATCGTAGCCTGATCGGTGACATTCGAGTAGCTTCTGTAGAGTTAGCACCACGCGTGGACTGCAGATGGAGACGGACATGATACAATATAGATAACAAAAGAATAATAAGAAATACTTAACCGAAAGATTGCACAAAGGGCAGCATACAACTAACCATATAAGAGATATATTGATATGAAGAGGAATAAATATAGACAAGGTGATAGAATACTAGAAGACTAAAAATAAAACAGCATATGTAAATATAGACGACTTCTACAAAATAAATGGGCGAAGATCGGGATAAAGGAGAAATATAAAAATTATTCTCTGTCAAATAATGAATGAAAGATGAAGTGAAAATAGAGTTAAGTTGAGAAATGAGAAGAAACTAAGAACAAAACGAATTGATCTTATAAGTGTCTATCTTAAAACGAAAGTGAAGAATTGAGTACAAAGCCAATAAAATTTGTTGAAAACGGAAGAAGTAATTATGGTAGGAAAAAAACAGTAATAATAAGTTAAATGAAATCGAGTAAGTCAATTACAATATTAATTCAAAGATATATTTAATTCCAACGAGATGGGGATTACAAGAGTAATGAGGTAAAAAGTAAAGAAAAACCGAAAAAGGAATTGTCTGGAAAAACTAATGAAAATCGAAAAGAGGATAATAAAATACTAAAACAAAAGAAATAATTGAATAAAGATAAAATTAGATCAAATAAATAGGAGAATTCGCAAGTATAATCAAAAGTAACCGGCAACCATGGTAACCATAAATAAATAAATAAATAAATAAATAAATAGTTTATTAATGGAAGCAACATAAAATGGAATGAAATCTTTCCAAGTTAATTAAAGATGGAATGGAGTAATAAGGCCGAAAAGAATTGTAAAAGAGGAACACAATAATATTGAATTAGATAGATCTAGGACGTAGAATGTTAATTGAATAGTAATAGTTAATTACAAAAGTCCAACAAGAATCTCCACCAGCCTATGAGGTTGGACAGGTAAGAAATCAAAGTTATAAAGATAAGTCAAAAAGAATAATAAACTCGGAAAAGGATTATAGGAATGATGATACGGGATAATAGAACGAAAAATTAGGACGACTGGTCTCTCAGAGAAGAACACCAGGTGGGTTGAGAGGGGATTGTAGGAGGAGTACTAGAGATTTGTGGATCTGTAATGTTAATAGGCGGAGGGTCTGTATCATCCAGCAACAAAGATGGGGTGAAGTCAGCTATAGGTTGAAGGCTTTGAGAACAAAGATCTTTGACTTTATCACAAATCTGTTTTAATGATTTACCTGGAATTAATTGTTGAAGTTGAACAGAGTAATATGGAGGGTTATTATGATCTGAGAGGAATTTAAAAAGACAATCAAGTTCAGTTTGGAACCAAACAGAGAGAGGTCTTCCTGGCAATCCCATTCCGGCCTGATTAAATTTAATCAGTCTATTTGATAGACAAACATCGGGATGTTTGTGGCGTATATGTTGGGATTTACCTATTTTTGTCGTGAATTTTTTTTTCAAAGAGATTGCATTGAAATGACATGTTTGGAGCAACTGTAAGCTTACATTTAGGCAAGTGACACACGGTTGCGTAGGGTTTAATAAAAGATTTATCACAAATTGAACAATTAAAAGAGATAGGAATGGTATGATGAACCAATTAATGGTGTTTATATAGGGGAGCTGGTTTAGAAAAGAAAGCCAGGCAGAGTTTGCACTGGGCAGGGCTAAAAGGAATCAGGTAAGTAATATTGGTTTGTTCGGTCATTAATAGTAGAATAGTTAAAATAAAAGCAAGGAAGTAGACTTAATGAAATTTAATTAAAATTGATAGAATTACGAAGTCTGCTGCAGGCAACAAGAAAACAAGGGCAATCGTTCGCCAAAATATGGTGATTTGAGTTTTTGTCAACTCGTTTACAAGTTATACAAACTGGGAATTGCCTAGTACAGGTCCTTGCGTCTTGGCCAGAACTACCACACTGCAAGCAGGTTTGGTCTCTCAAAGCACAGGTTGAGGTGGTATGGCCAAAAGAGAGGCACTTTCTACAACGTAGTGGCACGTTGTGATCGTAGACACGGCAGGAGTGCCATCCTATAAAAATCCGCTCAAGGCCCTTAATCAGGAAGTAAGAGCTACCAGAACATTGGAGGATTACATTGCAGAGATCTGAATTCCGAGTTTGTTGCCTCCAAATAATTTTTAAATTGTTATCATTTTTAAGGATTTCCTGTTGGGTGTTGTTTGGAATGAGTAGAGTTATATGTTCCAGAATTTTGTTAAGGGAGCAAGAGGTTGGGACGTTGCAAATTTTTATTTTAGAGAGCAGGGGTTTGTAGATAAAAACATGAAGACCCACTTTAGAAAAACATTGAAGCTTCGAGAACTTTATGGCCTAGTCAGGAGACTTAAACTCAATGGACACACCATTATTCTTGTCGACATCTCTATAAGAGATGACGTCAAGACCTTCGTTGAGTGGATTAAAGGCTGACCGGAGTAGGCGTCTAGTAGCTTCTGGCGAGTGAGAGTTAAGGCGGTTCGGGAGAACAAGAGCTGTTCTATGTTTCCCATTAGAGCGAAGAGAATCGAAATATTTAATTATCGTAGCCTGATTGGTGACATTCGAGGCGGACGATATCAATGACGTTGATGATATGGAATCAGTACACAGCAAGGGACGGGTAACAGACTCCGTAGTATTTGTAGCATCGCAAATGGAGGTTCGATCACTTTTCAAAGTTGATTTAAAAGGGTTAGGAGGAGTCGTGGTAAGAGGATGCTGCCCTTTATGTCTTTTGACAATATGAATGACATCGCCATTGTCCCATGAAGGGCTCACAGGGCGTTTAGAATTTCTTTTGGTACTTAGATTTATTGGTTCAGAAGGAATAAGTGAAGTGGATTGATCCAACGTTGAAACGGCTGTAGGTTTAGACGATCTTTGTGGGAGAGAATCGAGATTTGGAACATTCTGGTCGCAGGTGTTGGACGGCGTTTGTTTTCTTTGGTACTCCTCTGCGACTTGTAGCGTTACTTCAGTAAGTTGTTCAAATCCCTTCTCTACGAAGGACTTGATTTCAGAGGAAATCATTTGTTTGTTTTCTTTGACAACGTTAACTATAGTAGTGTTCAAGTTAGAAGACAATGAAGAACAAACATCTGTTAGTGCGCAACTGATTTCTTTCTTAACAATATCCCGCAGAATTTCGCATGCTGTATCATTTATGTCATTGGTAGAGTCGACAGGGTTCTCGAACTGAGAGTTTGCATTTTGTTCAGCCGCCATGTTGTCTATACATTTCAATGCGTTAAGCAAGCAAGCGTTTTGGAGATTAACCAACTTAATCACATGGGCCTTTGAAGCCTGTTTCAGGGCTTTTTTTCCGAGTTCAGAATCTATTGCTTGCAGCAAGATTTTAGAGGCTGAAGTCGCGGAGGTGGTATGAGAAGATAAGGCGTCAATGGGTAAGGATGCGTAGTTCTCCAGTTCAGATTGGGCAATGATTAAATCCAAGTCGATGTCTCCCACATACAAATCGGAATCACAGGATATTTCGGTCGTTGAGGGGGTCGGAGAAACTTTTTTTCCAGGAATTGATGAGAAGTTTTGGAGGCTAGTTGATCTGGTTAGCACCACGCATGGACTGCAGATAGAGACGGACATGATAAAATATAGATTTCAAAAGAATAATAAGAAATATTTAACCGAAAGATTGCACAAAGGGCAGCATACAACTAACCATATAAGAGATATATTGATATGAAGAGGAATAAATATAGACAAGGTGATAGAATACTAGAAGACTAAAAATAAAACAGCATATGTAAATATAGACGACTTCTACAAAATAAATGGGCGAAGATCGGGATAAAGGAGAAATATAAAAATTATTCTCTGTCAAATAATGAATGAAAGATGAAGTGAAAATAGAGTTAAGTTGAGAAATGAGAAGAAACTAAGAACAAAACGAATTGATCTTATAAGTGTCTATCTTAAAACGAAAGTGAAGAATTGAGTACAAAGTCAATAAAATTTGTTGAAAACGGAAGAAGTAATTATGGTAGGAAAAAAACAGTAATAATAAGTTAAATGAAATCGAGCAAGTCAATTACAATATTAATTCAAAGATATATTTAATTCCAACGAGATGGGGATTACAAGAGTAATGAGGTAAAAAGTAAAGAAAACCCGAAAAAGGAATTGTCTGGAAAAACTAATGAAAATCGAAAAGAGGATAATAAAATACTAAAACAAAAGAAATAATTGAATAAAGATAAAATTAGATCAAATAAATAGGAGAATTCGCAAGTATAATCAAAAGTAACCGGCAACCATGGTAACCATAAATAAATAAATAAATAAATAAATAAATAGTTTATTAATGGAAGCAACATAAAATGGAATGAAATCTTTCCAAGTTAATTAAAGATGGAATGGAGTAATAAGGCCGAAAAGAATTGTAAAAGAGGAACACAATAATATTGAATTAGATAGATCTAGGACGTAGAATGTTAATTGAATAGTAATAGTTAATTACAAAAGTCCAACAAGAATCTCCACCAGCCTATGAGGTTGGAATGGTAAGAAATCAAAGTTATAAAGATGAGTGAAAAAGAATAATAAACTCGGAAAAGGATTAAAGGAATGATGATACGGGATAATAGAACGGAAAATTGAAAGGAAAAGAGTAAGTTAGTGGTAAAATAAGACTGGATAAATTAAGAAAATTATAAAAGTATTTCGAAAATTGTGGTTTCCATGGTAACCTCAAATAAAAATTTTCTCAAACTAATTTTACAATGAAAATTATAGAATAAAGTTATGAATTATAACAAAAAGGAACAATTGAACAGTAGAATTGATAAAAAAGTATCGTAGAAATAAGATTTCAATGATTCACTTTAAAAGGAACAAGTATTAAAGGAACATGAGAATTGTCTAGGAAGAAAAGGCTATTGGGAAAATTTTCCAAGACAGAGAAAAAAATGTTGAAAAGAGATAACAGCAGGTTAAAATTATAGGAAAACGTTATTAGAATGATAAATTAGTAATAAGAAAGAGATATTTCTCGTTAATTTAGTGAATTAATCGAGAAAAATGAAAAATTAGAAAATTAAGAAGTGGTTGTCATGGTAACCTATAAAAATAGAATAAATTTTTCGAAATGAATTTAACAGTAAAAATCGAGAAAAACAGGATAAAAATAATTAAAAGGAACAAATTAATAATAAAAAATTATAACGATACCGAAGAAAGTCCTTTTTCGAAAGCTTGAGTAAAATTTCAAAGATCTTTCTTGAAAACTTTTGATAGATAGGAGCACTTGGAAAATCAACCGTTCATTATGAAATTAGTTGCGCAACTCGAAAGAAAGAATAAAGAAAGAAAGAATAAAGATTAGATTAGATTTCTTTATTTATAAAGACAATAACAAAACATTTACACTTCAATTCTAGATTGCAAGAGAGAGTGATAAGGATTCAGATTCAGATTCAGATTCATTCACTTTATTTATGTAAATTACAAAAATACATCGGCTACAAATCCTACATTACGTGAATTAAAAATGATACTAATTACCTTGCTCGTTTAATAACTAAGTATAGACTATTAAAGACTATATGAGAACTTACGAGAATGATCCAAATGTGGGATTTAATAATTATGTTAACGGTACTTTAACTGATGCTGTAATTACATAAAAAGGCGGAGTTTGGACATATAAGTGTCCATTCTTGGAGAGAAATGCTAAAGAACATACCTCCCATTAACACTCAACCATGGGCTTATGTTTTCTTAATACATTCTAATAAGAATTGATAATTAAATGCTATAAAATTTATAAAAAAATTAATGCTATGACTTACATAAATAAAAAAATAGATGAGAATGATGGGAACAATAGGAATTTGGAATGATGATGAGATTGGTTAGAAAATTGAAGATTAATTGAAGAAAATAAATAAAATTTAAATTGTTTGAGTAAAATTAAAGCTAGTATTACTGAATAAAGAGATCGATATAAGCATGGGCTCAATTTTAATCGATGGAACTATAAAATTAATAGAAGCATGTGCCCAATTGTAATTGATAAAACTAAATAGAATGTATTATTGAGAGGTAAAATGGTTGAATTACCAAGTGATAATCGTCACTCGTATTTCGTTCCATTTTAACATTAAAATTTAACTACTTATTTGTATTGACGAAAAATTACTAGAATTTGGAATAATACGAATGACTATGAAAAGATGAATGGAGGGATGAAAGGGAAGGGAATCTGTCATGTGGTTGCTCTAATTTTGGAAAGACTCCGTCAGTTTTTCGAAAAAGTGTTTTCTCAATTTTGAAATGAAGCCCAAAAGCTCTCAATGGATTTGATGGTGTTGGGAAGGTTATTCCATGCGCGACACGCACTAACAAGAAATGATTTATTATATATGGTAGTTCGATGAATTGGTATCCTCAACGTATTTTCTCCAGTTCTCGTACTTGAAACATCTAATCTTCTATCTTCGAAAACAAATTTGAAATCATTTATGAAATAATTGGGTTTGCCATATTCCAAAATAACCCTGACAAGTTTCAAAATTCTAAAAAGTCTTTGATCTGGTAATTTTAAAGTTGAACTATCAATGTGAGCTTGGGTGATCCTTTCATGACGTTCAAGAGAGTACACAAATCGTAAGCAGTAGTTTTGACAGCGCTGTAGTTTATCATTAAGAGTGATTTGCATGTCATTTAGAACAGAGTTGCAGTACATAAAGTGTGGGAATATGAGAGACTTAACTAGTAACAATCTAATGTGTCTGGGAGAGAGAGAGAGAGATTTAGATCTCTTTATTCATGTAGATAATAACAAAACAATTCAGCTTAGTTTCTAGATTGCAATCAAATGATTATTATAGAAAGTAGGCTATAACTCCATACAGGAATAAAATAATATACAGTAACTAGTACAACCCAGTAATAATTCAACAAAAAAGTACAAGTGTATGCGAAAATCATGGAAATTTTATAGCCTAAAAACGTTGTAGAGAAAGAATGAGAATAAGTGAGAGGATGAGAGTGAAAAGGAGAGAGTGAAAGGGAGATTGTGACAGAGATTGTGGGTGACAAGTTGTGAGAAAGTGTAAAAAAGAGCGAGAAGAAGAAAAAGCGGGGAAGTATTAAGGGCAAAGAGAGAGAAGAGAGAGAGAAAGACGTTGTAAGATGAAGTGAGAGAAAGAAAGAGAGAGTGAGTGAGAGGGTATGAGAGAGTGAGTGAGAGGGTAAGAGAGAGAGAAAGTGGGAGTGAATAAAGTTGAGAATGATGTAACGACGAAAACACAGAAAGGAAGAAGTTCACTTCAATTTCCATAGCATTTTCTAAGGCTGAAACACTTCAAGGTTGAAGTGCTGTGGAATTTTCCACCCCATTAGCAGCCTGTTCCACTCAACTACTGTATAAATAATTGTGTTTCATTTACACAAGCAAATTGATAAATGTCTCATCGGCTGGGATTGATGTGACCCTCTAACCTACTTTTTCAACCCGTTTTTTTAAACACTGATTTATAGATAATTTGATTCTCTCAGTGGTTTTCCCAGGTGAAGTCAATCCAAGCAGAGAAGACTCTCCGGCAAGATGGAGATATGACTCCAGATCAGTTGATATTGGTTCGAAAATTATTAATTTTGTCTCCACAATGTAGTAAACATTCTAATTGACAGTTTGAAAACAAATTTATAATTTTGAACCAATATTGACTGAGATAAAGTCATTTCCCCATCTTTCCGGAATGTCTTTTCTGACTAATGTGAAGCCTACTGTATCTCATCCGTGGCTTACAACCATTTACAGCTTGTTTTTTGAAAGAAAAAGGGATTGTATATTCACCACTAAAACGTTCGATTTACAATGTTCCAAATTTTGGAAAGAGTCAGCTGTTGAATCAACTATCAGTCAAGGCTCACAAGAAGACCCTGACCTTCGAATCCAAAATGGCCGCGATGGTTTAAGTGGAATGGGAAATCCCATGCAAATTGGTGCAGACGACAAATTCACGATATCAGATGTTCAAACTCGAACAGCCATCTTAGATTACAAGCTTAGGGTCTTCTGACTTGGTTTCATATTACGATTTTTTGTAGGCTATGTATTGTTTTATTTATTTTCTATTAATTGTATGTAATTCTCCAAGTTTTCCCCAAAGTCTCAAACATTTTTATTCCTCGGTTATTTACTGGATTGGAATATTGACTCACTAGCCTTTTTTATTAAAGTTTTTAAATGAATTAAAACTCCACACTCATCCCCTCCATAAATCCACCAATGTTTCGTGAAAACTAGTTCCTAAATGAACATCGTGCTTAGTACATAATGGCTGTAACGGGAATAATGCAACAGGTGAAGTGTTGTACAGTTAAAGATACGGGCACTTCACCTGTTTCGTGAGTACGAGACGTCAGTGATGCACCGTTAACTATTATTTCAATGAATTCGAAGCCGAGTTCAGATTCTAGTGAAATAGTCGTTTGATAATATGAAAATTCCAGGACTCAATGTAACCGGTGGGCGAAATATACGTTGTTGTTTACTCAATGGAACAATATATAGTTATTTTAGATTTAAGATGCAACAACGCCAGGATAAAATTAACAGGAGAGAATGGGAGCTGAAATAAGAGGAAAAATATTAAAACCTTAGTTATATGAAATAATCAATAATAATGATTAATAATTCTATTTTTTCCTTCACAGGTACGTGAGAGATGGTGATTCAGTCTTGTATTCAATCTCCTATTCTAGTGAGTAATAGAATAGCTATTTATATTTTCATACGCTACATTTTTTAAAAATCGAAATATAGTTTGCCAAGCAAAGAAAACACCCTTCAAGCACTCAAGCTCGTTCAATATTGGTCGAAAAATTATCAATTTGATCTCAAATTGTAGGAAACAATTCATACATTTATAATAATTATAAGAATTATTCTTTCACAAATATTGACCCACCTGGAGTCATTTTCCCATCTTTCCAGAGGGCCTTCTTTGCATGGGCAGACGATAGCGATACATTCAAATACAAGAAATATTCTGTTTTCCTTGATTTCCAATACAACCCCAAGAAACTTTTTGTTACTAAAGATTCACGATTAAAATTCTTAAAATCACTACCAAACTCTGATATTACTTCTCTCTTTTTTCTGAGTAGATTTGGGTAAGTTTTACATAATCGCCATCATTCAAAATTTTTTCAAAAATATTATTCTTCACAGCTCCTATTGAAACAAGTTTTTTTTTATTTCTTATCCAGTTATTTGACAATTTTGGATTATAGGTTATAACCCTCAATTGTTGAAATATTGTAAATTTTTGCATTGGCTATATCCACAATAAACTTATCTCTGGTTACGAACTTATAACTTAAACTTTCTTCTTTTGATTCCAAACTCTGGAATCTGAGTAGGCCTGAGTTCTATACAATCACTGTCATTCGACCATTTCTTCAAATTTTAATCTTCAAATAAGTTGAGAACTTACAACTGGATTCATCTGATTTCTCAGCTTATTTGACATAGGATTAAATCTTCTTTGTACCTCTGAGAAAGTATAATTTTGTCGAAAAATCACAATTCCTCAGTAACAAAGCTTTTTTGGGGCTATGTTCAATGAACATTTCTTCTTTACTTTGTGTAAGGGATGAACCTGAGAAGTATTGCACATTTCTCCTGGAAATCTCTGTATAGCATATCTATAGTCCATTCACGATGGCTTGAGACGAGATAAACAAAAGCTCTGCATGTGTGTGTGTGTGTGTGTGTGCGACTGGAGTGGCTTCGTTTTAGCCACGAAATAAACAAGTTACAGCAATATCGAAATCCCGAATTTTGTTGTCAGGATTGTAACCAAAGCATTGACACAAAAACTTTCACTATAATTGTTTGTTCATTCTAGGTTCATGCAGTCGAGAGACAACCGAAACAAGCAATTTCCCAATGTGTATCTATAAGAGCTTTTGTTTATTTCGTCTCAAGCCATCGTGAATGGACTATAGTATCTATCCCAAGTTTATGAAGAACAGATACAATTTGATCAAAGTCATTGTTTAAAACCTCATCCAAATGTTATTGAATAGAATTTAGATAATTTTATTTTACAAATATTGATTAACTAGCCGGCAGGTTTGCTTCTCCGACGCCTCCGCCTCCTGGACCCCCGGTAGTTTCAGCATTGTCAGTGAGTCAAAAATACTTGCTTCGCTCGCCTGAAAAACCTCTGTCAGTGTCAGCTGAGACAAATAGGCTCGTTTGATTTCCGTTCATAAGGATTTGCTCTGATTATCATAATCACTTAATAGGGCTTTTTCAAGTAATCGTTCTGAATTAGTAATTCTATTAACTCAGCTCAATTTGGGTATATGATATTAACGTTTTTAGTTCAGTCGTTTCCGTGAAATAAACAAAAATGCAGATTACAAAACTTTTCTACAAACAGATTACAGATTACAACCTAATTACAGGTGTAATCTCGAAGGGTTTCGAAATTTATGAAACACAGCATTTCTAGACCTAATCAGGGCCAAAATTTCAAAATTTTCTGCCAATTGGCTCTCGAAAAATCTACGTAAAAATCCGAAAAATAGTGAAACGCTGAATTGAGCGTAACCTTTGCAAGTATATCGGACATAGTTTGAAACTTGATTCAATATCTTCCAAATTAGTTAATCTCAATTCTCGCTGAACCATTGAATTTACAGTAAGTATAAGTTGTATTCAGGCGGAAGATATGCAACCCGCAATACATCTACTATTTTGAAAATCCTGATTACTGGCGTAATCTTGAACGACTTTAAAAAATTTTCCAACACAACATTTCTGGACCTCATCTGAACCTGCGTAGCAAATAGTGTATCAACATTTTCTACCGATTGGTTCTCGAAAAAATTGAGAAAATGCCGAAAACTATAGAAAAACTCAAATATTCAGCGTTTTTGAAGTTTCAAAAATCCTTTCTTAGTGCTCGTCTCAACGTCTAACTGAACATTGAACATGCCTGCCAAATTTGAACGCATTCGGTTTAGTGGTTTTTTAGTCCTGGTGATGAATCAGTGCCATTTCCCTTCCATAGATAGGCCTATGACGCAAGAATATTGTCTTGATTGTGTCGGAGATGGGGTTCATCGTGTACAGAGCCTTTATAATGAACTTAACTCATAGTGTGAACAAACTATATGATTTCTTTCTCGAACATTCATTCCTATTCAGCTTCAATTACTTGTTATTGTTACAATTTTTACAGAGACTTAGGCTAAACATCTTTCGATCAAGTCTACTCAACTGCAAACAAACATTGTGTGACTGACATAATATTGATTAACTTGATTCATTATTCAAGCAATGAAATTTTTTCTCAATGAAATATATTCAATTCTCCTATTCGAAATCAGTTTAGTTTGTGATTGGTCTACTTTGCCAGATTCTAATTTGTCTCCTGAATTAATAATAAATAAATGAATGTTTGTGCGATCGGTCTCTTATTGTGGGAAATCATTTTTTTGTGCTAAGTAGGCTAAACGATAAAAAATGAGTGAATCGTAGAATGAAGCTAATTTATTTATTTCCTTGGTCCAAATGAACTATTAAAGAATGGAGTTGATGATGGAATAATATTATTGTCTTGCCTAAATAAACGATAAAAGTGTAATAAATGATAATAATTTATTGATGTAATCAAAGCATGGATGCTCTCTTATTTTGTTTTCAAGAATCAAGTTGATTTTGAATGGTGCCAACCGATCTCCACAGCTTTGCTCCTTCCGGGCTGGCTCACAAATTAATCCATCTTGGCGTAATGTGCATGATAGATGGGATCTCACAAACTAATCAAGATTTATCACTCTTGTGAACAAAAGTTAGATTCAACTAGTGCTCTTCACGCCCAACTTATAATAATTATCTTATCATACTTTCCTTAGCATCATTCTTCATCTTGTCTTTGCTCTCTCTAACTTCGTTTTCTTACATTTCTTACTCTCCCTCCTTTTCCTCCTCATCCTTCTCCTCCTCCTCCTTCTTCCAAATTCACCACCACCTTCTCCTCCTCCTCCTCTTTCTCTGACTCCTCCTCCTCCTTCTTCTCCACCTCTTCCTACTCTTCATCCTCCTCCTTCTCCACCTCCCCTCCTCCCACTCCTCCTCCTCGTCCTTCACACCTCCTCCCTTTCAACCCCTCCTCCTCCCCCTCACCCTACACCCCTCCTTCCACTCTTCCCCTCCCCCACCCCTCCTCCTCATCATCCTTCTTCCACTTCCATCACCTCCACCCTCCTCCTCCTTCTTCTCCACCTCCTTCTCCTCCTCCGACTCCTTCACCCCTTCTTCCATTCCTCCTTTCCTCCCTCCTCCTATAATAAGTCATTCATTGTTAAAGCAATTTGATTTTGGAATCTGCTACCAGATAATATAAAATTGTTGAGGCTGGGTTTGCTCGTGCGGTTGTTGGTTGGTTGTTGGGTGGTGCTCTTTTATTTGAGCCCGGGAACTGGTATCCATTCTTCTCATTATTCCTGAACATTATGGATGCTGCGAACGCGAGTTGGCATGTGTGAGTGTGTTTTTTTTCTTTTTTCCCCTTTTTCATTTTATTTGTTTTGGTTTTCAATAATCACTCCATCTTCACTCCATTTTCTCACTTTCAATACATTTACTTATCTATTTATTTTTATTCTTTTCAAACTGCCTCAAGGAATTAATTTATTCTGCACATCACAGCATGTTATTCTAGCAGTCTTTCTTTTCTTATTGCTTATTACTAGAATTTTAATTATTCCATTATTTGGTTTATTCTATTATTTGTTACCTATGAGACTTATTTGATTTCCACTTGTAATTCTTATTTGTATTTATTTTTTTGATTTTTATTCCTTACTTTTGTTAACTTTGCATATTGTAACAAAACAGTCCCAAATTTCCATGGAAATTGGAAAAATATTCTCAAAATGGTACTCACCAGAAATAGTTTTCATTTTCATTTCAACAAATAATCAATTAATGCGTAGTAGAACATAACCTACTCTCAGGTAATTGTTATTATTTTTGGCGGTGAAAGCTGTCATCTCAGCTGACAGATTACTCGCAACTACTGATAAGAATTGAATGACAAAACCGGCCGGCTTACTAATTGAATAGAATTATTATGAATGTTTCTCTTCTGTCTGTGATTTATTTTTATGATATTTAATAAACATTCTCGCATCAATGAATTATTTCAATAATTTGCAATAAATTCAAATTGCTATAGTTTGCTCTTTCAAGGGTGGCAATTATGCCACTACCCTCTTTTCTTCTCACTTCCGAGAAGGAGACGTTACTTCCTTTTTTGCCTTGCCAAAAACAAGTTGCATTATCCATGAATTATTAAATCCATATCTATAAAAGCGAAATGGCACTGACTGACTGACTGATTCATTCATTCATCACCAGAACTAAAAATCCACTGAACCGAATGCGTTCAAATTTGGCAGGCATGTTCAGTTGGACGTTTAGACGGATTTTAGAAACTTTTCAAGGATACGCCAAATATTTTAGTTTTTCTAGAGTTTTTCGGCCTTTTCCTCATTTTTTCGAGAACCAATCGGTAGAAAATGTTGGTGGGCAGGTTCAGATAAGGTCTAGGAATGTTGTGTTCAAATATTTTTGCAATCCGTTCAAGATTACGCCAGTAATCAGGTTTTCAAAATTGTAGATGTGTTGCGGGTTGCATATCTTCCGCCTTGATACGACCAACCCTTACTCAATGGTTCAGCGAGATTATAGATGAACTAATTCTGAAGATATTGAATCAAGTTTCAAACTACGTCCAATATACTGAGGTTACGCTCAATATTAGCGTTTTACTATTTTTTGGAATTTTCGGAGTTTTTCTTAATTTTTCTTTTCTAGAACAAATTGGCATAAAATGTTGCAATTAGGTAAACAGGTTCAGATTAGGTGTAGAAATGCTGTGCCTTATAAATTTCAAACCCCTACTGAACATTATTTGCAGGCGAGCGAAGCGAGCCTGTTTGTCTCAGCTGACACTGACAGAGGTTTTGCAGGCGAGCGAAGCGAGCCTGTTTGACTCACTTACACTGCTTATACTGTCGGGGGTCCAGGGGGCGGAGCCTTCTGGCTAGGCGGAGAAGGCGAGTGAAGCTTGTGGAGGGTGGACACTAGGAATGACTGTCCTGCACCTGGCTGGAGTGCGGGTCAGAAGAGATAAGACGTTTTTTTCAAGCCTCTTGACAGCTGAGGGGGAACGTCCGGGCTTGCAAAGGGGGTGTCGCTGATTCGGACACGCACCTCTGGAATGGCCCACGTACCGCCGCAACTGGGCGCTGAAAACCTGGCCTAGCCAGGGTGACCCCGGCCCCAGGCCAATCTCCCGTTGACGCTGGCCGGGCGAGGTGGCAGCGGTCAACTACAGGGGGAATCAAGGCAATGTCCTATGGTCCGCCTCCGTAACTAGGTTGGGAATCAAGGCGAGTTCAGGGCTTGCCTCCGTAACTGGCTTAGTTTCAGGGGGATCAAGGTGGGTCCTACACGTTCCGCCTCCGTCCCTAGGGGGAATCAAGGCGAGTCCCAATGGCACGCCTCCGTAACTGTGGCGCTAGCTCCGCCTGGAGCAATGCTCTGGTATGCTAACGCAGGTACAGAGGGCTCTGGGTGGGTCGGCCGGTAGAGGTTAGCCATGTACCATAAATGTTAATTGTTTTCTTTAATTAATGTTGGGCAGTGATTAATTAATAAAATCCTTCAGTATTGCAAAGACCCCTTTTAAAATTGAAAAGTAATAGTGGTTTTCGTCGCCGGGATACCCGTGCACGGGGAAAAAAAGGTGGGGAAACCAGTGGGGAATTTTCAGCTAAAAGCATCGGAAAACTGTGAGTAGTATTTCATTATTTAATCAAGTAAAGTTCAAGGTAGAACTTTACAATATTTATATTTTTTGTACTTTACTGGTGGTTGAGTGGTAGAGTGGACATTACTGTCCAAACTTCGCCACGTCATTAAAATAAAGAGGTCATTCTATTCTATTCCATTATTTATTTTATTCAACCCCCCCTCCTCCCCTCCTTCCACTCCTTTTTCAACTTCCATCACCTCCTCCTCCTCCTCCTCCTCCTCCTCCTCCTTCTCCTTCTCCCCATCATCCTCCTCCTTCTCCTCCTTTTACTTTCGGCACCTCCTCCTCCTCTCACGCCTTCTTCTTCTTCTTCTTCTACCTCCGCCACCTCCTCCTTCTCCTCCACCTCCTCCTCCTCCTCCTCCTCCTCATTCTCCTCCTCCTCCTCTCACGCCTTTTTCTCCTTTTTCCACCTCCACCACCTTCTCCTCCTTCCATTCCTTCTCCTCCTCCTTGCACATTCTCCTTCTTCCACATTCCCCACCCCCTACTCCTCCTCTGACTCCTCCTCCTCCTCCTCCTCTTTCAAAGAAAAGAAAACTTGTATTATAATTGATATTAATGCGATTTATAACTTTTATCTATTTATTATTTTTTAAGATTATTAAATTTTTGTATAATGATTCTGATGTTGCCATAGGTCTCCTCAGACCTGGCAAAGGAAATTATAATCAATCAATCAATCAATCCTCCCTCTCGCCACCATTATCATCATCATCATCATCTTACAAGTTGTTACTGTCTCGCTCTCACGGTATTCTGTCTCCCTCACTTCTCTCTATTACTGTTTACTTTCTCTGTCAGGACATCCCATTAGCGGTCTGCGAGAGCGAAAACTGTTCTCTGCGATCGCTTTCAATTCGATGCACACTCACAGACTACTTTCGACTGTCCTGGCAGAGCTGAGCATTGATTGTCAGACATTTACCAACAGTCAGTTTTTCAATAACACTATCTAGCCTGGCAGAGATTTCTCTCCCAAAGTGTTAATGGAGAGGATATTCTTGTATCCTTTCCCAAGAATGTAAATTGCCTAAACTTCGCGTTTCCCCTTATACATAACGCACTCTCTCGATACATCTTGCAGAACCTTGAACTATTACTATTACAGTCGACTCTCGATAATACTAATTTGGAGGGACCAGAGAAAAAGATCGAATTATCGAGAGTTCATATTATCAAAAGGTGGATGGAAGAGGAAAATGACTATGTAGCAAAATTTCTACTGTACATTGCTATAGAAAGTGGAATTGTTTGATATTGTAGTTTAGTGAATGTTCAAATTTTCAAATGCAGTTCTGTAAAACTATAAAAATGATCAAGAATTGAGAAATTCAATTAAGGAACTAGAAATAAAAGAATTTGAAATTGATAAACTAATTGAGAAAAAATATAATTGCAGTATCGTGCAATCAATGTGAATTGGATTATATTTTTTTCATGAAAAAGTCTGTATTTTTTTGAGGAAAAACAATATTATTGTACATTTAGTCAAAACAAGATTATTATTTTTTTATTGTAATTTTTTTGTGCTTCCCTAAATTTTATGCAGGTTTGATCACGTTCATGTTCAATAGAAGTTCGTATTATCGAGAGTTCTTGTAAATAAATTCGAATTATCGCGTGTTCCAGTCGGACCAGCCTCTGAATCTTATTTCGTATTACCAAGAGTAGGCTACCTAAATGCATTGATTTTGTTCGAATTATCAAGAGTTTTTCAAGGGCCAGTGATTTAGTTCGTATTATCAAGAGTTTCGTATTATCGAATGTTTGTATTATCGATAGTCATCTGTATTTGTATAAATTTTGCATTCTTCACATTACCGTCTCTTTTAGAATTTTTACTGAGAGTTTCTATTTTGTGAAATTCATTGATAAATTTGTTTTCCTCATTATTTACATTGCAATGTAGAATCTGCTTCCGTGAATCACTCTGACTGTTCTGACAGAGCTAGGCATTGATCAAACACTTTCGCCATACTTGATATTCTACCATTATTTATCAGCCATCATTTCTCAAATTCTCCATCCCTTTCCCAAATCTTCCTCATCTTCCTCCAATTCCTCTTCTCTCCTTCCTCTTCTTCTTCTAATGTCATTCGCCATACGCCAGTTTCTTTGGCGTTTGCTAGGTCGTCACCAAGGAAGTTCGAATACAATGGAACACTTTTGGAATAGTGCCAGAGCTCCAATTAAGATTAATGGATATAATAATCAAGGTTTAATCTGGATATTGGATGGAGAGACTCCCAATTCGCTTCGAGTAGGCCTAATAATAAAATTACGATTATTTCGAAATAGCGATTCTGTATTTTGAATAGTATGAATGTGAATGGCTCAACAGCCCATGAAGGGTTTATGCTTACCGGGTGGTTTCCGGTTTCATATCCACTCCGCTATATAGCAGAGGTGAATAATCATCCAGGTCAACCAGGAAAAAAGTAACGTTTATTATTATTATACTTATCCAGCTGTGGGTGTACTGCAATATCTAATAACTCTTCCATCAAAATATTTTTCTTCCAAAAGCATACAAAACAAGACAAACTAATAAAACTATATGAAAGCTAGCAAGCATTATCGTTCTGTGATCGAATGTATTGTGAAATTTTGAAATCGTACTGTTCTGCGGCCCATCAGCTCATCCATTGGACTGTTTCTATTAAAAAATATGACCTAGATTTGTATTGTAAACTCCTCATTCCAACCTCTGGCGGCTCGTACCCATGAAACAAGTGGAGTGCACGTATCTTTTACTGTACAGCTCTTCACCTTTTTCGTGGGCACAAGCCGCCAGCTATTTTTACCCAAGTATACCTAATTCAAAAAGGCTTGGCGGCTTTGTCAGTCTCTCCTACTTGATGTAAACTATTAAAGAGGGTATCAAACGAGACGTGTAAGAAGCCGCTTCTTACTGGCGGCTAGCTACACGTCTCGTTTAAACACTAACAAGACAGGTTATAGGGCAGTATCAAGGCTCAGGTAAGTAACAAGCCCGGGGACAGCTACATTCTGAACACGTTCAGAATGTAGAAAGTGACTTGTGAAGTTACCAGCTTGTAGGAGGTCACGTGACAGTCCACAGCGCTCCTAGTGACAAGTTTTGAAACCTTTCAACTATAGTGCACCTAGAGAAAAGTTTTAAAACCTATTTACTACAGCCCTTGACTAACTACTCCAATACTCTAATTACTCTAATTGATTGAAATTTCTCTTGAAAATAAATAAATTACTTCAACAGCTGTTGCGACAAGCTGACATTCAAAAGTGACTTCCTAATAATTTGTCTAAATGCCCACAAGCACCTCCAAGGTAAGTAGGAGCGGTAAGTAAAAAGCGTTTTGTACACGTCTCGTCTAAGACCCCCTTAACAGCTGAATTAGAGCATCTATTGTCCCTTTCGAATTCAAAAACATAATCTATATAGGCATCTGTCAACTCCAATTAACAACATCAGCATTTGGAGCGCACAAGGAGTATACAAAATCGATAGCTTTTTGGTGTCATGGTATGAGCTACATTATAATTTATAGATATATAAGGGGGTCTTAGACGAGACGTGTACAAGTCGCTTTTTACAACTCACTTGTACAGTCGCTTCTTACTTTCCAGCTTCTACTCACCTTGGAGGCGCTAGTGGGGGCTTAGACAAATTATTAAGAGTCACTTTTAAATGTCAGGTTGTCGCAACAGCTGTTGCAGTCATCTATTTATTTTCAGAGAAATCTCAAACAATTAGAGTACCTGGAGTAATAGAGTAGATCGTCAATGGCTGTAGTAAATAGGGTTCAAAACTTTTCTCTAGGAGCGCTGTAGTAGAAAGGTTTCAAATTTGTCAGTAGGAGCGCTGTAGACTGTCACATGACCTCCTACAAGCTGGTAAGTTCACAAGTCACTCTCTACATTCTGAACGTGTTCAGAATGTAGCTGTCCCGGGGCTTGTCACTTACTTTAGGCTCCCTGCTGTCCTATAACCTGGCTTGTTGGTGATTAAAAGAGACGTGTAGCTAGTTAACAGTAAGAAGCGCCTTGCTACACGTCTCGTCTACGACCCCCTTTAGGTAGATAAATGCCTTTATTTACATTTTGTAAATACTTTACAAACGTTTTGTGGGCGAAGTTGAGGTTTGCAAGCCCCCTCTTCCACTTAACCCACTTATAGAGAGAGAAAGATGGAGGTAAAGGGAGTGAAACAAATTTTTTTTAACTCTTCAGAATTTTCGACTCTGGGAATTACAGTATTTCTTTGAGATCATCAAAATAATTTTCACTTTTCGGAAACTATACCTTGTTACTGCAAATCCTGTTAATAAAATTACTATATTCATATTCCGGAAGTAGGCCAATACGTTCGTTTACTTGTCACTTATAGGAAACTAAATCCTGTCAAATCCTAAGAATAACATTACTAAGCTTAGAGAAGTTTTGGAAATGCTTTTTAACGGAGAATTTTACTGCCGAATTGTTCGTTCGCATAAGAAAACAAGATTTTTGTCTTGTATAACCCTCAATGGAATGAAATATCCTAAATTCACTGAACAGGGAAATGCTCTAAAAATGTTCTATTTGCCACAAGTAACAATATTTTTGCATGCCTTCAAATAAAGCTCTTCTCCTTGATTCAGAGCAAATATGGAAATGTCACGCACAATGTCACAGGAATAACAATGGGTACACAAACCTGTGACTTCTGTGTGACAGGTTGACTGAGGCAATAGCGTTTTTGTCGCTTTTTTCGCATTTCTCCGGCTTGAGACAATGTTTGACTTTGAACAATTTCTGCTTTTGAGCGTTGTAATAAGTCAACAAGGCTACTAACCTTATTCAAATTTTTATTCTCTTATGCTTTGTTGCTCAGACAACTTAACTGGTATAGTGGTGCCGCGAACAGAAGAGCCTTTGGCTACATGGCTGCCATTCATTGCTTCCAGCAGTCTAAATGAAAATTGTTCTACTCTCACCATCTGTCTTAATTAAAATATTATTAAATATATTCTTGAATTAAATATATTTCTATTTGTGTAATCAATATGATTATGATTTCCCTGCAACATAATATTTCATAATATTACTACAGTATGGTACTTCTGTGCGGGGTCTGTGCTATCTGATGGTGAAAATTGATACTTTGATTTGTAAACATCCATTTTGGTGCATTCCATTTGAAAAAATGCACATTTGGTCTTGACAGGATAATCGCAAATATATGATGCGATTTATTTCTACACGTTTCCGAGCCCCCAGAACACGAATCTGATGTCCGTTCAAATTCATATATCTATATATATATATATATATACTAGCCGGCAGGCTCGCTTCGCTCGCCTTCTCCGCCTAGCCAGGGGGCTCCGCCCCCTGGACCCCCGACAGTATCGGCAGTGTCAGTGAGTCGAACAGGCTCGCTTCGCTCGCCTGCATCACCTCTGTCAGTGTAAGCTGAGAGAAACAGGCTCGCTTCGCTCGTATGCAAAGTCCGTTCAGAAAGGATTGAAAATTTATTGAACACAGCATTTGAAGACCCAATCTGGACCAGTTTACCAAATTTCAACATTCTCTACCAATTTATTCTTAAAAAAGTCCAAGATACTCCGAAAATTCCGAAAAATAGTAAACGCTAATATTGAGCGTAACCTTGGAAAGTATATCGGACATGGTTTAAAAATTGATTCAATATCTTCCAAATTAGTTCATCTATAATCTCGCTGAACCATTGAGTTTACAATAAGGATTGGTCGTATCAAGGCAGAAGATATGCAACCCGCAATACAGCTACAATTTAAAAAACTGATAACTGGCGTAATCTTGAACGGAATTCAAATATATTTTAACACAACATTTTTGACCTTATCTGAACCTGCCTACCAAATATCATCATTTTCTACCGATTGGCTCTCGAAAAAATTGAGAGAACGCCGAAAAACTTAAATATTGGGCGTATTCTTGAAAAGTTTTCAAAATCCGTTCTTAGCGAGCGTCTAAACGTCCAACTGAACATGCCTGCCAAATTTGAACGCATTCGGTTCAGTGGATTTTCAGTTCTGGTGATGAATCAGTCAGTCAGTCAGTCAGTCAGTCAGTCAGTGCCATTTCGCTTTCATAGATATAGATATTTATATATGTACAGATTCTTGTTAACACGATAACTCCCAAAGGGCTTGTCGGAGAGCGACCAAATTTTGCACAAAAATCATTAGTGTCAATATCTCGGTCAAGTTCGTTAACCAGCCAAATTGGTTCAAGGGAAGGGGGTGAAATTAGGGGATGAAAATTTTGAAAAATCATTACAAATCGACCAATGAAAATTAGTGTGTATAATACCCTTATTATGCCCTACAATTTGAGCTATCAATGAAAAAAAATCCAATTAAAAATGGCGAATAATATGCCGAAAATTGTGTTTTTCATGGGTTTTTCGAAAACGGCACCTTTGAATTGATACTTTGAATAACTCATTATAAGTCAAATGATTTGAGCCATCATAAAATCGCATTTGAAATGCACTCTTTCCGATCGCCAGCTGCCGGAACGAATTTTTTTTAGTTTATGTGGCTAAACACCGCTGATGGCCAGCAGATTTTTATGAAAACAAACTGGGAAAGAATTGATATTAAATAAAAATATAATCACCATTTGCAGGAGACCATAATAGGCTAGGTACTAATATTCATTCATTTATTCATATTATAATTATGTTTGTTTTAAAACCATTCAATATTCTAACAAACTGCAAACAACCTACCTATTTGAGGTTACCGTAGAGCTCAGTACATAATTATCGAAAATGTCTCAAGAGAATGTTTTCGTAGTCAGATTTATGAGACACGGCCCTGTTCTGTAGATTATGTACAGTAGGTCATGGCAAAGACTGCAAAATCAAATTGGCAGTTGCAATGTGTGCTTTCTTGATTCAGCCTCTTGGAACTATAATTTAGTGTAAAAGCGTTAGGTTGGCTGAAGTTATTTTTTCCTAGAAGTTATAGTTCTGCGTCACTTCCTCCGCCATCTTGCCAAAGGCTCTTCTGTTCGCGGCACCACTTTCCTAGTAGATCATAATAATAAATTTATAATATTCGATTTTTTATGAGGGCTGGTTTTTAAAATGGAATTGATATAATAGGTTATCTTCCCATCATGACTGATTAATAAGTATAGTATAATTTTTGCACTTGAGTTTGTTACTATAGTCCATTCACAATGGCTTGAGACGAAATAAACAAAAGCTCTGCATGTTTGTGTGTGTGTGTGTGTGTGTGTGTGTGTGTGTGTGAACGACATAAACAAGTCACAGCAATGCCGAAATCCCGAATTTTCTTGTAGGCAATTCAGAATGAGTATCTTTGAGTAATCTTTTTTATAGATACACATTGGGAAATTGCTTGTTTCGGTTGTCTCTCGACTGCATGAACCTAAAATGAACAAACAATTATAGTAAACGTTTTTGTGTCAATGACTTGGTTAGTCCCGACAACAAATTTCGGAATTTTGGCATTGCTGAGACTTGTTTATGTCGTGGCTAGAACGAAGCCACTCTAGTCGCGCGCACACACACACACACACACACACACACACACACACACACACACACACACACACATATAGAGCTTTTGTCTATCTCGTCTAAAGCCTAGTGAATGGACTATAGAGAGTGGGTGATGAGAGAATACACAGCCTATTTCAATAATCCGGTTGGAGTTCGGTCCCAATTAATCGGGATAATCAACGTTCTACTGTACTCTATTCTTTTTTATCTCTTCCCTCCCTTATACCATTCATATTAAATTTTATTCTACCTCTTTCTCCTTTCACTTCAATAATTCTTCCTCTCATGCTCTCTTTTCGAATTTCGATTTCTTTATCCATCCCTTTCCATATTTGAATCTCTCTCTCTCTCTCTCACTCTCTCTCTCTCTCTCTCTCTCTAATCTAGACAATTATTCAATCGTAATTTCAAAGATTGCCAATTAAATATAATTTAGTAGAATTTCTTTAATTTCTCGTTCATGTGTACCCGTGTTTGATGAATAGTGTTGCTATGTATAACGTACCAAACCCAAACGTTTTTCCCAATTCCCTATCCTCTCTTCAAACTTTTCTATCAACCATCGGTTCTCAAATTCTTCATCCTTTTTTTCGAATCCTCCTACCCAATTCTTATTCTTATTCCCCTCTTCTTCTTCTTCTTCTTCTTCTTCTTCTTCTTCTTCTTCTTCTTCTTCTTCTTCTTCTTCTTCTTCTTCTTCTTCTTCTTCTTCTTCTTCTTCTTCTTCTTCTTCTTCTTCTTCTTCTTCTTCTTCTTCTTCCTCTTCTCCTTTTTCTTCTTCTTTATCTTCTTCCTTCTCCATTTTTCATCTCTCTCTCACACCTCATTCTTCTCTGCAACACTCTTCTGAGCTCATAATTCATTTCCGGAAAATTCGCCCCTTGCTCTTGATTCTTTATCAGTTTTGCAGAGAGCATTAATCATAACGGCATTCTACATTCTTTGGGAGGAACTGACTGCTTGTGTTGAGAAATGAACTGGAGAGCCAAGAGAAGGGGGTCTAGATTCTGTGACAGCGGTTGGAGGGGGGAAGAAATTCTCCTGGAATGCTAGTTTTATCGTAGCAAGCTGATCTTTAGCCAAACACTTTGTTGCAAGCTTCTTCCTAAAGAAATCATAGATAATCATATTTTCCCTTTGGAATTCACAGAATACATCTTACCAAAAATAGTGTTGAACGCATGGATATAGTCCAATTGAAGAGTCCTTCCTCAAATAATATAGTATGTCCAAGCAAAGAAGACCCTCTAGCAAGATGAGAAAATGACACCAGCTTTGTCAATATTTGTTCACGAATAATAAATGTAGTATCAATGGTAGATCAAATTGTTTCCTACAATTTAAAATGAAGTTGATAATTTTTGAACCAATATTGAACAAGCTTGAGTAATTCCCCCATCTTGCCAGAGGGTATTCTTTGCTTGGACAGACTATACCAATTGTGTGATCCAGACAGCACCAATAGGCGTGATCATTACATCCTATTATATTAAGCGAGTAATTTCTGTATGTATGTATGTATGTTTGCATGTATGTGGAACCACGGATCTAGAAAACGGCTCTAACGATTTACTCAAAATTTGAAATGTAATATAACCAAGATGGAAAAATAAGATTGCACCAGGTCTCATGTCTGAGAAAACTCTCTGGCAGGATTAATAAAAGAAGAATATATTCCTTATTCAGGCATAGGCCTAATCCCAAGTACTGCGTATAATGGCTGTTATTGTTAGCTGACCAACGCTATCCAGCTGGAGTGAATGGAGTTAAATTCAAGTCTATAACACATGTTCATGTCTGTCAAAAACTTGTGAGAGGTGATCATATCAATTTTGAATTTATTTTATTCAAGGCCGGAGGTTCCTTGATTTTTTACAATAACTTATTTATGTAATTCAATAATAATTTATGTAATTCAACGGTTCGGCCGCAGCTTCAGAGCGAAGCTCGGTACCAGATATTCATTTATTAAGAGTGAGCCAGTGGATTTATTCTCTTTAGTGGTAGAGTAATAACACATTTGTTTCATTATCGACTATCGAATATAAAATATAAATTTTATCGACTATCGAATTGTAACATTCGTCATTGGATACTGATTATCGACTGTAACGTATAAACTTTCATTAGCCTGTAACGAAAAAAATAAATGATCGATTTCCACAATGGTTTGAAGCTTCGTTATCCAATTCTTTGGTGGAATAATGATAGCCTATATTTTTTGCCCTAATATCTCAAGATCAATTTATTTAACGTTTGCAAACATTTTAAAAAGGTTATTTTTTCTTTTTATTGTTACTCCTCCTCTTCTTCCTCCTCCTCCTCTTCTTCCTTTCCCATCTACTGTTTTTTCTTTCTCATCTTATTCCTTTTTCTCCTTCTCCATCCCTATTGGGTGGAGGAGGTGTTAATGGAAAGGATATCCTTATTATCCTTTCCCAAGAATGGACATATATATGTCTAAACTTCGCCTTTTCACTTAGATAACTTACACTCCTTATTCATTTTGCAGAACCTCGAATTAAAATTTTGTATAAATTTTGCATTCATTACTTCACCGTTTTATTGTATTTTTACTAGAAGTTTATTTTGTGAAATTTATAGGATAATTTTGTCTTACTCGTATATTATATTACAATGTAGAATCTAAGCCGAATTTTGTTATCTATTTGAATAAAGTAATCTAATCTAATCTAATCTAATCCCTCCTTTTCCGTCATCCACTTTCTCCTTTTTCTATGCTTCTCCTTCTTCTTCCTCTTCTTTACCCTCCTCATCTTCCTCCTTTTCTACCTTCTTTTCTCCTCCTCCTCCTCCTCCTCCTCCTTATTCCTCTCACCTCTTTCTCCCTCTTGTTACTTTTGTTTCGACTCTTAGATGTGAGCTTAATATCGTCAGTAAAGGAAGTGAAGAGCGATTAATGTTTAAAGATTGCTGAAGCTTCGGAAAAACAAAGAAAAACGAGCAGTTTTTTGTTGTTGTTTTTTTTATAAAATCTCAAAATAGAGTTCGCCTCGTCATTTGTTGAGTTCATTAATGAGGAAGAAAAACTGAGAGCAAACTCGAAGCTCCGACCCAGAAAATCGGATGGACCAGGCTACGATATAAAAAGGAAAGCAAGAAACTTTTTTCATTGTGAACGTTTCCTCTCCTTGCACCAAAAATCTTTCTTCTAATCTGTCATTCATTTCTGACCTTTTTTAATCTTCTCGGAGAAAACATTTTCATCACCAGGAACTTCAGAATTTTTGCAGTCGTGTACAGAGAATAATCAACTGAAAAGCTCATTGGAAGATTCAATTGGATTAATTAAATTTCTCAAACACATCTTTGAACTAAAATAATCAACTTGAAAGTTCATCGGAGGAATGCAGTTGAATAATATTAAAGTAGAACGCCAATTATCCGAACGCCAATTGATTGAACGCCGATTAACCGAATTGCGAATAATCCGAATTGGATTACCAGCGTTATCACGTAACCAGCAGCGGTTACGACTTGATCGTAGCGGGCGAGGCGATATGTTGTACAGAAGGGTGCAGAGGAAACGCATGTTTTTCGAATGGATAGTACGCGGCGACGGGAGGTGGTATGTACCTTGAACGAATGTTAGTAGACGGCTCATACAATGCGGTTGCACTCGCTAAGGTTGTTATAGAGCGTACAATATAGTGTGTTCGATGTGGAGAGTTTTTTAAGGCAATGACTCTGTAGTCACATTGCAACGTATTTTCCATTAATATTTTAGAGTTGGACGTCGAGGTGCAGAGCCTGATCGAAATACCGTACTCCGAGGGGTTGAAGCGTTCAGAAATACTGGTTCTATGATGAAAAAGTACTACTGGTTCTGTGATGTATCGTGACATACCCAGCGCTACAGCATGTCGTCTAGGACTATGGTCCATTCACGATGGCTTGAGACGAGATAAACAAAAGCACTGCATGTGTTTGTGTGCGACTGGAGTGGCTTCGTCTTAGCCACGACATATACAAGTCACAGCAATGTCGAAATCACAAATTTTGTTGTTGGGACCGTAACCAAAGCACTGACACAAAAACTTTCCCTATAATTGTTTGTTCATTTTAGGTTCATGCAGTCGAGAGACAACCGGAACTAGCGATTTCGCAATGTGTATCTTTAAAAACGTTTACTTAAAGATACTTATTCTGAATTGCCTACAACAAAATTCGTGATTTCGGCATTGCTGTGACTTGTTTATGTCGTGGCTAAATGAAGCCACTCCAGTCGCACACACACACACATTCAGAGCTTTTGTTTATCTCGTCTCAAGCCATCGTGAATGAACTATCTGCCGTTCTGACCCAGTCACATTTTCCGGAGTAAGAACTGAACGGGGAAGACCAGGTGGTTTCTTTTTTGTCACAGAACTAGTACTTCTGAACGCTGCAACCCATCCGAGTGCGATATTTCAATCATGCACTGCACACTAGCCGTTCGAAAAACATGCGTTTCCTCTGCACCAATCTGTACCTACTGTACTGCACTTTAGTACAGTATTTGTTTTGCTCTACATATTGATTTAATATCATTACACTGTACTTTTTAAATGAAATAAAATTTATTCCAAGTTTAACACATTGTTTTGCTTTATTACAATTCCACGTCCAATTATCCGAGTTTTTGCTTATCCGAATTATTGATCCCGGTCCCAATTATTTCGGATAATCGGCGTTCTATTGTATCCAATTTTCAAACAATTGTTCCAACTATTGTGACTGCAGTTGAGTATAGTTTGAAGTAGTTTCGGGAGACACACCTCAAACGTTTTATCCTGGTCTATACCAGTGCTTTTTTTTACATCGTTGATATTATGACTAATGTTTGTGAGCTCCAGCTTCATAACCATCACGTTATGCACAGAATAATACAGGGAACAATAAATAATCAATCCCTAAGCCGATTGTCATCCCATGGAAAAACTGATAAATTATGAAGAAAAGAGCAGTTACAATCCGTTTCTAATCCGCAATCAACCCCGAAGTATTCGTTATCTCTCGTCTGAATGTTTGGTTTTTTCAAAATTGAGCAATCGCTAACAAACCTCGCACTTCCCATTGTCAGTTCATCAGCTACCAAATTTGAAAAATATCTCTCATCGTAGGGCACTTCACTCTTCTTCATCAATCCACAAACAACCAACAGCCACTCCAAACCTTACAATACTGTTTTCATTCAAGCCGTATAACAAATTGACCCTTCCCAAATAGGCTAATTGGAGTTTGATCGCGGAGCACTGTTAAAGGCTAAGCGTTAGTCGAGTTTGTGATCTACATTCTCTAGATTGGCCATTAATAGGTTTATAATTGATCATATATGGTTCAGATTCTGCCAATTTTCGCATAGTCGTCAAAAATTTAAATGGATTAGATGTTTTCAACACTGCATGATAATGTAGCGGCTACGTTACCATGCAGTGTAGCGATGTTTCAAGTTAAAGTTTTCGAATTTAAAGAGAAAAATATTTCATTTTATATGCTATACATTCATTTCCTGTTGAATGCAACTTCATTTATGAAACTCCAACTTCATCTTCAAATTAACAAGCTATATTGTCTGCTATTCAGTTTGGTGGGACTTTCTCCTTTTTTTTAGGATTCGTGAATCAGATAAGTTCGGTACCAAATCGAATGGACCAAAGGACCAAATTGGTTCGGACCAAATCTGATACGGTGACTGAGCAACTTACCGTTGTCTACCAATCAATATTCATTCACCATAAATAGCATACAGATACATGATTTGCATTCTATTTACAAATTTGAATATAATCAATAAAGGCGGGTTTATACGATCCCAATTGGAAAGACAATAAATATTGTCGTCTGAAATGTACAGCAGATGTAAAGTATCTATTGTAAAGTTTGTCCAAGCAAAGAAGACCCTCTGGCAAGATGGGAAAATTACTCCAGCTTGGTCAATATTTTTCAAAAATTATTGATTTGGTCTCAAATTGTTTTTGAGAAAATAATTGAGATTATTTTCTACAATTTGAGAGCAAATCGATAATTTTTGATCCAATATTGTCCGACCTTGAGTCATTTTCCCATCTTGCCAGAGGGTCTTCTTTGCCTCGACAGACTATATCTGTTGATTTTCATCTAAGCATGACTAAATGAAAACTCTAGACAGGGCACAACTTGCGCCATCGGCCCGAAATTTGGGGGGATTATTATTATATTATTGAAAATTTATTATAAGATTGAAAATTTAATCGGTAAATTAATTTAATTACAGTAGAATGGAGTTATTATTTTTGATGTTTCACTTGAATGTAAACGTGTTCTACATTTGAATAATGTATATTTGAATAATCCAACTAATATCTGTTAGCCAGGCATAAGTAATTAGAGGTTGCAAAGCACTAGGCCTAATATTGATTTATATTAATTGAAAATAATATTATATTATTGAAAATTTATTATAAGATTGAAAATTTTTGGGGGGGGGGAATCGGTAAATTAATTTAATTACAGTAGAATGGAGTTATTATTTTTGATGTTTCACTTGAATGTAAACGTGTTCTACATTTGAATAATGTATATTTGAATAATCCAACTAATATCTGTTAGCCAGGCATAAGTAATTAGAGGTTGCAAAGCACTAGGCCTAATATTGATTTATGGCACGACTTCTCGTGTATCTTATTTTACCGTAGTTGTATCACAATGTGCGTACACCGTATCAAAGTTTGAATCTTTAAAGTTGGATCAATTGAATGCTCAGTGTTGTGGTTCATGTATATAAATAATAAATATATATCTAAGATACATATTTACTCTTTTGTGAAGCTCAAACTTGGGAAACTTGTTCGTTATCTAGCTTTGAATCTCACTGGCGGCTCGTACTCACGAATCTTCAACTTTATCTTCACCTGTTTCGTGGACACGAGCCGCCAATGAATGTTTCTTTTCGTGCATCCGTTCTATCCTTTCGCTCTTCGTTTGTAGACGAGTTTTTATTTTCAAACTCGACTAAGTCTTTTCAAAATCATTCAATTCACCGTCACCTTTTGCGTTTGTCTCTGAAACACCTCTTTTCACAAGAGACGGGATTCCTGCAATAATAGTACACATTGAATCTAACTTGTTCATTCTATTATAATTTATACAAATCTTAGCGTTACGCCTTTTTCAGAAAGTTTCACTTCTCGTCTCTATTTTAGAAAGAAGGATTCGTGTTCGACAAAATTGAAGAGAGAGATTGTACATTTTGCTCTCTTATATTTCCTTAGAAATCTTTCATAGACAGAAACTTTACATGACTCTGAAGAACTGAAAAGCACAATATAAGTGTTATATGAATTCAATAAATGAAAAGACAAGATGTTGTCAAACCACTGATTTATTGAAAAAAAGTCTGTGTTTTTTAATAAATCAGTGGTCTGACAACATCTTGTCTTTTCATTTATTATGGATAACTACCACAATATCAATTTCAAAACTACTCAAAGAGTGATATGAATTTATTAGTAGAATCTTACCAACGTCACAAGTCATTGACACAATTAACATAATCACAAAGCCCCGTTTATTCTGTGTATGTGTAACTTCATAATAATTTTTTCAATAACAAGTTGAACAAAGATATTACAAGCTTATGTAACTTCGTGTTCTATAACATCTTATTGAGTTATATAACAAGTTTCTACTCCTTTCTGGCACGGTCGGTAAATATTTATAACAGTAATTTAAAAAAATATAAACACTTTTTTGAATGCACTAAAAAATTCATATAGAATTCTAAAATTTTTAACGAAATCACCCATAATCGAGTTCTAGAAACTAGAACACAGAGACTTTGGAGTTGAAAGGCAAACAATCGAAATAACATACTTATCATGTGTACATCTGATAACCACATGCTTTTGAAGATCAAGTGATGGAGTTCGCTTAACATCTGATTCACAAATAAACTCGTCAAAATTGTCTCACTTCAAATTTTATTTATTGAATTGAAAAACTCATTAACACCGAATTCAATGGAAACGTTGCTCAAATTGTAGGAGTAGGAAGGTACCCATCAACTAGTGAAAACCAGTACTCTCTATGTGGCCTATGAGCCGAGATATAATCTAAAATATATGGCGTGTTAGAGATTTTTCCCTAGACAGAGTAACTAGATATTAAGTGTTTAAAAACTATAACTTTGTTACATTCTAACTAGTTACTGTATAATCTTTAACAGGTTGCAGAATGCGATTGAAAAAGGTGATTAGGGAGCAGATTCATTTTTTACGGTGATGCCCTCATGGGCTCTGATGCATGTGTGTGGGTAATGAGAGGGAAGATTTTTCATAGTAATGGTTTTCCACGAGTACTTTTTAGGCAGTCGGGACCGACGGCTTATCGTCTCGTCCGAAAGACGGGTGGTCGTATATCTATCACTAGCGGCTCGTGCCCATGAAACAGGTGAAGTGCTATACAGTGAAAAATACGGATACTTCATGTGTTTCGTGGGTACGAGCCGCTAGTGGCATCTATGTGATTGTACTGTGGTCAAAAACTGTTCCCTGGTGAGAAATCGAACCTCGGAGCCTCAGGTTATCAGACCTTACTCCAACTTACTCCAACGAGCCACCCACTCGATGGCTGTTCATGGTGGTCATTTTATAGGTTATATAGGTTAATTTATAGGTTTTATAGGTTAATTTTCATCATCCTAAAGGAGTCCGATGGAAGCAAGCATTTAAAAGGCATACCAGTGTCCTAATGTCAAGTCGGGCTTCGGCCAAAAACTCAATTTTCATCATCTTTTTTACTCAACTTATTCATTGTTCTATTCAGTATCTTATCAACATCATTAATCAACTATGGCGTAGTGGTAGCAGGCTTATATACATAAGCTGATAGAAACATATAGGGAACAACCATTACTATCAAATTCTATGGATAAGATGAAAAAAGTAGGAGCTTTAAGCATGATGCTTGGGTGAGATTTGACAAAACTTTTGAAGTTGAAACCTGAGAATGAGAAAAATTAAGGAAGCTTATAGGACAATTTACTGAGTTGAAAATAATTTTGCAACTCATTTCAAATTTTTCGAAAAAAAATTCAAACTTAGGGCTATCTGAAATAATTGATAGATAAAATGGAATAAATCAAATAAGCTTTAAGAGTATTATTTTTACACAGACATGTTTCAAGCTTAATACTTTTAAAAATTATACTTTAAATAATACTTTAAAATAAATAATACTTTTGAAGTTTATGAAGGGTAATTGATTTATTTCATTTTATCTACAAATTCCTTTTTTGCCGATATTACTGTTGTTGTATAGCAAAATTTCCATAACTTATTTTCCTAACAAAAGTTACAGATAGCTTCTTAAATGTAAAAGGCTACATTAAAAAAGTTGCGCAGTTCAGAAACTCCTCCGAGTACAGCGTTCTCCAATCCCAGAGTTAGATCAGTTAGATTGTGAATTCAAAATACTTTTCGCCGCTTTTTCTATTTCATCATCATTCAAATATCCGTCTGATTCCGGTTCAAAAAGGTAACGCTGTAAAATGAGAAGCATTTTTCAGAAACCACTTCCCCATGAACATTTACAGCTTGTTTTTGTAAAATACAAGGAATTCATGAAGTTTTCTATTTACAATTTTGGCAGATATAGTCTGTCCAAGCAAAGAAGTCATTCTGGCAAGATGGGAAGATGACTTCAGATCGGTCAATATTGTTCCAAAAATTATAAATGTAGTCTCAAATTGTAGATCAGAATGTTTTCTACAATTCAAGACTGAATTCAATTCTTCAGAGCCGATATTGAGTGAGCTGGAGTCATTTCCCATCTTGCCAGAGGAGGATTGGTTGTCATGGAGAAATTATAACATGTAACAATTACAACATTTTATAACATAAAATTTTTCGTGCTTCAGATTTTTTCGAAATTCCTAATTTTTTGTTAGTGAATGGTGATTTAGGTGATCTTCCTTGTGTTCTTGGACTCTCTTGATTCGAAAGAACTTTGAAAAATTCAAATCTCAGTGTATCATATCAAGCAATACCATGATTTCCCTTCGACGGAAATTAAGGTTATAGTGCCGGTGGAATTCCTTTTGGAACTCCCCACCGAATAAGGCATAAGAATACATACATACATTGCCAGAGGGTCTTCTTCGCTTGGATAGACTATAACACTAATGGATACCCATTTTATTTTTAAAAATAGCTGATTTTATAAACGAAAATCAATTATTGAACAATAAGAATAAATTAAAACTTATTCGAGGTGATCTATAAGGTGAATTAAAAAAAGACAATAAAACAGTACTTTGCAACCATTAAATTCAATTGTCTTTTTTTCGTTTTCCGACATGGTTTATTGACATTATAAATTGACTGTTCTATGAGTCTCTTGTATTACTGTTAAACTTGAATTCAGGAATCTTAATCATCTTTCATCATTAAGGAAGTTGTCGAATATTCCTCCTGGGAAAATCAGTTCATCATATACTCTAAAGTAGTCTAAAGCGAGCTACGAGACGAGCGTATGCAGTGACAGAGAAAAACTCCTTCACAGGTTATTAAATGTTGCAAAGCAGAGGCGGACAGCCGGACATACGGACGTCTGTAAGAGCATGTATTGTAATGTGTGCATGTATGCAATGTGTGCGTTGCAAGATTTGATAACCTGGGAGATATTTCCTCCGTCCGTATGTTGCTGTGTGAACCTTGCTCGAAGATACTAGATATAGTCTATACAAGGATACTAGGAACTCGTATAGTCTGAGCAAAGAAGAAATTCTGACAAGAATAGAAAATGACTCCAGCTCTGTCAATATTGCTTCGAAAAATATTGACTTGGTCTCAAATTTTAGATCAGGGCCGTGTCTCGTTAACATTTACAATCTGCAATAATTACTCATAGTTCGCGGATTTTACTTGCATTTCTTTCTCATAAACGTTGCCTAGAATTCGGAAATTTTACAATCTCAGGTGGGTAATTGCTATGACTTGAAAACCAATTCACCTTAAAATAGAATCCTGAAATCGTCCAATGTTGACAAGATAAAACCAGAACTTTTTGCTTCAAATGTAATTTTTTGATGGAGAAAAAAAATATATATATATATAAGCGTGTTAATTTACAGCTCTAGCCGTTTCTCGCATCCCATATGCCATCTTTTTCGGTCTAACCAGTCTCCATCAACAAGATTTCTCTCAGTTATATCATCATGCACTTGTTTATGCCAAAGTTCGGGCGGTCTACCTCTTTTCCTTCTTCCCGGTGGATTCCAATTCAATACTTTCTTTGGCCATCTCTCTTCTCTCATTTTTTGTGTATGTCCAAACCATATAAGGGGGTTTTTTTCTATTTGTTCTATTGTTGTATCTAGTTTTCCGATTCCTTCTCTTATCTCCAAATTTCTTATCCGATCCATTCTTGAAACCCGACAGCTCCTGCGCAAGAAATCCATTTCGACAGCATTAATTCTTCGTTTATCTCTTTTTGTCAATTCCCATGTGTCTGATCCATAGAGCAATATACTTTGCACAATGGAATGATAGATGCGAATTTTTCTTTAATTTTTTATGTATTTGGACGATTGGACCAGAGTATAGAGTTTAATGTTTGGGTTGCCTGCCTGTCCAATTCTACTAGTTATTTCTTTCTGCTCTCTGATGCTATCACGCTGCCCAGGTATTTGTACTCCTCACATTTTGCTACTGTCTGACCTCCTACTTCTAGGTCTCTTGCTGTCCCTCGTGAAACTAGATATTCAGTCTTTTTGAAATTAATTTTCATTCCATTTTTCTCATAGGTTTCAGCAAGCTTTCTGATCATGTAATGAATATCATGTTCATCTCCAGCCATTATAACTTGATCATCGGCAAATAACAGCGAGTAGATATGATTGTCATGTATTGGTATACCCATATATTCACATTTCTTTTTCCAATCAGTCAGTATATGCTCAAGGTAGATTTTGAACAGGGTCGGAGAAAGGCAACATCCTTGACGCACGCCCTTGTCTGTTCTGAAAGGCGCGGACACTTTGTTTGAAATTTTAATAATATTGGCTTGTTCCTCATAAATTTCATTTATAGCGCATAAGTAATGTTTATTAATGGCTGATTTATCCAAAATTTCAAAAAGTTTTTGTATTGGTACAGTATCGAAAGCTTTTTCCAGGTCGGTGAATATCAAATGGGTCTCTAAATTTACCAGCTTCCTCTTTTCAATGAGTTGTTTTAATGTGAACATATTGTCAATGCATGAACGTCCTGCAGTCAATCCGCTCTGTTCTTCTCCTATATCAATCTCTTTTTCAATCCTTTTTCTTATTATGCGTCCATACAGTCTCCCTATTGTAGCTAATACTGTGATACCTCGATAATTTGCACAGTCATCACGTGGACCCTTTTTGTGAATCGGAGTCAAAAAACCTAGCTTCCAATCTTGGAGAATTTTATCGTGCATGAAAAGGCATCTATTGAATATATAAGCAAGAATTTCAAAAGCTCTGATAGTTGCATGTTTGAAAAGCTCAACAGGAATGCCTCCAGGACCTGGTGATCTACCATTTTTCATCTTACTCAGACTTTCCTGCACTTCTCTTGCAGTTACCTCTTCTATTCGGCCGAATGGTTCACATTCCATCCAAGGTTCCAAATACTCCTCTCTATTTTCTGTAAGAACCTTCGAAAAGTATTCTCTCCATCTGCTAATGCCTATCATATCAATTGCAACACCCTTCCTCTCCTCACGCAGGTTCTTAACAACATTCCATGCCTCTTTAGTTCTTGTTACGCCAATGTACTGATCAATTTTCATACATTTTTCATCCCATTCTTCATTTCTTGCTTGCTGTACCTTTACTTTAACTTCTTGACGCATTCTCTGGTACAATTTCCTGTCCTGTTCATTCTTTGTTACCTGCCAGTTGCTATATAATCTTTTCTATTCCAGAACAATTTTTTCTATATCTTCAGCCCACCATTGGTTTCTATTTGCTTTCCTTGTTTTTCACATTCACCCAGCGCTTCACAAGCTGCACTATTAATTGCTATCTTCAATGCATCATACTCTTCCTCTGCTGTACCTGTTGTGTGTGCTTTAAGTTTGGGAGATAGTCTTAATTTATAAAAAAAACTGATCGAGTCATCCTTTAAACTCTCTGTCACATATTTCCTCTGGTTTAATCTGCCAGATTCGTCTTCTTTTTGGTCTTGACCGGATAATCGCAAATATATGATGCGATATATTTTTACACGTTTCCGAGCCCCCAGAACACGAATCTGATGTCCGTTCAAATTCATATATATACAGAGTGTTTCAGGAGGAATGTGCAATACTTCTCAGGCTGACTCCTCACACCAAGTACACAAAAAAGTTCCATGGGACCAACCCCCAAAAACGCTTTGTTACCGAGATAACAATGGCGGAAAACGGAGATTTTACAAAACATATTAATTTTTCTCATTTTTTAGAGGCTTTAGTAAGGTTCTAAAATGATTAATTCCGATGTAAAATTAGCTGAGGAATTCAATAAAACCAGTTCCAAGTTTGTAACTTCAACGGTTATTGAGATAATTGAAAAAATATGCTAGAAAACGCCATTTTTCAACAATAAGGGATATAACTGGATAAGGAATCATAAAATTGTATTTTTTATTAATGGAAGTTGAAGAGAGTCGGATTCTAAAGAAAAAGTTGAATGGCGGCGATTGTGTAAATCTTACCCAAATATCAGAAATGGCGATCAAAAATCGCAAAATTGACAAAACATAGCTCAAGTGATAAATTTGTGTTTAGTAGCGATTGTGCGATTTTTGATCGTTATTTCTGAGATTTGGGTGAGATTTACACAATCGCCTCCATTCAACTTTTTCTTTGAAATCTGACTCTCTTCAACTTCCATTAATAAAAAATACAATTTTATGATTCCTTATCCAGTTATAACCCTTATTGTTGAAAAATGGCGTTTTCTAGCATATTTTTTCAATTATCTCAATAACCGTTGAAGTTACAAACTTGGAACTGGTTTTATTGAATCTCTCAGCTAATTTTACATAGGAATTGATTATTTTAGAACCTCACTAAAGCCTCTAAAAAATTAGAAAAATTTAAATATATTTTGAAAAATCTCAATTTCCGGCCATTGTTATCTCGGTAACAAAGCGTTTTTGGGGGATGGTCCCATGGAACTTTCTTGTCTACTTGGTGTAAGGAATCAGCCTGAGAAGTATTGCACATTCCTCCTGAAACACCCTGTATATATATATATATTTATATATATATATATATATATATATATATATATATATATATAAATTTTTTTATATATATATATACTAGCCGGCATACTAGAAGAAGGGTCCTGGGGAACAAGGGCTTTGGAAAAAAGGGATGACGGAGAAATACATTTATTATGATGAATATAAAATGTCGTTCATTATTTTTAGTGTGCGTTTTGAATAAGAATAATTTTTTGTCGCTAAATTAATACGTAACATATAAAGCAAATCGTAATATGAAACCTGGAATTCGGCCATTTTCATTTTTCAACATTTTCTGCGTTTGCGATTGGGTCGATTTGTGCTAATCCTTGGCAACAGCTGATTCTTTCCAAAATTTGAAACATTTTATTGGTAAATCTACAATCCCAATCACTTGTTTCTCATTTGAAAAAAGGCTGTAAATGATGTTCATGAGACACGGCCCAGAATGTTTTCTAAGATTGAAAAAAATCAATAGTTTTTGAACCAATATTAACCGCGAGCAGGAGTCATTCTCCCATCTTGCCAGAGAGTCTTCTTTGCTTGGACAGACAATACTTATTATAGAGATGTAAATGTTGAAAATTTTGCATCGAACATTACCTGTTGAGCTTGATTGAAAAAGACCAACATTGGAAGATTTCCCTTGGAGACACGTGCTTTAACAAATGTAAATTCGTTCTCAGAGTTGCTTTCCGTTTGAAAACCGTGAACGCATTTAAACTTTGGGTACTGAGCACATTTCAGCTAAAAATAATCATTATAAATAAATTATTCCAATTCCAGAGAACCAAACATCAATGTCTACAATACATAACTCACAAAATAACGCTAACAGGAAACTGAAAGGATTCCCTGTTTATAAGTAATCAATCATCATTTTTATTCAAAAATAAATTTGGGTGATTGCAACAGGCTCATGCCCCCAACTGCTCCTCTACAAATTTATACTACACAGACCAGAACAAGGTTATGTTGAATCATAAAATTAATATTACAAATTTCCACCTGAAATGATAAAATATATAGGCTACAATTTTTTTTATCAATCAAGTCACGAAAATCAGTCTTTTTGCAAATAACTTGTTTCCTGTTCAAGTTATTATAAAAATTGTAGAAATCCCTACAGAATTGGTCATTTGCATTTTCCACGAAAAACTGGAGCTTTTCGAGATACAGCGCGGGAGGGGGAAGCGCGCACTTCATCAAGGGATAATGCCATAACATTCGAAGCAAAATTTTCAATTCGCTGTGAAGTATTGTTTTTGCAATCAAATATCATAAAGGTAGCATTCGTTAGCGACGACTCGGGCTGTGCATCTCTAGCTGCAGGGCAACAGCTGTGCGTCTCTAGCAGTGCGTCTCGAGCCGTAACAGCTCTAGACTTGCAACTATACATTATTCAAATAATAATTATACTTTATAATCTGCAAAGCTTTTGACTTGCAACTATAGCTCGCAACTCGAGTCGTTACCTAGGAATGCTACCTCAATTTGTTAACAAATTGTTTGTAAAATATCTCTTTTGATACCGATTCTCCCCAATTTCAAAATTTTATTGAAGGTGAAGAATATAGTTGATAGCCGCGGCCGAGGTTTATCAGCAAGAGTTATTTTACGCACGCAATAATAAGTAGTGTGTTATATTCACATAGAATTCATTCTATCATGAATTTAAATTTAGCGCTAACGGATGCCTCTCATTCCCTCTCTTTATAGAGCTCTTGCTAAATCAAGCCCTTGAAAGTGACGTGGTACTTTTCCCAACAGAGCCCCCCGTCAAGAAAAAGGAAAAAAAGAAACGGGACTCTTCATCCATTCTTTCATTTTTTCCTGAACAAATCATAATACTGTAATTCCTTTCATAACAGTTCAACAGAATTAGCATGACCAGTGAGATACATGGAAATCGATTCTATTCATGGAATGCTAATTCTGTCAATTATTCTATCATATTAAGCGATTGATTTCTGTATGTATATGTAGGTTTATATAACCACGAATCTAGAAAACGGCTCTAAAAATTCCCTTGAAATTTGAAATGTAATATAACTAGTAGTATAAAAAGGGAAGTTTGGCACAAGGTCAGGGGTCAAGGGTCAAAGGTCGAAGGTCAATGGTCACCCATGACGTCATAACCTAACCAAAGTTTTTGGAATCTAACCTAACTGGTCCTCTTATACCACTGATAGACTAAAGTGGTGGGGATAACATTTCATGTTTCAATAGGTCTGTGTGAATCATACGAGATGCATATGATTGCACCATATAGTACAAGTAACAGTCAACTGTCAGAGAGAGAGAGAGATTCAGATTCAGATTCATCTACTTTATTTATAAAAATTACAAAAATACATCGGCTCAAATCCTATATTATGCAAATTAAAAATGATACTAATTACATTGCTCGTTTTAATTACTGAGTATGGACTATTAAAAACTATATGAAAACTTACAAGAATGATTCAAATGTAGGATTCAATAATTATGTTAATGGTACTGTAACTGATGCTGTAATTACATAAAAAGGCGGAGTTTGGACATATAAGTGTCCATTCTTGGAGAGAAATGCTCAAGAACATACCTCCCATTAACACTCAACTATGAGTGTGTGTGAGAGAGAGAGAGAGAGAGAGAGAGAGAGAGAGAGAGAGAGAGAGAGAGAGAGAGAGAGAGTGAGAGAGTGAGAGAGAGACAGAGAGATAGTGAGAGATAGAATGATTGATTTGAGCTGTTATAATACACAAGAACAAAGAGTGAGTGAGAGTGGGTGAGAGAGTGGGACTGAGAGAGAGAGAGAGATAGTGAGAGAGTGCGTGTGAGATTTTTGTGCCCTTGAATAATGAAAAAGTGATGTCACTTTTTTCTTAGAATGAATGATAAACCGGAATGATGCAAGTGGAGTCGGCTGTTTTCCATTATCTTGACCTATTGAGTTATAGATAAAATATAATGTTGATTACAAAAGCTGTTTCAGTAGCAATGAAATTAATGTCACTTTTTTCTCAGAAAGAATGATGAACATGAATGACGCAAGTGGAGTTAGAGTGGTGGGGTCAAGCATTGTGGTGAGGGAAGCATTTGCTCTGACAGAGAGAGATTATTGTGTCTTGAACACTGCTACAGTGCAGACTCATAATATTTTTGTGTTTGTTCAAGTCTTTGTATACCAGTTTTTGTGCTACATTACAGTGTTGGATCATTTGTGTCATTGTGTGTTTGACACTGCTAGTAGAAGGATGGACAGTAAGTTGGATTTGCTTGTCAAGGGGCCAAAATTGGATGATACCATCACTAATATTGAGTACCATTCCCACTCACCCACCACAGTCAGATTGAAAACTAATGATGGGATACAGATTCCAATCCAGCAACTGGACATTTACACCCTACCATCTGACAGCTATCTACATGTGAAGTACACAGTGATCAATGCAACAACTGGAACAGCATTGGCTGGAACACCCTGTGTCTCTGGCATCTTTGCTCACCTGTTTGTAGAGATATGCTACGAAATCAATGGAGTTGTAGAAGACAGCATACGCAACCCTGGAATCACCAGCTTGACGAAGAACACAATAACATTTGAAAAAGATAAAAAGTATAAGATGGAAGCAGCTGGCTACAAGTTAGACTCAACCACAGGATTTACTACTTTTGCTACCAATGGAACAACCATGCAAGTGCCTCTGAGATACCTGCTAGGGTTTGCTGAAGACTATCATCATATTCTGCTGAATGTGAAACAAGAGCTGGTGCTGAGAATAAGTTCCACTACCACCAACTGTCTTGCAGCAGATGGTGATAGAGTTGTTGTTGAAAAAATTGAATGGATGAGGCCCTATGTAGAAGTGTCTGATCCAGAGAAACTACATCTACTGACTATTGTGCAGCAAGATAAACCCATCAGTATGTCATTCTGTCATTGGGAGTTGCATACATATATCCTGTTTTACCACAAACTACAAAGCATACATGGACAGTGAAAACAACAGATCAGTATGAGAAGCCAGATTTTGTCATCATTGGACTGCAGACCAACAGGAGGCAAGTAGCAGCAGCAAATGCATCTTTTTTTGACAAGTGCTCAATGAAGGATATTAGGGTGCACCTGAACAACAAGTACTACTAATATGAGAGCATTCAGGATGGTGATCAGCAAGTCTACAATATGTATACATTCTTCAATGGAGTCTACAACCAACATGGCCTTCGTTATAGTGATCCATTAGTTGATATACAAGCTTTTAAAGATGGGAGATTAATACTGTATCCATTTGATTGTTCACAAAGCATGAAGACATTGAAAGCTGGAGGAGTTGATGTCTTGGTGAAGGTTGAAACAGAAGGCACAAACATACTGGCTGGAACAAGTGCATACTGCGTTCTCATCTATAATGTGAAAAAATACTCTATATCATCCATTGACAGGAGTTGTACTGAATGCATAATGTAGTATAATCTGAATAAAGATGATGATGAATGAATGGTTTACTTATTTCACAACCCAATTTTCAACTAATAGTTTAGTAACTGTTCACCTGTCAGTCAGTCAGTCAGTCAGTCAACTGTCAATCAACTGTCAATCAATTGTCAGTCAACTGTCAGTCAGTCAATCAACTGTTGGTAAACTGTCAGTTGACTGTCACTTGTACAATATTGTGCAATCATATGATGTCATACAGACCTGTTGAAACATGAAATGGGCTTTCCCACCACTTGGCAAGCTAGACCAACAGGTAGACCAAGTTGCAAAATATCAAAAGATATCCATTGTGGTGAAATGTTATGCTATCCTGTATACTTACCTCAACAATTAGGATCCTACATAAATCTGAAGATTTAAACCTGGGACCCCTAGCATGGAAAGCAGCGCAGCTAACCACTACACCACAATGGATATCTGATTATTGGTCTACTATTAAAGGTATTTATGTACAGCTGATATGTATGATAAACGTCATCTTGGATGAGAGCAAAACATATGGGTTTTAGGTTCAGATGGAATATTTCAAAGTTAGGTTAGATGCCATAAACTTAGGTCGGGTTATGACGTCATGGGAGACCTTCGACCTTGACCTTCAACCTTTGACCATTGACCTTTGACCTTTGAATTTTGCCCTTGTAACTTATTACTTTATGAAGCTTGTGACGTAATAGGTAATCTTGAGATTTGACCTCGTGCCAAACTTTCCTCATTTATACCACTATAACTGTGATGGAAAAAATAAGATTGGTCTCATCTCCAGGATAACTCTTTGGAAGGACTAATAGAAGAATAGTAATAACATTATTTAGGAATTGTCTGGAGTACTGCTGGATGTTATAACCAGAAAAAAACAGAAAAATTGTATAACTGAATGTTATCGTTAGCTGACCAACGCTATCTAGCGGGAGTAAATGGACTTACATTCATGTCTAACACATTCATGCTGAAAAATTGTGAGAGGTGATAAACTTTGATTTTTTTCATAAAAACACATTCATGTAATTCAACAGTTCGGCCGCAGCTTCAGAGCGAAGCTCGGTACCAGATAACTGAATAAAACTACAAATTCTATATGAAGTACAATGCATACATTATTATGATATTCATTTCAAAGTTTCTAGAATTTGAATAAAAATAGAGATATGAAACTTACATCGAAGGCTTGAATATTACCGATTTCAGTTTCTCTATCATCATGACTTCCATTAAGTATCAGTAGCATGACAGCATCACCTCTGTCTACGTATTTAGCGATTTCATTCTGTAAATTCAATTCAATGTAACATGATTAATGAACTGAGAGGATCAACCAGAACTCAGAGGATAATATTCAATGCAGATTAATTAAATTTTCATCAAAAATCCTCCAACAAAAAATATAATGTAGTAGGTGATGCTTTGCTTGGACGGATTGTAGGCTATAGTGGAGTGAATATGAAACTGGCAACCAGCTGTAGGCCTAGGCTTTCCATGGGCTGTTGATGCTTTGACAAACAAACAGAAGTGTGTTTATGATATACGTAAAATCGAACATAACCTCTTCTTGTGATATTGTAATTTAAATTTGGAATGGAGACGTTTTGGAAATATCTGTCTAAATTTTTGCCTGTTAGTATTATTGTGCTATCTTGAATAAATAAATGGAGAAAAAGATATATGATTTATTAATTTCATTATTTTTCAACCCTACATTATAAAGATTTTTCTTAAGATCCTTAAAGATCCTTTACAAACCTCTAATAATATAAAGTTTTTCTTTGATCTTTTATCTGTTGTATTGATAAATTTGTAATGGATGCATTCAATACAATGAACAATCAACTGAAATTTGAGTACAAAAATAATACTCATCAAATAGTCTGTCCAAGCAAAGGACAAAGGTAAGTCTGTCTCACGAGATAAGAAAATGGCTCCAGTTCGGTCAATATTGGCTGATGGAGCGCACTGGGAGCAAACAAGACCGCCTAACTTTCTGGCGTCAGTTATACCATAGCTTCCTTTAATAGAAGACCCTGCCCTAATAATATGGCAACGTCGCACCGTAGACACAGTCTTTTCATATGAAATCATTAAGTACAGGTACAAATCATGCATGTTAACTTGATTTTTCTCTCTTTGAGCATAATTTCCATGAAAAACGTTCATGAGACTCTTCGTATAGAATTCCTTTTTTGTTTTTTTATAGGTTATAATAGAGATTAGCAGGGAAGAGTAAGAATAGATAGTTATTAATTGAAATAGCTTATGATTTGTAGCGAGTGAAATGTGAGAACGCACACAAGGAACGCATCCATTGGAATAGCTGATTGGAAAATTATTTCAATGCTTTTAAATGGACCCAATTTCCTACTCTACATAGTTGTCAATTTTCAGGCCATGACTTTCTATTAAAGGAAGCTAAGGTTATATTGTTTCAATGCTTGATTCCCATTCGCGCTGTGTGTAGGAAGTTTTGTAAAATCACAGAGCTCGAATTTTAGCCCCACCATTTTTGTTTTTTGAGTCATTTCCACTGGCGGATCGTGCTCACGAAACAGGTGAAGTGCTGTCCAGTAAACGATACGGGCACTTCACCTGTTTCGTGGGCACGAGCCGCCAGTGACTCATTTCTCCTCCGAATTAACGTACCACAGTTCCTCAAAGTAGTGATTGACAGAACTACAGTATTACACATAGTATTATAGAATGTGATATTGAATTTCTTGAATGAGTAATTAACAAAATCAATTTCACATTTTTTCCGCTTTAAAATAAGCTGTGATTGTAGTTACATATTGCATAGCTTCTCTTCAAAGATTGCAATCGTCAATCAGAGTGTAATATCTTTTGTTTTGTGGCTAAGACTGAGTACAAGGTTATGGTTGAAAGGATCAACTCGCTTACCATACGATATAGTCTAACCAAGAAAAGAAGACCCTCTGGCAAGATGGAAAAATGACTCTTCCTCGGTCAATATTGGTTCAAAAACTATCAATTCGATCTTAAATTGTAGTAAACAATTTGATCTACTATTAAGACCACATTTATAATTCTGTAACAAATATTGACCAAGCTGGAGTCATTTTCCTATGTTGCCAGAGAGTCTTATTCGCTTTGACAGACTATTTCCTATATCCTGGTTGATAATTATTCATTTCTGCCGTATAGTGAAGTAATTTGAAACTGGCAACTAGCTGGTAGGCCTAGGCCTTTATGGGCTGTTGAGCCATTGATAGAGAAGACTGTACATCGTAATCCATTTAGATAATAATGGTTCAAAATAATCTCCTTATAAATCATTCAAAATTCAAAATACTTACATAATTGTTAATCATGTTGCTTGGAAATTGCTCCGAATAGGGTATGTACTGTAAAAGGATTGAATAAATCTCAGAGATTGTTTAGAACAATAAAGTTCAACTACTGGTTGCTCGTAGTGTGTTAAATTTAAACGGGGACGGGGTGCGGTGGACTTACAGAGACGATTGACAGTTTTTGATTGTGAGCTGGTTTTATTCGTGCTCTCCGCCCCCCCCCCCTCTTCAAGGACTAGGCAAGATCCAAGATGTATAGAATAGTAGAGGTGGGGCAGACTGAAACAGCTGGCTGGGACAGCTATGATACTGACGTTACGGAGTTCCTCTACTGAAAAATTTAGCATTGATTTCGCTATCCATGACGAAAAATCGTACGTTTTTTCCAATTTACGAAATACAGAATTGTTTAATAGATGAATTATTTCTTATATGAGCTTGCAGAGAATTTCAAGAACTACATTTTTAGTGATTGAAATCTATATTTTACTCGAATTTAACATGAGAAAAAGTCCGTTAACGTGTCTCGGAAATACTCTACAGCTGGGCTAATGCAACTATGGATAGCATTACCCATCAAACGCTATCAAACGCAATGATATTATAAATGTATCTTATAATAGCATGGCTATTCATAATTGAATTAGCCCAGCTGGAGAGCACTCTCGAGTCACGTTAACGGACTTTTTCTCATGTTAAATTCGAGTGAAATATAGATTTAAATCACTTGAAATGTAGGTCTTGAAGTTCTCTACAAGTTCACGATTTTTCGCCAAGGATAGGGAAATTGTAACGGTATGAAATAACATGATTCATTTATCTTGTTTTTGAACCAAAAACGTTTAATAAATTTTCCATTACTTGATAAAATTGTTTTTCGAATTACTCGAAAAACAACATTATCATTGTTCTTGCAATTACAAGCTTATTCTTTTAGTAGATTTATCTCTATATTTTTCCTCCTTTTTCATTACTTTGTATGTTGCTCGGTCGCTCTATTTCTTGAACAAAATTCTGCTTGTTCGACAGTTGCTTAGGGGTGGGGATAGCCTTGTTCTGTTTGCTCCTCTATTAATTTCAATTCACTTCTAATCTAGCTCTCAACCAGTTCAGATAGACGTTTTCTTTCTTCTATAAGATTTGTTGAAAGTTCTTTGAAGTACAGGATGTAGTCACATTAATTAAATTCTCATTCTTTTACATAGTAGCTTCATCCTGACTTTTTTATTTTAATTTTTCATTGATATGTAAATTTACTAAGTTATTGGATTCTTCTCTCAAATTGCACCAATCTCCAAATCCACTGTATCAGGTAAAGACATATTCCTTGTTATTAACTTGGTTTACTAAATTTCATTGTAAAATTAAATTAATATGATCTTCTTTTGGATATTCTAAAGTTTTGAAATAATTTTTTCTCTTCATTATAAACTCTTGGTACTTTTTCTCTTAAATTTGTTGAATTTTCTAAAGATGCTTTATTATCCTTTTCATTTAAAAAATTATAAGAAGCTTCTCTTCATTAAAAAATTGAATTTACGATACCTCAACTTGTTTGTAACATTTATTCACTTAAATGCTGTTTTAGAAATCAATACTGTATCTTTACAATAAGTATTTTGTATTTATTTCTATTCAGCGGTCGATGTATCAACCACGATGTATCAACCTCGATGTATCAACCTGGATGTATCCACCTCGCTGAAATTAACCAGGAAGCCAATACTGTAGCATGGACTTCGCAGATGGATCGAGGGTATCTCGTTAAAAACCCCAAGGAAACCCGGAATTCTACACATCAAGATTACAAAGAAAAACCTCAGAAGGATCAGATTCAAATTTCCATCGAAACCAATATTTTATCAACCAAGTGAAGTGCAATTAAAAGGCAATAGTGATACATAGTGTGAAAGTTTATGGGGGTCCCTCACCACACAAGGTATTTATGTATACTAACATATTTAAGTAACCGATTGTAACCCGTATTTCTAAAAATAATGTAATTTGTATTTCCGGTATCCAATTGCTATTATCTTTTGATTTTATTTATTCTGGTTTTTAGAAATAAACCAAGGGATGTCGCTACTATAACTTTTCGTTATTAATTTATAATCACCTCTGTCACAATTCTAAAGATGAGATCCATTTCTTTCGTGGTGGTTTAATTTTGAATTCTCTTACATTCACGATCCCCTTGTATTATGTCGGGTGTGTAATTTTGATGATTTCAGAATTTATTATATTAACCTATAAATATTTTAAGTTTTGATATCTTCTTATTGCCCATCTGAAATAATATAAGGTCAGGTATAAATCTATACAAGGATCGAATAATTTAATTTAAAGTTTTTTCCCACCACAACTGCGTTACAAAATCAATGCTTAATTCTTGACCAGAGGAACTCCGTGACGTCAGTATTATGGCATTCCCACCCAGCTGTTTCACTCTGCCCCACCACTACTATTCTATACACCTTGAGGCAAGATCACCTCTCTCCCCCATATCATATTTTTCTAATACTGTAATTCATACAATTATAAGATAGATATTGATTTCTTCTTAAATAATAAATGCGATTGAATGTTTTTCTACTACTTCCACATTCCAACACGTTTTTATTATCGAATAATCATTTGAATGTTTCTCTACCTAATCACGGTGATTGAACTCAACAGACTCACGAACAATAATCACAATTCTACTACTAATAATCCTAACTACTTTGAGAAGTAGTGCCGGGTGAGCATAGTGCCTGCTTTTTCCAAGCACACTCAAAGTTAAGGGACCCTCAAATTTTGATGAACAGCTGACATTTTCTATGATAAGTATAGGAAATGTAGTAAAGTGTAGTAAACTTGAGGGTCCCTCAAATTTGAGTGTGCTTGGAAAACCGGGCACTAGTGTTTTACCAATTGAATAGATTATTATCAATATTTTGTGAAAAAAAAACATCTGTGATTTGTAATTTGAATGTTATTACAACAATGTTTCAATGTTGACCTTGCAAAAATTTACAATGTTCAAAGAAGTTATTACAAGAAGATTCTTAAAGAAGTTAGGCCTATAATTTATTTATTTATTTATCCATTATAATAATATTCAAGTTGAAAAAAATACTTACGTTGAAAATTCTAGAGCATTAAAACTAACAGAAACACTAGATAATTGAACATTTTTCCATATATCATTAGGATCTGCGACATTACAGAATAATTTCTATAAAATTCAAGATTAAATGTTGTGATATAATAAACATATAGCTCACAAATATCAGTAGAAGGCTGACTTGTATGTACATTGATCAAAGATTCAAAGTTGTTTCAGTGGCCAAGATATCGTGCGTGAATGCTATGTTGAGTGTCTGGAAAAAATGAGATCGAGTTAACACCATTAATCTGATTCTCTGATGTAAGAACTGTTTGTCTGCTGATCAAATTAATTGGTCTCTTGTTTCAGTGCCTCGCCTTATCGTATCATATTTGCATAAATTATTATTCTACTCGTAATCTGTTTGAAAGACAATAATGTAAAATAAACGGTTGCTCTACTAAAGTCAATATCATAACAACTGTTCAGTTGAAATACCTTAAAGTATTTCAATAAATTTAATTGGATTCAGTACAAAATTCTGAGTCCCGCATTACGTGAAAAATCAGTTTATAATTACTCAGTTTAAAACTGTAATATCTATTTAATGACACAAACATCAAGTAAGTGTAGTCTGTCCAATCAAAGAATACCCTCTGGCAAGATGAGAAAATGACTCCAGCTCGGTCAATATTGGTTCAAAAATGATTGATTTGGTCTCAATCGTAGAAAACATACTGATCTACAATTTGAGATCAAATCTATGTTTCCATAACAAATATTGTCCGAGTTGAAGTCATTTTCACATCTTGGCAGAGGGTATTCTTTGCTTGGACAGACTATACCTGTAGCTTTGTATATTCTTTTCAACGGGAATAGAGAGATTGTTCGATGAGGACAAATTTTTGAAAATCAGAAAAGAGGATCTCTAGCTGATCCGGTCGAATAGATTTGAAGTGGGATGAATTTTGATTGTTGAAGTGTCGGAAGAGACAGAAATGTGACGATAATGTTGACAGAGAACGGTGGAAAGTGGTGAATGAAAATAAAGAAAATCCCTAAGATGGGAATCGCTGATAGTTGAGCCGTTCATAATACTTTTTGCTGTGCAGTGTGCTAGCAAGAGATCTTTTCCTTCTTTTTCCTTAAGATAAATCTGCTCCTGATGCGATTGAATTTCCTCCAGACAAAAGTAGAAGAGAAGATGCACACATAGAAAAAGAGAAAAACCTCTTGAAGAGGATTCAATGGCAGGCATTGGAGAATGAAGAGGAGGAAGGGTTGATAAACTGTTTATAGAACTTCAATGAATGTTGAGAAGGGTTTATCGAAGAAATAGTATTTGATTTAACGAATACACATGGACTTTTTCGACAAAACCTTGTTAAAGCTGACAATGTGTCTGTCTAAACGAAATATCTAACAAAAGATAAATCGTCCAGTTTTAACATAAACTGAGAAAGAAATGCTCAATAGCACTTCGAATCATCTCCATCAAACCTGAATTGAGAATCTAGATTAAACCATCACTTCAATTAGAACACATAAAAAATAGATTAATAATAATAATAAATGCGATTATACACTGATTAAACGGGTTGAAAAATTGAAGTAGGTATTCTTGGATTGTCAATATGCATGATTTATAACTGTACTCAATGCTATAATATAGGTTGATTATAAATGTTCCATTATGTAAACGATGTTTCCATTTCATTATCCCTGGGCAATTATATAACTGATAGTTATCAGAAGATAAGATAAGATTATGTCTGGCTAACAGTGTTCGAAACAAGCTCCTAGTTTTTTTTATATTTTTAGTGGTTTTTTCAAGTGGGAATATTTGAATTGAATTTTTGCGTACCTGTGCAATAGTATTGTGTGCATCGAGTGATCAAATTAGTTTGCTGTTTTATCTAATATCAAGCTCGATATAGCCTACCGTAATTAACACTATGTTACTCACTATCACCAGCAGTTACACGTCAAAACACTGGCTCGAAATCCGGCAACGGTATGCCGTCACTGTCACGCAGACGCCGCAGAAACACGCACAAACAACAACAGAGAGGGAATGCTGCCCGGCGGCATAGCTCTCAGTCTTGCTTCGCATCTGGCTGCTCTACCGTCTCCTTGGCAACCGAACAACAACTTGCAGCGGCAGTCGACAACTCTTGACGAGTGACTCGTTCGTCGAACGAATAGCTGCTCGCCTCTCGGAGACTGTCAGCGCTCGGGTGTTGCAGAATCTTGGGGGCCGTCTGCAGGCGGCTGAGAACAAGGTGGCCGATCTCAATGGCCACGACGACTCCCTTCGCGCTAAACTGACTCAACTCATGAGAGAGCTCCGACATGCGACTCGACGCTTTGACTCAATATTCCCGGCGGAATAATATCCGCTTATTTGGTGTTTCTGAGACGAGTGACGAGGATGTAACAGCGACTACGATTGAACTGCATCAAGTTCTTGTTCGATTTATGATTTTTCATGAATAAAGCCACATCCATCTGATACACCTTCGTGAGGTGTACTGTTCACAGAACTACTAGAATACTCACACTCAGGTTGAGCTGAGGTAATAGAACAATATACAACTAGAACTAATTCAAAACGATTACTCAAAACAGCCCTGTTAAGTGATATGATGATCAAAGCAAATCTTTTCGAACGGAAATTGCAGAAGAGCTAAGCTACCCTGTTTGTCTCACTGCTTGAGATTTTGCTGGCGAGCGAAGTGAGACTGATTGACTAACTGACACTGCTGATACTGGCGGGGGTCTAGGGAGTAGCGCCCCCTGACTAGCCGGAGAAGGCGAGCAAAGCGAGCCTGCCGGCTAGTTACAAATCGGCTTGGATCCTATATTAGGCTATACAAATTAAAAATGATACTGATTAGAGAGAGAGAGAGAGAGAGAGAGAGAGAGAGAGAGATGAGTGTTGAGAGAGAGTGAGAATGGCTAAACATGGATAAAGGATGATGATGGAATGGGTAAAATTTATGAAGAGCGTAAGAATTTTGAGGAGAGAATGTAGAAGACTAAGACTGAGAATGATGGAGGGAGAGAAATTCAGAGGAGAGAGAACCAAAGTGTATTACCCCACTTCTCAAAATTATTAGGGTAATTCGTGCAAGGAGTGGAAAGCATTTTGGCCATTCCAAGTGTGGGTCGCCCATAAAAGACCCGCTGGACCGACAGGAAACTAAGCGCTATTCCAGGAGTGATGTTTATTGCTAAAGGGATGGAAACAAAATAAAGACGAAGAAGACAATAGCGGAATGAGGTGAGAAAAGAGATAGATGAAAAGAGAGAGAGAGAGAGTAAAAAACTGTGTGTGAGAGAGAGAGAAAGAGAGTGCTGAGAAAGTGGAGGTGAGGTAGATATTTTGAATTCAATATCACTGGCGGTTCGTGCCCACGATACAGGTGAAGTGCTGTACAGTAAAAAATACGGGCACTTCACCTGTTTCGTGGGTACGAGCCACCAGTGTTGAATATTCTATTTGAAAATATAATGCTGTAAGGTTTGAGAAGTCCTATGACAACACACAATTTATAAGATCATAAAATTATAAATATATTTTTTTCTCTCTTTATTTAAACACCTTCACTATGTTCTTATCGCATCGTAGCTAAACATTTAAAACAAAATATTACTAAACACGTGAAACGCTAATATTAAGTCTAGCATTGAGAAGTATATAGGAGATAGTATGAAACTTGATTCAATTTCTTCTAAATTAGTTCATCTATAATCTCGCCGAACCATTGATTTTACAGTAAGGATTGGTTGTATCAAGGCGGAAGATATGCAACCCGCAATACATTTAGAATTTTGAAAAAGTTATTACTGGCGTACTCTTGAACGGATTTCAATGCGTATGTATGCCTGTAAGTTTTTGTCGGGACTGTGTCATTTCGTTGCTGTGGCTTCTTGCTGCTTTGTGTTGTGTGTTTGTTTAATTTGTCTCAAGTCACTGTGAATAAGATATAATCATGCAATGAAATTCCAAGTGCTAAACTTAATAATTATTAAACAAGAAATTTATTGTTTCAATGTTTCCAATTGAACAAGGATTATGTTTTATAAATGAAAGAGCGGAGTTTACAAATAGAGATGTCCATTCTTGGGAAAGGATTCCCAGGACATCCCTTATTCTACCTGATACCTACCTGATATTCTACCTGTATAGTCTGACCAAGCAAAGAAGAGCCTCTTGCATGATGGGAAATGACTCCAGCTTGGTCAATATTGATTAAAAAATTATCAATTTGATCTCAAATTGAAGGAACCGATTTGATCTACTATTAAGACCACATTTATAACTCTTCAACAAATATTGACCAAGCTGGAGTCATTTTTCCATCTTGCCAGAGGCTATTCTTTGCTTGGTCGGACTATATTAACACGGCCTTGTAGAGAGTGAGCTGGAGAAAGAATAAGAGGGAAGAGGAATAGGAAGAGAGATTAGATTAGATTAGATTTCTTTATTCATTTAGATCACAACAAAATATGTATGCTTTGTTTCTAGATTGCAAGAGTTACTACTAAATCCAATTATTCTATTATTTTTACAAGTTAAACACTAATTTCGATATTTTACACTACAGTTTATGCAGGTTATTCTATAATCTATTCAATGAGAGAGGTTACATGTGAATGCAAAAATCATAGAACAATTATCCAAACAATATGCTACTTACTTGCAATCTTACTTGTTGTGCATTAAAATATCTAAATGAAAAGGCGAAGTTTGGACGTAAAAATGTCCATTCTTGGGAAAGGATAAGTATAACCTTTCCATTAACACTTGGCCTGTAAAGAGAGAGAGAGAGAGAGAGATACACACACACAGAGAGTGGAGGGGGGGGGTGGAGGATATCTAATATTTTATTCAAAAATCTTACGTTGCCAGGTTTGTCAAGAGATAAACATCAGAATTTATAATCGGTTTTCGAAAATTCAGGCATCATTTTGTTCACCTAAGCTGTAATAATTTGTTATCTCTCTCTCTCCAACACATTTTCTCTCTCAAAACCCCTCCCTCTTCCTCTTTCCAACACAAACACCCAGCCAGCCTCCTAATAAGTTTGGAGACGTTTTTAGCCTTGTACAGCCAACACCAAAAGAACTGGCGGCTGTGGAAAGACTGTTATTGATGCTCAGCTCTGTCAGGACAGTCGGCGAGTGGTCTGCGAGTGAATATCGGGTCAAAATCAACTTCAGCAGGACCGTGTCGCTCTCGTGGACCGCTTTTAGACTGTACTTACAGAGCTGAGAACTAGTAACAGATGATCGCCAACCGCCAGTGTTTTGGTAATGGATAGAGTACAGGACGTCTTTGCTCCAGGGAGAGAACGGTTTTTCAGCCATCTCGCGTTAATAAGAGATTCAGAATGCATCCAACTTCCCAACTCAATTCACACGTTCTTCACTCACCCCTTCCCCCTTATTCTTCTTTTTCTTCCTCTCCCTTTATTTCTTCCTCTTCCTCACCCTCCGTTTTTCCCTTTTACTCAACATTTCTTACTCTGCTTCTTCCTAATCCTCCTTGCCATTTCTTTCTTTCTCATTGACTCTTGCCATTTTCTCTTGCACCTTCCACTTATTTATTTTCCTTTTCACTCCCTTCCTCACAATATTCCTCTCTCCCATTCACCCAATTCCTTCTCTCTCTTCATCATATTTATTTCTCTCTCTTTCTCCCACTCTTCCTCTTCTAACTCCTCACAATTCCTTCTTCTCATTCCCTTTTCCTACATCTCCTCGCCATATCTTTTTGCTCTCTCTCTTATAGAGATTGGTAGAGTGGACATTACTGTCCAAACTTCACCACGTCGTTAAAATTAAGAAGCCATCCTATTCTATTCTATTCTCTTTACATCCTCAATTGACTCATGAAATTTTCTCCTCTATCTTTCTCTTATTTTTCCCCTCTCTTCCTTCTCCCCCTATTCCATTCTCACCCCTCTCCTTCTCCTTCTCGCCATTCCTTTTTCCCTCCTCCGACTCCTCTCCGCTATCGTTTTTTTCTTTCCCCTTTATTCACATCGACTCATGCCATTTTCTCTTTTTTTTTCTTTCCCGCTTTATTCTCATCGACTCATGCCATTTTCTCTTCCATTTTTTTCCTCATCCACTCATCTCTTTTCTTTCCTCCCCCTTCTCCACCCTATTCCTTCCTCTCTCTCCTTCTCCCATTAACCCAATTCTTCCTCTCTCTCCTTCTCACCACTTATTCCAACTCAATATCATCATCAAGATGAGACGAATTCAATGCAGCGAGCGCAATAATCGGTTGAATTGAAATATTTCAGAAATGTTCAATATCACTTGGAAGCTGGATTCTAATTTGAAAAACAGATTCATGCTGGAAATATTGAGTGTAAATTGTATGGAATATTGCTTTTAAGTCACATAAAAAGGTATAACGATACAATAGATCAGGAAAGCAGGTATTATTGTTTCTAATTTGAAAGCTTAGAAATGATGGATTATGATATTTGTATACAGGGTGTTTCAAAAACGCTTGACGGAAAATTGAGATTTTTTAATTTTTCTCATTTTTAGAGGCTTTAGTGAGGTTCTAGAATGATCAATTTCTATGTAAAATTAGCTGAGGAATTCGATGAAACCAGTTCCAAGTTTGTAACTTTAATCAAATCTCAGAAATAACGATCAAAAATCGCAAAATCGCCACTAAACACAAATTCATCACTTGTGCTATGTTTTGTCAATTTTGCGATTTTTGATTGTTATTTCTGGTATTTGGGTAAGATTTACACAATCGCCGCCATTCAACTTTTCCTTTAGAATCCGACTCTCTTCAACTTCCATTAATAAAAATACAATTTTATGATTCCTTATCCAGTTATAACCCTTATTGTTAAAAATGGCGTTTTCTAGTTTCATATTGATATTCTATTCAGATTCATATTCATATTGATAGAGGCAAAATGAGTGTAGGCTATAATATTATATTATGGATATCCTCTTATAATACATTTTCTCCGTTTCATCTCAATAAAAAAAAAAAAAATCATCTCAATATGAAACTCGAAGAGTAGGCAAAATCTGATCAACTGATTATCTTTTTATTTATAACACATGACAATGAAAAAGTATCAATCAAATGTTTGATTTTCGACGGCCACACTGTAATATACTAACTGTATCTTGAGTAGCCTTTACAAACTGTATCTCAAGTGAACAAACTGTATATCAAGTATACAGCCTGTATCTTAAGTATACAATCTGTATCTTGAGTATACAAACTGTATTTCAAGTATACTAACGGTATCTCAAGTAGGCCTACACTAATTGTGCATCTTGAGTACATAAACTGAATAATTTACTATAAACTGTATCCCTGGTGAACGAACTGTATCTTAAGTATACAAACTGTATCTTTAAGTAGGCCTAAACACACTGTATCTCAAGCATATAAACTCTACATCAATTTATAATTTTCTGTCTTTGCAGATGTACCTATGACGTCACAACAAGCAGCATCCCGAGCATCAGCCAATCACAGGCCGGGGGGCGGAGCTAACCAACTATTGGCCAATGCGGTGCCAACCATGGAGGCGAGGCCACGCCTACAACAGCGACCCTACTTCGATCTGCCGGCGAAAAACGTCACTACAGTCGTCGGACAAACGGTGACGTTGTTGTGTCGCGTGAGACATGTCGGTGACAGAACGGTCAGTTTGTATTTATTCACTTATCTATTTATTTAAGGGTGAAAGCACATACATTTCCCAATTCTCTTCGATTTCAATTTAATCATTCTCACAGACACACACTCACACACACACACACACACACACACAATACATTAACATTATAATTACAATAGATTACATCATACAACAATAGCATTCCAATATTGAAAAAATGTAGTAGCCTATAAGAAGGCTGTGCGAACAAGTTGGGGTGAAAAAAGGGGTAGAGGATCAAAAGTTTTCACAATATGGTTATCCATGTCATAGAAAGGCTTTCAATCTATGGGAATTCTAGGCAGAAAGGATGTGCTAGACGGGGTAGATTCCACATTTCATTGGATACAGGAAAACTCTAAACATGAATATTGTGCAACTATTTGAAAATTAAACTTTCAACTCACGGCTATTTAAAATAAATGATGGATAAAATTAAATGAATCAGATACCGTTTCTTGAAATTTAAAAGTATTATTCTCACACAGTCATGTTTCAAGCTCTAGCCCATTTCTAATGTGAATAAAATGATACTGAAATAACAAAACATGATTAGAATATAAATCTGAATATTATTAAATGAATGAAATTGAATATGATTGTAAAAAATATTGAATATTGATATAATAAATAAAAACCTAATTTTGGAGTACATAAGATTGATGACATGTGTTTTCAATCATATTCAATATTTTTTTTTCAATATCAATTTTTTACATATAATTTCAATCATATGATTATATTTATATTTATATTATTTTAATCATGTTCGATCACTTCAATATTATTCTATTCACATTGAGAATGAGCTGAAGCCTGAAACATGTATGCTAAAAATAATACTTTTAAAGTTAAAAAATCAGGGGTTTGACAACATCTTCTCTTTTCATTTAATATGGATAACTACCACAATAATATCACCTTCACAAATATTCAGCCGCCATCTTTAAATTCTAAAATATGAACAATATAACCTCAAAAAACAGTATATACCATGGTTACTAGGGCTCTATAAAAAAGGAGTAGACGCTAGGGCTCTATAAAAAGGGGGTAGACCGTCATTCTGTGGTCAACTTTTAGCGCCAGGTTTAAATGCATTCAATTCGACAGTCAAACATATGATTAATGATAAAAATTATGTAAGAAAAGAAAAATACTCACTTCACAGAACATTGAATTTCCAGTCTGGCAATTTTCAAGTCAAATTTTCAACCAGGATTCATATTCCTTCATTTGGCGAATTTGTATTTTTTAATGTTAGTCTTATTATAAAAATAGTTTTATTTCTTTTGGAATTTAATACTAAGCAATATAAACCATTTTATATGACAAAATGACCTCCAAGATTTCAAAACAATAACTTAATTCATTCGCTCAACTTGATAAACATCTGTTGATTGTCTCTATGATAAGAAATATTTACATGATTTTAAATCTGGCGCTAAAAGTTGACCACAGAATGGCGGATGGTGCGCCTACCCCCTTTTTATAGATCCCTAATGTAGCCTATTACTATGGATGGTGTATATGTTCTATGAATTAACCAACTACCCTTCCAGGCCTGGTCTGGCAGGGGTGGCAACCTGGCAATCGCCAAGGGCCCCCGAGCTAGGGGGCCCCCAATTAAACTGGGTGATGAGAAAACTACTTTTTAAATGATATGGTATTCATTTTTTCAATCAATCCCAGGACTTATATTTTACGATGGACGTTGCTTTGAATATATGATTCATGTATTACTTGAAACAATCTAAAGTGCAAGAGATTGTATTGATAGCCAAAATCGAGGTCTTTTCTTTGAAAACTTTCCAAATGCAGACAATGGAAGATGTTGAAGTCCTCAGGTGAAAACTATTTAAATAATTAGGAGCTTTGTTCAAGGTAAAACTAAATGGGTTTTCATGTTAGTATGTACATAGAATAATTGATCACAATTAAGTGTATCAATAAAATCTATACATACAAGTATTTAACCTGTGTTCAGGGTCGGACTGGCCAGCTGCGTGACAGCAACAGTTATAGCCTTCAAACCTTAATTATATTCACCCAGGGGCGAAGAGTGACTTTTTGGCTCGGTCATCTCTAGGAAAAATTTAGTTCTGCACCCCCATCTATCTCACCCCCCTCCCATACCCAAAAGATAATAATGTTCCATTTTAGACAATTATTTATCAAGCTTTATTTCAACTAGTCCAATTACTAAAGATAATACACGATGAAGAACACAAAAATCTGTTGGAAATTAATAAATAATTGGATAAATTAAATACGCTGTTATTCAAATCAGTATGCTAATTGAAATAGAAATACAGAATTAAAATAGAACTCCAAGATACCAAATATAAATTGTTTTAATTTATCCTTAATTTGATGATTACCTAGCCGAATGATATTGATTTATTTATTTAATGACAAATTATTCCTTATCTTAGTTAACCATAGTTATTTATCATATCATTCATTGTACAAAAGGCCAAATAATAGTACAATACAATAAACATAATATGATTTAAGTTTGCAAAACTGAACGGAGCGCAGAGTGCAGAGAATTTGTTATCAGAGATGGTGGAATCGCAGAAAATAGCGATGTTTTCGTCTGTATACTCCGTCCATCATTTGCGGGAGGGAGTGGGAGAGTGGATGCAGAAGAGTGGTGGTAACGAACGCGAATCAGCGTTACTGGAATCGCTTACTTTTGAGCATATTGAACGAATGAAACTGATGATGGAGTACGGTAGTTCACTCTATTCGAACTTGGCGCGCTTGCAAAAAGCTTTTATTTCTTCACTTCTTTGTATTTATTTTTAATATTTCCAACTTGATAATTCCTACACATTACATATCAATTCCTGTCTAGTCATCGGCGAATCCAAAGATGACCGGACGCCTCGCCTCTGTATTCACCAATACAATATTTTTATGTTTTATAAATTTATATTGCAGAAATATGGAATGTGAGTTCAATATTAAAAATTTAATTTCAACTCCTACATTTAAAAAGAATCCAAATTTTAATATTTAATCAGTCAGACTTCTTACAACTCATACTTGGAATTCTTCTTATTTGCTTGTTATGTGATTAATGAACAAGAATTTTCATTTTCTATTCTAATTATTCAAGTCATTCATCAAAAATCTTTATTCAACTTTCAACTAGCCAGAACATTATTTTAGGTAAGGTTGTAGGCAACAATATTTTTCAGCTGAAAAAACTACAAGTAGGCTAATTGAAATTATTTTCCAAGCAAATAATTTTATCAAATTTTTTGATTAGATTATAATTAGGAATTTGTTTTTATTTTCAGTTTTCATGATAAAATGCAGAGCATTATTTCTGACGGTTCGCGCCGGTATTCAGTACCAGTACCGTACCTCTGGAGTACTTGCTACTCCTGTAGAAAACCATTTAAATTTTTTTAATGAAAATATGGGAAAATAATGATAATACTCAACTAAAAGATTTAAAATAACTCTAAAAATTAGTTTTGAGGAGTTGAAATTTTGTTTTAGTCTGGGGGAGGACCCCCAGACCCCCCGCCAATTTTCTGCCCACGTACCAGAACCTTTAATTTTACAAATAAGACACTGATAAAATATATTATTTTGCACCGTTTGAACTGCACAATATTAGCTAATAACCTGTCCCCCTCTCACTAGAGACAGGGAGAAGGATAAACTTTCTTATACTGTATTATGCGGGAACAAAAAACTGGCTTGAAAGTGTCATAAAATTCAACCAAAGTCTAGAACAATATATTATAGCCTATTTCAATTAATAATAGTGCATCAAAAATATGTGTTCCCAATTATTATTACTCACAATGCAGTGTGGAGTACTGCAGGTTGAGGGTCAAATAACAAGCAGGAATGAGATTTTTCTAAATAATAGTATTGAAAAATTCCGGGGAGGACCCTTGGACCCCCCCTTCTCTTGGCTGGAGGGGGGGGGAAGAATCCGTAGCCCCCGGTGTGGTGCCCCCGGTTCATCAATTGCCAGGGGCCCCAAACCTCCCCAGACCGGCCCTGTACCCTTCACCCACCACGATCTACCCGCCAGCAGTGCCGCCTCACTCTTATGGAGGTAAAAATATTAATACTTTCCACTGTAATTCAGCTACCTATCGAAAGCACAGTCAATAGCAGACATAACACAACATGAGTAGAGCTTGTACAATCTGAGAAGACAACCGTTATAGTACGATTCACATTGTCACGGTGTGTCTTCTCACTTATTTTAAACTCTACATCTTATGAACTCTACAGCTTCAATGTTTATGAAACAGGTCATACATTCAAACTTCATACTCAACATTCTCAAATTTCAATACATTTGTCTATTCAATATACTATCACTTGTTAGTATTAACCTATACCACTTATATTATATACATTTACAATGTATTTTGTACTATGTATTGTAACGTTTATTTAAATAACTACTACTACTACTAATTGCATAGTTTGTAGCAAGATCATTGTTTTATTTGGTTAATTATTTCTGGCACTTTATAACAATCTCTGTCAATCCTTTCCATAGTTCAACTGACAGAAATTATCTAAATTCAAGAAAACAAAATCAACCAAATATACAAATTCAATAAAATATTAACTCTATTTTCATTGTAAACCATGTGTGACAAAAAGGATTATTTATAATTAAAATACAGAATTGATAATTAAATTTCACAGATTATAATTTAAAAGAAATATATATATCAAGAATTGGACAAATATAATTAATTAATCAAAATATTATAATAACCCGGAATTGTAGAAATATGTAATTGAAGAAATACCTTTGATTTCAAAGAAGTGGGGGCCCCAAACACTTATAGAGATTTGCTTTTTATAACACTTTCACTTTCACTATTTTGTTGAAACTGCCATCTTGTTAATACGGAGTAGAATGGATGTTACCGATATCTTGGTGAAGCTGGAGTCGTCCTTATTATAGCTGAATAGTACTGGTTAAATTTGGAAGACTCCATAGTAAAGCTGGAAATCTCATTGGGTACAGCTGGAACCGCTGTTAGGATGAAACAAATATAAAAACTAATTTAGTTTTCTATCGATTTTCTATTAATTCCATTTGCAGATGAACAGCAAACTAAAAAAAAACAACTGAACAATTTTTAAACAAAACTGCTACAAAATAATAAGATTACAGTAGATGAAATAATTTGAAAAATAATAAAACTTTAGATTTAGATAATTGAAGAGAACAAATTTATATTTATCTTGCAGGTATTCAATGTGTTAAAGGATTGAAATAATACTGTACTTGAAAATTTCTAAAAATTATTATAAAATCGAACTGTATCATTTTGCAAAAATATAAAATCATATACTAATCGTACAAAACATCTCCATACAACCCACATATCAATAATATCAATCAGATAATACTAAACAATAATCAATAAACCAATTATATCAATAGTTACCATTTAAGAGCGGATTTGAATATGATAGTCCATGATTCAGAAGGAAATATTATGAGTGATTAGAATGACTTGGAACTTTTCATTTACAAAAATTTAAGTTTGAAAGAATTTCTTAGGAAATTTGATTAAAAAAATATATTTTAAATTATGAAAAACCTCAAAAATAAATACATCCTGGAACTTTTAGGAGAAAAATTCCCAAAATTCTCAAAAGTAAAGAAACATGGTCTGACTCTTCCGACTGCTGCGGACAGACTGGCTCGAGCAAAACAGCATTAAAAGAATGAGATCGTCAGCCTACCAAAAGTACAAGTTTGAATATTGAGAAGGAAAGAGAGAGTAACATAGCAAGTCATCTAAAAAGAACTACATAAGAAAAGGATAGAGAAATAGAGAGAGCACAAAGACTCTTTATCAAAGAAAAAAGTACTTGTAGAATAAGGAATATCGACATAACAGACGAACTCAAACTTATTGCAAAATTAGAGTCAGGCAGTTGTTTGTTGAAACTGTATTTTTCGAAAATGAGATAACTGAAATTATTATTCAATTACATGTAACATTTTGTTACAGTATTGTCTACGTGATGATATTTTGAGTCCATATTATTTTATAGTCCAAGGCTAGAAATTTGTCTTTGGTCTATCACTTGGTGAATTGAGTTTCAAAGTACGTTGAATTATAGAACACATGAAACACAGAGACATGCATGTTTCATTAAGTTTCATGTTTCACAAATGTTTGAAGACACAAACGGAGTGTCATGTCGTTAGAATCAAGTTCTCGGTTTAAAGTCGAGCGTATTTGAGCCTGTGATTGGCATGCATAAGTTCTGTACTGAATTCATTTCAATCGAGTGAAGGGTGATATATCATGTCCAAGGTAGACATTCTAGCAATATGCGAAATTGTCTCCAACTCCGTCAATATTGGTTCAAAAGTTATAAATTTGTTCTTAAATTGTAGATTGTTATGTTTTATACAATTTGAGACGAAATTGAAAATTTTTTAACGAATATTGACTGAGCTAGAGACATTTTCTCATCCTGCTAGAGTGTCTTATTTGCTTGGGCAGACTATAGTTACAAAGCTTTTAGTGAGTTGCTAATCAGTGGCGTTTTGAAGCGTGTTCTCTATAAGGGCTGACAGTACCTAGACAAAGTCTACATGGAATGATACAGGCACGCGATTGGAAAAGTTGGAGTTTGATGTAGGGTTCTGTGCAAGAGAGAGAGAGCGAGAGAGAGAGAGAAGAGTGAGAGAGCGAGTGAGTGAGTGAGTGAGTGAGAGTGATTGAGAGTGAGGGTAAAGGTACGATTTGGCTGGTGCGGAACGTAACGACCGTCAGCCGCAATGTACGCATACTTCTGCGGCTGAAGCGATTTCGTTTGCACGACTCAGTCGCAATGATCTGCCTTCCTGATATCCAGATATTCTAGTGAGAAATAAAAATTACTCCATTATATTATTTGAATCAAAATTTCATCAAACCTCGATATAAATATCCCTCATAGTTACCAATATTTCCTCCTGGTCATCTCAATTATAACTTACTACATCTTCTACATGTCTCCAAAATATTTGAGGCTAGAATCCAACCTGACCCAATCTAGGACCTGATATATTGTATTGTGTTTGTCAAGGAATCCAAATTGATGAGTTTATATTAATTCATTCTTATCCAGAGAGGACTTCAATCTCTTGAGTAGAAGTTTCTCAAACAATTTTGATTTTACAGGCAGCAGTGAGATTGGCCTGTATGAGGATACATCATGTGGTGACTTTCCAGGCTTAGGTATCATGATGACATCAGCTACTTTTCAGAAACTTGGCACATATTTCAATCGAAATGAAGCATTGAAGAGATGACTTAACTTCACAATTGCTTCTCGTGGGAGTTCCTGTAGAATCTCAAGTTTTCTTTCTGCTCAAAGTTTTGATTAGATTAGATTTCTTTATTCATTTAGATTACAACAAAATATGTATGCTTAGTTTCTAGATCATAAGAGTTACTATCAAATCCAATTATTCTATTATTTTCACAAGTTATACACTAATTTCGATATTTTACACTACAATTTATAGAGGTTTTTCTATAATCTATTCAATAAGAGAGGTTACATGTGAATGCAAAAATCATAGAACAATTATCCAAACAATATGCTACTTGCTTGCACTCTTACTTGTTGTGCATAAAAATATCTAAATGAAAAGGCGAAGTTTGAACATAAAAATATCCATTCTTGGGAAAGGATCTGATATTTTACTTTAGAGTGACAAGAAGTGATAAAGAGTTAGAGTAAGTGAAAGTAAGAAAGAGACAGAGTGTGAGAAAGTTAAAATGTGAGATTAAAATATATTATATTTTGTATCTAAATGGGAAGTGAAGCTTGGACATAAAAATGTCCATTCTTGGGAAAAAATGAGTATATCCTTTCCATTAACACGTGGCCTGTGTGTGTATGTGTGTGTGTGTGTATGTGTGTGTGTGTGTGTGTGTGTGTGTGTGTATGTATGTGTGTGTGTGTGTGTGTGTGTGTGTGTGTGTGTGTGTGTGTGTGTGTGTGTGTGTATGTGTGTGTATGTGTGTGTGTGTGTGTATGTGTGAGAGAGAGAGAGAGAGAGAGAGAGAGAAAGAGAGAGTGGGATTTATGTTTTTTGAAGGAGACAGCTTCACCTCGTAATGCGTGACTCAAATCAGAGACTCGATCAGACTGGCACATGTGAACAAATAGTGTTCGCACTTCATACAGGCTATATAGTTTCCAGTAGCAACTACTAGTTACTGGTGGTCTAATTATTTATTTACTTTAATTATTTAGCGTATGGCTTTTAATAGTGGGGAGACCCAAGGGTTGTTCCACTTCGCCAGATAACCTCATTCTCCACAAACGGAGATATGAGTTACAGTTCTTTTAAAAGGTACATTTTGAAACACAATTTTTTATTCCAAAACATTTTTGACCACTAAAACTGAAGCACTTCATAAAATCACTATACCATAGCCGAAAAAATGGAATTTTTACTATAAATTTAGAGCACGAAAATGGAACACGTTTAAATTTTGTCATGGCAACCAAAATGTGGTGTCTAATTATTCTACTTCACGTATCCCCTGTTTCCCTTGCTTAAGCATGCCTCTAAAGTCGTTGTCAATCAATAGTTCCACCCAGTTACGCGGTAAGTTTTCTGAAATTTGCTCCTTTATTGAACACTCTTCACGTGAACTCCTTTACATGAGTTACAACCCATTAGATGTAACAATGTTAAGTCGATGTAAAGTCTGACCAAGCAAAGAAGACCATCTGGCAAGATGGTAGAATGACTCCAGCTTGTTTAATATTTGTTCAATGATTATGAAAATGATCTTAATAGTAGATCAAATTGTTTCCTACAATTTTATATAAATAGATGATTTTTGAACCAATATTGACCGAGACTGATTCATTCTCCCATCCTGCCAGTGTCTTCTTTGTGTGGACAAACTATGTACCCCACATAGCACATGAACATATCAGATACGTATGAGATATGTTCCATCAATACTAACAGTATGTATCGGATACGTGAATTTACGTATCTAGAACCTATGTGATACGTATCTGACACGTGAAAATTTCCGCCTTCGAGATACATATTATTTAGGTATTGATTATACGTATCCAGATAAGTATCACCCTCATGCCTTGGATATACATCCAATATGTAACTAACAAAAAAAGAATTGCTATAATACTTTTTTCATCAATGATATGAATATTATCAAATGATAATATTCATATTTGTTATTGTTGAAATAAAATCATAATAATCCAGTTAATCCCATTTGGAAAGACATAAAAAGATGCATAAGAAATATACTTAACCTCAAAATACTGAATGCAATCAATAGCCTACACAATTGATTCCAGCATTGGATCAGATTCAAATCAATTCATAAATGGAACACAGTTATATATAATAAGTAATATATTATAATATTACATTCAAATAAACAATTTTAATCCTTTTAAAAGTCCTATTCTGAGTTTGTCTCCACAATCACATCAGTTTACATTTCATCACTTCTCACAACAGAAAATTTCAGTTCAGAAAGAGCACAGGAGCAGAGGCACAGTTACTAATGCATTGTGGGTAGGTTTAGTGGATACGTATTGGAAAGTATCGGGAGATACGTATCAATTCTGCCTCAAGTATATGTATCAGATACGTTTGAGGTACATATTTTGTAATACGTACTTTAAGGGTTACATTGATATGTACTTAATATGTATCGGATATTTTGTGTGCTATGTGGTCTGTCAACATTCTACATCCATTTTGAAGGAACATGAAGTTTATCAGTTAACAACATTTATTGTATTGCTTTTACAGCAGACACCAACAAAGTGGGTGGTTGGTAATTGTCTGTAATTGTCTATTAAAAGGTACTGTGATTATTATTCAGAATAAAAAAGTGATTAAAGTAGCCCAAAGATGAAGGGAAGACTCTATTATAGGAATATGAGGGTTCTCAATAGTATAGTTGAAAGGGCTCTCAATATTAGCACAATAATAACACAGTATTACTAGACCTTATCTGAACCTGCTTACCAAGTTTCATCATTTTCTGCAAATTGGTTCTCGATAAATCTAAGAAAAGCTCAGGAAATTCCTAAAAATAGTAGAACGCTAATATTGAGAAGTATGTATATCGTACATAGTTTGAAACCAAGGTTTATTATAGGACAAGGTTATTCCGATTCTCGGGAACTATAAAAGTGGTGGGGGATCCAAAAAATGACATAGTTCAGATCAAAAAGGTTATTAATTAACTTTCAATAACCTTGCAGATCAACAACATATCCTGTTATATTAGTGATAATATTATGAGGTTATATAAAAGTATGATGAAAAATCTCTATGAGAAAGCCAACTATCGTATTCATCATACTCAAGATCTATTCAGAAACAGATTATCATATAATATTTTCATTTTTGATCATGAATACGTTATTTTAAGCGTTTAAGAAAAAACGATTATCTAATTCTCAGATTTATTCAGAGTGAATTTCTATTTGAACCCGTTAGCTTTTGTAGACCACTTTCAGACTGTCTTGACGGAGCCAAGAATAATAACAACAACCACCAATTTTGTAAAATACCATCATGTTGCATTATGAAAGTATTGGGTATTGGTCACTCAGTAGCCTAAAGGTGATCTATCGATGATCGTGATGTTAAGTCACGAACGCTGTGGATGGACTGCTCTTGGATGAGTGACCAGTATTTGGCCAAGTACACATTGGCGAGGTGGAACTACCCGTGAGGGTCTCCTCACCATTAAAAGCCTCAAAAATATTTTTTTTCCTACAGATAGCAAAAATCTTTAGTAGATCTTTACACACTGAATAGAGTTTCTTAAAAGGAAAGATTCTCACACGAGTGTCTAAAATACTCCAGGTTTTTCCAGATTTTCAACCAATCACAGAAGAGGAAGTTTTCCATCCAAAACTGATGGATTGTTTACATTCAATATATCAGTCAATTCTGTCAGTATTTTTTATCAGTCCATTTATTCAGTGCATCCTATCAGTCCACTCTTTCAATCTATCAGTTCAGTTCATCATTCCATTGTTTCAGTTCATTCTGTCAGTTTATTGTCATCAGTCCATTCAATCAGTCAATTTTTTCAGTGAATTTCTCAGTCCATGTTATAAGTCTATTCTGTCTCTTCAATTTTACATTCCATTCTGTCAGTCCATTTCATCAGTCCATTTTTTCAAATCATTTTATCTGACCATTTTTTCAGTCCATTTTGTCAGTCTATTTCATCAGCCCATTCTGTCAGTTTATTTTATGAGTCCATTCATTTTGTAATACTATTTCATGAGTCTATTCTGCCAGTCTATTCCATCAGTCCATTCTGTCAGTTCATTTCATCAGTTCATTCTGTCAGTCCATTCCATCAGTTTATTCTGTCAGTCAATTCCATCATTCCATTGCATCAGTCCATTTCATCATTCAATTTCTGTCATTCCAGTTTGTGAGACCAATCCATCAGTCCATTTCATAAATTAATTTTTTCATTCCATCTCATCAGTCCATTCTGTCAGTTCATTTCATCAGTCCATTCTGTCAGTCCATGTCATCATTCCATTATGTCACTTCATTTCATCATTCCATTCTGTCAGTTCATTATTTTTCAGTCCATCTCATCAGTCCATTCCAGTGTGTCAGTTCATTCCATCATTCCATTTCTGTCAGTCCATTCCATCAGTTCATTTTTTCAGTCCATCTCATCAGTTCATTTTTTCAGTCCATTCTTTAATACCAATCCATCAGTCCATTTCATAAATTCTTGTTTTATTCCACTCCATCAGTACATTTCATCAGTCTATCCTGTCAGTTAATTCCATCATTCCATTGTGTCATTTTATTTCATCATTCATTTCTCTCAGTTCATTTCATCATCTATTCTGTCAGTCCATTCCATCAGTTTATTTTTACAGTTCATCTCATCAGTCCATTCTGTCAGTTTGTTTTATCAGTTCATTCTTCCAGTCAATTTTCTCAGTCCATTTGTACATAGTGTATTATAATGAGTTGAGTGAGATCATATAATATAATTACCCTTCTTGACGAGCCTACAACCCCCAATTTATATGTATAGGTCTCTAAATCAACATCCTTCTAATTTTTTTCACATTTGATGGTAACTGTAGGAAAAATGTAATGTGTAACTCGAGCTTAAAGTGTAGGGTAGACCGGGGCAAGTTTACACACATTTTTTTTCATGAATTTTCTAATTTTTTTGTTATGACTTGAGTTATTTCAAATGTTGTTATCCTGTAGAGCTGTTATTAAAGTAAAGATTTTTGTATTCCGTTTTTCTCTTTGTTCTCATTTTGGCCAAGAATTTTTTTTTTTTCAAGTCCAAGTCAGGTGCACAAACTTGCCCCGGGCCGGGGCAAGTTTACGCATCAAGCGGGGAACATTTACGCATGTTATAAGGCATACAAATAAATGAGAAAAATCAATCTTTTATCAAATAAAAATATTTATTTATACTTCAAACCACAGTTTTAAAATAAAAATTAAGAAAATTAACGACAATATAGGCTACAGTATGTGATAAATAAAAAATAAATGGGTTTTCCAACTGAAAACATGAAATTTTTAGCCTATTAATCTTCATCGTCGCTGTTGCAGTTTCTGCAAATGAAAAATGAAGTGTCTTCTGCTATACACTTGTCATGAGCCCACTTTTTACATCGGAGACATTGAACCCATTCCTGACCTTTTTTAGACTGTTTAAATGGCTTCAAGCAATAAATGCACAAACAGTTTTCATCTTCACTATCTGAATCCTGGTTTATTTTCAGTTTGCTGAGGTGGACCAATTTTTTCCTTTTTTAGTTGTTCTCCTGATTTTTTCTTTGCTGCTGTTACCTTCTTCTTCTGTTTCCATAGAAACCAATAAATCTCTAACTAACTTCTTCTTCTTGTTTTCTTGTATCTTAATTTTTTTCTTCTTTGATTCCTCCTGTTCTTGCCTGAGGGCTTCTTTAACTGGGGTATCAGTTAAAATTGCAGACTTCCTCTTTTTCCTTCCTTTATTAGTGCCAAGCCTTGGTCCTGCCTTTTGAAATGGCCTCAGTTCTTCTGGTGTGGGGTAGTCCTTTTGTGCAGAAGTGGAAGCCCTTGGGCTACTGGGCGAAGTATTTAGCAAGTCTACTTGTGCTGAAGTGGAAGGCCTGGGGCTACTGATCAAAATATTGATAGGACCTGAAGCGTTCGTAGTCATATTAGTAGTTGATGTAGTTTCTGGTCTATCAGTTACATATGAAGGCATGAAATCAGCATCAGAAAATACAAATCTGTTAAGAGGGTGAATCCCAGTCACTTTGAATCCAGCCATAATGTTTGCTGGAGTAGCTGCTACATGTAAAGTTGATGCCAAAATTGATGGAATGTCATGAATAGTCATTGGGCGTTTGTTACTAGCCATCCAAGAATCACATGCAGTGTTTATATATTTTTTGAGGGGCCCAAAAACACTGCGGTCTAGAGGCTGCAGTTTGTGGCTGCAGTGAGGCGGGAATGATAGCAAAGTTACCCCATTCTCTTTGAAGTAATCTAATAGATCTGCTGATAAATGAGACTCATGATTGTCTAAAATCAGGAGACACGGATTCTCAATAGAACACCTGACATGGGTCACAAAATGCTTTGCAAATTTTAAAAAAGTTTTTTTCCATCATCCATCCTGACGGGTTGGCATCTCCAGCACAGCCAACAGGACCATCTCTCAGAAAGTGTTCTTTGAAGTTAACCCTAGGGAAAATAATGAATGGAGGGATGAATGTCCCAGCAGCACTCACTGCAAGGGCCACTGTTACTAGAGTTCCCCTTTCAGCTGAAGTCATTTTCCCTATTTGCCGAAACCCTTTGCGTCCTATGACTCTGTCTGGCTTCTGAACCGTCGTCACACCTGTCTCATCAACATTCCAAATGTCAGCAGGACCAACCTTAAGTCTATTTATAGCTGTTGTCAAATTGTCAAAAAAAGCTGACACATTGGTTCTATTAAAACTTGTGGCTCGAGCTAAGCTCGTTGCTTGAGGGGCCCTAATTGAGAGTGTCCTATTCCGTTTTAGGAACAAAGTTAGCCAATCAGGTCCTGCCATTCCATTGTCGGTCCAAGACTGAGGGATTTTTCTGCCGCAGGCTACTGCATATGTATAAGCAAATCGTCTTACTTCCTTAGGTGAAAGGCCAAAATAAATATCAGAAGCTTTCAGAAGATATTCCACTAGCAACTTTTCTTGGTTTGGCTCGAACACCTGAACAAAAAAAAAACAATACAAATTTAATAGCGCAGGCTATTGTAGGCCTATTAATTTTTTATTATAGGCTTAAATTTAGGAATTTTTGCCTATTAGCACCTGACCACCCCCCCCCCCCACTGTAATTTACTTACATTAAGATGTTTGGAGTATCCAAATTGCACCAGTCCAAGAGTTGGTGGGACTTCTCTCACTGTTGGGGCATCTGGTGGTAGTGGAGCCTCTTGCACTGGTGGGGCCTCTGCCGCTGGTGGGGACACTGATGCTTGTGGAGTCTCTGGCGCTGGTGGGGCCTCTGGCACTGGTGGGGTCTCTAGTGCTGGTGGTGCCTCAACCTGCAAAATTTCATTCTTATATAAAGTAGGCCTAATAAGAAACATGCATGGTTTAGTTAAAAAAACACTTTTTTTCTTCTTAAAACATTCAATTAATAGCCCATTTCCAGATTTATTATGGGATTAGTTACCCATAAGTAGTTATTACCCATAGTGTTAGTTATTAAGTTATTAGGTAAGTAGGCCTATGTTTGTAAGGGTGTTGAATATGTGTTAACTGTTGAATTTGTATTTAGTAAGCTAATTAGATATCATAATGTGTTAAAGGAAATTGCATAGTAGCCTATTATGATAGGCCTAATTATTCAACTCACATTTACATTTTCCATCTGTGTTTTCAGGTCTTCGTTGGTCAAATTAGCCCATTTTTTGCAATAATTTCCAACAGTTTTATCATTCAATCCAAAGAGTTTGGCAGTTCCTCGTATGGTGTTTTGCCCAAGTCTTACTTGAAGCACAGCCCTTTTCATTACATTTATGTCCAGCTTGGCTCTATCAGTTTTGCAAACGTAATTTCTTACCATCTGAAAAATAAAGAAAATTCATTAAAGGATGAAAATTATGTCAATAGAATGAAAGGCTAACACATATGAGGGCTGAACTACGCTCATTGTAAGCTATAACATACAAATCTGTAGTCTATATAACTGAAGAATGATTCAATCATAGGCCTACTCGTCAACTAGTTTTTCAAAGAAAAAAGTATTGGCACTTGATGAACAGAAATTCACCTCATCAAAACCTTAGAAATCGCGAATAAAAAATACAAAACATCCGATAAATCTGTGTTGCTTCTAATTTAGGCCACAAAATGTAGTTTTCTGTATTTTCTTATGACAACAACCTTGCAAAAGCCAACTTCAATTCAAATATTAGGTATATATTTTAGGTAAGTAAATATTTTGTCATTATGAAGTACAAAGGAAGGATGTAGGCTAACGTAATTAATCATTGCATAATAATTAAGCGGATCTTAACAGCCTGAAAAGGTTCAGGGGAACGTTTACGCACGAAACACAGTTCGTAAACGTTCCCCGATGTCAATTCGTAAACATGCCCCATCGCCATGTTTGAATTTATTGTCAACGTGCAGCAAAAACTGATAACAGTTCGGTTTGAACAAACACAGTTCTCGAAAGAGGATGAAATCCTGCTTATGTTCACGTATTAGTTTGCCCTTAACTATGTATTATAAGCTCACAATATCATTTGATAAGTAGATCACAAAATTTACTCACCTTGCAAGAAAACAGAATAATCCTCCTCCTGGCTAGATCACAACTCGAATGGCGTTCAAAAGTTTGTGAGAATGTCCGCTAGGGAGCAGCAACAACCTGACAATACCCGTGGCGCTCCACATTTAACCGGTTTAGAAAAAAGTGGCCTGTGTAAACTTACCCCGTGCGTATACTTGCCCCGGTCTACCCTACTTGCTGCACTCGAGAAACTTTTTTCACTCGCCTTCAGCTCGTGAAAAAAACTGTTTCACTCGATGCAGCAATCTACCACTTTAGGCACTAGTTACACGAATAACTATTATGAAAGTATGAGGAGAAAAATCTTACTTTCTCTAAACTGACATTTTTCATATTCTCGAAAAAATTCCGACAATTATTATCAAATTTGAGATGAAATATGATTGTACAGTAAAAATGGATGAGGAAATAAATAAGAGAGGAATAGTGCGTGAGGAATATTGAGAAATCTTGTGAGAAACGAAGAAATTTTTCTATAATGGACGGGCGTATCGAGGTCGGGTGATGTATGAACTTGGAGCTGAACTGTAATATTTTTCTGGCCGCAGGCAATGCTCTGAATAAACAATGAGTGAAGGGGAGAGGCATGGAAGACACAAACAAAAATGGCAGTTGAAGGATGTCTTCTAATGATGCTGAGCTCTGTTAGGACAGTCTTCAAGTGGCCAGAAAAAAATCACTGGTTTAGCCGAAGTCGGTGTTATTTTAATATTATTTGGCAGACCGCTCTCCAACATTTCTGAAAGAGCTGAGCATTGATAACTGTCAGTCGCCAAACGCCCGTTCCTGTGCTTTCTACTGTATCGGGGTGGAGTAAAGATGAGTGAACGAGATGGAAAAATGGAAAAGGAGAGAACGAGGAGAAGGATCAGAAGGGGGGATGAGGAGTAGGAGTACGTGAACGATGAGGAGGTAGTGGTGATGAAGAAGGAGGAGGAGAATGAGGAGGAGAAAGAGAAGGAATAAGAGGAGCGGGTGGAGGAAGAGGAGGGGGTGGAGGAAGAGGAGGGGGTGGAGAAGGAGTAGGATTAGTATTAGTAGTAGGAGGAGGAGGAGGAGTAAGAGGAGGAGGAGGAGGAGCAGGAGGAGGAGTGGGTGGATGAGTATGAGGTTGGGGAGGTGGTGGAGGAGGCGGTGGTAAGAAGGAAGAGGATGAGGAGAAGTATGAGAGAGTTGTGTAGGGCTACCATCGACTCTCAACTCATAAATCGAAATATCGTTTGCGGTGTGCATCTTGAAGTTTTCACGGCCTTCGACTTTTGTCATAGAAAGAGTTATTAGGCGCTGAGAGAGTTATGGATGTTGATAATGGACCAAACATGGCGCCGTTCATTGAGATTTACTGAAAAGAAAGAGAGAAACATAGAGGGAGAGAGTGGTAGGAAGATATTCAGACTCTGATTAATTCACTATTCCTATGTAGATTACAAAATAGCTCGACTTAAATGCCATATTATGAAAATTGATCTTGAAAGTAATCACACAATTTGCTTCAGGGAACTTAGTAGTAGCCTATAGAGGTATAGAATATGGCTCAGAATCCTTAGTTATTGAGTTGATGTGTTAACGGTGATATAACTTTCGATTTACCTGTATCAACTTAAAAAAGTTACAGTATTTATATAAATATAGGACATATTGATGTCTCCTCTTGGAGAAGAATTTTCAAGGATATTGATATTTGAGTTCAAGTAGGATGAAGACAAAAGAAGATATTGATATATTAATATCCATGGATATTATATTTGGTATTAAAAATATGTGTATCAATATTGGACTTAATAATATTATTATTGTCTTCTTTTGGAGAAGAGTATACATAAAGAGATTCAAAGACAGCCGGAAAAATTGTTATTCTCTTCTTTTCAGTCAGATTCGAAAACGTTGGCTTCTTATAGTTTCCTTAAATAAATTTATTGTACTAGTAAATATAGAATTCAGCTTCTACAAGATTGTAACTTTCAGCACTATTGTTATATTTTGTGCTATGTCTTCACAATATCACAGAGAACAGACGTCACAGCACACAGCAGAAATGCATACAGAGAATAGTTGAATAAAAACGGATTCAGCCAATTTGAGCCTTTTCCGCGCTCACAAATCTGACTCTGATTCTTTTTTTCTTTGACTTCACTTACCATCTGTCTCTCTCACTCACTCTCACTCTCTCGTCATCACAAATGTAACCCATTTTCCCTTGACTTTGTGAGGAATTTCAGTTCTCCGTTCATGTCTGCCAACCTCAAAATGTTCAATAAAACATGCCTTCTGCGCGCAACGAGTATAGTCTGTTTAAGCAAAGAAGACATTCTGGCAAGATGGGAGAATCACTTTACCTCGATCACTATTGATTCAAAGGTTATAAATTTGGTCTCAAATTATATTTCAGAATGTTTCCTACAATTTGAGACAAAGTTGATGATTTTTGAAGCAATATCGACCGAGCTGGGGTCATTGTCCCATCTTGCCAGAATGTCTTCTTTGCTTGGATAGACTATACCTATTACTCACTCGGCTCGAATTGTGTCTCATCAATCTCTCCTTTTGTCTCTTTCCTCATTCCCTCTCTCTTCCTCCTCAATTTCCATTCCTCTTGCAACCGGTTTTTATTCGAGGTCACATGGCGAATCAAGCGTCTGCCAGCTTCGCTTCAACCGAAATCGTGTGACCAGGGGTGGGCTAATATTGCACGATGAATTCATTTCTGCATTCGTATTGCAAGATTCCCAGGACCGTTTCTCATCAAAAGTTATAATCTCGTTTTTCTGAAGAGATACATGAGCCACTAATAAAGCACTTTCCATGAAGTAATAGATCTTTCATCAAAAGAAACGCGCATGGATACTCACAGGCTTGTTTTTTTTTGGAGAAATACAATGAGATATAGTCTGTCCAAGCAAAGAAGACCCTCTGAAAAGATGGGAAAATTGCTTCAGCTTTGTCAATATTTGTTCAAGAATTATAAATAACGTAGTCTCAATAGTAGTTCAAACTTCTTCTTACAATTTGAGATCATATTGATAATTTTTGAACTAAAATAGTCTCAATAGTAGGTCAAACTCTTTCTTACATTTTGAGATCATATTGATAATTTTTTAACTGAAATTGACCGAGCTTGAGTCATTTTTCCATCACACCGAAGGGTCTTCTTTGCTTAGACTATAGCTAATGTAAAATCAGCCTCCTTCAAGGATTTGGAATTTGAATTATTCTATTCAATCTCGAATCTTCATTCTTACGTCAAATCTCACATCACAACAAAAATAATATTATGCAACCCGTTCTTGATCATCTGACTCATTTATGCTGTATTGATGTATTTATTATATTTCTGTAATATTTTTTATCTACATCATCTCACAAGAGAAGGACTATAATTGGGCTGTATGAATATTGATACCAATACAATATAGAGAAACTTGAAAAGGAAGAAAATGACTTGATCCCTGTCAAATCTACGGAAAAATTACATAAATGGAATTATCTGTCGTATAAAATTGAAATCATAAGAGAACTTCAAGTAATAAGATAATATTAAATCAGGAAAAATCAGCAAAGGCATACGCCAGAGCGGCGGACAGGATGATCAAACTCTTAAAAAATTTGTAGAATAAAGATTCAAATAATAATTATTATAGTCGACGCAATCTAAGTTGACGAAAACCCCCTCCACCCGAGAAATAGCTACGTTGTCATTTTGCAACGTTGTGAAATTGAAACTTCTCCTAACGCAAACACATTCAACTGAATGTTAAAAGTGACAGCGTAGCTTCGGAAAAATCACGCGGTGTTGTGAAACTTACTATTTTTATGATAAACCAGCTGTTCGCAGCTCGAATATCCAAGTCGATTAGCTTCAATAACTCCAATCTTTAACATACAATGATTCATGCATATACCGCTCTTCTTACTTTGAAACTCTTGAGAGGCCAAATTACGATCTTCTGACTATTTTCAACATTTGGAAAAATAATTTAAATTGTTTTTTAACAACTTTCTCGCTTTCACCACCCACTTATCTTCTCAAACAAAAAAGTTTCTAGATCATCGGAAATTTCATGTTTTCTGTTCGAGTATACTCGACATTGACAAACATATTCATTAATTGAAACATAATTATTGATCGGATATAGAATATTCAATAACCATTAGAAAGCTCGAATTCTCCTTGTCATTTTGATATAAAAAACTTTATTCTCACTACAACCCATGATTGCGAGAGAAGTAATATACAAAAGAAAGTAATATTTTCGCGATTTTAAAATTTTTTCAAAAAAATCAAATTTCCTTTGAATCCTTCTACCTAGGAACTTTTTCAATACTACTGGCATATCAAGGGTAAAATTCTACGTCTAGATATGGGGTTTAATCGCGAATTTGAAGATTTTCCAATTTTACACAATCTGACAACGCAGCTATTTCTCGGGTGGAGGGGGTATTCGTCAACTTAGATTGCGCGGACTATAATTCGTATCTCCTATTAAAGCTATATTAATAGAACAAAGGACTTCGGCTTTTGCGAATATCGACCAATATAATAAATAGCAGGCGAGATTCGGCGAATCTAGAATGATTTGTATAATAGCTAAGCTTGAGGAAAAATCAACATTGAAAACAGAACTTGTATGTTAATCAAGAGAAAGAAAACGCCATTATTATAATTTAGTATAATGGCATTGAATTATATTCATATTTAGAGATTAAAGAAGAATGATGTCACATTGAATCAAAATTAAGTTTGAAATCGTGTTGAATAATCATATCAGAATTTATCATGGATTAAAGGCGAAAAAGATTTGATTGACATGATTGATAAAATCGCTGACAAACCTATCAGTCATTTCCACAATCTATGTCACAGAAATTTTCCAATAAATCTCTCAGTTTCCCGCAAATACGACGGAAATAACTTCGAAAATTCGCCTGGAAAAACTTCCAAGTGTAGTCTCGGAAAAATCGTTCCATCGCTCAAGGAATTTTCTAGAGGGGAAAGCGTCAAACCAATCACGTGTTAGTAGCACGTGTTGAGGAGGAAATGGACGAGAAAAACTTTGCGCCAACATTTTCCGATGGTCTTTGCCGAGTTTCCACCAACTGTGAAAAGCTCTCAGCCTGTCGCTTTTCCATTCATCAGTGCAACTGCAGGAAAAGTTGATCTTGCTAACAGTCTCACACTTCTCTACGCCGCAGTTCATTTCTTTTCTCACATTCCATCCATTGATATCGTGTTAGCAGCAGCTCTCAGTCATTTAATTGTATGTAACTCATGTTGAGCCACCTTCCTTCATTATTGCTATACGTATTTTACATCAATTTTAATGCTTGGATATTGATCTTAATCACCTACTTGAATCTTGATTGAGCATTGATATTTCCTAAACAATAGATTGAGTTTGAACTGATCTATTATTTATTGGGAAGTACAGTAGAACGTTGAAAATTCGGATGTCAAACATTCGGACGTTCAATAATCCGGATTTGTTTCCAGCATGAAATAAAATATTTATACCGTCTGCCCTCCACTAAGTTATTTACTAGAGAGTTGGCGATGAGGAACACATACTGCACTGGCGGCTCGTGCCCACGAAACAGGTGAAGAGATATACAGTAAAAGATACGAGCACTTCACTTTTTTCGTCGCCAGTGGCATACTGTAGTATTTATATATTCTTTCCTTACAGATAGACATACTGTGGTATTTATCTATTATTTCTTCATAGAAAATATACAATTTTAAAACCATTTTTTTCCTGGAGTGCCTGCTGGCCTTTTCTGTGGGGTAATTTCGATCATCCGGATGAGGTCTGGTTCCAATTAATCCGGATTATTGACGTTCTACTGTATTGCTGATACCGATAGATTTCGTCAGTGTGTTGTACAAGATGTAACCTACTAACAGCCGATGTCTATTGTCTTTTCTGAATTCAATTGCAAATGTTTTCAATTTATTCATTCATTTATAAAAACACTCATAGTAACGTACAAGCAATAATTTATTGAAGTCACAACTTCTCAACTAGTGAAAGAAGCTAGTCAAGTTATATTTTAAAGTAAAACTCACGTTTAGAGTGAGAGAAAGAATTACAACTACTGTACTCAAAATGTAGTGGATAATTATTATAACAATAACAATAGTGAAAAAACTACTGTAATAAGATGGTAGATTAAGAGTTCTAATGCAAAAGTTGGAATGATTGTGAGGTCTACCTACAACAATAAATTGTATCCGAAATTGTCGTTTTCCAATAATTATTATTGGATTAATTATTATTATTATTATTGACACTTTAATTATTATAATTTATGTTCTCAGTGACCCAAGAAGATTCTCAATTGATGAAGAGACTTTTAATCAAGATTAGTTCAACAGTCAACTGGGAGAACAGTGCCTGTATATACTGATTCAGCTTTCTGAATCTTATAATGGGAGACATCAGGGAGTGAAAAGGGGCTCGGTTGAGAGTGGATAAAGGGGGGGATCTGAGATGATCGCCATCAAAATATGCAAATTTAATGGGTGTCAGGTGTACCCCAAACTAACCCCCCTCCCACTACAATGAACCAGCACATGTTGGCCCCATAAATCGTCACATAAGGGCCCCTTAGCTAAGTCTAACTCAGCTTGATCACAGAGAGCTGCAACACTATTCTCCATTTGATGTAACTTACTGCTTTGCATAACACATTTAAGATTGGAACCCAAAACAATCCAATTGGAAAGTTATATAAAATATATTACAACATAGATACACTATGTGTAACATACTACTTATCAGAAATGGGTTCTAAACATACTAACATAGATATGTGTATGTATATACTGTTCCACATAATGAATGCTTTTGCAGACAAGAACATGATTGTATAGATAATTCCTGTTCTTAAAGCATGAAGCATGATTGTCATTAACAGGAGTGTTGCAGCTCCAGTTATAGTCATGTCAAACACGAGGGTGGTTACATAGACTGTGTAATCACAGTGTGATGCAGCAGAAAAAATTGTTCAGATCAAATTTCTACACGCTATATCTTAGCTTTACTTTCACAATTATTTAAATCTTGATGTGGGAATGCCGGTGAAATTGCACAGATTTATTAATTTTGTAATTTCATTCAATAGAAACAACTTTAGAATAAACCTTTCTCACACTTCAAATAGTATCTGTTTTAGTTTTGCTAGTGGAGAAACAAGAAGGGGAAAACTAATACTTGCGTCATAGTATAGACAGATAAAAAGTGAATATCTCAACTAACATGATTATTTTAATTAGGATAGCATAATAATATGTATATGTAATTCTAATGAGAATGAACAAAGAAAGACCAAGTCAAAGTATAGACCAAGCTCACAGATTGAGAGATAGGTTTAGCACCCACACTTTAAGGAGTACAGTCTCCGTAACTCAGAGAAACTTCAATAATGATGCTAAGTTTCTTCTTCTTTCTTTTCTTCTCCTTCCTTTTCTTTTTATAGGTACCACCTATATTTTCCGGAAATATACTGTATTCCGGAAAGAACTGATTTGAGTACCACCATGGTGTTCCTCGAGCTATAACAAACAGAAAATGCGCGAAATGCCGCATTCTCCTTAGTTTTCCTTTTATCCGCCATTTTGTGTCTTCATGATTTTCCATCATAGCTCAATAATGGATGCACATATCCCTTAGAAATTTGATATGCTCAAGTAGCTTATTATTTGACTAAAAAATATTGATCTCAAAAAATCTCAATATCTATAATTTCCAAAATGGCGGCTGACTAAAATTTTAATTTTAAATTTACTGTTGAAAATAATGATTTCATAAAAATTTGTATGGTTAAGAAAATGTAGAGCTCCAAATTCTGAATACAATAATGATGCCTGATTTGTTAGGATTAGACAATAAATAACTGAGATATGACGGTTTTGATTTTTATTTTCGTAAATTTACGCCTGTCAAGCCTAACTAACGGTATTCATGGTGGATTGGTTCGAAATGAAAATTGCTGTATTACGGCTATTTATTATTGGAAGTGGCACCATTTTCATTAGAATTAAAAGCTCTGCATTCCTGTCATTACAGGATCTCGTAAAAACATTATTTTCAACAGTAAATACAGAATTAAAATGTCAGTCAGCCGGCATTTTAAAAATTTTGGAAATCGAAAATTTTAGAGATCACTTTTTTCAAGTCATTATACTTATATTAAGCATATCAAGGAATATGTGCATCCATTATCGAGTTATGATGGGAAATCATCAAACACAAAGTGGCGGATAACAGGAAAACTAAGGAGGAATTCGGCATTTTGCGCACAACATTTTCCATTCGTTATAGCTCGAGGAACATTGTGGTGGTACTCGAATCAATTCTTTTCGGAGCACTCTATGAATAGGTGCTACCTATTCTTTCCTTCATCTGAATATTCTTACTATTTTCTTATATTTTTTTCTTCTCTATCTCCTCCTACTCCTCATCCTCCTACACCTCCTCCTCCTCCTCCTCCTTCTCCTCCTCCTCCTCCTCCTCCTCCTCCTCCTCCTTCTCCTCCTCCTTCACCTCTCAAAATCCCATACCTCTCACAATAGATTCATGTACGCAATCCTTGAATAAGTACTTTCTTTATTAACAATCTGCCCTCCCACCTCTCTCATTTTGTTTTTTACGAACAAAAAATTAACGGAAACATAAAACAAATCCACCATGACGACAAGAGCGAATTGTTTTCCCTTGGTGGTATTCTACAAAATGACAAAATAGGACAAAGGTGGAGCAAAATAGAAGTAGAAGGAAGAGGAGAAGGTCTGTCAAGGGAATGAGCGAGAAGAGTTATGGGGGGGGGGGGTAAGAATAGGGGTGAAGGAAATGGGAGAAGGAATATAGTCTGTCCAAGCAGAGAAGACATTTTGGCAGGATGGGAAAATGACTCAAGCTCCATCAATATTGGTTGATAAGTTTGGTCTCAAATTGTGAGAAACATTCTGATCTCAACTTGAGACCAAATTTACTAATTTTGAACCAATATTGGTCGAGCTGCAGTCATTTTCTCATCTTGCCAGAACGTCTTCTTTGCTTGGACAGACTTACTCTCGTTTCCTCAAGGTGTTCCCCTCACTAAGAACGACCTTCTTCAGTTGAATTTGTTTGTAATTTCAATTCAATTGAAAATGCTTCCTCTCTCACACACTTACTCTTTAACTTGAAGCGCTAGTCCAAGAGCTAGCTCCACATCTCATCACTTCTTCTTACTATTCTTTCTTCTTCTTCTTCTTCTTCTTCTTCTTCTTCTTCTTCTTCTTCTTCTTCTTCTTCTCCACCTTCTCCTCCTCCTCCTACTCCTCCTCCTCCTCCTCCTCCTCCTCCTCCTCCTCCTCCTCCTTCTCCTCCTCCTTCTTTTTTTCTCTTCCTTTTCTTCTACTTCTTCTTCTTCTTTTTCTTCTTCTTCTTCTCCTGCTTCCCCTCCTCCTCCTTCTCCCCTTCTCCTTCTCCTGCTGCTCTTCCTCCTCGTCCTCTTCCTCCTCTTCCTCCTCTTCCTCCTCTTCCTCCTCTTCCTCCTCTTCCTCCTCTTCCTCCTCTTCCTCCTCTTCCTCCTCTTCCTCCTCTTCCTCCTCTTCCTCCTCTTCCTCCTCTTCCTCCTCTTCCTCCTCTTCCTCCTCTTCCTCCTCTTCCTCCTCTTCCTCCTCTTCCTCCTCTTCCTCCTCTTCCTCCTCTTCCTCCTTTTACCTCTTCCTCTTCTTCTTCTATGGTGGACATAACCTATAAGTTTAGAATATTTTTATTATATTTCAACGTTTCGGACGTTCTGCCGGTGTTTTATCCATATTGTATTTTGTGTTATCTCTAAAAAATGAATGAATGAATGAATGAATGAATGTGGTTGTCAGGCTCATCATGACATGTTCATCCCTATAGAATAACATTTCCAAGGGTTGAACCTACGGCGACAGCTGAGTCGTATTTGACATGAGTCGATATGCTGAGCTCCCAGTACAACAAACTAATGATGTGGATTTCACAATAGGTGAGAAGACACACCGTGTCTATGTGAATCGTATTGAACGACGTATCTTCTAGTCTAGGCTTGCACAAACTCTACTCAAGTTGTGTTATGTCTGCTATCGACTGTGCTGTCGATATATAGGTGAATTAGGGTGGAAAATAGTAACTTTTCGCTCCAACATCTCTCTTTGCCCTATAGGTTCTAGAGAGCAGATTTTCTATTCAATAGAGTAATAACTTATATGAACTAACCTAGCTGACGCCAAAAAGTTCGACATTTTCGTTTGTTCCTTGTGCGCTTCAACAGTTAATGTTGTTAACTGAGATTGTCATTTAGCCATGCCTAGATAATGTTCTTGGAATCGAAAGATACAATAGATGCTCTTCTTCAGCTGTTACTCACTGACGGCTCGTAACCACGAAACAGGTGGAGTGCCCGTATCTTCTACTATACAGCACTTCACCTATTTCGTGAGCACAAGCCGCCAGTGGTCTGTTGGTTGGTTACATTAGCTACTTCTCATTATCTGTTAATATAGGTAACGTTCCGGCGTCAGCTATGAGTGTTCCCAAGACTCAACACATATATTCACGGTTATGAATTATTCTCTTAGAATACATGTTTGGTGCTGCTAGTAGGCTATATCTGTATTTGTGAATCCATCATCATGAATTATTATAATTAATATCATTGAATAATTGAATACTTATACTCTATCCACGATAAATATCATTCATTACAAGTGTCTTGATCAACCTTGATTCACGATCACTTGATAAAAAATAAACAAACGTCTTGCGTATGTGATCGTGTAAATTTAGGGTGGCTACCATGTCCACGATGAACCGTAATCTATAATCGACATAGACATAGCGTAGATACGTCATAGCATTGACGTGTATGTTTGCGTTAATTTTTTTCGGGACTGTATCGTATCGTTGCTATGGTTTGTCATCGCAATAGAATACAGTAGTATGTTCAAGCAAAGAAGACCCTCTGGAAAAATGGGGAAAATGACTCAAGCTCGGTCAATTTTTGTTCGAAAATTATCAATTTGGTCTCAAATTGTAGGGAAGATTTTGATCCACTATTAAGATTACATTTATAATTTTTTAACAAATATTGATGAAGCTGGAGTCATTTTTTTAGCTTGTCAGAGGGTCTTCTCTGCTTGGACAGACTACAGCAACCGTGTTTGTTTAGGTTGTGGGTTTGTTTATTTTGTTTCAAGTCATCGTGAATAAAATCTATTATAAAATAAACAATTTTATCCCTGAATAGAATTTATCCATGAGGTAAAGATAAAATATCAGATATATTGATGTAATTAATATTATTTGTACTCGTTTTGATTGCAGGTGTCATGGATGCGTAAGCGGGACCTTCACATCCTCACCAGCAACATTTTCACATACACGGGAGACGGTCGGTTCAGTGTTCTGCATCCTGAGTCAAGTGACGACTGGAACCTTAGGATAGAGTACGTGCAGGCGAGGGATGCAGGCATCTACGAGTGTCAGGTCAACACCGAGCCCAAACTCAACTTGGCCACTTTCCTTAACGTTGAAGGTGAGTACAGAGACACAGTGAATATACAGACTGACACAGAGAAACGGGAGATTTTGGAGTAGCGCCTACGTAAATGAAAGAAATATGAGGATTTTTTTATTGCTGGAAATATGAAGTAAAATACAGTAGTTGCCATTGAGAGCCCCAACAAAATTAATGATTTTTCAAAGATAATGTCCTTGTCGAAGTTTTCAATATAAATGTAGATCTCAAGTACCCTTTTCTTCAAACAATTTTCGATTCAACATGACATTTTTTGACTTCTTATTCATTTCCAAATGTAAATAAACAAGTTGTTTGTCCGACAAGTATTTTTCATTCTTTAAAAAAAAGGGCTGAGATCTACATCTATTGAAAACTTTGATTATAGTACTTTTATATTAGTACAGTAGCCCTGAGAAAAGGAAATATAATGTTCTTTGAGATGAAAAGCATTCGATCAAACGCATTTTTAAATTCCTGGACACAAACAGTGATTTGTTCTTGAATCCTTGTTTTCAACTGAATTATTGTTTTTGAGCGTGTAGCGTACACTTTATTTTCCAAAAAGCCCTGAAATTTTTCAAATTTCCGCTTCGAGGAATGAGAACGTTTAAATGTACATTTCGAGGACATTATCTATAATTTTTTTCTGTAAGAACTCCTTATGATAACTATTTGACTTCATATTATCAGCAATATAACTAATGATATACATGATAATCAATTATCAATGATTTTCCGTTTCTCTGTGTCACCTTGTACATTAGAAGTCATTGAATGAGCTATAGAATATTGTATAACCGTTTAGAATATTTGTTTCAATTTTTAATCAGAGATGTTCCCGTCCCATTTTTTGGAATCGCTTATAATAGAAGCCGTTGAATAAACTTCAGAATTGATTAACCGTTTGGAATATTTGTGAAACAATCATACGGAATGTAAATACATAATGAATAGTGAAAACCGCATACCGATAAGTTGAAACGTTCCTAAACTATCAACTGATTAGTTGTTCAGATCTCTAATTGAAAATCAAAATAACTTCTGAACGGTTTGACATAACGATTAAATTTAGCATTAGAATTGTAATGGGTGAAACTATCAAGAGGTTGAATAGTGGATTTTATTTTAATGTTGGGACAAATTTTTGCATTTCTATTATCAGGTTACTGCTCAATATTGAATTTTGGACTCGATAGCGTGATGTATTTTAATTTTCAAGACGTTGTAACTTTTAGAAATTTACACATAGGAAATTATTGCGTTTGGAAAATATCAATTCTGTACAGAACAGCATATTCCTCTGCCTCGTGGGAAAAATACTGCGATTTACTTGCAGTTTTTTCATGAGGAGACTATCTCTCTCCTTTTCCGATTTGGAACCTCTCACTCTTTCTTCCTGTGGGAAAGAGTGAGTTTTTTTCCACGTGGAAAAGGCCGGGGCGGCGACCACGGGCGGTTCTCCAGTCAGTCGACGACGGACTCTTGAAGCGAACAGATACAGCCTACTCGAGACGCGACATGGTTCGAAACGTACGGAGATTTTGGAAAGTGTTAGCCGAAAATTAACCGATTCGTATCGAACTTGAATAAAACTGAATATTTCATTCTCAGTGATGTGGGGAACTTTATTGGGTGCGAACGTTGTTATTCAAGTCCTGGCTGCCGGTGAGTGAATCTTTGCAAGCCACTAGTTTTTATTTTTTTTCTATTTGATCGTACCTAATTGTTACCTTTTTTGTAATCTAATTGTCGAACTGATAGTAGTTTTGGCGACTGGAGATAGTAGGAGAGTTAGGCTGCATTCTGTGTGGAATTGATAAGATTAATCTATTAGGAGTATTGAGAGTGGATGATTTGAACATACAATTACATTAGGGTAGTTATTGAGACAGATACTGAGCAATACGTGCTACTATATTGTTAACTTTCCGGATAGGTAATTTCAAGGAGTATCTTTAGTGCTTTTGTCGTTATATTGGGATGTCTCTGTATTAAGTAATTAGTTGTCTCCTGAATCATGGATTGAATTGTTATTATTCGTTTATCTTGTACTCTTTCACTTATTATCAAAGAATTAACGAGTTTATTTATATTTATATTCAAAGAGAAAGAGTATCTTTAGTAATTTTGTCGTTATATTGGGATGTCTCCGTATCAAGTAATTAGTGTTGTCACTTGAATCATGGATTGAATTGTTATATTTCGTTTTATCTTTTACTCCTTCACTTGCTATTGGAGAATTAACAAGTTCATTTCATTTTATTTTACTTATTTATTTATGTTTAAGTTGAGTTGAAATCACTATAAATTGATCGTAAGCCTATTGAAATCTTGAAAGAACTCGGATTAAAAATGTATTTGTTGAGTAATGCTTTTATTACTGTAGTTGAGGAATTCTGATATAATTACTGAATCTGTGGTTTTCTAAATAAAATATTGAATATTGAAGTGCGTGAATTATTATTGTAGTTATTATAATTAAGTAATATCGTATTTCGTCTATTGTCCGGACTGGTGGCCGCTACCAATTGCCCAGTCCGGTTACAGAATCATGTATAATATGACAACCTTCTCATTTGAAAATGTAATTTGCATTTAATATGGCAGATCCAACATGACGGACCAAATTTTTAGCAACCTGAAAAAATGAAAAAGTGGTATATCACTAATACATGTATTGTTGATATTACTTACACTATTAAGGTTAAGTTTTAAAATTGAAATCTCAGGTCGTTTGTATTATATTATATCCAGGTGTGTCAGAACATGGAACTCACTCTAGCTGGGATACCACGACTGGTTAACACAAGAATCTTGAATACCGCAAGTAGTCTGTTCAAACAAAGGAGCCCCTCTGGAAAGATGGGAAAGTGACTCGAGATTGGTCAATATCTGTTCAAGAATTACGAATGTGGTATTAATAGTAGATCAAATTGTTTCCTACAATTTGAGATGAATCTGATAATTTTTGAACCAATATTGACCGAGCTTGAGTCATTTTCCCATTTGCCAGAGGGTCTTCTTTGCTTGGACAGACTGTACCCAAAGTGGACCATTGGTGTTAAGCTTCATAACAGGGATTCACACAAGGAGAATTAAGTCATTATGATAGCGAAGGGGGTTTAGGGCTCTCTTCTTGTGAATTGGGGAATTTAACACCAAATATTAAGTTTTGAACACCTCCTCGACATCCATAATGTAGGGTTAGAATAAATAACTTGTTGTTAACATATTTCTTTGAGAGATTGGCTAACACTCTAACTGATTAACTGCATGTTATTCCACTTGGTTGTGGAGACTGGCTTATGGTTGATTGGATCACGTGCTAACCACACGTTACCTCTATCCAGGTTTATGATTATCCGCTTGCTGTATTGTCTGTACTGGTGGGGGATGTATTCTGGCGTGGTGGGGGTGGCTTCGGCTTGATCGGTGTCGGTTCGGGAACTGTAAGTTCTGTTGTAGATATATATTCGATAGAACCCACAGTTCCCGAACCGACACCGACCAAGCCGAAGCCAGCCCCACCGAACATACAGGAAGCGGGTATATGTAAGCTAGTGTAGTTAGTCTATGGTTCTGTTTGAGAATTCAATGGGCTCGTATTGGCCGAGCTGAAGTCATTTTCCCGTCTTGCCGGGGTATTTTCTTCTCATAGACAATTGTGTGTGTGGGGAAAGATTTCTAATCAAGTGATACAATATTTTATTAGAAAGAAAGTTGAGAAAATTAAAAAAAAGAGTAATAATAAAGTAGAAACTAAATTAAATTCAGTGGAGAAACGATTTTTATTATTGAAGTTACACAATATGAATACTGTAGGCTATTATAAAGATTTTACATGGCTCGGAATTAAAATTAAAAATTCAAGCAATGATACATAAGAATACATTATACGAGCAATAACTTGTAATTGTCTCTTGATTCTTCCTTTTGATTTGAAAGCTTAAAATTGATGAAAAATTAGTCTTGTAAAAGAATAATTTAATAGTTAAGAATGACCACACTGTGATTATACAGTCTCTGCATTGTAATCTATTTTTTTCTGTCACAGACACAACGGTTGCATCGGGATCTCCTCTACGACCCGGCATACCCGATGTCTACACACAAGGTCATTCTTCTTCTTTCTTCTTCTTCTTCTTCTTCTTCTTCTTCTTCTCCTTTTTCTTCTTCCTCTTTTCCATTTTTCTCATCCATGCAAGGCAGAGCATGAGTTTTGAATCAATTCAATTGATTTGAATTGCACTGATCTTCAATCAGAATGATAATGATTCAATGAATCTTGCTTAGTGCAACCGTATTTGATTAAATTTTCACTTATTCATTTGATTTGTTTGAATTGCACTGATTTTAAATCAAAATGATAATAATTCAATAAATCTTGCTTAGTTCGATTGAGTTTTCACTTTTATTCGTGAAATTATTTATTTTTTATAATTATTCGTCCTGAATCGAAATGATAATTCGATTATTGATCTTGCATCATGCAACCCGACGTATGATACATTATTAATTTTATATTAGCTCCTGTAACTAAAAGCGTAGATGAAGTTATTCCGTTTTGCGTGAAGTAGAAAAAAGGTGGGGGAACCAGAAAGTTCTGTACAAATAATAATATAATTTCAAAAACAGTCTTATAATTTAGTCTTATTAGTTGTATGGGCAGCACTTTGTCAAACAACAGACATTACACAGAATGTTCCGAAAAGAACTGATTCGGGTACCGCCACGGTGTTCCTCAAGCTCTAACAAACAGAAAATGTCGTGCGCAAAATGTAACGCAACAGAAATTCGAAATTAAAATTTCAGTCGGTCGCCATTTTGGAAATTTTTGAGATCACTATTTACAAGCCATCATACTTATTCTTGAGCATACCAAAATTCAAAGGCTTATGTGCATCCATTATCGAGTTATGATGGAAAAGCATAGAAACACAAAATGGCTGATAACAGGAAGATAAGGAGAATTCGGTATTTTGCGCACGACATTTTCTGTTTGTTAGGCTGAGGCCGCACTGCCGGTGGGTAGAGACTGGAGGGTGGAGGGTAGTTGGTAAATCTATAGAACATACACACCATCCACAGTAATACATTGTATGAATGGTATTACGTCATTCTGTTTTTTTAGGTTATGTTGTCCATATTTAAGAATTTCAAGATGGCGGCTGAACACATACCATTCATACGGCGTATTACTGGGGATGGTTTGTATGTACTATAAATTTACCAACTACCCTCCACCCTCCAGGCTCTACCCACCGGCAGTGCGGCCTCAGCCTTAGAGCTTGAGGAACACCGTGGCGGTACCCGAATTAGTTGTTTTCGGAACACTGTTTATAATGTATGTTGTTTGACAAAGTGCTGTCCTCTTCCTTTTCGGGCAGGTAAACGTTGTTGATGACCACTCCAGTAAAAGCAATATTGATAGTCTTTATTTTTTTCAAAGTATAATACATTATTAATATAATGTATTATATATTTATCAAATGTATTGATATCACGACACTAGTACAGGCTACATTATAGTGCATGATCATAAGCATGATGCACAGTAAATTGTTAGGACTAGGACCCTTGTTAGGACGTTTTATGAACCTAAGAAAAATAGTATCTTATGACTGTGTCTGAGCTGATAATCAGTTGTTAATTAATATTATCATCTAACAGATATTTTCTAATGTTCTTTGTTGGGCATGACTATAGAGACTGTATAATCATCACACAGTTTGTATTTGTTGGTATATGTTCGTGATCGTATATTCTATAAAAATAAACTTATAATAATTGATTGATAATTATCATCTTCCAGTATTGGTATGGATGACGCCGAACAGTTGAATGGTTTCGCCTGTCTCTTGTACGTGATGCAACCCATTAACAGCTGATATAAAGCATCTATTGTCTCGTTTTGATTTCAAAAGCATCATCCAGAGCTGAAAAAATCTAAATTACAACTCTAATTCATTGTAATTACTAATACAATAACTTTCGGAGGTGACGTAGAGCCGTCGACCCCGATTGCCTGAAAAGCAGTCGTCATCTTTCATCATCATCATCCCTCTCATTACCCACGCAAATGATTAGAGGGCATGCATCACCCTTACAGAAAATCGTTTATTCATTGTTAAAATTGCGACTTGATATCAAGTATTTCGAGCAAAGGTGATAAATGAGTGAGTGAATGGTGATGTTTATTTACATGGTGAATGGAAGATTATGAGATTTCACATTGCAATTGGACTTTGGAAAACACTTTTCAATTGTTGGAGCGCACAAGGAGGAAATGAAACTGTCTAAATTTTTGGCGTCAGCTATATAGGATAGGAAAGGAATAGATATCTATCTAAAAAAATGCTACAATGTATACTTCTCTTATACACGACACATGCTTAATATTCAGATATTTTTCGAGCTTTTGATGATTCCATAGGGGCGTCCCAGCAGAGCTTCAAGGACTAGATTTGTCAATTTTGTCTAGAAATTATTCTGCTAGAGCTGCTGGCCCGGATATGCTTTCCATGTGAAGAGGAAAAAGTGGTAGTGAAATTTTCCTCGTCGCTGAACTGAAGATGGCAGAATGAATCTTTTTTTTTGACACGGCGCCAAAACATTTTGATGGATGGCCAGAAGCGATATAGCGGGGGAAATGAGTGAGAGAGGGGAAAGGGGAGGAGATGAAGGGAAAGACGCGAGAGAGACAGAGTGAGGATGAGGAGGAATAGAGGGGATGAAATAGGAAAAAGTATCTCTTCGTCTTAATATTCATGTGAAATCGCATTCATCGAGGTAATAATTTCATATAGAGTAGGTGAGAAGTTTTGAAAAGGCTTCATATTTGTTATAAAATAATAATTTTAAAGTACCTTACAACAGGGATCGTACTAAAATTATTGAAAGTTGTACTCGACTGTAATATCAAAATTATTCAATCAACCATATTGTACTCATATTTTTTTGAAGTAGAATACATGATACATGGTTTTGATTCCAAATTCTGAGACAAATTGAATGCCGAGCACGTCGCTATCTCATACTCTCACAGAGGTATATACGTTTGTTATTGGAAACATTCACTACAATAAAAATTTCCAAAACGGTTTCTCCTAATACGAATGCTCTTCACCATTAATATTTTCTCTCAATCTCGTGATGAAATCATGTGGAACATACCAAGATTTGAAGAAATGATATGTCAGCCATATTGGATCTTCAAATATTTGTCACCATTTATAAAATCGTGAGGTACGGTACGATTTAAGTACGTGTCTCACAGTTTGGCTGTAGAGTGTCACACTCACAGCGTAGATTCGTTAGCTTGGTCAAATCCTTTTGAAGAAGTCTATGAATGTACTATACTTTTTCAAATTTCATTAGAGTAACATTCACATGCAATTCTCACAAACATGTACCGTGATGATAATCACGCAAAAAATCATTTCATTTTGAGATACTCACTTCTTACTTACAACTTGCGATAGTCGTATTTTCACTTAGAATTGTAGTAATTTTTCATTTCAGTTTTTCATTTTCATTCTAGTCTTTGTCTACAAGTATTCGTTCTCATCATTCCAAAGCAAAGAAAAATAAAGAGTGAAGAGACTATAATGTGGTGTATTGTAGTGGTTTTTCAGTGTCAATTCTATCAAAAAAGTTGGTAAAGTGTATAAATGAGTTCAAGTTTGTCTCTTATCCCACAACATAAATTGAAAATTTGGCGAAATTGTAGGATAGTTATATCAGCGAATCAATCATAACATTCGAGATGCAGCAAACAGACTAAACTAGATATAAAAAACTGGATTAAGAGTAACTATTTTTTTGACATGTAGGAACTAGAGTTTCGCTATTTGATTTTTTGCAACTAAATTCCTTGAGCCTTGCCTTTTTTTTCTCTGTGTCTGCTTAAGTAATAAGTGAAACTTTTGATTTTGTTATTAGTATAAAGTATCATTTTTTTCATCAAGTGGACTCGCTTACCTTTCCCTTTTCTTTATTTTTTCAGTTTCATTTTATTTTACCTTCTTTCCTTTTTTACCTTCTTCTACCTGCCTATTACATGGGAAACCATAGTTGGCTAGGTATTTTCCCTCCATCTTTTTAAGCACACCCCACCACAGTAATTGTTGAATTTGTTAATAATGTATTATTTTGTTATTGTGTTTTACTAATTCTTGTATTATATTATTCATTGTGTCTTTATGTTTGTTTAAATTGTAATAAAATTGAAATTGAAATTGAAATATGGATTGATCATAGCATATGTGATAAAATTATAGCGGCTAATGTGAAAAATATTTCTAATAGGCTATGGAGTGGTTTACAGTTACGCCAATGGCCTCACTATGTGTTTATACAGACTCTCTTGTACAGATAACAGGAATTATTGATGTAAAGTCTAATGAGGAGACAAGATATGTTGAACCACAACATAGAATATCGAGATACCGGTCTCGGTTGCTACGCAATTATGAATCCCTGGTGAACTGAAACTCAACGTGAATAGCTGCAGTATTATTATACTGCCATACCAAGTATTATAATAATACCTACGGACAAGCAACGCGATTGGTAAACATTTGGATCAATCACATTGAACGTCTGCCACTGGTCTGGACATTGAAAGACAAGTCTTCTCATAGCCTATTACTCGTAATTCAGTCCATCAATTGATATCAGTTTAATCAGTTGTCTGGTTGATTATTTCAAGCTGCAAACGAAGCTCTTATTTGTTTTTTCTATCTAGCTATTTTATAAAATGCTCGATGATATAAAATAATATAGTCTGTCCAAGCAAAGAAGACCCCTGGCAAGATATTGACTCTAGCTCGGTCAATATTGGTTTAAAAATAATCAATTTGATCTCAAATTGATAATAATTGTAGGAAACATTCTGATCTACTATTGAAACCACATTTTTTCAAATTCTTGAACAAATATCGACCAAGCTGGAGTAATTTTCTCATCTTGCCAGAGGATCTTCTTTGCTTGGACAGACTATAACAATATACTGATACAACAATATAAAAAAAACAACCAGCAATGACAGAATTTATCGAGGTAAAAAGTTTAGTGACTGAGGTAGAAAATTGACATGGACAGAAAAGCAATCTAATGATTGATAACCATTGATTTGATCTCTGATTCACGTTAGAACTGTCAGTCATAGGAGAGATTCGAAATAATTCATTTCAAAATCAACCAGCCCTGTCAGTGATAGCTCGAAGCCATTTGCAGTTGGCTGTAAATCAAGGCAAAACTCGAATCCCTCCCTTATCTTCAATCAAAATCTTTCAGAGACCATCTATCTATTTTTTTCTTGAATCTTTGCGGTACTAGAATTTGTGGAATATGTGACCCTTCCTTCCACTAACATCCTGCACTTATTACTGACATTGATATAGAATTTGCATCTACTTAAGCTATGTTTCATGCCATTAGCACATCAGTCACGAGCACATGTCGGGCCCAAGATGCCATGGAAACACATGGTTTTATGAAGCAGCGCGAATCGAAGATCAGTTGACCGGTGTGCGTTGCTCTATCTATGCAACACTTCGTTTGCATCTTTGACAAATGTGCTTGTGCAACTTCTGTAGTGATTGAATACACAAGATTAGACTACGTGAACTTTCCTTGAAAAAATAGACTGTTGAATAGCAGCCTTCACATTCCTTGATTAAAGTTCGACATAATACCTACTTTCATCCTTCATTAAACAGTGATTCACAAGTATAGTCTGTTCAAGCAAAGAAGACATTTTAGCAGGATGTGCAAAATATAACTCCAGGCTGCTCAATATTGGTACAAAATTTTCAAATTTCATCTCAAATTGTAGATCAGGTTGTTTTTCACAATTTAAGACCAAATTTAGAGTTTTCAAACCAATATTGACCGGTGATGGTTACTCATAGCATCAAGAATACATTTTGGTGTAAATTTGATGAATATTCAGAAATATTTGAAATTTAAAAGTGTTGATTCGGCTTCCAAAACAACCATCCTTGTTTTCAAATCAATAAATTTTTCCTTAAATGTGTTTTCTAGAGTGAAAATTGTGTGAGTAAATATTTCAAAGAAACATAACCTAAATTTCGACATTCAAATCTAAATTGGAATAGAAGATGTTTTGTATTTTCGTCCCTTCTATTGTGTAGTTGTAATAAAATAAATAAATTAATCAATAAATTGAACGAACTAAAGTGATTTTCCCAGAATGTCTTCACAAAATCAATCACAAAAATTTAGTTCCTACAGAGTGTGTGAAGTTCTATTTCCATCATAACCTACATTTATTTTCCAGAGTTTCATATGCTTTGAACACTGCCTTGCAACACAGTAGAAAAGAGTTGAATTGATCCTAAAAAATGTTGGTCCGAAAAATGTGATTATTGAGGCGTGCAACAATCGTCATTGAAATTTATTATTGTGCAGAGATTTGTAAAAGCCGGGACGTGGCGGAAAAACTTGATAGCCTAAGGTACTCTCTCTTTAGATTTTTGTAGGATTGCAATGATTGCTTAATTAAGCAAGGAATTGCAATTGTACATTGATTGTATCATGAAGTGTTCAATTCTCTAGTGTTAGCGATATGCGAGCAATAATGACATAATATTTTTTGAATAGTTCAGAACGGCTTAGTACTTTTTACAATAGTCTAGTCAAGCAAAGAAGACATTCTGACAAGATGAAAAATCAACTCCAGCTAGGTCAATCAATATTGGTTCAAATGTGGTCTTCAGTTGCAGAGAAGAATGCTTTCTAAAATTTGAAACAAAATTCAAAATTTTTCAATCAAAATTCGATGAATTGATTAATTTGAATTGTACATCCTTTTGCTCTTAATTCCAAATTTTCATGTTATGGTATTTCTCCTGGACCATAAATTATTGTTTAAAGTGCTGCAAAAACATATAACTTATCACTGTTTCCTTTATCAAATGCAAAAAATATGAAAATGATTATGAATAGTCGAAACAAGTTATGCATGAAAGGGTACTGTGATTAACATTTGAAATTAAAAACAACAATAACTTGTTTCCCATCAAAATTTGGTAGAAGTCGTTTTGGACATTGGTCTGTGTATTCAACCAATAATTTTATTAGTTTCTGTATGATTAAATAAATATTGACCGAGCAGGAGTCATTTTTCCGTCTGACCTGATTGTCTTCTCTACTCGACGACAAAACTGAACCACCAGTACTGGAAAAAAATGGAGATAGAAGAGAGGAATACAAGGAGAAAGAAAATAAGATTGAAAGGAGGAACGACATCAACGAGGAAAAGATGAAATGGAATGTAAATTGAAATGAAAGTGCGTCGTACCTCTTCAAGAGCACATAGAGTGCCCGGGGATCTCCTACAGCAAGAAGAGTGTCACAGTGGCAAAAGAGGACAAAAATGAAATGTGGATACTTCCCTTTCAATCTGGTAGGAAGTTCATTCACAGAGATGTGGTACCAGACATCTCAGAATGTGACCATATTAATAATAGAAGTATTTTATGGAAGTGCGAGAAAGCTACAACACTACAGTTCCTCTTCTCACGAGTGTCTACATGCTTCATAAATCTTCCCCTCTCACTCTCTCACTCTCTCTCTCTCTCTATCTATCTATCTCTCTCTCTCACTCCCAATTCTATTCACTCTTACTTTCTCTCTTTCTTTACTTTGTTAATTGTAAATTTTAACAAACAATGAATATCACAATATATCCATGGTTACAGGAAGTGTTAGTGTGTGATGATTTTCGGCTCTTAATTTTCCTATTTTAATGAAAGTTTGGAACTATTTTGTGTTTTTCGGATCAACCCTTCAAAATTCAAAATTTTAAAATTATCATCACTTCCAGATCATTTTTGTGAGTGAGAAAACTTCGGCTGGAGAAGAAATTTGGACTTGTAACCTCAAATTTTAGACTATATTTTAATGAAAATTTTGTTTTGAAATACCAAGGGCTATGCCTGTTCTTTCAACCGATGTGTGTTTCCAATAGATTAATAAATAAATAAATAAGCAGATCACGAACAGATGAGCAGTTTTTCTCATTAAAGGCAGAACAGAATAATATTATTCTCTATATTGTTTGGTGCTTGTAGGAAACTGAAATATTTTCTCTTGCATCTCAACTCTCTTCTCTCTCCTCAAGTGGAGTTTTATTATTAATTTTATTATGTGGCATCCTACATTCATCCTAATCAGCGATTCCATTTGTTATTGTTAATCTTATGAAGTTGCAAGAAAATTCCAATAATCCAAGTATCAAAATCATAATTTCTAATAATGTAATACGTATTCATCTTGCTTTGTATTTTGTTTTTTATTGTATCACATGATTGCTCCGTATTCTGTTTTCTATTGTTTCACATGCTTTGTTATCTTATTGTAGTGTTGTGCAATTGCGGTCTCTTCAGATCTAGCACATCAAATATATAATCAATCAATGAATCTCTCTCTCTCTCTCCCTCCATCAAGGCCAGGTGTTAATGGAAAGGATATCCTTATTATCCTTTCCCAAGAATGGGCATGAATATATGTTCAAACTTCGCCTTCTCACTTAGATAACTCACAATCCCTTACACTCTATATCTTTCCTCTCAGCTTATACTCTATATCCTTATTATTCTTTCCCAAGAATGGACATATATGTCTTATTTTCGCATTTTCACTTAGATAACTTACACTCCTTATTCATATTGCAGAACCTTGAATTCAAACATGTATTAATTTTCCATTCATTACATCACCGTTTTTTGTATTTTTACTAGAAGTTTTTATTTTGTAAAATTTATAGGATGATTTTGTTTCAATAATTTATATTACCATGTAGAATCTAGGCCGAATTTTGTTATCTATTTGAATGAAGTAATCTTATTTAATTCCTCTGCTTGAATGCTATTGCTATGAATTGTGCATCATCATATCTACGTTTTTTTACTAGGAGTTTCTAGTTTCTGAATTTTATAGGATAATTCATTATGTTTCTTCATATTACAATATTAATAATACTTGTTTCACTAATTTATGTTACAATTAATAATGCTTTGTTGAAATAATAATAATCAAGTTTTCAGCTCGTAAAATACATTATATAGAATAACTATCTATAGTAGTTGCTGTATATTCACTTCTGTATAGGTTTATACTGCTGTACTCAATTGCAATCTAGAAGCTTAGCTGTGATGTTTTATTTTCATCTACATAGATAAAGTCCCTACTTCGAGAGATTGGCTTGTCGTTAGCAAGGATAGTCAGTATTTTCCCGTCTCTGGAGGAATAGTAATTGTTGCATCACTATCACTCCCACTGATTAACTGGATGTTATTTAAACTTGGTCTGCACCGTCACTTGGTTACGGAAGTTATCTTATGGTTGAGAGGATCAACGTGCTAACCACAAGTTACATCTATCCTGGTTTATGATTATTTACCTCCACTGTGGAGTGGAGTGAATCACTGGCGGCTCGTGCCCACGAAACAGGTGAAGTGCTGTACAGTAAAAGATACGGACACTTCACCTGTTTCGTGGGTACGAGCCGCCAGTGAAGTGAATATTGAACTGGCAAACAGCTGCTAGATGTAAGCCCTTCATTGGCTGTTGAGCCATCAACACACAAATATGGAAATATAATCTGATTTAAATTTTGTCTGAAAACTCTTATCCGTAAATGAAGTCTTATCCAATCCATTAGACTTTTCCACACTCCTCTCTTTTGCTATTCATATTCCATCTGACAAATCTCTAATAGCTTATTCCATTCACCCTTCTTCCCTCTTTCTTCTTCTCTCCCAAACTTTTTCCTCTTTCTTCTTCTCCTTCGTCTTCTTCTTCTTCTTCTTGTTCTTCTTCTTGTTCTTCTTGTTCTTGTTCTTCTTTATCTTGTTCTTCTTGCTCTTGTTCTTGTTCTTGTTCTTCTTGTTCTTGTTCTTGTTCTTGTTCTTGTTCTTCTTCTTCTTCTTCTTCTTCTTCTTCTTCTTCTTCTTCTTCTTCTTCTTCTTCTTCTTCTTCTTCTTCTTCTTCTTCTTCTTCTTCTTCTTCTTCTTCTTCTTCTTCTTCTTCTTCTTCTTCTTCTTCTTCTTCTTCTTCTTCTTCTTCTTCTCCATCTCTCTTTTCTTCCACTCCTTCCCCTTCTCCATCTTCTCCTCCTCCTTCTAGTTCTGCTTCTCCTTCTCCCCTCCTTCTCCCTCTCCTTCTCCTTCTTCTTCTCCTTCCCCTTCTCCTTCTCCTTCTTCTTCTCCTTCTCCTTCTCCTTCTCCTTCTCCTTCTCCTTTTCGTTCTCTTCCTCTTTCTCGTTCCCCGTCTCCTACTACTCCTTCTCTCCTTCTCCTTCTCCTTCTCCTTCTCCTTCTCCTTCTCCTTCTCCTTCTCCTTCTCCTCCTCCTTCTACTTGTCTTTCTCGTTCTATTTCGTCTTCTCCTTCTCTTTCTCCATCTCTTTCTCTTTTCTCTTTTCACTTCTTCTCCTTCTCCTTCCCTTCTTCTTCTCCTCATACTTCTACTCTCTCCATATCCCTTCTCTTCTTTGAAACTCACCTTTAGTGATCAAGCATGCAGATCTGTGCCATTCGTTGGATGTCTAAAATTTTTCTCCGGTCTCATTTTTATCATCTCGCACAGAAAGATAATATATTATACAGAAGAGAGATGTAGATTGCCAACCGCGCTTTTGACTACACAACAAATCTGTTTGATAACCAGCGACCCTGCTTTTTCTCTCCTTATTTTCATTATCTTTCTTTATTTCCATTACTTCGAAACAAGTGGTTCCTCCTATTCAACCAAAGCTAATCAGCATAATTAATGATAAGAGAGGTCACTGTAGAATTTTTTCAAACATGTGAAATCTAAAACTTACTTTGGATTTAACAAATAGCTTCTAGCAAACACCTATTCTAGCACATAGGGGAACCTATAGACCCTATAGTCAATTTTAAATGCAAATCCAAGACGTTGTCAAACCACTGATTTATCAAGAAATCGAGATACCGGTTTCAGTTGTTTTATCATTATCAACATTATCATCATAACACCATTATCAATCTCTGGTAAACAACCGAAACCGGTATCTCGATTTTTTAATGAATCAGTGGTTTGACAACATCTTGTCTTTTCATTTAATATGGATAACTACCACAATATCACATTCACAACACTCAAAAAGTGAACCTATAGTCTTTTGTATAGGTTAACTCTCTAAACTGTGATTCTCCCTCATGAACATGATTGTAATCATCAATCAATAGAATTTATTCAAAAAAACTTTTAAGCTAGTGCTACAGGATCATGTTCGAAACTGCTTCTCTTCCAATTCATACTACACACACAGTCCAAAACAAGGTGATTTTAAATCATAAAACTTGATACTTTAAACTTCCATTCAAAAAACATTTTCACTTCAAATAATTATTATATTATTGATACTATGATACTATTCAATAAGTGAGGATGTAATTCTCAGTTTTTGTGGCACACTGTATTGCTCTTCATTTGTGTAAGTGAAGTGGAACTATAGCAGGCTCCAAAAACATGGTTGTAAGTGGATGACTTTTTTTTGAGGGTGATGCCCACATGGGCTCTTTGGCCTGTGCGTGGGTAATGGGAAGGATGATGATTTTCAACGCACACTGTGTAACCCTTTCAGGTCAGTTGGTGAGCAGTATCATAGCTTCCTTTAATAGAAGGCCATGGCCTGAAAATTGACAACTATGTAAAGTAGGAAATTGGGTCCATTTAAAAGCATTGAAATCATTTTTCAATAAGCTGTTCTAATGGATGCGTTTCTTGTGTGCGTTCTCACATTTGACTTGCTACAAATCATAAGACAGCTATTTCAATAAATAGCTGTCTATTCTTGGCCTAATCTTTCTTGCTAATCTCTATCACAACCTATTTACAAAAAAATAAACAACCTAATTAAAAAAATCAAAAAAGAAATTCTATACGAAGAGTTTCATGAACGTATTTCATGGAAATTATGCTCAAGAGAGAAAAACCAAGTCAACATGCATGATGTTGTACCTGTACCTTAATGCTTACATATGAATAGACAGTGATTACGGTGCGACGTTGCCATATTTATTAGGGCATGGTCTCCTATTAAAGGAAGCTATGGCAGTATGAAATAGCATATTGGTTGAATACAACCTTAGATATACCGTTTTGGTATTTTAGACCGCTTCTAGACTGCACCGGAAGAGCTTATATTTAAAAGTAAATTGGAAAATTCTATAGATAAACTAAAAAAGAAATCAATAAATTGCACTTCAACAACCCAAATGAATTAATTCGAGTTTCCTCTTTGTTTTGTACGGTTTTGTGACAATATTCTCTGGTTTTTTGCAGCTGTTTGCCTAGAATTGATAGTAGGCCCCAGAGAAATATTTACAAAGAGTGGAAACAGAATTACACATGTGTACAAAGTTCCATTCAAAGTGAGAACTCTCAATATTGTTTACTTAAGCTAGGATTTGTCTGGTGCGGAACGTAACGACTGTCGGTAAAAAAATGGCGGACTGCTTCTGTGTTAAGTCATACGACCGATTTTGGTCATGCGTATCACCAACGACCACGACCAACAGCCGTATTCGATGACGACCGTACTCCTCCAGAAGCTGTGTTGCGACCAGTCGCATTGGATTTGAACCTCAAATATTTTGGAGACTTGGAGAAGATGCAGTAAGTTATAATTAAGATGACCAGGAGGGAAATATTGATAATTATGAGGGATATTTATATCAAAGTTAATAAATTTTTTATTCAAATAGTACCACCAAAATTGAGTATTTTTTTTTATCACCAGTAGATCTGGATATCATGGAGGCAGATCATTGCAACTGAGTCATGCTAACGAAAATGGTTCAGCCGCAGCCGTATGTGTACATTGCGGCTGACGGTCGTCACATTCCGCACCAGCCAAATCGTACCTTTATTAATAAATATTCTGTACAATAAATTTGATAGATTTTCTGTTGTTTGATCAAGCAGCAGCAGGTCAAGCATCGATAGCGGGCCCCAGTGAGGTGTTTGTGAAGAGTGGGAGCACAATCTCACTGGTATGCACGGTGAGCATGCGGCGCGGCTCACTGCTGTGGTACCAGGGCAGCGGACTACTCGACTTTGATTCGCCGCGCGGAGGAATTGCCCTCGAAACAGAGCGCACTGATTCGGGAACTACTAGCAAGCTGCTGGTGACGCGTGCCGCTCTCGTTGACTCCGGCAACTACACGTGTCTACCCAGCAACGCGCGTTCTGCGTCTGTCTATGTGCATGTACTCAATGGTAAGATGTACTGTATTTCTTTCTTCAACTGTTTCTTATTGAACACCCATGGATCCAAAACAGTAGATCATGTTACTAGGTTGAGAAACTCCATTTTCAATTGAAATGAATCAAACTTCATTGTGATTTTAGAATGAAACACATTTAAAAACGAACATTCAACAGCTAAACATAAAAGATGCAAAAAACGTTCAAACGCAGATAAAGTGTATAAGTGATAAATTTCTATTCCCTAAATTTCTCTTGGATTACTTGCTGTTGTCTCAATTGTATTGAAAATTATAGTCCACACTGTGTGCAATCAGATCACAAGTTCTATCCAGCCACAGAAAAAAATAATAGGCCTAACTTGATAAAGTATCCCTAAAAGTTATGCATTTGCACAGGAGAAAAATTATTAACCTATCTATTTTGTAAAGCTTTATTGCAAAGCTCGGTTCAATCACTACTGTAGTATAATAGGGGTGAATATAGCCTACACCTGTACAACTAATAATATTCAATAGAAACACATAACTTAGTTATGTAGAACAACACTAACTTATCAGCTGAGAAGTCTCAGACGACTACTATGTATCAGCTGAATATCTGCTAAGAACTTATCAGCTGAGAAGCTGAGCTGATTTATTATCTCTAGTTTGTAGTTTTCAAGTATAGCTGCTTTTCATCAAGTAATGTAATAGTGCCAGAAATTCAATTGCAATCACTGAGATTGTTTCAAAAATATTATTGTAATCACATTTTTTGAAAGAGAGAGATGTTTGGTAAATGTTTGTTACTAATATTTTCAGCTCCATCACGGACAATTGGCAGTCAGCAATAGCTTATTGTGTTAAGAGCCCAGCTCGACCGCTTCTCTCTTGGAGACTGCTTCCACATTGTTCTGACAAAGCTGAGCATTTATAACATACATATTAGTTGGATTTTGCTATACTTCTATGACAATTGCAATCGCATGTTTCAGGGGAACATCCTGCAGCCATGCAGCATGGAGATCATGCCTCGGCCTCCACGAAAATAGTAGCCTGGTCTATCACTCTGCTCTCTGCAATGGCTACCATCTACTTTAGCTGACTCCTTGCCACAATTTCACTCAACGGCGTATAGGTGACTTCCAACACACCCGAAAACATTTTTAAAAACGTTTTCATGTCCCAAGACATAATATATATGTCTCAAGTTCAGGTCCTGTTGAAGCTATAATGATAATAATCCAATTGAGGCCCTTCTCAGACATATACATGTATGGACCTCACAAAGAAAGATGTGTCAAATACAGGTACTGTTGGATTCAATGAAGACCCTCCTTTAGCATTTCACATGGCAAGAACATGTCCTGAATATATCCTGTTAATGTTCATCACTACAAGTTGCAAACCATTAAAAACCTATTTTCATCACAGGAAGTGGTACAATTGAAAACCCATTTTCCATTGAAATGAGTTTGAAAACTGAACGCAGAAAATTAATTATTTCCTTTTGAACAGTGTACTGAGCTCTCATTCCAATAAGGGAAATTAATTGCAACTACGCAATTGCAGCTATCAAATTGCATGACAGATTAAATTAGGTATGTGATTTTTTCAAACTAGAAAGAACCTAGCTACAGAGCTCAATATTGCTATAGAAGACTGACCAATGAGAGAAGCTTGGAGTTGGTATCCATCTGAAATACCAACGTTAGAATATTCTATTAAATATGGTATTCATCTGGTATTATATGTAGGTTTGAAGCCAACCGTGTGCGAATGAATTTGTCCTTAATTGTTTTCAGAAATGGAATAATGGAAAAAGACCACGGACTTCGTACTTGAAGTTGGAGATTTTTCATGTTCGAACTCTCATATAAGTTGAAGTAATCTTGAAAAGGTGTAAATGGTAAATTCCATTATACCCATGGAACATCCCTGGCCTGGAAAAGTGTGTGATTGAAATTCATAAAGCTGTCGTAAAAATATTTGGCGGTTTCATCTGTCTCTTGTACGTGATGTAACCTATGCTGATGTAAATCATCTATTGACCCTTCTGATTTCAAATACATTAGATTCAGATTGTATTCTGAATTGGAAAAAACACAGTTTTGGGCTTGAGCCTGTTGAACCTTACCATTAACTTTTTTCCAAAAAACTTGAAAAAATAAATTCAAAAATTGAAAAAATATTCAGGTATAGTTGGGTTTACAACATCAGCTATTGGAGCGCAAAAGGAGCAGATGGAACGTTTTGGTATCAGCTATTTTAGTAAGGCTCAATTCTATCAATGCCGAAGTTAGATCTATGGAATGTAAAAACAAATTTCATTGACTTTGGAATAGTATTTTTGTTTTATCAACAATGACTGGATTAAGGCTCAACCACTTGAGGTCGATTCCCAGTCAAGTGGACTTCATCAAGAACTTATTCTGAACAGATATAGTCTGTTCAAGCGAAGAAGACATTCTAGTAAAATAGAAAAAAGCCTCCAGCTCGGTCACTAGTTGTTAAAAGATTGTAAATTTAAATACTCTGATCTACAGATTGAAATTAATTTATAATTTTTGAACCAATTTTAACAAAGCTGGAGTCATTTCCTCATCTTGCCAGAATGTCTTCTTTGCTTGGGCAGACTATAGTAACAGCAGACTATAAGGCTGTGAACAGTAACTAGTCAATTTAGTCGGAATGGAAGCCACAAATCATGCCTATACTCGTATAATTATTTATTCTAATGGCTCAGCCTCACGTTTTGGAGTCAAGTCAACTAACTGCCAAAAAACTTGTGTAATTTCACGTTCAATCAAAACTTAAAATTTTGACCACACGATGAATTTTTATTCTGCAGCACTCAAAAGTCAACTAGGTTTAGAAGGAGTTACTTGATTAAGCCATGAATATTTATGAATATAATAATCATGATTTTGAAGAAGAAATTATTCCTTTTTTACGAACATATCAATTCGTTGTCTCTGATTGTTGCTATTTTGACAACTTTATTCATTGATATACCTTTCCGATCACGTTTACTTGACTTGAAATGAATCTTTTGTGATTGAGTCATTCGTCAAAAAAATATTGTACAATAATACTATTATTATAAAACAATAATTATACCAATCAATAATAAGTTTGTTGTAATACATGTAAAATATTAAGTGTTTTCTACATAGACTCTATTAAAAATGTGTATATATGTTTATTTTACTTCATCGGCCGTTTTATGACTTTTATGTAATAAATTATATTATTGATGACGTTGATAATTAAAAGTAATGGTTTTATAATTTATTGAACATTTCATTGGTCGAATCCTCAACTCTCCATTATCTCATTCATCTAGATGATTTCGCCGTGAAGGTCCGTTTTTGTCAAATAAAATAAAATCATTCACGTTTTTGACAACAATCTATGTCACACCGGACTTTTTACTAGCTGCTACAAGTGGAATAGCAGTTAAATAGCGAGTGTGACAATGCTGACATATTAAGCTTTGCTAGGGTTCTATGAATACCAGGTAGACGCAGAATCAATCATTTTAATACAACAGATCAATCATGTGATATGATTGGTTCGTGAATATTTTACTACATACATCAGATGCTCATCTGCTCATCTATTATCATGCCAGTTGATGAATTACGAGTTAGAGACTGTATTGTTAGGCTATGTATACTCAGACTGATTATTATGAGTTAGGTTAGGTTAGTCTGTATTGTAAGTTTTTGAACTGTTTTTCTATCTCTTATGTTCATCACTGTAGCCTTTTCAATTATTTTTATTCATGCATAACATGTTTCGACTATTCATAATGCATGAATAAAAATAATTGAAAAGGGTAGCCTACTGTGATTGAGATTCAAAATAAAGAACAGAAATAAAATTAGCCCTAAGATAAAGGAAACATTAAATTTTTCAACTGCACAGTCTAATTCTGAGACTGATTATAATTATTATAGTCTTTATAGTTTTGAGTAGGCCTATTAGCGCGCAAGGGTGCGTTCATGTCGGAACTTCTATCATCGATGCTAGACTATAATTATAATATAATATTTATATTACTGTAATACCTATATTATACTGTAAAAGCTGTAACTTACATGCGTTACACAATGCAATACAGCTGATCGGAGCAGATCGTAGCTCCTACATGAACGCATAGCCCTACTAAATCTCAAATGATGTAAAAAATTGAAATTTTGTAAATCGTTCTTGTTGATACTAAGGGATGTTCTCAACATACTCTTGTTATGAATTAAATCTATTCAATAAAGATGAATTTCCGTCGAAGACACATTACAATTTTACAAACTTACAAACATTAAATCACGAATAATCATATCAATTTGAACTTGTTTGATTGTGAAAATGGAGAACATTATTAAGTTGAATAGTCATTGCTTGGAAATATACTGGAGTTTGAGATAATTTCACTGCCAGTTACAAAATTGAAATGAATAAAACTAGAATTATCGCAACAATTGGTTTGGAGTTAGATGCTGATGACTTCTGGGATAGATGATGATCCATATGTCCTTGCATAGCTTCCATTGTTTCCCCTGAAAATGAAAATATATAATTTAATTCATTCGATTATCAGAAGTACATAGGTACTTATATATAGCTCAAATCACAGACCAGTGTCTTTAACGTCTTTTACTGAATTTTATTTATTCATTACAAGTAAACTTATTGGTTAAAAACACATACTATTGTCCAAAATGTCTTCATACCAAATTTTGTTCAATAAGTTTGAAACTAGTTTATATTTTTTCGCAGCACTTCAATCAAGGATTTATAGTCTAGGAGAAATGCCGTATTATAAAAATTTTGAACTTAGAGCAATAGGATATTCCAAATGGAGCAATTCACCAAATTTTTCACACAATTTCTTAATATAAAAAAGCTTGAGAATTTTGAGTGACAACGAAAACAATAACTAGTTAACTCGTTGTCTATGATTAACATATCCTTAATCCCTTAACTTGATTGTAAAATTGTGATTAATATAATGTATGAAAGTTTGTATAAAAGTCTGTTAAGGGATGGAATGATGGAATAGGTTATAAGACTAGAATTCCAGGTATGTGAACATTAATTTTATTTATCATCTTCACCATAAATTTCGTCTAGTCTATTTATTCAAACCAAAAATTGCGTTGAATAATGCAACTGAACAGAGCATAGACAAAAATTATTATATTTATTACAGTATTAGTGAAGATACATACGAATATGATTCACAGATTATAATTGCTTGATTTCACTTCAATCTTGTTTATTTTTCGCTCAGTTCCATCTAGAAATAGTCTCAATAACACTCTGTACAGTGTACAGTCTTTACTTATCATACAGAACAGGGTGATTCAAATTGAATACCAGTTACCACAACTTCAATAATTGATAACTCTGCAAAGAATAAACGAAGAGCGGATCTGTCATCGATTCGAAGAAGGTCTGAAGTTTTTTTTAGTTCTTTATTTGTTCGCTAGCAGTGCGGTAAATAATGTGTTTTTTAAAAATTATTGAAAACTATCCGAGGCAATGGATCGACCGCCAAGCAGCTCGAGACAGAGCACTTCATCACTGGCCTCCAAGAAGCCCTGACCTCACCTCTGCGATTTTCTTCCATGGTGGTACGTTAAAAAAGGTGTATAGACCGCCTCTACCAGCTAACATTGGGGAGCTCAAACAAGAAAATAACAGCAGCTATACAAACTGTTACGCCCGGTATGCTACTGAGAGTGTGGAACAAGTTCGAGTATCGTATTGATTTCGCTCGAGTGTCTGGAGGGGGTCACATTGAAGGTTTGTGAACTTGTTTTCTAGTGGGAAAAAACTTATTTTAATACTCTTCATTTTGATTTACAATCCAAGTTTCTATCATGTTTCCTTGATTAAATACAGATTTTCAAAGTTGTGGTATTCAAAAATCACTTTGTATATGTATAGTCTCAATGAGTTAAAATTAATGAAATAAATAAATGAAATGTAAACAATTTGAGAACAATGCATATGTATTGGATGATAAAATATGGGAAAAGGTACAGTCTGTCCAAACAAAGAAGACCCCATGTTAACATGAGAAAATGACTCCAGCTCGGTCAATATTAGTTCAAGAAATATTAAATTGGTCTCAATTGTAGGAAACGTTCTTATCTACAATTTGAAACCAAATCGAAATTTTTTGAACCAATTTCGACCGAGCTGGAGTAATTTTCTCATCTTGCCAGAGGCTCTTCTTTGTTTGGACAGTCTATACCGGGGCCTCCAATATTGGCTGTGGTCCATGAGCGTTGCAAATATCTCGTATCAATAAGCTTCTTTCCTGTATCAATTTTGAACTTGAGTATCACTATTGTGTATCGCTGTCCTACTTTGGGAGATTGGCTGTCGTTAGTAAAGATAGTCAGTCGTTTCCCCGTCTCTGGAGAAATAGTGATTGTTGCATTACACTCCAACTGATCAACTGGTTGTTATTCAGAGGTGTTCTTCGCCGTCACTTGCTTACGGAAGCTAGCTTATGGTTGAGAGGATTAACGTGCTAACCACACGTTATCTCCATCCTTGTTGATGATTATTCAGTCACCTCCGCTGTATAGTGGAGTGAATATTGAACTGGCAACCAGCTGGTTGAAGGTCTAGGCCCTTCATGGGCTGTTGACCCATTGACAAATAAACAAACTATGTATCAGGAAGCCGCTGTTTAAAGAGGCCTTTACTCAGCCGATCAATTATAGGGTGATAGTACATCAAAGAAGTACATCAATTATAGTACCCTACATCAAAGAAGGTAGTTCATTTGCACGAATAATTGAAAGTAAATATATCAACATGTGATGTTCATTTGAATTTCCGATTTCATGTATAAGAATTGATTTCATGCATGTGTCCTCCTCTACGGTGCTGACACACATCAAATCTGTCCATGTGATTCACTATTATAGTTTGGTCGAGCAAAGAAGACATTCTGGCAAGATAGAAGAATGACTTCAGCTCGGTTAATTAATATTAGTTGAAAATTTTTCAATTTGGTCTTAATTTGTAGAGCAGATTTTTATCTACGATTAGAGACCAAATTTATAATTCCTGAATCAGTATTGACTGGGTGGGAGTCATTTTTCCATCTTGCCAGATTGTATCCAGACTTTAATAGTGAATTGATTTTTTATTTTGAATAATAATCACAATAAATGAAAAATAATGCAAATCATTTGAAAATGATTATGAATAGTCAAAACATGTAATGCACTAAAAGATTATTGGAAAAGGGTACTGTGATTATTATTTGAAATGAAAAAACGGTGATGAAAGTAGCCCTGAGATAAAAGAAACTCTATAATAGTGAATGACATGGACATACGAGTTTATAATTTATGCATGCCAGCGCAGTAGAAGAGGACAAATACTCGACATCATTTTTCATAAATTACATCGGAAGGTCAGATGATCATTTTGTTGGATTTACTTTCAATTTTTTGTTCAAATAACCCTCTTAATTTTAAATGATAGAACCGGCGCTCTCTTTGAATCACCCAATATTTGCAATAGGCTCCTCCCAAGTATTGGAAGACTGTAATTTTTCATGTAATAGCCTCTAGGTTTTTATCCCGTGGATTTGGATATGCAGAAATTTAATTAAAGATATTTTAAAGTACTGACCTTCAACCACAACCAGTGTAACCACAGCAGAAGGTGCAAACATTGGTTTACAGGTGTAACGTCCTGTGTCATCAATAGTGACGTCACCAAGAGTCAGCCGACTCCACACCTGTAGGCCACTACGCTCTGTATCAACACTGATTCCTCCTCTGCTGGCCTGTCAATGGATAAAATGATACAAATCATCACAAAAAAAAGAATGGAACAAAACAATGTCAGGAATCAACTGGATGTCCAAGCGAAGAACACATTCTTGCAAGATGAGACCCTGGCAAGAAGACAAGACTCCCGCGAACTGAGGAGGGGTGGGAATCCCAAGACTATTTCAGAAACTTCAACACCTCCCCCCCCCCTACTCAAGCCAACTGAAAAATCACCCCTGGATCTCAGACCTTGGCCCTACACTTCTTTGGGTCTGGAACCGCCACTGTCTACCACTCTATTCGATCAAACTAAAGTCTCCTATAAATGGGGTTAGTAGTGGCGGCCAGTCAAATAGCTGTAGCCAATCACAGCCTTGGTTAGTAGAGGTGGACAGTCGAATTGCTGTAGCCAATCATGTGGCTCTTGTTATTAATTAACTCAATAACAAGACAAAGGCTGTGATTTGACTGGCCGCCACTACTGACCCACTACTAAACAAATCAGAATTCTGAAGGTAGAATTCCAAAGTGAATGCTGGAGCCGCGCGGCTCGAGCTGCACAGCTCTTAATTTGCTGCTAGAGCTGCCTATTCACATAACTATATTACAGATGTTTACTATGTTATCAGGGCTACTAATGTGAACTGAATCAAATAAACAAACAGTTAAATTCACCCTTTTTAAGTTATTTTCAATTGAATTTCACTATTTTTATTGATTAAGTATACATTGGTAGATCCAATAACAGAGTAAACTTCTATAATATATAATATAACATATATTATGCAAATGGAGTTTTGATGGATGGATCTGCGCAGCTAGAGCTAGGCAGCTCTAGCATTGCATTAAGAGCCAGGCATGCCTGGAGCTGCAGCTCGAGCCGCGCTTGAATGATATAGCTAGGTTATTATTTATAGAGACTATACATACAGTCAATTACATGCAGTTTCTTATAGTTGTTTTGAAATAACTTCCGACTCAGACGGATCTGGGGAGACGCAAGATGTGGGGATTGAGCTGACGCAGTGTTGCTGTTGCCTCATTGATACGACAATTTACTCGAATGCCTTAATTCACGCACTAGACACAGACAAGCTAATCTAGTAGTTCCTCCTTGCTCAGAGAATTTGTAAAAATGCACCTGTGCGTATGGGAGTGGAAAGCTGACAACATCCCGTGTAGCATTTGCTCATTTCTCGTTTCTTTTGGCTCAGCTGACACTTTCTCTCCCATTGAAGAGAGGACTCCCCTCCAGTCGGAGTCAAAAGTTTAATCAATTCAACTATAGTATATTAACCTGAAATGTGAGCAGTTGACCTTCGTAGAGCCAATCCACTAGTCGGGTAGGCTTGGCATGATGATGTACGGGTGGTGGGGGGTCTGGAGAGGCCACACTTGTCCTAACTTCGCAAGTGAGTGTAACTGTGCTACCCTCATGTACTATCTGCTCTCTTGGTCCCAGAATTCGTGCCAGATTTCCCGCTGAACAAAATATGCATTTATTTATTATTTTGATTATTGAATATTTATTATATTGATTATTTATTCATTTATTAGATATATTATAATAATTATGAGTATTACTCTTATATGTGGAAATACAGACACATGCACGAATCGTCTTGTTAATTGGACGTAGTTATGCAGGAAGGAACCAATCCAAAAAAATAAAAAAATCGGATTTTTCAATATTTGGGTTGATAAATCCCTAGGTAACTATTTTGGATGAAAAAAAATCACTGGAATCAACCCTTATGGCAATTATGTGGGTTGGTTCCTTTCTGCAAAACAAATATCCTACTTCATGTGTTATGCAGAAAGGAACCAACCCACATAATTGCCATGGAATGGGAAATTTTATTTTTAGGAACCAGACTAAAATGTTAGTTTTTTCAGAGAAAAATATCATATGAGGCTAATTTTTCAACCATTGCTTACTATCATACAGAGAAATGATCTGCCAAAATTCCACACCCCTACCCGTCTTGCTTCCCTCCCAACACACCCTTAAAGTTTCCATTTGCAAGGATTTCTTTAATTGAATGTATCTCAGCAACCATTGAAGGTAAGATATAAAACTTCTCCTCATTATTTAGGAAATTAAATCTAATTCTTTTATGTCATCATCATTTCACTATAGCTCATGTGGTTCAGGAGTTATTTGCATGGAAGTATGATGGAAGCCCACATAGGTACAGACTTCTGCCTAAAAATGTCATTCTTTCAATAATAAAAGTAAACTAGGAAATGTCTAATATGAAACATGTAGAGAATTTTATTATACCTACTTCACAAATGATAGAAACATATATTTTGTTAGAATTTAACGTGAGTATATGTCCGTGTACCTACGAAAAGCAAGATCTTGGAAGCGCTTGGTGGCTGGTCTAAGGCTGGCCGCATGTTGCAAGAATTCACGGCAAATTAAACATTACAGAAAATTTTGAAAAAACGTTCAATTCCAGTGAAAAATTTTGATATTTTGAAAAATTATTCTCGACATGCTGTACAAGTTTTATGAAAAAAAAATACCAGAAGTCGAACAATTCTGTAAACCTTCGTTTGAAAAATAATGAAAATTAGCAGCTGAAAACATGGTTTTTCATTCATTCTTCCATGAATAACCTCAACTTCAAGAGCTAGAGTGTAATGATGAATACATGAGCTAAAACATATTTTGAGTTGAAGCCAATTGAATTAACTGAATAATAATAATATTACAAAGTTCAATTACTGTATATCTCTATAGAATGCCGAGACACATGTGATATAAGAATTTTTGAATAAGAGGGGTAGTGTGGGGACTTCAGACAGGACACTTGCCAGCATGCTAGTTATCTATGGGGATAATCATAACAATGGAGTAATCAACTCCATATAATTTCCCCAAATGAATTATTTCAAAATTAAATGAATTAAAAGGGGAATTTTAGTACTCAGTTGATAGACCATAATATGAAGCTATCAGTCAAGCGCTTCTGTGCTTTTCATTTATTAACTGACTTACACTTACGTTAAATTTCAGAAAAATATATGTTTCTTTCATTCAAAATGTGGGTTTTGAAAAGCTCTACAAGTTTCATGAGTGACATTTCCATAGAATCATCCTGTAAAGTGTAAACTTTCATTTAGAAGATAATTAAAATTTTATGCAGAAATCTAGGCAATCCCTCCATTCTTCCATTTACCGTATATCACTTCTGAACCGCAGGAGCTACAATGAAATGGTGAGACATAAAATGAAGAGACTTTAATTTACTGAGAAATGAGAAAGAGTTTGATTTCTTATTTCCAATGAGTGCTGAGATTCATTCAATGTAAGAAACCCTTACAAATGGAAACTTTGAGGGGTGCAGAGGGGGTAGCAAGACGAGGAGGGGGGTTTTAATTTTGACAGAACGTTTTTTCTTCATAATAGTAATCCATGAGTGAAAAAATTAGCTTCATATGATTCTTTTTCTAAGAAAAAACAAAAATTCTAGTCTGGTTCCTATGGCAATTATGTGGGTTGGTTCCTTTCTGCATAACACATAAAGTAGGATATGTTTTTTTGCAGAAAGGAACCAACCCACATAAATACCAAAAAATGGGAAATTAATGCTTTTTTTGTACATAAATATCTAGTTTAAGATATTAAGAGCACTTTCCCAAAATCAGAATATCTTATTGGATAATAAAATGGGAGGTATTATTGCAGCTTCATCTTTGGTACGCGATATCTCAAAAGTAGCTGATTGTGGGTTGGTTCCTTTCTGCATAACTCCGTACAATTCATCTTTCATAATATTGATGAAATTTAATGTGATTAAAAAAGGTTATGTTCAAATCCAGTTCTTTAAAACCGCAGTTTCACACTTTCAAATATAGAAGACAATGAATTAATTATTATTTTGAATTTCGAATGGATCTATAATATTATCAACACCAAACATATAAAATAAATGATTAATATAAAATATCACTTGAATATTTTAATTATGTTCCACTTTTCTTCTACTTATTCTACTGAAATATTGTTCTACTTCAAATTTGAAAGCAGACAATTCCAAGACAATCACAGTTTAGAAATAGCCCATGCTACAAGACACGATAATGTCTATGAATGTCTATTATCTCAATGAATTAAGAATCCTGAATATTCCAATTATTATCCTTTATTCCACTTATTCTACTCATTCTACTTATTCTTGCAAGTTATAAACAATCAGATGAAAACATTAGAGATGCCCCCGACATATTATACATTTCTACTAATCTAAACTAGCCTATGTTTTTGGAATCAAAAGATATTAAACACCTTTAGTACTAAAACCTGGAGTTATTGTATTCAATTTGAGATGAGAACACAACACTAAAGTATTAAAGCATGGAGAATAATTTGAAAGCAAGAAAAAATCGTACTTACTTTGGTTCAAAATCTGATCATCTCTGAAAGTATAATGAGGAGAGTCACTGAGCTCCATCTCTGTGAAAAAAAAATTAAAATAAACTTGAATAAGTAGATGATCGAAACAATCTAATTTTAATAAACCTAGAGAAAACTGATCTACTGAAAATGTGGGTGTCTAGAAGACAAAAGCTAAGAAGACATTCTGGAAAGATGAAGAAATGACTCCAACTCGGTCAAAATTGATTCTAAAACTTCTAAACTCCTAATCTACTCATCATAATCTTCTGTTGGCCTGGTTAGGTGGAAAAGGAAACCATATGGTTTCAACCTTGCCAGGAGAAAAATAAAACATTCAATCAATCAATGAATCATCCTAAGTTATAGGATAAGATTCATACATGGGGATACGTAGGATACATCCATAGGATAAGAACATCCTTATCCACAATTTGAAACCAAATTAAAAATTTCTGAATAAATATTGACCCAGCTGGAGTCATTTTACCATCTCACCAGAGATGTCTTCTTTGCTTGGACAGACTAAACCTACCATTGACAGTGAGCATGACAGCCTGCTTCATTTTGGGCTCAGTGTTGACTTGGCACTCGTAGAGCCCCTGATCGGCGGGTCGTGCCCCCCGAAGCCTCAAGTCCCAGGAGGCGGAGTCTCCATCTGGGTGCGACACCGAGAACCTCATGTCCGACGTGAAAATGTACACGTGCGAGGAAAGGATGTGGAGGTCCTTGGTTCGAATCCACGACACCTGTTGACAGTATTCAATTTGTTATCACTTTTATTGAAACAAAACATCGTAAGGATAGAAAACATACAAAGCATTACATCACATTGATCATGTTCATTGATTTTGTATGTATACGGAATAGATTCTGGAACATTCAATAATTGGACCTTGATAATTGACGCCAAAACGCTGCGCGTTTTTGTCTGTCTCTTGTACTTTATGTAACTCAAGGTCGATGAAGAACTACTCTAACTCTATATTATGAACCTTGGATCTAACTAGGACCTCCTTAATGCCTATGTATTTAGGAGGTCCTGATGTAACCTTCTAACAGCTGATGTAAAGAATCTATTGCCTCTTTTGATTACAGGGAAATCATCAAGGCATAGCTGAATGTCAACTCTAATAATTCAATACATTGAAATAGATTATAGTGAGAAAGATTAGATTACTTTATTCAAATGAATAACAAAATTCGGCTTAGATTCCACATAGTAACATAAATTAGTGAAACAAAATTATCCTTTAAATTTCATAAAATTGGAACTTCTAGTAAAAGTACAAAAAATGGTGATGTAATGAATATCCTCTCCATTAACATTTGGCTAGGAGAGATTCAGATTCAAATTCATTCACTTTATTAATGAACATACACATTAACACTCAACCATGGGCTAATGTTTTCTTGATAAATGCGATTAAGGATTGAGAATTAAATGCTGTTGAATTTTGCAGACTCAATAAAATAAAAAATGAATGAGAATGATTGGGTAAATATGAATATGGAATGAAAATGGAATTGTTCATTAGAGATTAATTAAGAGAAACAAAAAAAAGTTAAATTGCAAGTAGTCCAGTCAAACAAATCCCCGAGGTCAAAAATTGGGGCATATTTCATGCACTCTATAATGCTTTATTGACTGAACTAAAGAGTTGAATTGAAGCTAGTATTACTTAATAATGAAATTACTTCATGCATGGGCCTAATTTTAATCAATGAAACTAAATGGAATGTAACTTACTATTAAGAAGTAAAATAGTCAAATTAGTAAATAATAATTCTTGCTCATATTTCATACCATTAAAGCATTGAGAATGTAACTAATTTGTATTAACAGTAAATAACTTGAATTCAAAATAATTCGTTCGACTATAAAAATATGAATGAAGGTATGAAAGGGAAGGGAAGCTGTCATGTGGTTGCTTTAAAGTTGGAAAGACTCATTTTCTCGAAAAGGTGTTTTCTTAATTTTGAGTTTAAGCCCAGAGGGAGAGAGAGAGAGAGTGTGTGTGTGTGGGGGTGAGAGAGAGAGAAATAGGAAAGAGTAGTGAATGTATTATACAGTAATAAGTGGCGATCCACTTATCCGAGACACATTGTTGTCATTTCCTTGCCACACATAGAAGGCTAGCTACATCTCCGAGAATGTAGACTATTTTCAGATTCAGAACCCTGCTTCTCATAGCACTACAGCAAGGAAATTCCAACAATTGCTGCTGCTAAGAAGAGCGTTCACCTGTTCCGGTGATAGAGAGAACAGCCAGAGAGAATAGAGCTTTATTCTATACACTCTCTGAAAACAACTCCTTTCAGCCAGATAATATCATTATTTAATGGCCCACTTTTCAAGTTAGTGCACATCCATGAAGCAATGAGATACTGTACATAGATCACTCCATAAAGTTTGGCGGTTTCATCTGTCTCTTGTACGTGATGTAAACTACTAACAACTGATGTAAAGCATGTATTGTCTATTGAGGTGTATTTACATAGCCGCCTTTAATAAGAGTTCATTCATGGCCCTTGAAAGAGGCAACTATGCAGAGTAGGAATATCAGTCCATTCAAAAGCATTGAAATATTTTTTTATGAAAAATCTATAAAAAAATTTCTTGGAAGAAGAAATAATTTTTCCAATTTTTTAATTCTGGGCCAAGTCTCATAAACATTCACAGCTTGTTTTTTTTCTGAAGAAACACAAGTGATTGACATTTTAGATTCACCAATGGAATGTTCTATTATCAATGTCTTAAATTTTGGAAGGAATCAGTTGTTGCCCTTATTTCAAACGCTTAAAATACATCAATGGCCGACTTCAAGGCAAATATTACAATTTGCTTTGTAGGCTATGATATCGATGTAAAAGCTCGATGGGAAGTATCGATGATAGCTTTGTAAAATTGATAATCTATATGTTCATAGTTTTATTTATATTTATGTATATATATATATATATATATATTTATTTATTTATATTTATATTTTTTTATATATATTTATATATATATAAGTTAAATTATGTGAAACACGGCCGTTAACAGTTGAAACTGATAGTTGTCGATGATGAGTTATATTCACTAACCCGTACGTCACACTTAACGATACACAACCAGACCGTGTCCTACCGACTGCGCCAGTTAAATTATGTGTTCCGAAAGATTTCTTTTTAAAAAAGAAATCTTTATTTTTATAAACACAAATTTGGAAATATAAAATTAAGACAAGTGAATTTTTTGGTAATGAGTACCTTTCGCTTCGATGGTGTAAGCAGGACTGACTGTAGATCCGTGAGAAAGCTCGCTCGAACGGCTCCTGGAGAATTCTATGAAGCTGCCTGGAAACTGCTGATTGGTATAGATTCTCACGATGTAACTTATATATATATATATATATTTATTCATCAAATCATTGCATTGAAAGCAAAGATGTGGGGTTTTCATGTTACAGCAATCCAGCTGGGAATGAAAAAATTCCGAATTATGGGAAACGTTGATGAGACAGAACCACCAATAGAATTCACGAATTATGAGTTATTGTGGATTGTTAATGTTTATGAGGCACGGCCCTGGTGCTGGATTACAGTCAAAATAATATAGTAAAACTCATCCACCAATTGATGAAACCCGTTCAATAGAAACATTATTCCAAATTATTCCTTTAAAATTTGAAATAGTCTCTTCATTTGTTATTTTTCTCAGAAAAATTCAAATAATTTGAAAAATTAGTATCACTGGCAAAGTGTGAGTGGGAGGCAAATTTAATATCTAAAAACCGTAATAATACGTTTGCGTATATTTTCAATGTGAATCTGATAAGAGTAAACAAAAGTATAATGTATTTGATCGACCTAACCCAAGGTTATAACAACCTAATAACCATGGATCTTATCAATCAAGAGTTTGACTCTTATATTGACCAGGATGTTACAGTTAGTATACAGTCTTCATATGGGAAGTTTCCATTTAAATGACCTACATCCATTAAACGCTTAGTTCCTTCGTTTAGCTATGCATTAGCCTATCTGATATACGTGATCATAATAGCTATATTTCCCAATATTAGATTCAACCCATTGATCACTCACTCAGAGGATCAGAATCTCAATAGCATAGTGCTATATTCAAAGGTTAAACAGTTGATTCCCATTGTTGAAAACTGTTATCTTGATCGAGGACTTTTTCATAAATATTCGGAGAGTAGCCTACCTTAACCAGTGAACATAATCCTTTTGAACATATCGATAATTGGAATCTGATTGATCTTTGATATGAATCCTTTTAAACTTTTTTCAGTACCATGTGGGGCCTTTTCTTTTTTTTCTTCTTCTTCTTCTATTTTTCTTCATCAGACGCCACACCGAACAGTTGACGCCAAAACGTTATCCGGTTTTGTTAGCTCCTTGTACGCTATTATATGCCTAAATGATGTTTTCAGACATTACCTTTTAAAAGTATAAACTTTCTACAGAAACTTGAATAATAGTTCATGCAACGGTTGTATAATGGGAGCCTTTAAAGCATGAGGTAAGTTAAAGCCACAAGCAGCAAGCGTAGCAAGTGCTCTAAATAGCTCACGAGTGCACTCATGCTTTAAAGGCCCAATACAACCACCATTGCATACACTATTTTATTTTCAACTACCAGTGAAGTTATCAGTATCAGTCCAGTAGGCTATAGCTACAGACCACCAGTATCAAGTTATCTGCATAAGTGTACTACAAAAATCAACATAGGGACATAACATATATTTAACACTGGCGGCTCGTACCCACGAAACAGGTGAAGTGCTTTACAGTAAAAGATACGGGAACTTCACCTGTTTCGTGGGCACGAGCCGCCAGTGATATTTAACTTCTTCTTTGGTCTTCATCCCACTTGAACTGATGATGATAATCAACTTATAACTTAGTGAATATGTTGATAATAACATATCAGTCAGTGCCACAGAACGCATTTGACAATCAACAAAATCGTGAGTACTGTTATAAAAGTGAAAGTCATCAACATATTTACCAAGTTAGAAGTATATTAAACTATTTAAACTCTAGACTATTCAAATACGTAAAATTGAAATATTGACAAACGAATACTGGTACTTGAATCCAGTCGCAGTTTTAAGTTAAAAAATTAGAGCACCTTTCACTCTTAATCAGCTGGTTTTGCAAAGGAACAAGGAGTGTATCAAAAAGCGGAATGGGGACTGTATCGAAAAGGTCCTTCTGTATCGAAATAGTGTATTACATAATGAGTGTGTGGAAGGCGTTTTTACAAACAAATAATTATATGTTCACAAACAAGCCGTAAGGCAAGTTTGGGAAATAATTATGAGTTTGTAAGCCTTTCCACACAAATTATGTACATTTCTTTTCGTCATTTTAGTCTAAGAAGGATTTATAAAAACCTCAAACTACTGAAAGCATTAACTGAAGCCAACACAACAGCTAATACTAAAGCTATCAGTGAACTGTCATAGTGGCTCGTTCGGCTCGTTAACTCATACGTCGGAATTCGGGAAAAAACAGCTGGACTAGATTTCCAGTGATGTAATTATCATCGTGATGATGATTAGTGCTGTAGTAATCATCAAAATGATTATTTGCGCATTCAGAACAGCTGATGTTTGATTCTATGTAAAACAGCGATTTCCCAAACGCAAATCTAGCTTGGAAAGTTAACCATTACTTATGAGTATGACGAAATAGTATATTTTCGAAATCGGTTTTCAAGTCCGAGGCCGTAGGCCGAGGACTAGAAAAGATTGAGAGACGGAATATTACATTTTTGACCCGTGGTGTCAAACTTTATTTTTTGGCACACAACATCAATGCGAAGAAAACAAAATAAATTATCAGTTAATCAGTTCCAAGAACAGGTAGACCAGTAACCTTATTATGCTATTTTCGCCTATGCTGAATTTGGAGTAGGTGCCATCTGCTTGCTATTGGAACCTTGCGTCAAAAGTTCATTGATTTAGTGACTGAATATTACTTCATAACTATCATTGTATTCGATTTTCTTAGTCCAGAAACGTTTAAGCCCAAGATAATTTTTGTACGATCATGCAAAATTGTACAATATCAATTCAAAGTTGTTGATTTTCGACAGATATTGGCTAACAGAGAAGCTTAGTCTAGTTGCATTATCACCCGCTAGATTGCGCTGACTAACCTGCTAGACGAAGTAACACAGAGTCTGACAACAATAATATTGTTCAAACATGGATTTCACATTCATAATTATTCAACAGTTAATCAATACAAACATTTTTAATCTTATCAAAGTTGAAGTATTAGTTATTGAAGCAGTTTTCCTTTATTATTCAACTACTGATTAATATGAAAACTTTCAACGTTCAGTTTGCTTGACAAGGGATCTTACCAATCAAAATAACAGATAAGAGACTACCTTTACATCGAAATACCAATAAGTCGACATTGACTCCCAAAACAGCTGACATTTAATGCAATCAAACCGGGATGCTACCTATTGATCGACTAACCCTTACATCAATAACGACCTTCAGTCAGCTGACATTCAAGGTTATTTTACCGCCCTAGGGCCGAAAAACGCATTTTCCCGGCGAGTTGCTGGTGACCTCGCCTGAAAACGAGCATTTTGGCCTCCGTATAAAGCATGTAAAACAGTCCATTTCATACCAGTGTGGCGAAAACGTTCATTACTACACTGTTTCTAAATTCCTTTCCGGTAGTCATTTCCATTTCGATTTTAGAACTGGAATAGGAATTTTTTTAATAAGCCCGTAGATAAAGTAATTTTGTAACATTTTACATTTTTACATTTAAGTTGGTAGGTCACATCACGAACAAGAAACATACGAAACCGCCAAACTTTTTGGAGTCTGCTTCACATGAGAAAATAATATATGTACTGTAATTCAAATTTTACATTGTGGCGGCATGTCTACTCAGTATGGGAAAACCATACCACTATCATAATACTCATCTCATCGAAAGTATTGTGAAAAAATCTTCTTCAATTATATTTCTACTATTAAAAGTCTGTTCAAGCTAATATAACATTCTTGTAAGATAGGGAAATGACCTCAGCTCGGTCAATATTGATTCAAATTGTAGGAAAAATTCAGATCTACAATGTGAGACCAAATTGATCATTTTTTAACTAATATTGACCGAGTTGGAGTCATTTTCCCATCTTGCCAGAACGTTTACTTTGCTTGGGCAGACTATACCAGGACCGATTCCAATGATGGATTATAATTATTATCATTTCTCACTCATGGGTACTTCATCAATATTTGATAGTACAATAAGTATTATCATTCTTACAATGAAACTCATCAAACATCTATTATTGCAATTTGCTACTGAAAATCTACAAGCGCTGATCTTTATCAATTGACTCTTTATTTTCACACTGTTTATCATATTTATACAGGGTGTTTCAGGAGGAATGTGCAATACTTCTCAGGCTGATTCCTAACACCAAGTAGACAATAAAGTTCCATGGGACCAACCCCCAAAAACGCTTTGTTAACGAGATAACAATGGCGGAAAATTGAAATTTTTCAAAATATATTAATTTTTCTAATTTTTTAGAGGCTTTAGTGAGGTTCAAAAATGATCAATTCCTATGTAAAATTAGCTGAGGAATTCAATAAAACCAGTTCCAAGTTTGTAACTGCAACGGTTATTGAGGTAATTGGAAAAATATGCTAGAAAACGCAATTTTTTCAACAATAAGGGTTATAACTGGATAAGGAATCCTAGAATTGTATTTTTTATTAATGGAAGTTGAAGAGAGTCAGATTCTAAACAAAAATTTGAATAGCGGCGATTGTGTAAATCTTACCCAAATCTCAGAAATGGCGATCAAAAATCGCAAAATTGACAAGAGTGATAAATTTGTGTTTAGTAGCGATTTTTGATCGCTATTTCTGAGATTTGGGTGAGATTTACACAATCGCCGCCATTCAACTTTTTGTTTAGAATCGGACTCTCTTCAACTTCCATTAATAATAAATACAATTTTATAATTCCTTATCCAGTTATAACCCTTATTGTTGAAAAATGGCGTTTTTTAGCATATTTTTTCAATTATCTCGATAACCGCTGAAGTTACAAACTTGGAACTGGTTTCATTCGATTCCTCAGCTAATTTTACATAGGAATTGATCATTTTAGAACCTCACTAAAGCCTCTAAAAAATTATAAAAATTAATATGTTTTGAAAAATCTCAATTTTCCGCCATTGTTATCTCGGTAACAAAGCGTTTTTGAGGGTTTGTCCCATGGAACTTTTTTGTCTACTTGGTGTAAGGAATCAGCCTGAGAAGTATTGCACATTCCTCCTGAAACATCCTGTATATTCATTTATGATATTTTGTTCATCATAAATGATCAAACTTATCATACATTTATTTGTTGATATTCTACATTTTTATCGCTATCTCCCATTGCATACACGAAGATAAATCCTGCTCTCGTATTACTCATGGGAAATTCACTATTAAAATTGGATATCAATGAAAAATGATTTTGGAGGATCAAATGAACTTCAATAAAATAATTTGAAATGTCTCATTCCACAAAATGACGTGAGCAAGTGATATTTAATTCAGGGAATGGAAAACTACACTGGTAAATGAAAATAGCTGGTTGCCGCTGGCGGCTTGTGCCCATGAAACAGGTGAAGTGCCCGTATCTTTTACTGTACAGCATTTCACCTGTTTAGAGGGCACGAGCCGCCAGTGCGGGTTGCGAGCTTTCAAACTCATGTGGGATCGTTAATTAATTCATCGTTCGTATAAGCAAAGCAATTAAATGTTCTCTCTCCAGCTCCCTTCCTCTCCATTTTACATTTTTCATTACTTATTTTTCCCTCTTTTTTTGAATAATGTGTGTAACATCTGTTTCAAACCGCTGCTCAAGTTTACGTACGTACATCAGTATTCTCTGCAATAGCAGGTCAATAAATTTTCCATTTTTTATGTATTCTTACAATTCTGGCGCTATAGGAATTCACTGTTTTTTCTCACGTAATATATAATATTTATAAATATTCACGTAATATTTGTATCTAGAGCAGCGTTTCATTCCCTTGAATCAAGATGGAGCACACAACAAAAACTGGCGGATGAGTCAGCTGATCAGAGTGGCACTTTTGTTGTCTTTCTTCTTCTTCTTCCTTCTATACTAGAGTCTATCCAAGCAAAAAATAACCTCTGGCAAGATGGGAGAATGACTCAAACTATGTCGATATTGGTTCAAAAATCATAAATTCTATCTCAAATTGTAGAATACATCCTGGTCTACAATTTGAGACTAGATTTATAATTTTTGAAGCAATATTGACCGAGATGGAGGTAATTTACCATCTTGCCAAAATGTCTTCAATTCTTGGACTGACTCTTGCTGATAGTACGACTGGTATTCGGTCAATCTGGTTGATGTGAATATTGGGAGGAAAGAATTTGATCTACTATTATAATTAATTTGATCTACCACATTTATAGTTTTTAAGCAAATATTGACAAAGCTGGAGTCATTTTCCCATCTTGCCAGAGAGTCTTCTCTGCTTGGACTGACTACACTATACTAAACTGCTTCAGAGTAGCATTGACTGTTTATTGAAAAAAACATCATGTCAACATTTTTATTAGTATAGTCTTTCCAAACGGAGAAGTCTTAAGCTTGTCAATATTGGTTTGAAAATAAATTATTTGGTCTCTGATAACATTGGTACACATACGCTTTACCAATTCTATGATGTGTCTCTGCTACATCGTTCGTTGGTTATGGTTTGTCGTGGCTGAGGTAGCTACCCCATACTTACATGCATAAACATGCAGAAAGTTTATTTTTGTCTCAAGTGATCGTGAAAAATGTAGGCCTATAGTTTGTTTTGTCGTTGTCAGCCAGCAGCGTGCGCTTCCACTAACATCATCTGGCGGCAGAAAATGAAATAAACTACACATCCCAATCATGATATTCAAGAATATAATTATAGCTTTGTTTTGGAGGTATGGTTATTGTTTTTGGGCGATATTAATTTGTAGTGAATGGAATTAGTTAAAGGCAAGGTAGTAAGAATAGAGAGGTAAGGCTGAGACCGCACTGTCGGTGGGTAGAGCCTGGAGGGTGGAGGGTAGTTGGTAAATCTATAGAACATATACACCATCCACATTAATACATCGTATGAATGGTATGACGTCATACTGTTTTTTGAGGTTATGTTGTCCATATTTAAGAATTTCAAGATGGCGACTGAACACATACTATTCATATGATGTATTACTGTGGATGGTGTGTATGTTCTATAGATTTACCAACTACCCTCCACCCTCCAGGCTCTACGCACCGGCAGTGCGGCCTCAGCATTACAGTCATCAAAACAGTATCCGGGAGAAAACCGTGAGTTGTGACGTTAACGGAACAATAGCTGTTGAGCAAACCCTGGCTGGCGCTAAGAGTTAGGAAATTCACAGCTGTGGTTCCGATGACGTCAGAGCTCACGGTTTTCACCCGGCTACGGTTTTGATGACTGTTACCTCTCTATTCTAATTACCTTGGTTATAAGAATGTATAATTTAATCCACTATTCGAAATTGAAATGAGCATTCCGCGCTAAAGTCAGTACTGAAGTCTGCGAGATTCTACTTGCGACATGAGCGTTAAGGGACCGATTTCGCCTTCCACACCCACAGTGCGTGGTATCAACAGAGTAATGGAATGATATGAGTATGAGGAGTGAAGTGATGCTCTCTATGTAGTGTACATAAGTAGTGGGAGAGATTAGTAAAGGTCGGAGCATTTCTAAGATTAGATTAGATTAGATTACTTTATTCAATTAGATAACAAAATTCGGCTTACATTATACATTGTAATAGAGATGAGTAAAACAAAATTATCCTATAAATTTCACAAAATAGAGACTTCTAGTAAAAATACGAAAAACGGTGATGTAATGAATGCAAAATTTATACAGATTTTAAATTGGAGGTTCTGCAAAATGAATAAGGAGTGTGTGTTATCTAAGTGAAAAGGCGAAGTTTAGACATATATATGTCCATTCTTGGGAAAGGATAATAAGGTTATCCTTTCCATTAACACTTGGCCTTAAAAGAGAGAGAGAGAGAGAGAGTGTGAGAGAGAGAGAAAGAGAGTGATAGAGAGAGAGAGAGAGCTGTGCCACAAGTAGAATCTCGCAGACTATAGGCCGACACTACTTGTCGTGCTTTTTTGTCAATGGCTCAACAGCAACAATTAGGCTCGGTCGGTGTCGGTTGGGGACTGTGGGTTCTGTTTGAGAATTCATGGCTTTTGGACTGGTATTGGCTGGGTTGGAACCGTTTTCCCGTCTGGCCGGGATGTCCCCTCTGCTTGGCCGGACTGTATAGTGGAGTGAATATGAAACTGGCAAACAGCTGGTAGGCCTAGACCCTTCGTGGGCTGGTTAGTAGCGGACAAACAAACACTTTACAGCAGAAATGAATAATCATCAACTAAGATTCAGATTCAGATTCATTCACTGTATTTATGTCAATTACAAAATACATCGACTCAAATCCTATATTACGCAAATAAAAATTATACTTATTACATCTCTTGCTTTAATAACTAAGTTTAGACTATGGAAACTTACAAAAATGATACAAATGTAGGATTTAATAATCATGTTAACGGTAATATAACTGATGCTGTAATAAGGCGGAGTTTGGACATATATGAATGTCCATTCTTGTGAGGAATGCTCAAGAACATACCTTCCATTAACACTCAACCATGGGTGTATATGGATAGGATAGAGATAACGTGTGGTTACCACGTTGGTCTCAACCATAATCTAGCTTCCGTAACCCAACGCCGCAGAACACCTCTGAATAACATCTAGATAATCGGTTAGAGTGTAATGCAACAATATACTGCTCTTCCAGAGACGGGAAACGACTGACTATCTCTATTAACGATAGCAGATCTCCCAAAGGATGGACTACTAACTTGCCCTGTGTACTGTAGGCTTTACTAACGCCATGATAGAGAATAGTTTTCCTCAAGGTGAGAAACTTGGATGCACAATTTATTCAAAATTCAATTATTGTTAAACGTGCTTGAAAAATGTGAAAATATGGCAGAAACGAATCTTTAAAATGCTGAACTCACAACTTTGTCGCCGAGATTTCGAACGCGGCAAGGCAACAACGCGTCTGAACCAGGCCGTGTCACTATACTGGCCGACGTCACCTCGAAAAGGGGGCCCGGGGTAGCGGGGGGCTCATCCGGTTGCAGGGGGTGCTCCCAGGGGGGCAGATTATGCCTATTCTCCTTGGCACCCCAGCGTAATCCAGTGTCCAAAGATGCTGAAAAATTCAATTCAAACAGAACTGTGTTACTAACAAAATAATTTAAACAAATTGATTACAAATGCTTCACAAAAATGTAATATTAAAAATCCCTCACTCAACCACCTCCTCCCCCCAAACACAAGCCTACACCATAATAATAATAATATGTAAGCTCTTTACCAATAATATAGTTATGCGAATAGAGTTGTGATGGCTGGACAGCGCAGCTAGAGCCGGGCAACTCGAGCTGCCGCTTGGGAGTGCTCAACTCCAACTATTTATTAGGTGAGGCATAGTCTGTTCAAGCTCAGAAGACATTCTGGCAAGTTGGGGAAATGACTCCAGCTCGGTCAATATCAGTTTAAGAATTATAAATTGGAATGTTTCCTACAATTAGAGACCATATTTATAATTTTTGATTCAATATATTAATCAAGCTGGAGTCATTTTCCCATCTTGCCAGAATGTCTTCTTTGCTTGAACAGACTATACCCCAACTCTCACTATTTATGAGATGAGGTAATCTCTATGTTCATAATGTGCATGTGATAACTGGAGTATCTATTTTCTATCCCTTTTTTTCTCCAATTAGAATTGGCCTCTATTACTGTTGAAATTCCCAAGGTTTAATAATGTACAACAGGTTAAACTTCTCAAGGTTTCATCTTGTTATAAAATTGATATTCCGATGAATCAACTTATTGTTTGTGTCCGAAACTATGTGAGAGTATTAATGATAAAGAGCATCAACGAAAGATAATGACGTCACTTCTAAAAAAACAATTTCAGGAAAAGTGGGATCCAACGAGTAATTACAATAATGGATATCCATAAGATCCATGTGAACAGTACTGGAGATATATAGTGGCGATAAAAACGCAATGAAAGCGATTCAACCCCCAAAAAAGATTTTCCGAGAGTCGTTTATCCAGAGCTGGATTTTTCCAAAGCGGAAAATTCGAGCTCCGCAATCATAATATATATAAATTGAGAGTTTCCAGTCTAATTTATTGCAACTTTCGCCATTTTACCACTATTTGCGTCGGCCATTTAATCTTAGTGGTCTGAAAAGATCGCTTCCCAGTCTTTGTCTATATTCCTGGCTCTTATTACTTGGATCTTTGAAACAGTTTCCTCCGGGAAAGATTATTCTTTTCTAAGCTTACACTTTCATAGAATAATGGAAAGCATTTTCCATTTCAGTATCGAAAAAATGATAATATTTTCACGAGGTAAGCAAGTAAATATTCACATCCACTGTCAGTTCGGACTGTCACAGTCAAAAAAATGTGAGTGGATGGGGAACCTACAGGACAAAAAAAGCTGTAAACTAGCAGGACAATTGTTGAATGATTGGCTGTGAACGATTGGACTGTCGAAAAACAAAAAAGTCTTCCTTTTAAGCATAATTTACATGAAATATGATCATGAAACTTTTTTAATGCAAGGTTTATACGATTCCAATTGGTAAGACAATTGTCAGAAGATTGCTTCTTATGCGCTGGTAGAGTTAATGGTGACAAGCTAATGTTGGCATTTAGAGATTTCATTTACAAAGTGATGGTTTTAAAATCAGAAGATACTTTACATCAGTTCAGGTTCCAGTAGCTGTCAGAAGTATATGCGAATTGGCAACCCCTATCAACCCGGTATTTAAAACTTTTTCTATGGTTTTTGTATTGGGTTGTGAAAGAAATTAACGGGCGAGATTGAAAATAGACAATTATGTCTTATGTATTTATTGCTATGACTTGTAACAAGTAGAATGATGAAGCGCACGCAATAAACGCATTCAACAGCTGATAATATGATTTGTAATAGTATATTACACCACTAGTTTTGAAATCGTCGTTTTGCGACGTCAAGAATACGGAGCTTTACAGCCGAAGTGATCAGCTGAGGCTGGAAAGGTGAGTATTCGCGGCGTCGCGAACGTTTTCGAAACGTGTTGTATATTTGTGTTTTTGGAACACATTGTAGAAAGGCTTATTAGAATAAGATGAATAAGTTTTTGTTAATAGGACATACAAATTCAACTTGCTGAATTCCATATTGGTAATTTCCGGTTTTTGTTTTAAAAAAATTCAGGATTCTAATTTCAACGGAGGTTATCAGTCGCTAAAATCAATTCCCAATCAAAACAAAAGGTAAGGTGTGAATTATAATAATATGGAACAAAAATTATTGCTTGAAGAAAATCAGCTGCTGAATCATCTGATGCAATCAGTTGGGAAATATTCGAAATAATCGACTTACCTGTTCAGTCGACCAATTTGCATGGAATTCGCTGCTAAGTCAACAAAAAATTTTGTTGACAGCTGATTTTCCCTATCTTGTACGGCTATAAGGCCCAAATATCAGCCGTTTATTTCGCACTAGTGTGGAAAATGAATGCTTTCAAAGCCTGTCAAGTAGATCGAAACTGGCTACTTTCTATCATGTGTACCAAAAAAAATTGTATTCATAGTGAAATAATTGTATTCATCTGTGAGACTTTTACTGTATAATACTGTATTCATAATATAGGCAATATATATGAGATATTTTTCGATCAATTTCAAGTGGGATTTGGTATATGCATAGTTAAAGTATTGATTACTCGCGTATGCTTCCTCTACAGTAGTAGCTAGTACGTCACCTCGCTCAATATCGCATCAATGTTAACCATAGCCTTAGGATAAGAACTTCATGTAGATTTTATTTGAAACTCCAAAGAGTTTTAGAACACACGACTGAAAGAACAAGTGTCGAGTAGATATTAGAGTAGTTTCAAAGTGCATTAAAAGAGACAAAGTAGATCATGGCGAGACAGAATGATATTGCAGAGCAGAAATAAAAGCAGAAATGCCTTTTGGCCAACATTCAAAACTTCCTCATATCACTCTCAGCCTTGGTAATGGACTGAAAATTGTACTCACTCCGTGCGAGAGAGGCAATTTAACACTTTTTACTCCGGTTCCATTAGGTTGCACTATTCACTCTGTCAATCAATCTCGTGCATTTCATTCAATCTGGATTTATCTACAAAAGAACATGCGTGAATTATTGTTGCATTATTCAATATAATATGATTGACGCGAAATCATGGTCCTTCAACATGAATAAAGTGAGTTTCAATTGAATCTAGATTAATTATATTATATGTATCGCTAAAGTTACTTCTATAATAATCAAATAATTCTCTATTTGAATATAGTTTGGAACTATTCTGTGTTTTATTCGGATCAACCCTTCAAAATTCAAGATTTTCCAATTATTATCACTTTCGGATCATTTCGTTGAGTGAGGAGACTTTGGCTGAAGAAGAAATTTGAATTTATAACCTAAAATTTTGCACTATATGTAAATGAAAATTGTGTGTGGCTATGGGGCAAGGGCTATGCCTGTTCTTTCTTGCCAATGTGTTTTTGGTTTTGCTCATACATTAATAAATAAATGAATTATTACACTAGTAATATAGATCTTCAAAGAAGTAAGTGGTTCTACATAGAAGCAACATAATGTTTCGGTGTCATTAGACCTAGATCTCCATGAGCCTTATTAATAGAGCCGCAGCCTACTTTCACATCAACTTATTGTAGAGTCTGTCCCAGTAAAGAAGACCCTCTGGCAAGATCGAAAAATGACTCAAGCTCAGCCAATTCTCGTTCAAAAGTTATAAATTTTATCTCAAATTGTAGAAAACAACTTGATCTACTATTCAGACCACATTTATAATAATATTCTTGAACGAATATTGATCAAGCTGGAGTCATTTTCCCATCTTGCCTTACCGTCTTGTTTGCTTGGACACACTATATCATGTATATGGAGCCTCATGTTTTGGAATTTATATTTTTAATAACATCTGGTGAATATGAAATATCATAATCAATATAATCTTATGTTATTGAAGGGACAAATTTCAAAACATGGGGCTTAATACATAGTAGGACTACAATTATATACCAGTGTGGATGCCTGCTTAATTAGATCCGTTCTTATATCTGCAAATATATAGAACTAGCCGGCAGACTCGCTTCGCTCAGACAAGACAGTAGCTATTCTGGGCTTTACGTATCATTAAGAAGTTGGTAGTAACATGGATTCAAAGTATTTACAATAGAACCTAAATTATCCGTAGTTCAAGGGACCGAAGGTTCATTACGAATTATGGAGGGTTACGAATTATCGAGGTTACGAATTATGCAAGGTTGTAGAAAAAAATAGCAGATAATTATAGCAAGGTTGTAGCTTGTTATATAAACAGTACTAGCCGGAAGGCTCGCTTCGCTCGCCTTCTCCGCCTAGCCAGGGGGCTCCGCCCCCTGGACCCCCAACAGTATAGGCAGTGTAAGTAAGTCGAAAAGGCTCGCTTCGCTCGCCTGCAAAACCTCTGTCAGTGTAAGTTGAGACAAACAGGCTCGCTTCGCTCGCCTGCAAATTCCGTTCAAAAGGGATTCGAAATTAATTGAGTACAGCATTTCTACACCTAATCTGGACCTGTTTACCTGATTTCAACATTTTCTGCCAATTCGTTCTAGAAAAACCTAAGAAAAACTCCGAAAATTCCAAAAAAATAGTAAAACGCTGAGATTAAGCGTAACCTTGGGAAGTATATCGGACATAGTTTGAAACTTGATTCAATATCTTCCAAATTAGTACATCTATAATCTCGCTGAACCATTGAATTTACAGTTAGGATTGGTCGTATCAAGGCGGAAGATATGCAACACGCAACACATCTACAATTTTGAAAACATGATTACTGGCGTAATCTTGAACGGATTGCAGAAATATTTTAACACAACATTTCTAGACCTTATCTGAACCTGCCCACCAAATATCAACATTTTATACCTATTGGTTCTCGAAAAAATGAAGAAAACGCCGAAAAACTCTATAAAAACTAAAATATTTGTCGTATCCTTGAAAAGTTTTTGAAATTCGTTCTTAGCGCGCGTCTAAACGTCCAACTGAACATGCCTGCCAAATTTGAACGCTTTCGGTTCAGTGGATTTTTAGTTCTGGTGATGAATGTATGAATGAATCATTGCCATTTCGCTTTTATATACAGAGATTGTATTCTCCTGTTTTCATCTACTGTATATTTGTATTGTAAATATTATTGTGGTCACACATTAGTTATGAATTGCTGATTCAATAATTAATTATTAATGAATGAATATTATGTTTCTGGATGAAGAATATCTTACTGAGAATATTCAAAGTAATCAAAAAGGGATTCCTCAAAAAGTAAGGCATGCTTTTGCAAACTCACTTGGACTTTATTGGTTTTTTTCGTAGTAAAAGGTAACAATTGAGTGATATTCAATTCCGAGAAACCAAAGCAAATGCTCTTGTGCGCGCTTAAACCACGGTAAGTTTACCCGAGTCTCATTACCAAATCCAGTACTGGATTCAAGGGTATGCCAATTAGGCGCCACCACAAAAATACCAAAAAGAAAAATATTTTGTTTCTTAAGCTTAAAATTATTTGAATTCACATATTATACAGCATACCTAATAAATAAAAACTCATACACTATTAATTACAGTAACAATAATAATGAAACTAATAAGGCTTGAAAGTATAGTTTTATAGTACTTTTTCTGAAAAACTTTTCCCTGGCGGGAGAAATCCTTCTTCAGTCCACCATCATTGATAGATATTTTTGTTTATGACCATTGCAGATATAGCTTATATAAGCTGTTCTGAACTCTAAGCAGTTCTGATAGTGAATAATAAATTTTTGCATGTGATAAGTTATATGCTTTGGCAATTCGCACTACCAAACTAACAAAATTGGACGTTTGGCACTTATTGAATTAATAGAAGTTGAATTCAACTTGCTCATTTAATAGGCCATAACGCCTTGCAAATAGGCAAGGCCTTGTCAAACGCAATTTTGAAGTAAATTTTTACAAAATTTTCCGGGGGCCGCCTAGCTGAGAGGGCACACCCCCTAGGTCCCGCCATAGGGACCCGCCTCACAAGCTAAGCCTAGGGGCTCACAGATCCTAAATCATACATTATATGCATTATCATGGTCTCAGTTTTTGTATTAGGCTACTACTACTGAACACTGACACTGACCATACAATGATTAATTGTAATAACGCACAATCTATTTGAAATAACATTACCGCGCTCAGCCACATACAGAAACCCTCTATTTATTTTACTTTATTTATTTCATTTGAACGTTCATTTACTTGAATTTTTACTTCCGCTAAAATTAAGCACCGCATAGGAATATGTTATTTTATTTCCAGGCTGTTTGCTTAAACTTTTAAAAAAAAGTATTTTCTCATATAAATGACAAATATTTTTTAATAATAAGCTACCAAATACCACTAATTTTTAGACATATTATATACTCCAAAACTGTGAAAAAATCAGTTATTAGGCATTAATTAATACAAAATTTTCCGGGGGAGGGGCCCCCGGACCCCCCTCTCACTGGGGGGAATTCCATTGGAGGGGCCCAGCAATCAGTCATAGCCGAGAGCCCCCAGCTGAGCCAGGCCGCCCCTGGACTAGGCAATATTGCCAAATAATTAATGCAAAATTAAGTTACTACGAATTATACATTACTCTCATAGCCGTAACTACGAATTATAGAGGGTGATGATGAATCAGCGGCTGCAAAATATCTACGAATTATCGAGGGGACTGAAATACATTGTTTTTCTACGAACTATAGAAGTTTTTCAAGGGACTGAGCTTTTGATACGAATTATAGAGGTACGAATTATCGAGGTTCTACTTTATCTCTATTTATATTCTCTATTTAGCCTTTTCTCTATTTAGCCTTTGATACAGTTTGCCATAATCGTCTACTTGATTGCCTTCGTAGCCTTGGCCTAGGGGATGTGGAACTGGGATGGTTTTGCAGTTATTTGTATAATAGGCAACAGTGTGTCAGACTCAATAACACTCTTAGTGAATATAAATTTGTTAAAATGGGAATTCCGCAGGGAACAGTGATTGGACCTTGTCTCTTCCTGATCTATATTAATGACTTTTGTAACCTCAATTTAGTCAATGGAAAAATATTGTCATTTGCAAATGATGCAGTTTTAATTTTTCATGAAGAAAACTGGGCTAGCACATATGACTCAGCTGCTAGGGGACTGGGAGAAGTAAAAAAATGGCTTGATAGAAGAAAACTGACTCTGAATTTGACCAAAACAAAGTACATTTCTTTTTCCTTGAATATGCAAAATCAGCCAGTTAATATGTTTCTTGTTTTGCATTCTCCGAATTGTCTTAGTCATGTAGGGTTAGGGTGTTCAGACAATTGTAATAGAATAGAGAAGGTTAACAGTATTAGATATCTTGGAGTAATGGTTGATCAGCATTTAAAGTGGGATGAGCATTTGTCGCAGCTTACTACACGATCTAGAAAACTTATTTATTTATTTGTGAAGTTGCGTTCTGTTTTGCCTATTAAAGTCATGAAGATAGTGTATTATGCGCTGGCACAGTCATTGCTCCAATATGGTATTGTGGGTTGGGGTGGTGCATATACAAATGTTTTAAAACCAGTAAAAACAATACAAAATTCAATATTAAAAATTATACTGAAAAAGAATAGGATGTATTCAACAAGATCGGCTTTTTTGGAATTTTCAGTTCTACCGATCCGACAGATCTACTTGAAACATATTATATTATATTATATTATAAGAAGCGATCACTTTTTCATTTCATCAATAGAACGGATTGTGCTATTACAAGACGGGAAGAGTCAGGTCTGGTTACTGTGCCTAGATTATTGACTGCGGCCGGTCAGCGTAGCTTTATCTACTTGTCACCATTATTTTTTAATACTCTCCCAAGTAATTTGAGAGGTTTACTTGCCCAAAAAAACTTTGTATTACATTTGAAAAAGTATCTGGTTAACTCTCATGGCTGGGATAGTGCCGAGAATTTCTGGAATGCATTAGTATGATAATTATTCCAGTTGAATGGATTTCATTTTTTACTCATTTTATATCATGTTATACACTAGGCTAGGCAATATGTAAAAACAATATTGTAATAAACAATTTTTGTTGCATCTAACACATATCGTATGTAAATATATTGATTATTGTAGCATAACTGATTTATATTGTTTACTGAAAGGTTTTGATTTCAGTTGTTAATATATAGGTAATGTATATATAATATGGTAATAATAAGTAAGTAGTCAAAGTACGGCTGCTCCTTCCCCAAGCTCGAGCTTGCTCTTTTGGGGAAGTAGTTCCTTATGTTTATTTGCATTTTTGTTATTGATTCATTTTGCTGTTATATTTCTACATTGTGAATTATTGTAATGCTTTATCAAGGAATAAATAAATAAATAAAAATAAAATAAATAATAATATAAAAGCGAAATGGCACTAAATCATTCTCTCACTCACTCACTCATCAGCAGAACTAAATAACTACCCAACCGAATGCGTTTAAAATTGACAGGTATGTTCAGTTAGACGCGTACTAAGAGAAAGTTTTTAAAACTTTATAAGGATACGCCAAATATTTGAGTATTCTAGAAATCAAGATTTTATCTGAGCCTGCTCACCAAATATTAGCATTTTATAACGATTGGTTCTCGAAAAAATTAAGAAAACGCCGGTAAACGATAGAAAAACTCAAACATTTGGCGTATCCTTACGAAGTTTCAAAAACGCTTAGTACGCTTCAAACGGTCCAACTGAACATGCCTGCCAATTTTAAACGCATTCGGTTGAGTTACTGTATTTAGTTCTGCTGATGAGTGAGTGAGTGAGAGAATGAATGAGTGCCATTTCGCTTTTATATAAATAGAGATAACTACTCTGAATTCATGTTACTACCAACTTCTCATTCATAATTATACGTGAGGCCCAGAATAGCTACTGTCTTTTTTCCCAATTTTTGGCATTGTCAAATGAATAATTGATCTTCCACGATGCAAATATTTTGTGTCAATAAGTTTCCTCCCTATATGATTGCGTATCAATTTTGTACTTTCGTATCACTACTTCGTATCGTTACTGCGTATTCTGTCTTCATGTAAGTAACACATCTAACTGTTCCACTGTTCATGGTTCAACATTTTCTTTTGTTTTTGATTTCTTTCCTCATTGCAGCACCCTAATTCAATTTTTCCTCAAGCAAACACTTCTAGTTAGAACAGTGAGAGGTTGCTAGAATAGTCTATAGTAGTTGTCTGTCTCCACTCAGTCTGACTCTAACCAGAAGCCAAGTCACATCTCTCAGCGAGTGAGTGAGTTACGAGCCACGCAATTGTTGGAACTTTATGCAAATCTGGAGCTGTCTCTTTGTAAGCCCTGCTCTGGCAGACCCTCATTAATTTAAATGTTGGTTGTTGCCTTCGCTGTAACAAAATAACTCAAGTGAATAACAGGACGTGAGCAAGTGTCGAGAGCTGGGAAGACACGCCATCACAATGCAAAGTGTATTTGAGGGCGTCTCTTCTCAGTTAGCGCATACTGGCGGCTCAAGTTTCCAGTGGCGTGACGCTACGCTATTATGTCACGTGGTCTTCAACTATTGGCGGCAACGGCTCTGTATCCGGGAAAGGATTGTTTGGCAGAAACTATGTTCAAGTTTGAAATTAGAGAAACGGAGGTCTCCCGGAATATTGTGTTTCAGTCGCGGATTCAATGTTTTCCAAGCAGGTTTCCAAGTGTTATATTATTGTACCGGGTCATTCAAGAAGAAAACAAGATGGGAAAATGACTCCAGCTCCTTTAATATTGGTTCAAGAATGATAAGTTTAATCTCTAGTTGTGGAAAACATTCTGATCTACATCTTAAGACATGGGCGTATCCAGGCAGGGGCAGGGGGGGCAGCTGCCCCCCCCCCCCCCCACTAGAAGTTGACAGATTTTTTTTATTTGAAAAATAAGTCCACAGCGAAAGTAAATAAAATAAAATTGAATAAATATCATAGAATAAAATAATATATTATTATTATTACCATCAAATTTAGTAAATTTAGAACTTCATTTCGAAGATTGCGAAGTCATTGACACTGGGCTCAAAACTTTCATTTCACTCTCCAATCGAATTCTGTATCATATCATTGATAATTCCTCATCTTGAATCTCCAAACATTCATTGGAAATCAGATTTTCAAATGAGAATACTCTTGCTTTCTCTCTGACACTTATTCATCCTTTATAGTTAAAAGGGTTAGCCAGTTTAACGGAAAGATTTGAATAAGTCACCAATTCTTTGAGAAAATCAACTTTTATACACGTTTTCTCTAGTTACTCTGTTCGGCGACAAATTCCTAATGTCCCATGAGCATATGCAGGCAGGGGCAGGGGGCAGTTCCAGATAATTTTTTTTACTATTTTGAACCAAATTATGAAGATTTTGAAATCAGAGACTTACAGAAGTTATTTTCCATCTGAATATCCAATTCACCAATTGAATACTGGAGAAGTTAAATGTTAATTCCTTATATGACTCTCTTAATCAGTCATTGGAAGTCATATTTTCAAATGAGAATACTCTTGCTTTATCATTTTATTTTCTCCATCTTTTAAAAAAAGAGTAACTCCAGAGAAAAACATTCTGAGTCTTCCATATGAAGTTTCATGAGCTAGAATCCATGACTGTGAGATTGGAGGTGTGGTATAATGTATTTGAAAAAAATTGAAAATATATGAGTTGAAGGAAATTGAAGTAGCTACACTTTTGATAAAGGCTAATACTATTTCCAATTACTAGGTATGGTGTAGTGTTTGGAGGCATTCTAAGGCAAAAGGCATTCCAAGTGTTTTCCCATCAACCATCAATCCCATCACAGCAACTGGAAATCATTTAGTACCCTTCAGTGGGTAAAGACATGGCTCATGAGCTGAATAGTAGAGAAAAGATTGACAGGGTTGTGCTTAATCAGTATCAATCGTAAATTTTTGAAGGAAAACAAGGACGAGATTGAAAAGAGAGAATTAAATGAGTTCTCAGCAAATCCATCAATACAAGAATAATTGTAGATAACCATATCTATTCAATTTACCTTGATTGATCTATGAATTTACTGTGGATTTTGTAATTGCTGGAAATGTTTTCAAAACTTTCTTTTGAATCTGGAGTCTTCTGCGCTCTACATTTCTCCAATAATCTCAGACACAGCTAAATAGCCATTCTATAAGCTATGTGATATAGTCCAGTAATAAAATGTTCATAAATTATTTGTGTTAAAATAGATTGTAAGCTATTCACATCCACCCATCAATACAAAAAATAGATGGACATGAAATGATTTACCCAGCAAATAATTTTAACAAATTGTTCTGATTGTATAATAATTGAAAAATTGTTCTAATTTTCTATTTTCATGATAAAATGCGGGGCTTAATTTGTGACGCTACGCACCGGTACGCCGTACAGGTTCCTCTGAGTACTTGCTACTCCTGTAGTAAATCATTCAAATTTATTATTTATAAATATGGAAGAATAATGGTAATAATACTCAACTGAAAGCTTAAAAATGACTCTAAAAATGAGTAAAGTCAAATTTTCGTTTTTTTCCGGGGGAGAACCCCCGGACCCCCCTCACCAGTTTTCCGCCTCTGTACCAGAACTTTTACTTCTACAAATTAAGCACTGAGTAAATATTTTAGATATATATTGTAACTGAACTATATTATGGCTGACAAACCCCCCCCCCCCCGTCACTAGAGATAGGGGAAAAGGGGCAACTTTCTTATATTCTGCAGAAAAAAATTGCTTGCCCCCCCACTAGAAAAATCCTGGATACGCCCTTGTCTCAAGACCAAATGTACGATATTTGAACCAATATTGGCCGAGCTGCAGTCATCCGAATTTCGTGGCGCTAAATTTTTAATTTATTATTTATTTTCCAAGTTTTAGATGATTATTCGAGTGGATTTTTCAAATTTATATTTTCTTACATCAACTTTCAAAATCCTCTGGTTTAGCATCTATTTTAGCATTAAAATATCTGTGTTTAGAAGATTTCATAAAAACATAACCTTCTCTGGACTGAACTTTCCATCAATATTGGGATCGGGATAGTGAATCGAGCTTGAGTCATTTTCCCATCTTGCCAGAGGGTCTTCTTTAAACTCGAACAAACTATACCGATATGATACTGGACTTTCAAGAACTCAGACTCGTGAAATTCTACGAATTTAAGTATTTTTGTATATTACCTTTTCAAAATTGATTCAATGTAGTCATAACTATTCAAAAACGTATAACTCATACATACGGTTGGAAGACAGCTATAGTCCATTCACGATGGCTTGAGACGAGATAAACAAAAGCTCTGCTTGTGTATGTGTGCGACTGGAGTGGCTTTGTTTTAGCCACGACATGAACACGTCACAGCAATGCCAAAATCCCGAATTTTTTGACGGGACTGTAGCCAAAACATTGACACAAAAACTTTCACTATAATTGTTTGTTCATTTTAGGTTCTTGCAGTCGAGAGACAACCGAACCAAGCAATTTCCCAATGTGTATCTTTATTAAAGATTACTTAAAGATACTTATTCTGGATTACCTACAACAAAATTCATGATTTTCGCATTGCTGTGTCTTGTTTATGTCGTGGCTAAAACGAAGCCACTCCAGTCGCACACACACACACATGCAGGGTCCTTGTTTATCTCGTCTCAAGACATCGTGAATGGACTAAAGAGTTAAAAAACAAACCTCAATCACGTTCAGTCAAAGTAAGGCCTACTAATCAAGTAATCATTTCCATAATATGTCTCTCTCCTCTGAACATCTATTCAATTTCAAGTCCAAGTTGTTCAATATTCTACTGTGATATTTCAATTGAAATGAGGAATGAAGACGTTTTGAACATCAATTATTTGTGTCTGTGTTTTCACCTGTTAGTAGTATTGTACTGTATTGGATAAATTAATATGTTTCGAAATCATATTATCATTCCTTCTCATAATTTTTATCCAATGAATATGATAATAGGAATATTAGCGTGTAATACCCGCTTCAGACCGGTTGAAAATATCTTTATTTTTTTATAAGAACCACAGTACCCTTTTCAATTATTTTCATTTATGCTTGACATGTTTCGACTACTCAGAGTCATTTTCAAATGCAATACTGCGATTCTTAATCGAAATAAGAACCAGTGATAAAGTAGCCCCAAGATAGAGGAAATATTTTCATCTTCCATATGATAATAGAAATATCACCGTGTAATACCGGCCTGGTAAGACTGGACTGCTTTGAATAATATGTGAGCTGGAATGAGAATGTTCCTACACTGGCTAACCGAATTATTTTCGGAATTTCGACTTGTTCACAAAGCATTGTCGGCATAGCTCTGCATGGCCAATGTAGTTTGAGCGTCCCTCCCTGCTCGCTGAGAGCAATGTTGTAGGAAATAGAAGAGAGAAAGTTCATTTGTGAGAAAGAGAGGGAGAGAGAGCGAGAGAGAAAAAAATTTTTGAAGGAGAGAGTGTATTGGGAATGTCTGAGTTGAGATGTATTTTAGATTTTGGAAATTGTTTCATTTACGATGATAGAAACATTTGAGCTTTGAATAAGCTCTTTACTAATTTGATTTTTTCCCTGTCTATCCCCTTTTTTCAGTTTGATCCTGATACAGTATTTCCAAATAATTTTCTCCATATGCATTTCAGGAAGATTTGAGGATTAGATGGAAGGATTCCTTTAATATAACTGAGGCTCAAAAACCACATGTATTGTATATTGTAATGTATATTGTATTGTACATCGTATTGAAAACTAAACTTGAAAACTAAGGGCTGTTAAAATAATTGAAAAATAAATGAAAATCAATGTGGATAGAATAATTTTATCCACATTGATAATGACCTAATGTGCCAAAACATGTCTGTGTTTTAGTAATTTTAAAGTTTTTTTAAAGGGTGTTTGATTTTCATTTATTTTTCAATCATTGTATATTGTACTGTATATTTTATTGTATATTGTATTGTATATTTCATTGTATATTGTATTGTATATATTTCATTGTATATTGTATTGTATATTTCATTGTGTATTGTATTGTATTGTATTGTATATTGAGATGAGTGGATGAATTTTGTCACTTAGAGAATAGTTTTTTGAAAATTGTGGAGAACCTTATTTCGCCAATAATTTTAATTATCAACATGATTTTCTTGTCAGAAGTATGATTCTAGATCGGTTAATATAGGTTTAAAATTATAATTAATAATTTGTTCTCGAATTGTAGGAAACAATTTGATCTACTATTCAAAACTCATCGATTACAATTGCTGAACGCATATTTACCAATCTAGAGTCATTTCCACATCTTTTTAGAGGGTTTCCCTTGCTTGAATATAGTGAATTTTTCAGTTCCTTTAAGATGGCGGCTCTAGGTCACACAGAATTCAGGACTTTTGAGCCGGGTTTTCCCAAGCACACTCAAACATGAGGAACCATCAAATTTAAATAAACCAGCTGGCATTTTCTATGCTAAGTAGCCTATGGAGAATGTAAACTTGAGGTTCCCTCAAGTTTGAGTGTACTTGGAAAAACCGGATATAATTAAGGTAAGAGCACCAGTAGTGGCCATGTTTAAGAAATTTTTTTATAGTTTATGCAGAATTGTGAGTACATTCCATCATTTTGTCTCATCTTAAACTCAATGAACATGTTGCCCAGATACTTCTTGATTGACTTTTTACGTGAAATGGCAGATATCTCAATTCCAAAAATAATTATTCAACTTTTCATGGAACTCGATTTTGATTCTAAAGTGGCCACTATGATTTAGTAGTGGCCACGTACTGATCCTATAGTGGCCACATGATGTTCTATGCTTATTTGAAATTAAATTTTTCAATCTGCTTGTTGCAATCATTCAAGTAAGCTAATTTTACATTCCACAACGTGATAATAACGCCTGAAATAGGTTATATTAAAATGAGTTTAATTGGTAATGCATTGTTGTTGGTTACAAGCCGCTACAAAAGTGAGGTTAAACCATATAATAGACGTTTTAAACTTATTTTTTCTCTGTAACCTATTTAAAACAGTCTTAGGAGAACATAAATTCGATAAACATCAACTTTTACTCTAATATATACAACTTCTACAACAATATCTATTGGGTGGCCACTACTAGATTATTCACAGTTTCTTGTACTAGTAGTGGCCAGTCTGCTTTTTCGCCAAAATATCAGCTACATTTGGCTAGAAACCTTCTTAACAATATCTAGACATTCTAGGGAATGATTATAACACCAGAAATATTGCGAAAATTTACAGACTTTTTAGTCATAATACAACAATTTGTATACATGTCTTCTTACTGAAACGTCTAAGACAAAAGTGAACTTCTTACTGAAACAACGTATTCGAGTGAAATGGCGACAATAAATTTCTCTCAGAAATTTCCGATGATACTATTTCAGAGCTCCTACTTGAACTATTCAGCTGCTAAATAGTATGAGCTAAGTCTCTAGCAGGTTTAGAACGCATTAAATTCGTATTTTAAAGAAAAAACCATTGAAGTGTATGGCCACAACTGAAGCAGTGGTCATTACTGGTGCTTTTCCCTTATATAGGTCAGCGTTATTATTCTTGTGATTCTACATGTGAATTGAATCTCCAACTGGATCCACCGACTTTTTCTTTTTTGGCTAATTTGACTAGACCATTACATACTCAGTTCCGGTGTAAAGTTGTCTAGGTATTAGTCTAGGAAACATAACATTTGATTTCCGATTCATTTCACATCCTATGATAAGAGAAGGAGTGAGTGGAGAAGGAGAAAGAAAAACAAAAATAATAAGTTAAGACTAATTTGATGTCGACCAGGAACTAGAGTTACAAGTTAAAGTGTCTGAGAGAGAACACGTAAAAGAGAGAAAAGGCGCTTCCAATTGAATTGATATTACAAACAAATACAATTGAAGAAGGTCGTTCATTGTAAGGGAAACACCTTGAGAATTCGAGAGTAAGTATAGTCTGTCCAAGCAAAGAAGACATTCTGGCAAGATGAGAGAATGACTCCAGCTCGGCCAATATTGGTTTAAACTTTGTACATTTGGTCTCAAGTTGTAAGTATATCAGAATGTTTCCTACAATTTGAGACCAAACTTATCATTCTTGAACCAATATCAACAGAGCTGGAGTGATTTTCCCATCTTGCCAGAATGTTTTCTCTGCTTGGACAGACTATATTCCTTCTCCCATTTCCTTCGCCCTATTGCTCCCCCCCCCACAACTCTTCTCACTCTTTCTCTTGATAGACCTTCTCCTTCATCTCTTCTAATACTTTTCTAGCTCAACCCTTGTCTTATTTTGTCGTTCTATAAAATACCTCCACGGGAAAACAATTTGCTCTTGTCGTCAGAGTGGGATTTGATTTTATGTAAACGTTAATTTTGTGATTGAGTGCAAACAAAGTGTGGGTGGGGGTATTAATTGGAGAAAGAAGGGGTGAGATTGTTGATGAAGAAAGTACTTATTCAAGGTTTGCGTAAGTTTACGTAAATTTATTGTAAGACGAGAGGTATTATAAGAGGAATAGGAGGAGAGAGTGGAGTATGTGAAGGAGGAGGAGGAGGAGGAGAAAGTTGTGTATTCGGGGAGTAGGGGGAGGAGGAGGAGGAGGAAGAGGAGAGTTGTGTATTGAGGGAGGGGAGGAGGAGGAGGAGGAGGAGGAGGAGAAGGAGGAGAAAGTGAAGAATGAGGAGGAAGTGGAAAGAAGGAGGAGGAGTAGGTGAAGATGAAGGAGGGAGGAAAAGATGGGGAGAAGGAGGAGAAGGAGTAGAAGAGACAGAAGGAGGAGGAGAAGGAAAAGGAGTAGAAAGAGGAGAAGGAAGAGGAGAAAAGGAGAAGAAGGAGGAGGAGAAGAAGGAGAAGGGGAAGGAGGAGAAGTATGGGGAGGAGGAGTAGGAAGAGGAGGAGAAGGACGAGTAATTGGAGGAAAAAAAGAAGAAGGAGGGAGGAGTAGGAGGAGGAGGAGTAGGAGGAGGATGAGATGGAGGAGGGGAAAGAGGAGGTGGAGGAGGAGCAGCAGCAGCAGTAGGAGCAGGAGGAGGAGGAGGAGGAGAAGGAGGAGTAGGAGGAGGAGGAGGACGACGAGGAGGAGAGGAGGAGGAGGAGGAGGACGAGGAGGAGGAGGAGGAGGAGGGGGAGGAGGAGGAGGAGGAGCAGGAGCAGGAGGAGTAGAAGGAGGAGGAGGAGGACATGAAGGAGAAGCAGTATGAGCAGAAGAAGGATTAGGAGGGGGAAAGAGGAAGAGGAGGAAAAGGACGAAGGAATAGGAGGAAAAAGAGAAGGAGTATGAAGAGGAAGAGGAACAGGAGGACGATGAGGAGGAGAACTACAGCTGAAAAGGCGAGGAAGAGGAGGATAAAAGAGATAGTGGAAGCGGTGAAACTATTAAGGTGGTGTTCGAAGATCTTGAGAAATCATTTCAAGATATGAAAAAAACGATATATTGGAAATGTAATTGAATTCGGTATTTTTTGATTCTCAGGAACGAGTAGAATGGAAGTGAAGAAGAAGAGAAGAAGGAGCGAAAGAAGTTGAACGAAGACATCATGAAGAGGTGACAGAGAGGTCCTGAGAGTGAGAGGAAAAGTGTAAGATCCAAATACAGAGCAATTAAAAGGAGCAATTAAGTGGAGCAGTAATTACGACTGTTGTTTGAAATCGTTGGCAATCATTATTATTGTGGAGACGAAGAAGGAGGAGGAGGAGGAGGAGAAGAAGAAGAAGAAGAAGAAGAAGAAGAAGAAGAAGAAGAAGAAGAAGAAGAAGACGAGGAATACGGGAGGGGCTAAGAACTCAATAAAGGTGGTTGAGAAGTAAGTACCTTGTGTCGAACTCCAAGTTTGTGTTCTCTGTAAACAGAACGTGAACCGAAATAAATAATTCAGTAGTTAGTGAGGGAGACAATATAATTAATTTGTACATAGCTTGGCATGGATTTATTCCTCAGCACTCTCTTCGTTTCATTCATTATCATATATTTTATATAATATACTACATCTCAATCTATTCCGTTTCCGTTGACTTCAAAAATCAACTGAGATCAGCGTTCTTGCCAAGAATGAGATCGAATGAGTCGAGCTCATTATTTTTATAATTGAATAAAAACAGGCAAGTGAATTAGCTAAATACATGGACACTAAATTTTGATTCTTATTCTCTCCCTTAAAAGGTCAGCATAGCCAGAGGCTAGTAAATCTACCAGGTGGGATATTTGTCTTGAAATTATGGTTCACGAGTCTGACGTCACTAATTTTCAACAGTAGCGCCCAAAAGAAAGGGACAGCTGATTGAAATGTAAACACAGCCTATTTTCGTTAGTGTTGAAGAATATTATTGTTGTAATGAACTCCGATGAGTAGAGAACATCACAGTTAATAATAAGGAAATAATATTTTTAGTTTTCCTAGTTGTTTTGTAGTAAAATATCGTTATTTTCATTATTATTTATTATAATTGTAATTGAATAGTTTGAACCCACCAAATCTTACATTTTTCTTTACGAGAGCGCTAGTACCTTGAATTCTTGGCTCTAATTTATGACAATAGCATCATATTCTTCTAATATCACAACATTATTCATTATTATTCGACTGTTATAACATTCAATAACCAATTTTTACAATTATTTTCATTATTTTTTTACGTGGTAATTTTTCATTTCTCAATTGTCTGTGGAAAAGCTCTGTGGTGTATTTACAAACCTTGAGCATCGCCTTCTTGAACTGTATCAGCTGTTCTTCGAAAAACATCATTCTCCGATTGCCAGTTTATTTGTTGCGAACTCTTGCGTGTTTGTGCGTGTGAGTATGGGCTGGGTAGCTTGGCCACGACAAAACTCGACCTAGCAGCGACTAGGGCTCGAAAAGGGTAGACGCACGGTACGCCATTCTGTGGTCAACTTTTAGCGCCAGGTTTAAAACCATATAAATAGTTTTCATGATAGAGACGATCAACATAATGTTTATCTAGTTGAGCAAATTAATTGAGTTATTGTTTTGAAATATTGGAGGTTAATTTGTCATATAGAATGGTTTAAATTGCTTAGTATCAAATTTCAAGAAATACAACTATATTTATAATAGAACTAAAATTAAAGGAATTCAAATTTTCCAGATGCAGGAAGATGAATTCAGGTTGAAATTTTGACTTGAAAATTGCCAGACTGGAAACCAAATGCAAATGCAATGCTCTGTGAAGTGATTAGTATTTTTTCTAACATAATTTTTATTATTAATCATATGTTTGATTGTTGAGTTGAATGAATTCAAATTTGGCGCTAGTAGTTGACCACAGAATGGCGGATGGTGCGTCTACCCCTTTTTATAGAGCCCTAGCAGCGACGAAATAGCGTAGATACGTCATAGCCATAGCATTGACAATGCGTATGTGTACGTGTGTGCCATTCATTTTTTGTTGGGACTGTGTCGTATCGTTGCTATGGTTTGTCATCGCAACAGTAGCCACCCTGGAGGCTTTGCTTACTTTGTCTCAAATCATCGTGAATGAAGTGCATTATCCATCCGAGCAAAGAAGGCCCTCTTCCAAGATGGAGGAGGGAAGTGAAAGTGTAACTACGCATGCGCAGATCTGTGAATTTTAGTGTAAAATGAAATGATTTTAAAATGGTAGCTGAAATGAGCCAAGCTACCATGTTTGCACTATTTATGGTTCCGGGAGGCTGAATCAACAAATCACACACACATTGTGACTGTTTGAAAAAGATCATATAATCATATTGATTTTACGAATGAAAATATGAATTTTATCAAAAATTTTTGTTTTTGACAGATGATGAGAGTAGAACAATTTGAACGGTAGACATCTTCGAAAAGAGCTTTCTTTGCGTGGATGGATAATAGCATAGCTTCCTTCAATAGAAGACCATGGCCTTAAAATGGCAACTATGTAGAGTTGGATATTGGGTCCATTAAAAAAGCATTGAAATCATGTTCCAATGTATGCGCTTCTTGTGTGCGTTCTCACATTTGACTTGCTACAAATCATAAGCTATATAAATGAATAATTGTCTATTCTTAATCTTTCTTGCTAATCTCTATCACAAACCAGTACAAAGGAGCTCTATACGAAGAGTTTCATGAACCTATTCCATGAAACTTATGCTCAAAAGAGAGAAAACCGAATCAACTTGCGCGATTTGTAATCCTTTTATATGAAAAGACTGTGTCTACGGTGCGACGTTGCCATATTATTAGGGCAGGGCCTTCTATTAAAGGAAGTGAATTTTAATGTGGTAAATATTGATCATATTATTCATCCATCAGACTAGTGATGCAACAGATTCATGCCTTATTAATGTGACAAGTCTCCAAATATCAACACCACAAATAAAATAACTAGCTTCAAGCAAACGTTTCCTCAAGAATTTCTGTTTGTGACATTGATATGTTGCTAGCTGAGTGGAATCACGATAAGAACGTCTCATATATGAACAGCATTATACCGTTTTCTCAATACAATATTATATACTTACACTAGCATTTGACATATATATGTATTTTCTCAACAATAGGTACAATTCAGCTGCACAAGCTTTTCCTTCCTAGCTCATCCACTCTCTCACTCTATCTCTCTCGCTCTCTCTCTCTCACTCATTCTTTCTAACTCTATCTCTCTACCTATACAACTCTTCCTCTTCTCACTCTCCTTCGCCCTCTACTTTTTATCTCTCTTTGTCACTCCCTCTTTAACCTTTTCTCGCGTCTTCGAAATCGATACATAGCTTTCCTACCGGGTACAATTACCGAAATTGGACAATTGCTTTTTACAGCTCCTACTTTAGAGCTATCGTAAACCCTTTTCTGCTGTGCTGAAATTCATTTCTCATCTTGTATCTCTTATCTCTCTGTATCTCCCATTTTCCACTTCTTCTTCTTCTTCTTCTTCTTCTTCTTCTTCTTCTTCTTCTTCTTCTTCTTCTTCTTCTTCATCATTTTTCTTCTTCTTCTTCTTCTTCTTCCTTCTTCTTCTTCTTCTTCTTCTTCTTCTTCTTCTTCTTCTTCTTCTTCTTCTTCTTCTTCTTCTTCTTCTTCTTCTTCTTCTTCTTCTTCTTCTTCTTCTTCTTCTTCTTCTTCTTCTTCTTCTTCTTCTTCTTCTTCTTCTTCTTCTTCTTCTTCTTCTTCTTCTTCTTCTTCTTCTTCTTCTTCTTCTTCTTCTTCTTCTTCTTCTTCCACTGTGACTTTTATCTTTTTATGATCTTTATGATTTTCATAATCTTCATAATCTTTGTAATCTTTATGATCTTATGATCTCACCCTCATCACACGACACGATATTTTTGAAATTCGTATAAACATAGTGTGGCCGTTGGTGTGAAGTGCTACATAATAGTTTGTGGAGATCAAATTGTTTCCCTTCTTTTCTCAATTTTCATATACCGCTTTACATGTTTTAAATTAAGCATACACAATTCACTTTTGTCAATTTTTTTATGTGAAGGAGCACTGGCGGCTAGTACCCACGAAACAGGTGAAGTGCCCGTACCTTTTAACGTACAGCACTTCACCTTTTTCGTTGGCACGAGCCGCCATTGTAAAGACATATTTGGGGTGACTTATTGTCTTCATTGACAAATAAATTAATCATTCGTGATAAGGTAGACTTTCAACAACATATAGATATTTTTCATTATATATATTATATATATAGATTTTTATATATTTTTATACATTTTTCATTATATATATAGATATAGATATAATTCAAAGGAATAATGAGTCTCTTGGGAATCCCAGAACTCAACGTACACAGATAAGGGAGGTCTGTCCAAACAAAGGAGAAATTCTGACACAATGAGAAAATATATCGATCAATATTGGTTCAAAAGTTATAAATTTGATCTCAAATCAGAATGTATAATACAATTTGAAACGAAATTTATAATTTTTGAACCAATATTGAACGAGCTGGATTCATTCCCCATCTTGCCAGAATGTCTTCTCTGATTGGACATGCTCTAGCATAGTACTAATTCGCTGCTAGTTGGAACATACAATACTAGTGGATTAGATGTAACATGTTCATATGAGCTAAACCAGTACATGTAACACGTAGATTCAGTGTATGACTCCAGACTAGCTTTTATCGTTCCAAACTCAACATGACTATATCCTAATCTGAGTTAACCTACAAACGTCAATTGTGAATAGTTTCCAAGTACCACTCTGCTTCACTCATTGTTAAAATACATCCAATATATATAGTAGACGCATACAATTCTCATGATTGCAGTACAATATAACTATGTACATTTATTGCAGCTAGTTGAACAGCTCTCTAGGTAACTATACATAGATATAAACGTCATGGTCGAACTATAGAATGCATCAACATTAAAGCTCGGCTATGTCTCAGTGCTTGAAACTTGGTAGAATCAAACTTTAGCTTTAGTTTGAAACTCAGTAACCTCATTCAAGCTCAGCGTTTACAGCTGAATTTATTGTTCTTCCCCTGATTTATTAATAATATCATAAAAACGTTATAACTATAATAGTTTAGCATGCTTTCAAACAATGATTTGCTGTTGTAAATAAAGTTTTGTTTCTCCAGAGAATTGTATATTTCTTGGAGAACTGATTTTTGGGGATTCGAGTTATTCCCAAAAAAGGAAATTAAACTTCAAACTTAAGGCTATTTAAATCAATTGATAAATAAAATAAAGAATTAAATACCTTTAAAAAAAACTTTAGAAATATTCTGAAGTTTTGAAAAGAAGGGTATTTGATTTTTCATTTTATTTATCAGTTTTGTTTCTCCAGAGAAATGTATATTTCGTGGAGAACCGATTTTTGGGGATTCCAGTTATTTTCAAAAAAGAAGATTCAACTTTAAACTTAGGGCTATTTAAGTTAATTGATGAGTAGAATAAAAAACCAAATACCCCTTTTTTTAGAAGTATTCCAATGTTTTAAAAATAAGGGTATTTGATTTTTCATTTTATTCTTCAGTTTCAAAATAGAACTGATCGTTCTATTACAAAACTGATTTTGAGCTCATGTTTAAAAACTTGAAAAATATTTAAAATTTCAACGATTTTTAACTGAAAAATTGAAGCGTTGAAGATTATGACACGAGACAATAATATAGTGTTTGCTTCGTTTAATGAATGTAACATAATAAATCTGATGTCTTAAAACTATCAAGTCATGCTCTCTATGAAATGAATGTAAGTTTGGATTCTTTTCTTCTCTTTCAATTATTAAAAACTAGCCAGCAGTTTTTGCTCGCACAAGTTTAGAAGAGCCACGGTTATTATGTAAAGTGTATTGTGATTGTGTGTCTTCTCAGCTTGCTCGTGCTATATCGAATATACTTCGACGGGAAATAGTTATATTGTACTTTCTCAGAATTTGAGCCGTTCACGAATAATAATCAATAACTCCTATAAGTTACTATTGGGCTTGGCCCAACCTATTAGCATAGACCAACTATACTATATAGTATATTAGCCGGCAGGCTCGCTTCGCTCGCCTTCTCCGCCTAGCCAGGGGGCTCCGCCCCCTGTACCCCCTACAGTATAGGCAGTGTAAGTGAGTCAAACAGGCTCGCTTCGCTCGCCTGCAAATTCCGTTCAGAAATGATTTGAAATTTATTGAGCACAGCATTTCTACAGCTAATCTGGACCTGTTTACCTAATTTCAACATTTTCTGCCAATTTGTTCCAGAAAAATCTAATAAAACTCCGAAAATTCCAAAAAATAGTGAAACGCTAATATTAAGCGTAACCTTGAGAAGTATATCGGACATAGTTTGAAACTTGATTCAATATCTTCCAAATTAGTTCATCTATAATCTCGCTGAACCATTGAATTTACAGTTAGGATTGGTCGTATTAAGGCGGAAGATATGCAACCCGCAACACATCTACAATTTCGAAAACCTGGTTACTGGCGTAATCTTGAACGGATTGCAAAAATATTTCAACACAACATTTCTAGACCTTATCTGAACCTGCCTACCAAATATCAACAATCTCTACCGATTGGTTCTCGAAAAATTAGGAAAACTACGAAAAACTCTAGAAAAACTAAAATATTTGACGTATCCTTCAAAATTTTTCAAAATCCGTTTCTAGCGCGCGTCTAAACGTCCAACTGAACATGCCTGCCAAATTTGAACGCTTTCGGTTCAGTGGATTTTTAGTTCTGGTGATGAATGAATCAGTGCCATTCCGCTTTTATATATAGAGATCTACGCTATTAGCCTAAACTTCAGCTTACTTACTCGTATACCGTGTTCGGAGTTAGATCAACTTCAGCTAAGAACTGTACTATCAGCCATGAATCTTTACAATTGGTCAATACGTCAGCAATGTCTTGATGTTAACAAAATAGACTTTTGACGTATGACAACTAACTTGAGTTCAACAAATAATTGGATTCACTCCAACTAAACAACTAAGTTCCAACTGAAGCTTGCAATAACATCTCTTAACAGGTGCTTAGCAACATTGAACTCTTCAAAATAGACGAACTACGACTAGTATGGTCCGTCTAAACAAAGAAGAGATTCTGGTAAGATGGAAAATTACTTCAGCTCGGTCAATATCAGTTCAAAACTATAAATTTGGTTTCAAATTGTAGAGCAGAATGTCTCCTAAAATTTGAAATGGAATTTATAGTTTTTTAACTAATATTGACCGAGTTGGAATCATTTTCCTATCGATGTCAGGATGTCTTCTTTGCTTGGACAGAATATAGTAACTATAGTAGATTTAGATGATGTGTTGCAAGTATTGGCTCAAAATATAGGTTGAAGCTGTCAAAACCGATTTAGTCCTTGTTTCTATCACTATATTTGTAATGTTTGACAATACAGGGTGTTTCAGGAGGAATGTACATTACTTCTCAGACTGATTCCTTACACCAAGTAGACAAAAAAGGTTCCATGGGACAAACCTCAAAATACGCTTTGTTACCGAGATAACAATGGCGGAAAATTGAGATATAATCAAATTTGCAGTTCATTAAAAAATTTCAAAGTTTTTGTATTGTAATTCATTCATCATTCATCATCATTCATTCACTATGTAGCCTAAACATCATCATTCACTTATCACCTTTGCTTGAAATATAAGTCGCAATTGTAACAACAGAAAACAAATAATAAAGTAAGGAATCAGTCTGAGAACTATTGCACATTACTCCTGTATATAGTAGGATATAGTAAGGAATAGAAAGATATAAGTTTAGTTTGCCTTGAAATGTAGGCTATTCAATAGAAACTCCAAGAAACTTTTCCAATTTTAAGTGGTAAATCGTAACTGTTTGAGGAGTGATGTAACTGGTGCCAGAAACTGAGGTGGTTTCTTATGTCCCTTGTGAGGCCCAACAGCTGATGTTTTCTATAAATAATGGTCTAAGAAAGTGTTCCAAAACTTTTACTTGATTTAAGTCCATTCTACAGTTAGCTAGTCTGGTAAATTCTGTTCAATCAAAAAAGACCATCTGGCAAGATGAGAAAATTACTCCAGCTCATTCAATGTTGATTCAAATTTGGTCTCATATTATAGATTAGACTGTTCTCTACAATTTGAGACCAATTTCACAATTTTTTAATCAATATTGACCGAGCTGGAGTCATTTTCACAGAGGGTCTTCTTTGCTTGAACAGACTATACAGCTACGCAGACATCATCAATTTGAACGTACAATAATAAATGAAGCCTTCATTTTGTTCCAAATAATAATAAAAGTTATCAGTATTTCGAATTATTCATCCAAAGTTTCAATTGAATACTTTTAAAAAATCAAATTCTTCTCAAAAATCTTTCTAAGCCCGTCACCGAGCATAGGCCTCTCCCCACTGGCGACTCGTGCCCACGAAACAAGTGAAGTGCTGTACAGTAAAAGATACGGGCACTTCACCTGTTCTGTGGGCACGAGCCGCCAGTGCCTCCCCCAGGTTGCCATCTCTGCCGATCTCTGGCTGTTACCATCCAGTTGATTCATGCTACTCTGGCGATGTCTTCCTTTCACTCTTGGCCTCACTTGTATAATATAAATGATTTGAGAGACTAAAAGTTCTATTGATCGATCGTCTACGCCCAAGCAACTTCGATTATTTTCATCAAATGTGAAACTCTGTATAGATAGACTATGGGTATTTTTCATTCTCTTAATTATTGAGTAAGTGTTGAACTGAGTGAAAAAGATATTGGGAGAGTAACTTCAGTGCTAAGTAACCACTGTCATCAAATTTAATGATACGACGAACTGCAGCATTTAATAGAGCGGAAACGGGTTGAATATAGTCTGTCCAAGCAAAGAAGACCCTCTGGCAGGATGGGAAAATGACTCCAGCTCGATCATTTGGTTCAAAAAATATTGATTAAGGTCTCAAATTGTAATAATGTTTTTTTTCTACGATTGAGATCAAATCAATAATTTATGAATCAATATTGACTGAGCTGGAGTCATTTTCTCAGCTTGCCAGAGGGTCTTCTTTGCTTGGTCTATACATTCCAGGCTCGACTCTTTTGTAGTGAGAATGAGTAAATAAATAAACGAATTCTATCAAAACCAAGAGGAAGGTTGAGTGGTGCACTCAATTGGCGTAATCCCATTTCACTCCAGCTTATGACGAAGGGGTATGAGGATCTGGGGAGGGACGGAGTAAGCTAGACGCAAAAGGTGGAGCGTTAGGAGTGGTATTAGGACTCAAAGTACCAATGTAAAGTAACCTAGTACCTCTGTAACAGAGGGCAAATATAGTCCCATTAGGAGATTAGGTAGTGAATTGTTGATGGAGTCTTTCTCTTTCCATCGTATTGAGCTATCGGACCTTTTGTTCCGCCTTCTTGTCCTGGCCCGCTAATACCCTCATCATTGTCTCCTTGTCTATCTAGACTGACCTGAATCGAACAACGTATCGAGTTCAGATTGTGTGATCGAGGAATATAGCGGATTACTGCGAAACTTGCGGATAAATCAGATATTTGAAAAAAGCGAAATGCAGTAGACATTCGTTTTTACACGTTAAAAGTAGAAACTATAGGCCTAATTTGATATGAACTGCTTGGTTATAATATTGGTGATGGGCCGATAGTGAGCCACTACACTATTAAAGCTAAACGAGTCCAATATTGTCTTGTTTTTGGCCATTTTGATCGTAGGCGGAGCTTGGAGGCTTGTCCAATTCTTTATTCTTTCTTTACAATTGCGAATTGGTTTCCAAGTATTTTAAGCAAAGGATGAATACGTGATGATGAATGATGTTGATGAAGGTTTAAGATGTAGGTTATATGTCTATCCACAATGTCAACTTTCACTATACTCACAAATTTCAACTCTCAAGAATAAAAAAACAATGATTTATCAATTTAAAATTTGAAAGGTTGGTAAATGATTCAAAACAGCATCAAAAATATCTAAAATGATCTGAAATTATCAATTCTCACTTGAAATTTTTAAGCCCAAAAATAGTTAACAAACTTTAATGATCGTTACTAAGCAACCTAGTCGAAGTCGAAGCAAGTCAGCCTATTGCTACTGCCATCTGCTGGCTGAATTAGGAGCTATTTCGGATGTTATTCAAAAAAGTTAGGTAGATCAGTGGAGATGGGTGAAATCTTCAATTTGCTTGTTATTGAGATTTCGTTTTTTTTAAAACATCTCTATTTCCAGTGAAATGGAATATTTATGACCTATGTGCTTCCAAGCGAACTAATAAAATAAATTAACCAATAATTTAAATTTTAATGATAAAGTACGGTACAATGTGACAGTTTTACTCATTGTAGGTAGCCTTTAGTTATTTTGTATCAATTCCTGTAGGCTTTTGCTTATCACGTATCTAATACATGAAAATAGGAAACAATACGTTGGGATACAATAAGCAAGTCCCTATAATCCTTTTTGCCATGCGCCACATGCAACATTGATGGGATTTCTTATGAGAAAAATGTGGACATGCAAGGCAGCTTGAATCATGATTGACTTTGAGGTTAGATTGCATTCGTCTGGTAATGAAGGGGGGGGGGTGCCTGCGAAAATCTCGCTCAGGGCGCCAAAAAACCACACAAGGGCCCTGCCAATATTTAAATACGTAGAATTTCATCCTCGCTATGCTAGTTGTATTGAAAAAGTTCCTGGGTTGATTTTTCCGAAGATGCGCTGTCATTTCCTCGATTCATTCGTGAGTGTTTGCATTGGAAGAAGTTCCAATTTCACACAATCTGACAACACTGCTGTAATAATTTCAAGTGGAGGGCTCTTAGGTTAGACCATAGGTGAATTGTATGAGGAATAAAAAAAACAATAGATGCTTTGGATCAGGTTACATCAGCTATTAAACAGTTACTCGCCAACCGCCAGTTTCATTGGCGTCTGCTTATTATTATTTACAATAATAATTTGTAGGTTAGAAGGTTGAAAGTACTCAAAAACAAGGTTGAAAACGAAATATAACTTACCTGCCGATATCATAGAAAATGAGGCTAATAGACTAGCCAACATTACAGGAATAATTGTCGGAACTATCACCATATCTCCATTTTTTCACTTTCAAATACGTTGAACTAAACCAATTATAGGTTTTCACTAGTGGACTTGGTCACGGTTTCTCGTATCAAGTATCATACAAGAATATCCAATAGAAACATTGTATCACTAATTTCACTGTCTTCACTATTATCACTCACTATTGACGAAATTGTACAATGATTTTTTCAAACCACGATCCTTTCACATTTTCGGAATCTTTTGTGGGTTATTGTAGGGGTGGGGTTGAAATTTATTTAGGATTTCAGGATTTAGATCATGTGCGCCGCCTAGTGGAAGAAGGATAGAGGGACGAACCCCCTCAATTTTATTTCGGGCGGGGGCTCAGTTATAAAAAAATCACAATTTTCAAAAAAAGAATCGAAGAAATTTATACATTTTAGAATAAAAAATATTCAACAATAGAACAGCTTGTGATTTGTCTAACATTTCTCAGAAGCAGGCTCAAAAAAGCTTGAATTGATTCTAAGATAAGATTCAGTTTGTTCTATGTATAGGGATAGGGCTATCATTAATGCTATTTCAATCATATTATTATAATAATACAATCATATTATAATAATAAGTCTTGGATTAGTGTTTTGACCTATGTTTGAGTGCTCTCGGACTTTCTAAATTGTGAAAGACTTCTCGGAATCTAAATTACAGTGGGAATAATCAATACTTTTACCATGTTTCCTATTGGCGAAACATGGTTATGTTGGCGAGGTGGAATAACCTTTTGGTCTCCCCACCAAATAAAGCCATGCGCTAATAATAATAATAATAATAATAATAATAATAATAATAATAATAATAATAATAATAATAATAATAATAATAATAATAATAATAATAATAATAATAATAATAATAATAATAATAATAATAATAATATAATAATAATACAATCTTATCTATGAATATAAATCTCATAAAGATATTATTCCAGTTATCCGAGATACGACTATGATTTTCCCTTGGATTGAAATATATTTTTTTACTGAGGGTGATGTCCATATTTGCCTAGCCATGAGTATAAGTTATATTACTATAAGTTACTATATATATTACTATAAGTTACTATATATTACTATAAGTTATTATTATTATAAGTTATTATTACTGTTTCTAGGCTTCACGTCTCTTCGATATCATTTTGTGACTGCAACTATTAGATTGATCTATGAATTTCAAACTTTAGTTTAGACTGACTTGTCTATTCTATAAATGCTGTTAATGTGAACGAAAAATATTCTGACATAGTGGTATTGAATAGTGGTAGAAAAGTATTAAACAATAATATAGCCTATCCTTTGCTACTATACAAATTCTAGGGTGTAATCTGAATTCAGAATTTAACATTATCTTTTTGTTATCAAGAACCCTGCGTTCTACAATCAAACATGTATACCGGTGAAAGTGTTAGCCACCCAATCGTCGAAACGATTCGACACTGTTTTTTTTTCCTTGTGAGCTTTAAAAACAAGTTCAATAAAATCCGGTACGGCTATTTTGAAAACTTGGCAGCGAAAGTGATGTGATTTTATTGAAGTTGTTGGCAAGGCTGTTGATTTGATAATATACGGGCTGGGTGCGCATTTCTATCAAATGATCCATTGGAAACAAATTGGTATTGTCGCACTGTTCTATAGCATCAAAGGCGAACGAGAGATCTAACTAAATAAGTGTAGAAAACTTGGGACAAAGAGAGGCTTTGTTTTCGATTTTGTTCAAAAGAAATGAACCTTACAAGAATTTGTTTCTTTTGGCTAAGTTATAGTCTGTCCAAGCAAAGAAGACGAGATTCTGGCAAGATGGGAAAATTACTCCAACTCGGTCAATATTGGTTCAAAAGTTATAAATATGGTCTCAAATTGTATAAAACATCCTGGTCTACAATTTGGGACTTAATTTATATTTTTTGAACTAATATTGACCGAGATGGAGGTAATTTACCTTCTTGCCAAAATGTCAATTTATTCTTGGACTGATTCCAGCTGATATTCTGTCAATCTGGTTTATGTGAATATTGGGCGGTTTCGTCTGCTCCTTGTGCGCTCCAACAGCTGATATGTTTTGGAGTGAAAACTTTTGGCAGAAACTGAAATTTCAAATAACTTTAAATTTTAGACTATATTTGTATTTACCTAAATTTGGAAATTTTAAGAAGTTTTGAACAAATTCCTGTTTCTCATTTCCATATTGTTCTGGACTAGAATGAATAAATAAATGAATTGAAGTTATCGTTTTGCCATGCCTATAGTTGGTGTTTGTGTAATCAAAACAGACGATAGATGCTTCATATCAGCTGTTAGTGGGTTACATCACTTACAAGAGACTGAAGAAACCGCCCAACTTTATGCCGTCAGCTATATCAATGAGATTGTCGGATGAATCAGCAGTTTGTAAGTAGCGAAATAGCCACGAATTTCCCGATCCCCTGAAAAGTAGTTTCATCATCAATTTTCTCAATTAATTTGCAACTGGACTGAACTGAACTCGTGAATGAGTGGATATTACTGTCTAAACTCCGCCACATCATTATTTCACTCCATCACATTGAGTAATTTTATTCTATCAACGTTTGATCAACCAAGTTTGCTTGAGATTCCTACTATCGTATGACTGCAAGTTTGACGTCTAGCGGGATCAGACTCCTAAAAGTGCTAGCTTTCATTGGAATCTCATTTGAAGAATCTCTCATCATATCTTTCATTATCTATGAACAATGGAGAGAAAAATGTTCGTTTTGTGTAGGCGCGAACTAAAATAAATATGGGAGCGGTTATACATTGTTTGCATATCATTTCTACAATTTGAATCTTCATTATGCAGGATTTTCTTTCACCTTTATGTGATTCTGTATAACAAATTATGAATATGATCAGATTGTATCATAAATCAATATTGGACATCAATTTTAACGTACAATGTAAACATTTAGCGTAATCATGAAAATTTTACATACGGTCCTGCAGAGTAATATAACAAGCACAAAACTGTACATGGGGTTTTTTCGTTAAGCGAAAACATTAATCCGCCATTGACTTCAACTCCAATCAAATATACAATGAGCACATTGGAAAATGTGAGAAAGGGTGAGAGAAAACGATTCGGGGAAGGAGAAAGGAGTTGGAGATGAGGCGATGGGGAGGAGGGTATTGGTGGGAATGTTGGTGGAGCAGGAGGAGTAGGAGGAGAGGGAAGGAGGAGAAAGATAAGAAGATGGAAGATTACTGGAATTACTGGAGAAAAAGCATGAAAAAACTAAAAACGTTGAGAAGAAGAAGAAGAAGAAGAGGAAGAAGGAGAAGAATAAGAAGAAGGAGAAGAAGAAGAAAAAGAAGAAGAAGAAAAAGAAGAAGAAGAAGGAGAAGAAGAAGGAGAAGAAGAAGAAGAAGAGAAAAAAGAGGAGGTGGAATCAATTTCGATGCAAAAAATCTTGCTTCTACTTAAAATCTTTAGAAGATATTATTTTCCATTGTGAAAATTGCTGGGATTCCCTGGATTAAAGAGCTTAAATTCCTCTTGCATAAAACAGAAATGTATCGAGCTTCTTTTTAGGAGATCGTATGAGAGAGTGAGAGAAAGAGTGAGTGAGAGTGAATGGAAGAACAGATAAGAGAATGTTTAAAGTGAACAGAGTGTAGAAAGAATAGACTATTCATTTTCTTCAAACCATTTTCTCGTGTTCTTTTATTTGGCAGGTTCTGGAGAAAAAGACTATAAAAGAGGAAGGAGAGAGAGAGTGAGTGAGAAAAAGAGAGTGGAAAGAGAACTTGAAGAGAGAGAGTGAGAGTGTGTGGAGGGGATAGAGGAACTAGAAGATTATAAGAAAAAACTAAGAGTAAGTGAGAAAAGATGCTGTTTCTTCTAGAGAAGTGTGTTTATTGTTTGAACGTTGTTAAATTCTGAGTGGTGTTTTATTCCTAAGCTATTTCTGATCGAGTGCTTAAATTCGTTATAACCCTTTGGGAAAAACTTTGAAGGCGATCTCTTGTGTTGAATAGTGAGAAAAGTATTTTAATCAAATTATCTCTATCATACACAGGAAAGGTATGAGAATGCTAGGAACCTGTTGAAGCAAAGGAGAGCCTCTGACAAGATGACAAAATGGTTCCAGCTCGGTCAATATTGGTTCAAAAAATTTGATTTGGTCTCAATCGTAGTAAACATCTACGTAATAAACTGATCTACAATTTGAGACCAAATCAATATTTTTTGAACCAATATTGATCGAGCTGGGACTCCAGCTTCATTTTCTCATCTTTCCAGAGGCTCTTCTTTGCTTGGACAGACTATAGGAACCTGTTAAAGCTGAATTGTCAATAAATAACAAACCGATTGAAGGGAGTGTTAAAGGATTCTACATGGAATTATAACAAAATTATAAGAAAATACTGTAATGCTATCGAAAACCATAAAGAACAAGACATTATTTTTGTTTTGATCAGAATACCTACCTAATTTTTGTAAAATTTTCAATTGAATCAGGTTCTAATTCAATTTTTCAATTGGATTGAGTTTTAATTGAATTTAATTTAACTTCTCAATCGAATAATCAGTGTACAGTCCACAAAGTCAGGAATTTCATCAATCTCCTAAAATATTAAAAATTTCTAACTGTTTGTTTGGAGTGAGAATTTGTAACTGTGTAAGAGAAGCAACAAACATAACCTAAAACCTGGATTGTATTCTAAATTGGAAAAGGGGCAGTTTTGGGCTTAAGCCTGTTCAGTTGATCCTTACTATTATTGATCATTAAGTATTATTTTTTAATAACTGAATGAATAAATAAATAAGAAACAAGTAGGCTTTATTCTTAATTTATTACTATAATATTCAAATTTTAGAAGTGCACCATTTGAAAAGTGGGTGGCTGTTACCTACATTTGCATCTCTCATCTTTACGAAAGCTACATCGATATTAGAAATATTATGAATGAATTAGAATCGTTAGCGTCTATTATGTTAGACTTAACTGTTATTTTAGACTCATGTTATAACTTGACTGTTAGAATATATAGTTGTGTATCTACCTATCTCATCCTCTTTATATCGTGTACTATCTTCATGTATCTGTTAATCTATCTTTACAGCAAACCAACCAATCATTTACATCCTCAATCATTCTTTCATTGATATAATAGATTATCAGTAGATTATTTCATTGATATAACTGACGCAAAAAATTTATGCGTTTCGTCTGCTCATTGTGCGCCCCAACAGCTGATGTTGTCCATTATAACTATGTCTAGATGATGTATTTGAGATAAAAAGAGAGAATAGATGCTTTACATCAGCTGCTAGTAGATTCCTTCACGTACAAGAGACAGACGAAACCGCCTAATTTTTTGGCGACAGCTATTGATGTCATATACTATAATTATATAATATTGTAATTGGATGAATTGATATTATTTGGAAGATGAAAAATAGGATTCGCCTTTACTATTATCTTTGCCTTAACATTATTATTTAAATTTTCATAAAAAATTGGATCATCCAAAAGAAAATTACCACCAACCTGATTATAATCTCCTAAACAAAACCATACAACAAATCTAAAATTACTATATTATTAGGATGAATTTTAGAAATTCGGGTACCGTTTTCCATTTTTTTGTTTAATGCATAACAAGTTTAAGGTTTTCATGTTATAATAGCAGTACAGAAGTAGCCCTACCATTGAAAAATAAGTATTTTATACAACGATTAAAGCTTGATTGATTCAGCAGATTAGTAGAATCAAATAAAGTTTGATAATCTACCACTCTTATAATATTCTACTGAAAGTATAGAATTCATTTTTATGAATCAGATTTTAAAAGTAAAGAGTTGAGAGTCATTCCTACTATCACAGATTCCCATCAATTGTAACCATTCAAACATTGCAACTTGTAGCCTATACTCTATACCATATGTATAGTCTGTCCAAGCGAAGAAGACATTCTGGCAAGATGAGAGAATTACTCCAGCTCCGTCAATAGTGGTTCAAAAATTATACATTTGGTTTCAAATTGTAGAAAACATTCTGATCTAAAATTTTGGACTGAATTTATTATTTTCGAACCAATATTGACCGAGCTGGAGTAATTTTCCCATCATGCCAGAATGTATTCTCTGCTTGGACAGACTATACTTGTGGTACTGTAATGTGAATAAATCATTATAGGTAGCATACTTATATTATCATCGTGAGTGATGAATTTATAATTTTAAATCACACCATTTAACTTATTCACACACTCGAGCACAATATCACTTTGAAGTTTGATACATTTCACAAAACGTGAGATGAGGATAGGGTGGTTGATAACTGTGCGTTTAAGTCCATCACAATAACTTAAAGGTACAGTATTTAGAAAATCGGTTCGTAAACGAGGAAAAAACTTCCGAGATTACCGTTCGTTCGTAAAAGAGTCGATGAGAGACTGAACTGATCAGCTGATTGTTGTTGCTATAAAAAGAATTTTTGACCGTCCTTTTCTTGTTTCGTTGTAGTGGTAGAACTGTTCATCGTTTCGGAATATTTTTAGTTCACCACTTAACAAACACTAAGCAGTAAATAGCAGGTGTAGGGCCGCTTCAGACAGTTCAATGTCCAGCTCTATTGTTTTTAAAATCTGTGCTCACGGGAACGGTTCAATTTTTTTTCAAATTCACCAAATTATAACAACAAAATTTGATGCATCAAATTATAACAACTTCTTCATCTCTTGTACATCAATTGATTGTATAGTCTGTCCAATCAAAGAAGACCCTCTGACAAGATGGGAAAACTACTCCAGCTCGGTCAATATTGGTTCAAAAATTATTAATTTAGTCTCAAATTGTAGATCAGAATCATTCCTACAATTTGAGATCAAATTGATAATTTTTCAACAATTATTGACCGAGCTGGAGTCATTTTCCCATCTTGCCAGAGGCTCTTCTTTGCTAGGACAGACCATAGCTGGCGCCAAACGTAAAGGCGGTTGACCAATGAATGATATTAATGCTCAGCTCTTTCAGAAGAGTCTGACGCTGTCTTTGAGACCAAATTAGTAAAGCTGGGGTCACACTCGATCTTACGTACTCTCGCCAACTGTCCTGACAGTGCTGAGAATTGATAACAGTCATCCACCAACCGCCATAACGTTTGGCGCCAGCTATACCGGTGGAGCTATGGTAAACCATGGTTGCCTGAGGTTTATGAAATAACCGTCAGGTGTAGTGAGGGGGTTATAGGACCTCCCTCGCACCACTGAAACATGAACTTTGATTGAAGGCTTCACAATATTTTTACTGTGTCAGGTTCAAATAAATAATTTATTTTTAAAATATTAAATTCGGACAAAGTACTGATTTTTCGAAATCTTCTTTATTTTGTCTCTTATTTTTTATAGTATTTCCAGGTATTAGAATTGAATACGTTTTACAGAATCACAATCATTTTTTTCAACAAAAAAAAAATATCTATAGTTTTTATTCACTGTATTTGAATTACTTGGTTATGATCTGATATCCACATCCACAAATATCCCTCTTGAGTTAAAAAGTGTAGTTTTTTAGCATATCTTGCTGATTACCCTGAAAAGCATTGACGTTTCGAACTTCTGACTGGTTCCAATAAATGTCTCAACTCATTTTACTTGTAAAATTATTGTTTTGGTACCTTTAAAAGATTATGAATTTATTTTTAAAAGATTATTGATGAAGAAAATAGTAATTTCGCATCTATGGCCGAAAACATTATTTTCTGAGGGTGTGTCCAATGGAATGTTTTCTACTAATGGGTTTATAGTTTGTTCAAGCAAAGAAAAAATTCAAGATAGCAAGATGGGAAAATGACTCCAGTTCAGTCAATATTGGTTCAAAAATTTTGAATCTGAAATCATATTCTAGATTTGAGACCAAATTTATCATTTTTGAACCAATATTTACCGAACTGGAGTCCACCACCTTGCCAGAATAGAAAGAACTGAGAACTCTGACAGATTCCTGGAACACTGGGTATATCGGAGAAGTGTATGTATATTCTTGTCAAAGAAAATTATTTATTTATGAATTCAGTAGAAAATTATGATAATCTCTAGTAGTTTACATTGATAAACAACTGGAGTCATAAATTAATTCCAATTTTATTACTTCTTCAATCTTCATACTTAATGGTCTTTACTAGTTGGAAGCGATATCGAGTATTATGAAATTTCTTTCAAATTAAATAATTCAGCATTCACAGTCAGGAATTCGGATAGAAGAATACTAACCAAAATTTCTTATTATTTACTTTCTTTATTTTTCTTTCCCTCTTCCCTCCTTCACCGCCTTCTACTTTTTGTTCTCCATTTCTTCAGTTCCCTCTCATTTCTTCAACTTCTTTATTTTCTTCTATTTCTTAACATGTCTTCCGTTTACTTTTCATCTTTTTATTTCTTTCTCATCGCTATTTATTCCGTTTCTCTTCCTCCTTCTTTCTCGACACCTCTCCTGTCTTCCACAATTCCTTTCTCCTTTATATTTTACACCTTCATCTCCTCCTCCCCCTACTCCTCTCTCTTGCCTACCACCTTCCTCGTTATCTGAAATATTATAATATCCCAACCAATGAGTTGTGCCGAATGAGTTATACTGAGAATGGGAGAATAAACAAGAAAAGAGAATACTGATAATGATAAGATCGCCCAAAGCTATTCAGTTCTTTACGGGGGGCCTGTGGCTATGATACTAGTCTGTTTTCATCTCTTTTCATAATATTATTATGCTTATTTTGTCATTTCCAATTACATTCAGAATGAAGATGATAAAAACAAACAAAAAGTGAAAGCTGGTTAGCATAGCTCAGTGATTTAAGTGACTGTTTTCCCACCTTTTTTCTTTCTCTTCTTCTTCTTCTTCTTCTTCTTCTTCTTCTCCAACTTCATCTCCTCCTCCTTCTTCTTCTTCTTCTTCTTCTTCTTCTTCTTCTTCTTCTTCTTCTTCTTCTTCTTCTTCTTCTTCTTCTTCTTCTTCTTCTTCTTCTTCTTCTTCTTCTTCTTCTTCTTCTTCTTCTTCTTCTTCTTCTTCTTCTTCTTCTTCTTCTTCTTCTTCTTCTTCTTCTTCTTCTTCTTCTTCTTCTTCTTCTTCTTCTTCTTCTTCTTCTTCTCCTCCTTCTTCTTCTTCTTCTTCTTCTTCTTCTTCTTCTTCTTCTTCTTCTTCTTCTTCTTCTTCTTCTTCTTCTTCTTCTTCTTCTTCTTCTTCTTCTTCTTCTTCTTCTTCTTCTTCTTCTTCTTCTTCTTCTTCTTCTCCTCCAACTTCATCTTCATAATCTTCTTTTCTCTTTATATTATATTTTTTTTATTGTATTTTTGTTCTCGACCATTCGTTCTAATCTATCATCTTTTCTTAATTTTCAAGAAAAAATTGATGGATCGAAGTGTAGAAATTGGTAATGGAGATAGAATGGTTGAGCAGTAATTGAAAATTCGTATCTCGTTTTCGCAAGAGTTTCAACGAAATAACACCAAACTCTTATCTGGAAAGCGTGAGAATTCGCCATCGCTGCACTAAAGTTCACTCGTCCTGACAAAGTAAACAAAATGGAAATCGTTGTTAACCCTCTTCGTAAATGATTGCGGCGACTAGCTATAAATTGTCAATTAAGCTGTCTTGTCGTCAGCGGCGATAAGGCTCAGCGACGTGCAGCCACGCCTGGAGGCGGATGGGTGTTCAGGTAAACAGTGCGCCAGATATTCAATGAATATTAATCATGGAACGCAGACCAGACTCTGGCTGTAATTGGGGGTTGTAACACCCCTACCCCCATCAACAACCATCCCCAAACTGAGATTTATGAACTTCTGAACGAAGGAACTAAATTACAATCATCTTTATTATTATTTATTGATATTGAACCTTGCTCCGACAGAAAAACAATTTAGTGAGGGTAAAGGCACAGTCAGGTATAGTCTGTCCAAGCAAAGAAGACATCCTGGCAAGATGGAAAAATTACTACAGCTCGATTGATATGGGTTCAAAATCATAAATTTGGTCTCAAATTGTAGATCGGAACGTTTCCCACAATTTGAGACTAGATTTACCATTTTTGAATCAATATTGAACGAGCTTGAGTCATTTTCCCATCTTAGCAGAACCAGAATGTCTTCTTTGCTTGGACAGACTATATAAACGCAGGTGCCAAACATTGAAAGGGTGAGAATATGTCAAAAAGGTAAAAAAAGAATATGTCAAAAAAGATGTACAAATCATATGATATAGATGTAGAACTATGTATATACTATAAAGCACCCGCAACCTAACCTTAAGCCTCACCTTATGTGACAAATTCGTTCACCCTTAGGCAATTGGCGAATGCCTGTTTTAAAAGCTAACCTCTCTCAGGACAGGCTAAAATGTCTTCAAATTTAGTAAAAAGCAAATCAGTAAAACAAGTGTCGCTCTCTCTTCGATTTACTCTCGCATACATGGCTAACCTCTACCGGCCGGTCCACCCAGAGCCCTCTGTACCTGCGTTAGCATACCAGAGCATAGCTCCAGGCGGAGCTAGCGCCACAGTTACGGAGGCGTGCCATTGGGACTCGCCTTGATTCCCCCTAGGGACGGAAGCGGAACGTGTAGGACCCACCTTGATCCCCCTGAAACTAAGCCAGTTACGGAGGCAGGCCCTGAACTCGCCTTGATTCCCAACCTAGTTACGGAGGCGGACCATAGGACATTGCCTTGATTCCCCCTGTGGTTGACCGCTGCCACCTCGCCCGGCCAGCGTCAACGGGAGATTGGCCTGGGGCCGGGGTCACCAGGTTTCCAGCGCCCAGTTCCGGCGGTACGTGGGCCATTCCAGAGGTGCGTGTCCGAATCATCGACACCTTCGCAAGCCCGGACGTTCCCCCTCAGCTGTCAAGAGGCTTGGAAAAAACGTCTCGCATACAGCTCGCCGACTGTCTTGATAGAGCAGAGAATTAATTAACCGCTATATTTTTTGGTACCAGCTATAACGCTTTATAACTTCAACCGCTCCAGGTTTGATTAATACAATGTTGAAATATTACACATCACAGTTTTAATGTGATATTCACTTTTGTAATGCTCGTATCCGTTGAAAATAAGTTCAATTGAATGTGGTAAATGTATATGATGTTAAGTTGGATGAGACACTATACTACATGTAGTAGAATACATCATACATTTACGACATTTAATTGAACTTTTTTTCAACGGCTACGAGCATTACAAAAGTAAATATCACATTAAAACTGTGATGTGTAATATTTCAACATTGTATTAATCAAACCTGGAGCGGTTTGTCAAATCAAACTGCAGTTTGTCTGAAGAGGCGACCGAACGGAGTAATTTCCGAGTCAAGTCTACTCAATATAGTCTGCGCAAGCGGATAAGACATTCTGGAATAATGTGAAAATGTCTCCAGCTCGGTCAATATTGGTTTAATGATGATAAATCTGGTCTCATATTGTACGGGGAGTATTCTGTTCTACGATTTGACACCACATTCATTCATAATATTGACCGGGCTGGAGTCATTTTCCCTTCTTGACAGAATCTTCGCTTGAACAGTCTATAACCCTATTAAACCCTATAGGGATTATTACTATAACCCTAGATGACTCGACTGACTAAAGTGATCGTTAGATTTCCATCATCTTACGACCACTGTTTCATTTTCATTTGAAATATTCAAATCAAATAAGTTTTTATTTTGCATCACAAAAAAGTAACAGATTATCTTCTCTAACAAAAAACTTTATATTATCAGTAATTATGAAAAATAAATAATATTAAAAGAAAAAAACCATAATTGCCATTATAATTGGTGACGATCAAAATAAAATTTCCACTAGCAAAAAAAGAACAATCTTTTTGCCTTTAGTAGGAGCGTACAATACTAAAAATAATAATTATTTTTAATAATATTAATAATAATCACTGCACCCTTTTCAATGATAATAAACTTGAATTGAAAATGGTACTGTGAATATTATTTGAAATAAAAAAAAACAGTGATCTTTATATCTTTAGACTACAGGTATTCGATTCATTATATTAATTTTTTTAAATAATGGGAATGATTTACAATGTAGGCCTACATGAAATGATACAAGTTGAATAAATTGGAAAATGTTTCTTCATTTCCAAAACATAATCTATAACCATTTATTAAAGATATCAGAGCACATCATAAAGGTCCGATTATAGCTGGTATCAAGCAATCTCTAAAGCGTCCCATACACACACGGGAGTTGATCCGCCGGCGGGATCCGAAAGGAGTTGATCCGTCAGTGTGTTGGCGTTTTAATTGCTTTTAATTGCCTCTCGGTCCAACTCGCGCCAGGCACGGCGAGTGCTTGTGGGGCGGCTTGCCTGGACTCGGATCAATCAAGGCCAAACTTTCCACCAAATTCCAAATCGACTAATAATAGAGATAGAAACATTTTGATTGCAGATTCGTTTTCTGCGACCTAGAGTTTAGCCATAAGGTCCTGATTGTGAAAAAATTTGAAAAATATTCATATTTAAGAAAATTTATCAGCGCATTGAATCACTATTATTTGAATAGAACACAGTTTTAAATTATCAATTCATCTTTTATGGCAATAATTATTCTTTTCATTCAACTATTGAAAAAGAACATCAATTTTATAAAAGTGGAATAGATAATTTTAAACTGTGTTTTATTTTATCACATCATCAGCCTGGATTCTTAACTATATTATTTGATTTTTTATCTATCAGCCTATATTATTCTGATATAAATATAACAATTTGTTGTTCAATTTCCTGAAACTCACTTGAGAGAGTCGGGCTGTATGTGACCATTGACAATGATTGTGACATTGTAGGCCAATGAACTATAATTCTATGCCCCAACGCGACTCTCTTCATTGGAAAACTATTTTTGTTTCTGAATCAACATTGTTATGAACCCTCCCTTCCAATATGAATAGGCTCCATGTGAATGGGCTGCAAAAATCTTTTGTCAATGACAACTTTTTATTCTCAAACACACCCTCAACTTTTTCAAACGAAACTTCAAAATGACACCTCGTGTGCATCTAGCAGTTGTTGGGAGTCAGCCGTGAACTGCAGCTCTACAATCTTCTAAAATAGTTTCGTGTACTCTTGTTCATAGTTTTGTTTATAAAGATTAGTTTTCATTTTTATTGTTGCTTCAGAGTTCTGTCCTCAGAATAACAGGAAACTATGCTAGTTTCAATGGGTATCCCTTGATTTCTACTTTTGAGCTGGATTTTAAAAGCCAGCCTGGATTTTTAAAGCCAGACTGGATTTGATAATAATTAAAAAAGGGAACTGAATCCAAATCTGGAATCAGAATTTGACTATATGGTTATTGTTATTAAATAGCGTTTTCAAGGGATTGGTGAAGAAATACGTAAGCGGGTAATTCCTTATATTAGTGCTTTTCATATAGAGGTTATAGAGGTAAGTTTATTTTAAACATGAATATTTTCCAAATTTTTTCACAATCAGGACCTTATGGCTGAAATTGAGGTCGCTGAAAACGAATCTGCAATCAGAATTTTTCTATCTCTATTATTAGTCGATTTGGATTTTGGGGATAAGTTTGGCCTTGAATGACTTGACCGGCGGGATCCAAGCCGCTTCGGGCATGTGTGTGGTGAATTTCTCCAAGTCTGAGCTTGTTAATTGCTGCTCGGGAAAATGCCCATAGGAAAATGCCCATGTGTGTATGCTCAGCTTAAGAGACTCTCTCTCTCTCGTTCTCTGCGAATGAAATTTATGACAATTTTTCAAAATGTTATTATAAGCACCAGCATGACATGATGCTCGTACATTTCCATTTCCATAACACTTTTTGAAAATTTCTTCATGTTCATGCTTTCAGAAAAAAGTTGAAGTAGGTGTACGTAGCATTCACAATCTGTAAATGAGAAGTAATTGAATTATTGTCAGAAAAGACCAAGTTTATTACAAGGTTCCTCAACTGCTTGATATTGAGTATATGGAAAACGTGAGGGAGACTAGAATTTGAGATAGTTCAGATTAAAACTTTTAGTACCGTGCGCATGTGTTGATATTTTCAGCGAAAGATTGATGTTGATGAATATGAACTATAGTGGAACCTCGATAATTCGTAGTTCATCGGACCAAAGCTTTTTTACGAATTTGGGAAGATCACGAATTGTCGAAGCTATTGATAACAGAAAATTATTTTAAAGAATTGAGCTTTCACCAAGTAATTATAGAGAATTACAAATTATCGAGGTTCCACTGTAGGCTACTTTATTCCTGACTTACCCCTTCACTTTTCCTACTGTATATAATTATACGAGTAATAATTCTCGTATAAAGAGAATATTCATTCATACGTTCTACACTGTTGTATATTTTGTAGAAATGTTCTATTATTTAACAAACATATAACTTATTTCATACTCGATTATTATGCTTTGGGTTGTTTGGCAACAGGCAGAAAACTAGGCTAATCAGTTTGTTAACAGAACAACTTGCTCGAACCTATAAATTATATTTTTTCATCAGTACGGTATAGTCTGTCCGAGCAAAGAAGACATTCTGGCAAGATTGGGAAATAATTCCAGCTCGATCAATATTGGTTTTAAAACTATCAACTTGGTCTCGACTTGTAGATCAGAATTTTTCCTGTAATTTAAAACCTAATTTATAATTATTGAAACAATATTGACCAAGCTAGAGTCATTGTCCCAGCTTTCCAGAATGTCTTCTTTGCTTGGTCTATACATTCCAGACTCGACTCTTTTGTAGTGAGAATGAGTAAATAAATAAACGAATTCTATCAAAACCAAGAGGAAGGTTGAGTTTCAAATATTCAAGGTTCAAATATTCTTCTTTCATACTCTCCTTTACAAATATTTTCTATAATAAATTCCAAATAATCCATATAGAATATATTTCCAATATTTTATACAGGATAATAAAGATCTCAATTAATATTTCATGCAATACATATTTTAGAAACGATAACGACTATCAGTTCTTACATTAGTGAGATATCTCATATCGAGAACATACAGTCCATACGGTTTCAACTCCATGTTTCTGAAAGATCTTCTCATCATCAATAGCAAAGATTGTTTGAACCAATTTGGCATCTCCAACCACGGACAATTGTAAAGCTCCCATCTCAGAACATCTCCCTGGAATGATAAGAGCTTTAGGTAGTACCAAAGAAAACAGACGGATTAATCAGCTATTTAGCATGAATTCAGAGTAGCAAAATTGACACCATGTTCGTTTTGCACATAATTAATAATATAGACAGACAGTATGAGAAGTCAACGAGCTCTTTCGTTGGTCGATTACAGCGACAGTCTTTGTCTATACAGGGAGTTTCAGGAGGAATGTGCAATACTTCTCAGGCTGATTCCTCACACCAAGTAGGCAACAAAATTCTATGAAACAAACACGCTTTGTTACGGAGATAGCGATGGCGGAAAACATTTTTGATATTTTTCGAAAATTCAGACTCCATTCAGGTTATAGAATTATCATTTCTATGTAAAATTAGCTGAGGAATTTAATGAAATAAGTTTGAAGTTTTAACTTCAACAAATATTGAGATAATGGGGAAATATGCTGAAATACGCTATTTTTCAATCAAGGCTTATAACCCATTACCTCAATAACCGTTGAAGTTATGAACTTAGAACTTCAAACTGGTCTCATCAAATATTTCAGCTGATTTCACATGGAAATTGGTCATTACAAACCTGGATGAAGCCACTAAAAAATTAGAAAAATTCATATTTTTCGAAAAATGTCAATTTTCTGCCATTGTTATCTCGGTAGCAAAGCGTTTTTGGGGGGCTTTTTCCCATGGAACGTTTTGTCTACATGGTGTGAGGATTCACATCAAGTATTTACAATCCAATATCATCATCATCATTATCATCATTTACCGTATCTACATAATTAATTGTCCAAATTTTCAGGTTATGTATGAAATTTTGTTTTACCCGAAGGTTTCCACTTGAAGAAAAGAAAATCCGAAATAACTGATTAATTTTGAATACAGAAAGGTTGATTCTACTTTCTGCATCTGCCAAAATTTTTGTTTTTACTCACCTAAATTATGGATAAGTTCCACAACATCTCTGATAAAAGTGTAAATTTTGCGAAAAAATCTAATTTCTCAAACTCACCACATCAATTATTTTCTGCCCAAACGATGTGCACACACTCATCACCAAGAAAATAAATACAATGCAAAAGCCATATTTCAGCCGGATCACAATGTCATCAAACTGTGAATAAAATGGAAATTAATTACATTACAAAATATCACTGTTTCTATTAAAATTTATTTATTCGAAGATACAACACACAATCTTATTGATTATTTTATAGGGAAGAGAGAAAACAGGCACAGGCCCTTCATCATCTCGAACCATGTTACTTTACTATCTTGATCCCAATTTTTATCAATTTCGAAATTATTGAATAGAATAGAATAAAAATATATTTTATCGAGCAACAAAAAAATACACAGTAAATATATTATTACATAATATATAATTTTTACATGACCAGCTAGTCGTCTGTCAAGTTGAGTTATTCAGTTATCACTTTTCTTATTTTTTACAAAATAGAAAAATATATTCATATAGGAAATACATGCATGAAATTATTGATTAAAATTAATATTTTTTGAAAATTCTCTTACCTCCAGAACGCAGAAAAGAGACATACATATTTGTAATGCCATAACATTCATGTAAGCAAACGCTAATCCATTAATGCCTTTGTTCAAAGACTCAATATCACTGAAACAAGTAAATCAGCAAATCAAAAATTGTTTATCTATGATCCTAATCTATATCTATATCCTAATCTAATCTATATAAGCGAAATGGCACTGACTGATTCATCACCAGAACTAAAAATCCACTGAACCGAATGCGTTCAAATTTGGCAGACATGTTCCATTGGACGTTTAGACGCGCGCTAAGATAGGATTTCAAAAACTTTTCGAGGATACGCCAAATATTTTAGTTTTTCTAGAGTTTTTCGGCGTTTCCTCATTTTTTCGAGAACCAATCGGTAGAAAATGTTGATATTCGGTGGGCAGGTTCAGATGAGGTTTAGAAATTTTGTGTTAAAATATTTTTGCAATCCGTTCATGATTGCGCCAGTAATCAGGTTTTGAAAATTGTAGATGTGTTGCGGGCTGCATGTCTTCCGCCTTGATACGACAAATCCTGACTGTAAACTGGATGGTCCGGCGAGATTATAGATGATTAATTTGGAACATATTGAATCAAGTTTCAAACTATGTCCGATATACTTCTCAAGGTTACGATTGATATTGGCGTTTTAATATTTTTTTCGGAGTTTTTCTTACATTTTTCTAGAACAAATTGGCAGAAAATGTTGAAATTAGGTAAACAGGTCCAGATTAGGTGTAGAAATGTTGTGCTCAATAAATTTCAAATCTCTACTGAACGGAATTTGCAGGCGAGCGAAGCGAGCCTGTTTGTCTCAGCTGACACTGACAAAGGTTTTGTAGGCGAGCGAAGCGAGCCTGTTTGACTCACTTACACTGCCTATACTGTCGGGGGTCCAGGGGTCGGAGCCCCCTGGCTAGGCGGAGAAGGCGAGCGAAGCGAGCCTGCCGGCTAGTACTAGTAGTAATAGAGCCAATCACTAGAAATATTAGTGAAAAAATTAATAATTAATCAATCAAATGTTGGGTATTTTGCCATGGAGGGGTTTAGGATTTGAAGTTGGAGTAGATATTCATAAATATGAAGTTGAAATGAATATTTAGAGTGAGGAAATGGAGTTGAGAATTAAGGGGGGGGAGACTTTTCCTGTGGGGGGGTAACTATTGCTGTCTGTTTAGGCCAGGAATGGAAGTGGCTCCAAACACTCAGATGAAGTCTAGTTCTTTGGTTTTGACATCTATTGAGGGAGCTGTATGTGTGAGGAAATAATTATCAGATTTTGAAAACTTGTTATTATTTTTCATTGATTCAACTTGAATAATACCCAAAATAAGTTTAAATACTCTAAAAATGTTTATTAATTGAGAAGAAGATTAAGTTTCCATTATTTTCTTATTTCCATTATGACGGCGATCCATGAGCAAGGCATTGAAAAATGTTTTGTGCCAACATTAGCTTCCTTCACCTGTATCAATTTTTGACTCTGCATATCACTACTGCGTTCCAGAAATCTGCCGTGTGAAGGAGAGTAACAAAATCTCTAAAAATATAGGGCTAGTCCAAATTTTCTTCAACGGCAACATAACCGTTTTCATTTTATATCAATTGTGACCACAACATCTCATTAAAGAAAATGGATTTCATATAATAATATTATGTTTGACGTGGTTCTTTCCGAAACTACGCCACGCACAGGCATGTACTGTCTGTACAAAGAAATGAGTTACTATACTTTCAAATAGGAGATGGCTTGTATTGGAAAAGTGCCACTTGATAGCAGCTTTAGTACGTTTCATTAGAACACGTATAGAATCCTAACGAAAACACCTTTTTAGTGATGAGGAGTTTTGCAAATAAGGTCTACCTAATTTTTTTGAATTGCTCATGAGCTTGAGTATTTTTGAAAAGTCTTGTTAGTAATTTGTTGAATTTTCATTATCTTTTAGTATTACTATGTGTATATTATGATATTAGCCTATCTGTATTTGACACTATTCAAAGTACCAAGTGTATATCACTTGAATAAAGATATTCGAATTGAATTGAGTAGATTTCATTACGCTGGGCGCCAGCGTAGTTTTGGAAAGCACCCCTTTACTTACCTTGCCAAAAGGACGTGAGATTTAATAAGAGCAGACGTGTGCACCCTCAACAAGACGTCCATATTCTTATAAACAGTGAGATCATTCAAATGCTCCAGTCTCAGGCAGATCAGTTTCACTTCATATACAATGCATATGATGGTTTGAGACACGCATGTAAAAACAGGCAGCATGTAATGCATGATGGTTATGTGTAGAAAGATGAAAGTTGAAAGCTGTCCAAGAAAGTAGGCATTCAACGATTTGTAGGAGTCTGGATAGTAGACGAACATGATAAAAGGAAGGTCGACAAATTCGATTTCTTCATCGGAACTGAAAGTGTAATAGAAAAACCAAAACACCACCTGACAAAAAGGCAAGAGAGCAGTTAAAACATAAGCACACGTCAACAAACTAGCGTAAAACTCGCCAGATTCAACGAGTTTATCTTCTCTCTCTTTGATCAATTCTCTTTTCTTCGCATTGGCAAGTGACGAGACCACCAAATGGCCTGAGGATATGCTCAGTCGGTCGATCATGTCACACAGCATAGTCACCTCGGCTGCTGACTTGCTGACGGCTAATGCAAACCAAATCAAATTCAGCTCCTTGATCACTAGAAATCTGAAATAATTAAATAGATAGACTGATGGCAGACCAGAGAACTGCCAGTTTTGAAGGCACCTGCTAGCCTTCTATACCCTATTCACAATCACTTGAGACGAGATAAAGAGACTTTTTGCATTTGTGTGCGTGTAAAAATAAGGTACATAATATGTCTTCCTTTATTTGACGGTCGGCCGCAGTTAAATAGCTGTAACCAATCACAGCTGTGATTGAGACAATTAGGAAAGAGCTGTGATTGGCTAAAGCTGTTCGACTGCGGCTGACTGTCATTTAAGGAAGCCTTTACACGCACTAATGCAAAAAGTTTGTTTATTTCGTCTTAATCTACTGTTACAGAATATATATATATTATCTGATTCTGCTGTGAACTGAAGAAGGTGGCACAGCCACCGAAATATTTTCACCTTAAAATGTAAGTTTATTTGTGTTTTTCTTCCAATCCATCACTTAAATCTGTCTATTTGTGAAATAATTATCTATAAGTGATTTTCAATGATGTGCTATATATATATATATATATATATATATATATATATATATATATATATATTATTAGCCTATTATATTATTAGAATGAATTAGGTACTGTCTTTGCTACAAAGACAACTACAGTATCGGAAAAGCACCAGCAGTGGCCACTTGAATGATTTTTTTAATACTGATTTGATGCCTTCAATAATGTATTCTGAACTTACTTGAGGCTTAGCTCATGCTATTTGTAGGCTGATAGTCGAAGTAGTTCACAGACCATTATGAGAGATTTTTATGAAAATTTTTGTAGGTTATTGGTATTTCACTTGACCACGTGGTTTCAGTAGAACGTTATCTCTTAGACGTTTCAGTAAGAAAGAATGAATACATTTTGTATTATAGTTTGTAAATTTCGCTATTGCTGGTATTATAATTATTTTCTAGAATTTCCAGCAGGTTTCTTGACAAATACAGTTTATATAATATAGGCGTAAAGGTTTAAAGTTAGACTGGTCAAGAAACTATGAATAATACAGTAGTAGCCACCCAATATATATCGTTGTAGAAGTTGTAGAAGTAAAAAAAAAATGTTATGTAAAGTAATGTTCTCCAAAAACTGTTTTCAATAGGTTATGGAGGAGGATTGAATTTACTATATCTGTTTTATCGCATAAGTTTACTTTTCTAGTGGCTTGAAACCAACACATCTGTAGCCTACCTATTACTAATTTCACCTATTTTTATATAACCTATTTAAATTCTGGGCCCTGGCGTTATTATTTGATTGCAACAAGCAGCTTGAGAAATTGGATTGTCGAAGAGCATAGAACATCATGTGGCCACTATAGAATGAATAGAATCATCCTGGCTACTAATAATGAATCTTGATGGGCTCATCTATCGAGAAGGATCTTGGCTATATGTTTATTGAATCTTAATTGATATGGATGAAGGAATGAGCTCGCAATTACTCTGGATAAACTATGAAAAATTCCTTAAACATTACTAGTTTACTTACAAGTTCACTAGTTTAATTCCTTAAACATTACATTGCCTTACTTCCTGTATTACTAGGCCTACATACCGACTTGTAAAATCACGTAACTTTATCACACCCGCAATAAGATCAATATGGTAAGCCAGTAAATAAATCCGAAAAATTGTAGCAATTGACCAGCTCAGCGTGTTTTTTCCGTCCACAAATGATACCAGAAATCTCGACAAACGGGTCACATCTTTTGCTGGAGAATTCACTTCAATATATTTCGGGCTTGGAGCTTTGTAAATCACCCGAGAAGTTTCATCAAGCCCAAATTGATTCATCGTCTGTAAAATCATTGATAAATTATTAAAACAGAGCTACACATTTCTATAATGATAAATCATGTAATCTTTAATATCTAGAATGCCTATTGTCAATATACAGAGCTAGTTCAGTAATTATAGCGCACACATAACAAATAATGATTATTCCGTATCCCATCATAACCATTATTCAATTATTAATTGCTATGGTTATTATAAAAATAATTATTTAACTCTTGAATAATGTGTTGTATAAATATTCGTGAATAGAAAATAGAAATACTTTCAAATATTCTTGAATATAGAGAGACTGTTTAATCAGTATGGTTATACACTATCTATACTCTTAAATAAAAAGGCCCTTTCAGAGGATTTCTTCTAACCAAATCAATGAACAAATAATAACTTCTCGATATTTATTATTATTGAATAGGATAATACTCACCGTTCTTGGTGTAGAACTTGAAGTAAATGTATGGTTTATGGTATTCTTCGTTCAGATCAGAGAGTTGTACCTCTAGTGGAGGATTTTATCCTACTGCTCCAACTCAAGGAATCACCCTGCTGTAGGCCTATCCTACATTTATAAGCTGGGGCTCAGATTTCCCAAAAATAATTATTTACATCTACTATTTTTGTCCAAAGTACTATGTTATTAAGCCTTAGTTGATAATGTTCCTCATCCTATCATTAGTACACATCTAAAGACTGTGATTAACGATGAAATCATGCTTTTCTAGCTATAATCAATGCTCGATTTCAAGCAAAAATAATAACACCCAGTTGTGCTTTTATCAAAATTACAACTGTGATTGTTGTCTCAGATTGTTTTTAGCGCTTGGTAAGAAAGATACTAGTGGAAGAAACAGATTTTTGACACCAAAACTAGCTTCATTCAGCATTCAGCAGAATAATCTTTCGTTGAAGAAAGTTCTCCAGTAAAGTGTATAAAGTAAATTCTGCTCCAAATATATCATAGAAATTGGTAAACAAGATTTTTTTGTTGCGGCAATTTACATCAAATCTGATAATTAGTTATAGTGAAGTATAAAATATCGCAAAATCGCAACCAAACACTGTTTTTCACTTGTGCTATCATGTTTTGTCTACGATTATGATACGAGTCTACGATCTCGTATTTAATTCTTTTCAACTTCATCCTATTATTAATACAAATTTATGATTTCATATCCACAGCTATAACTTTTTAAAAATTATGTTTTTTCAGCATATTCTCTCAATTATTTCAATAATAGGGGGTGGCGTAGCTGAGTGGGTTAGGCGCTGGCGTTGCAACCCAAAGGTCCCGGGTTCAAACCCAGGTCAGACCAGGAATTTTTCTCAGGCCACTTTCCCGTGTTTCGGATGGACACGTTAAGCCGTCGGTCCCGGCTGCCTAAAAACAGTCGTTAAGTCATGTCAGAGGCCCTGAAATTGATCAGGAGCGACCTGAAAACTCTGACACCAGACCTGAGCCAGCCAGGTTACACGAATATTATTATTATTATTATTTCAATAACACTGTTGAAGTTACGAACTTCTAATTGCTTTCAATGAATTCCTCAGTTGGTTCACATGGGAATTGATTATATTAGAACCTACTACCTGGAGCCTCTAAAAAATTTACAAGACAATTTTTTTGGTTGTAAATTGCATGTAGAACGCATGAATGGCGGCTATTTACAACATTTGTGGGACACTCTGTATATATTCTACATGACATTTCCTTTAAAAAGAGGCTGGTAACATTTTCTTCTATCAACCTTCGTTTTAGAGATAAAGGCTATAGTAAATTTTTCGATATTTTTGGAAGAATTTACTCACTTATTGTCATTAAATCGTAAATATCTCGATAACTATCAATCAAAATTTAGTTCTGAGGGTATTATTGAAAAAAAAAGATATTCCCAATAAACTGTTTGAAGTTTGGCTTCGAACTCAACTTTTTGAACTTTGAACTTTAAAACTTTTTTTCAACTTTGAGTGCCCATATAATTTATTATATATATCTCGAAAATGAAAGTCGACAGAAAAAAATATCACTGGACATTTTTTGTTTGAAATTGCATTTAAAACCCATGGTTACCGCTGACTGTTGCAACCTTTATGAGGCACTCTTTATAAAAGCCAAATGACACTTATTCACTCATTCATACATCCATTCACTCATCAGCAGAGATAAAATCTACCGAACCAAATGCGTTCAAATTTGGCATGCATGTTGAGTTGGACCTTATTCACACGCCCACTTAAAACGGAATTCTCAAACTTCTCAAGGATACGCCCAGTAATTTAGTAGAGTTTTCCTGAACTTTCTTGGCTTTTTTCGAGAACTAACTGACAGAAATTGTTGAAATTTGATAGACAGGTTCAGATAGGGTTATAGAAATGTGTTGATAAATAAATAAATAAATTGATAAATTTCTGAAATCCTTCTGTGAATACGCGTGTACCATGGTTTTCCAATGTTATCTTAGCACTTTTGTGGATTTCACAGAAACGACTGAAATAAATACGTTTAAATCACAAATAATACCCATGGTGAGTTGAGGTTATAGGAGAAATAATTTAAGAATTCTCAAATCATCTAGAAATTAGCCCAAAATAGCACTGGCGGCTCGTGTCCATGAAACAGGTTAAGTGCTGTACAGTAAAAGATACAAGCACCTCACCTGTTCCGTGGGCACGAGCCGCCAGTGCAAAAGACCCTGTTGACTGTTATGATTAACAAAGCAAAGCTGTTTGAATGGAATTTGCATGTGAGCGAAGCCATCGTGTCCGTCGTATTGACACTGCTACTCTGCCATCAGGGGTCCAGGGGGCGGAGGAAGCCTCCTAGTTAGACGGATAAGGCGGGTGAAGCACAATTAAGGTTAGTACTATACTTACATGAACCTTGGGTGAATCAAGCCTGCCGGCTGGTTTATTCATGACTCTACTATACAGTATTCTATTCATTTTAAGACAATCGGACTCCATCCTTTTTCAAAAAATTACGCGCTACGATGCATTATTGCGACATCTACTTCTAATACTGTATTTTAAATTATGTTCTCATTATCATTATTGGGAATCTTTATCAATGCCTACTTATGAATCTTTATCATTATCTTTAGTCAATGACAATATTAATCTTGAAAAGTGGAATGTCTTTGACTATGCATTCAGACAGCTGAATTCATAGACTTCCATTCTCTATTCCTTTTCTATCTATATTCCATTTTATATTACGGTATTTCTAGAGTAGTTTGGTTGCGTTGTAGTCGAAGAATTGCATTGGCGTCAGGAGTTACTTTTAGATAGAGACGGGCACATAGGCAATTCGGGTTGTCTTTCTCCGACACTTGAAATTCAATACGGTACAAGCCATAGGGCGCAATCGGGATCTGTGCGAATTTGTAGTAGCGCTCATGATTCAAAACAAAATTGGTTGTTGAATATTCACCCTGTAAACAGGACAAACTTTGAATTTACTTTTTGATTATATTACTCATGAAGATGATGTAATCCTTATATGAAAATACAAGATATTGTCAAATCACAGATGTATTAAAAAAACGAGATAAGGTTGTTATAACATTATCTAACTGGTAAACTGGAACTTGAAGTGGAGTGTGAAAAGCAACAGTACTCAAACTAACAATCAAACACTGCTATTGGAAGTCACTTGAACCAATCACAGTGACCGTCTGCCATTGGCCTAGACAAGCTCCTCCCTGATTAGCCCCACTATTTATTTGTTTATTTTGTTACAATTGCGACTAATATAGAATATTTTAAGCAAAGGTAGTAAGTGGATGATGATGTTTAGGCTACATAGTGAATGAATGATGATGGTTGCTGAATGTTTACATTACAATTTCTACTTTAAAAGACACTTTTCACTTTACAAAATCCTGAATTTTGATTGAGTTCACTGTTAACAATGAAGATCTGGTCAGAAACACTAAAAAAAAATGTTCAAAAACTTTGGGATTTTTTAATGAACTGGAAAATTTTTAGAGCAAAATAGAACCAAACTAATCAGCTGATCCCCCTGAAAACAGTTACAAAACGTTTGTATGAACCGCTGATCGGGGACGGGCTTGTCTATTTCAATTAGTAGAATTTGAGGGAGGTTTGCTTGAAGAGAGGTTTTATCTTGACTTTTTCTAATTGTTTGGGAAGTACCTTAAACTTGCTCATTAATCACATGTAAAGCACTGGTGGTATGTTCCCACGAAACAGGTGGGAACCCATATCTTTCACTCTACAGCACTTCACCTGTTTCGTGGGCACGAGCCGCCAGTGATGTAAAGCTATCATTGACATCACGTAATACACTTAACTTGGTTTTGAAAAGTATTTCCGATAAATTTTCAAGATAATCACAATGTTTTTTTCTAAAGTTGTACCGTACATAGTTCCTCGTGTAACTTCCTGTGAAATGGCTGCCATTTTCTAATGGAATCTTTTAATTATTTCAGAGTTCTAGGATGATGCTAGTTCACTCCAGCCTCCAGGTAGCCTCACAGAAAGAAATCTCAAGTTGGGTGACCTTGGGGCCAGGAGATGTCTCCTCATAAAAAACAAGACGTCCAGGGAACAACTCTTCTAACATTTCCATGAACCGCCGAGCAGTGTGAGCTGTGGCTCCGTCCTGTTGGAACTAAACTTCTTCCTCTTAGTCGAAAACATTGTCTAAAATTCCTAATAGAAATGTTGGGAGAGTTGTTTCCTGGACGTCTTGTTTTTTTATGAGGAGACAACTCCTGGCCCAAAGTTCACCTTGGTGTTCATGATAGCTTCACCCGTGAGACGTGAGAATAATAGTTTCTAACACGCAAATACTCGCGCTAATATGCAGAAAGCCAGTGCTCGCGCGTTGCAAACTATCGTTAAAAAGCTCTAAATATATAACTAAGGAGCTTTAACGGTTCTTACCGGAATAAGAGCTAAACATTTGAACTGGTAGCCGGCATATCCGAGAAACTCGATGACCAGTGGACGCGCAAACTCGGCCCAATCACAGCAGGGCATCGAAACATCAGCCAAACTCTGGTAACGGCCGCTAGAACCCTGTGTGGTTGCCACTACACGCATCTTGAACAATATTTAAGAAAATACTAGAAATTGTCGCAATCATCAATTTATTAAAGTCGAGATACCGGTTCCGGATGTTGAGCTACAGCGAGTGGAGGAACAGGAAGATAGAGAAGAAAAAAGTGTTAATCTGGTCAGCTGATTCACCCGCCAGTTGTATCATTTAACTCTATAGCAGTGTCGATTTCTGTTAGAGGATAGCCGTAAGAGGATAGCCGTTTTTAAGTTTGTACTAGGGCCGAGCGCTAGCTTGTTTCAAGTCGTAACGGCCATAGTTACAATTATGTAACTACATGACTGTAATAATGTATCAATTATGTTATTATGTCAGAATTATATTGTTCAACTTTCTTATTCAAACACCATGAAGTTAAAATTATGTCATTCTCTATCATTGGCTATATTGCTTTAGTTCCAACGTTCCATTACAATAGGCCTAATAATAATTATAATTTATAACGATGAAATTCAATTCGCATCTCAACAGGAATTCTATTCCATCTCAATGCAACAGTCTGGCATCTTTCGTCAAAATCACACTTATATAGCTATAGTCTTTTCAAGCAAAGAAGACATTCTGGCAAAAGATGGGAAAATGACTCCAGCTCGGTCAATATTACTTCAAAAACGAAAAATTTGGCCTAAAATTGCAGGAAAATTTTTTATCTACAATTTGAGACCAGATTATTCATTTGTGAACCGAGCTGGAGTCATTTTGCTATCTTGCTGGAGTGTCTTCTTTGCTTGGATAGCCTAAACTACTATTTGTATAGTCTCAATTAAACTGGCGGAATGCTCACTTGCACCAAGATTCTTAGACACAGACACTGTGTCTAAAAGTCTTGCACTTGCACAGCTCAGTCGACGACAGCGAGAAGTCTGCGAGAGCGACTGTCCTGACAGAGCTGAGCATTTTCCAACCGCAAGTTTTGTTACGAATAGTCACAATGGCACACTTCAATTTATTATAAGGTATATTTGGAAGTAGGATACTCACGGTAGATGTCGGTTTCATAAACATAAAATTTCGAACGGTTACGTTATAAACCCAGTTGTCAGAATTGGGCACTTTTCTTCTACGGTGTGTAACATTGGCACAAAGGCGACCTCTGATTCTGCACTGTTCTATGCCTATATTGTTCTTCACGAATGAATAGGGTCCCTGTACAAAACATATTTATATAAAATAATAGAATCAAGCTACGTTGTTAATGGTGCGGCTGGAACGCAGTCGATAAGCTGTGGCCAATCACATGAAGCTAAAGGATGAAAGAAGAGCTGTGATTGGCTACAGCTGATCATCGACTTCGAAATCAGCAAACTTGCCTTGACTTCTCAATTTGAACTATAGAGGTACGATTCCCAACGGCAGCTTCAACAGCTGAGCTGCTTTAGCTGCCCGGCTCTAGCTGCGCTGTCTAGCCATCATGACTCGATTCACATAACAACGAGTACCTATATTACAAATGGCTTCTAATGTATAATAAATCAATAAAAGTGAAATCAACTTGAAAATTACTAAAAAAGGTGAATTTCACAATTAGTAACCCTAATAACAAAGTGGACATTTATAGTATAGTTATGTGACTAGAGTTGTGATGACTAGAGCAGCGCAGCAGCTAGAGGCGGGCAGCTCCAACAGCGCAGCTAAAGCCGCGACAGCTCGAGCCACGTGGCTCGAGCTGCCCGGTTCTAGCAGCGCTGTCTAGCCATCACAACTGTATTCACCTAACTATATTATAAAAGTTTACTTTGTTATGAGGGTGACTCATGTATAATAAATATTAATTATTACATTGAATTCAAACTTGGCGGTACTAGTTCACCACAGAATGGCGGATTCTACTGCGTCTATCTTCTTTATATAGAGCCTTATTTTTTGGCTAATACCTGCGCGGGATCCCCACCATGTATTCTAGTATCCGTGCTGCCTATCAGAGGACTGACCCTTGTATAGTCTGTCCAAGCAAAGAAGACCCTCTGGCAAGATGAGAAAATGACTCCAGTTCGGTCAAAATATTGGTTCAAAAATATTGATTTGGTCTCAAATTGTAGATAAGAATGTTTCCTACGATTGTGACCAAATCAATAATTTTTGAACCAATATTGACCGAGCCGGAGTCATTTTCTCATCTTGCCAGAGGGTCTTCTTTGCCTGGACAGACTATATTAAGTTATGTATAGAGTGAAACCAATAAGATACGTTAGGCTTAACTGATCGTTTGCAATGAAAAGTGTGAAATATGAAATTGAAAAATAAATGAAAATCAAACACCCTTTTTAAAAAACTTTAAAATTATTAAAACACAGACATGTTTTCATTTATTTTTCAATTATTTTCAACAGCCCTAATAAGTTTTAAAGTTCAGTTTTGTAAAATATGAGTTTATTCGTAACAACATCAATTATATTGATTGAGTTTTGAGGGGAATTCTCAACACGCTCTTTGTATAGACTGAAAATTGTCTCCATAAAAACCAAATAAAATTTGAATCAACGCATTTCTCTAAACAGAACAAAGGTGCATGACGTATAAGTTAAATATAGGAAGCATGCCTCAACTTAACATACAAAACTTTGTAATGTATTATAAAGTGAGAGATCAAAGTGATTCATTATTTATCGAGCACAGTGTTTTATGAGGTTCCATGAAATTAAATAATATAAAAAACTGTAAAACACTATAAAGCTACTTAAGAGAACGTTATTACGACATCAGCCTGGACATTTCAAAAAGTGCTGAGATTGGACTTTATTATAACAAAATACCAGCTAGTTTGAGAGCAAAAACATGCCGTGAATTCAGGGCGTTGATAAAAGCGGAACTATTTAATATTCGTGCAAAATTTTCCCCCTACACACAGACGTATAGTCTTTTAGGGGATTCCTTGTATTATATTTTATGTATGTATTTTCAAACTTTTATGTATCATTATTTGGGAAATAACTTATTCAATCGAAGAACGGAATTTCAATCCCATTGAAATGGTGTAAAATTGGTGAAACATTATGATGTACAAACATTATTTTTCTGTTTCAGATAATTGATTTGTGACTATTTTGTTGAATAATATTATTATATTGATTGACAAATCCAAATGCCCCTTCTACAGGTGGTCGGTGGAAGATAGATTCAATTCAATTTATTAAAACACACAAAAGACAAATAAAAACAATAAAATTCAATAAAAAAATGTAGGCTACAAAATAACAATAATGACAAAAACACAGGCTTCATGGTTGAATGTGCTGGAAAGGAAAGAGACAGTGGCGTAACGTACGTACACCCCCGCAGCCCCCGCGGCGCGGGGGGGCCCGGCCTGGGGCCCGAATATAAATAATAGAGGTTTCCTGAAAACTGAAATACTGTACCTGGGTCCCAAAAATGTAGTAGCTTACTTGGACCCGAAATTATATTTTACATCATTTCTAAAGAGATAAGACTGCGTAGTAACAATTTATCGGAAAAAACATGATTTCTATTTTGGCAAATACAGCCAAAATCACTAATGTAGTGTGATTAATAATCTGAGAAGAAATTTTGCATCAACAAAATAATGTTGGTGACTTAGTAGTGTTGTTCAAATTTACTTTTCATCGTGAATTGTCTGCTATATAAGCAAGCCCATTTTATTATTATTGTAAAATTTTGAATTTTGTTTGCAAATTATTAAAATTGAAACATCTGGTGTCCAAACTCAGACTAGACTGCTTAAACAAAAATATTTTTTTGATTCAGTTATTGTTAGGGTAGCTCGTTATCTTTCCATACATTTATTTGAGTAAAGAAAAGAGAAAATAAATTGTGAGAGGTGATCATATCAATTTTTAATTTATTTTTTACAAGGAGGTTCCTTGATTTTTTACAATAACATATTTATGTAATTCAACAGTTCGGCCGCAGCTTTAGAGCAAAGCTCGGTACCAGATATTTATAATAAAACACTAACCATTTTAAGAGTAGATTTGGAAGGTACAATCTCTTCTCAATAACTTTTAAAGTTAAATCCTTGATCCTATTTTCCTCCCTCAGTAAACAATTCTTCATAATTATAAATATTGTATAATTCAATAAAATTCGATGGATTTTTTTTACATTGGTTGCCTATATCTTTTAAACATCAAAAATGTACGTATTTCATTTTCAGAAAGTTAAAATATTGAAATTAAGGGTGGAGAAGGGTTGAGAATAGGGGAGAAGGGGGTATGATTTCAGTTAAAGGGGCCCGGATTTTTTGTTTTTGCGTGGGGGCCCGGTTTGGAAACGTTACGCCACTGGAAAGAGAAGTAATAACATCTAAACAACTATGACGACAGATCGGGTGAGAGAAAGGAAGGATGAATTGGAAGGGGTAAGACATAGAGAAAAATTGTAAGGAAGAAAGAATACAGATAAGAAGGAAGAGCGAGCAAAAATAATGGAGAGCGAGTCCACTTTCACCCGAGAAAAAATAATAATACAAGTAATAATATTAATGAAAAGAATTATAATAATATATAATAATCCCACATACCGCATAGTCGCTATAGAACCAATCACTCTTCACATGACTGACTACTGCAAACAAAACCGAAAATAGTGTCACTATCTGAAAACTATACATTTTCATTTTTCCTGCTGTGGGAAACATTCATTTTGCATTATTTATATACATAATCTTCGCAACTTAAACTCAACGATAATAATTATTCTATAACATAGACATCACCCTAATTATTATTCACATTGAACCTTAAAATAGAAAAGATCATGTGTGCATCAACAATGAAGATAAAATTGAGATTCAATCAAAATTGCACTGAAAAGTATAATTTCACAAAACTAGGCGCAATATATTATTGGATGGGTACCGGTACCGAACTACTTTCCTCAATTTTTCATTGAAGATGTCCTTGAATATTGAGCTCATTTCCACATATATTTTCCTCAATTTTTCATTCAAAATATCCTCAAATATTGTAGGCCTTCTCATTTACACTTATTCTCCTCAATTTTTTATCAAAGATTTCCTTGAATATTGAGCTCATTTCCATAGAAAAGCCAAGAACAACATGAAATTATTGTTATTTTATCCCACATTAAACGCATTAGATTGGTTGATTTTGTGATTTCGAACTGATAATGAAAAAATAATTTCCCATTTGATTTCGATTAAAATCTAGAGACTATTTTTGAAAATATCCGGATTCAAGAACTTTTCTGAAAACAGGAAAATAGCAAACAGGAAAACTCCATAAAACAACTAAATAGCGTGTACTTGTATCAATTGAATTGTATGACATGATATTATATTCTAGCTGACGCCAAACAGTCAGGCGGTTTCATCTGCTTCTTGTGCTCTCCAATAGCTGATGTTTCCAATATTAGAGTTGTAATTATTTAGCTATGCCAAGGTGATGTTTTTGAATCAAAGATACAATAGTTGCTTTATATCAGTTGTTAGTCTTGTACATAATGTACAAGAGACAGACGAAACCGCCTAACATTTTGGCTTGAGCTACACAGCATTATTATATCAAATATCGGATACGATTGTTATCACTATCCTTCTATCAATTCGTTTCTAAAATTGCTTTTATTATATTCGAATATATTCGATCGCTTACAATGCAATAGCGTAAAAATAATGATCTATTGTGTGTCTTAAATGCATCATATAGTCAATCAGGTGACGGCCAATTCAATAATATTTATTATTAGGCTATGTAATATTGTTATTTTGACCGAATGTGAGTAGTAGGCTATGCTAAGGTCTACGATTTGAATCAAAATCTCTTTCTCCTGTATTTCTTTCTGTGATACAGTCAAGGCATAACCATCTATCAATTCTCGAATTGAGAATTGATAGATGGTTATGGTCAAGGCGGAAGCTTCAATCAAATCACATGACATTTGGCAGAAATATTCTTTTTTCAACTGTACGTCGATGAACATTTAAAATTTTTTTGTTAATTTAAGGACGAAAAGAGGAAAAAATGATTGGACTACTCTGATAATATAGGCATACTCCATACATGATTCGATATACGGTAATATAATTATACATGTTGATATTGCTGAAACATTTTCAAATCAAATTTGATATGACAGTCAATAAAAAGTTATCAAAAGTTTCTACTTCAGGTATTCAGATGATAGACTTTGATTGATTTCAGATGAATATAATTAACATGGTCTGACTGGCCAGGATCACGAATTGTTCCGGCCTAATTTTTGATAAATGCCGTAATTGTTTTGTTGTCATTTTGTGTTTTACAGTTTTTTGCTTTTTATTTTATTTTAGAGAATATTAGATATACTGATATCAAATGAGAGTTTAAAATAAATATTAGTTGGAAGAGTATCAAAAGATTATGATACAAACTTTTTAGCACTATACAGCCCAATATGGGCTTTGTTTAGCAAAACATTATCTGTGACAGGGAGAATACAGAGGATCTTTTAAATAAATGGCGCGTAATCTACCTTTCGATAGCAGAACCTTAATCGATAGTCATATCTGTTCGATAGGTCGATAGTCATGCGTATTCGCAGATCGAGGATCGAAATCAAAGTCATTGTTGACTTTTTGGTTTTGTCTTTAGTATTTTGTCTCCCGCCAAAACTAACAAAATAATGTTTCTGAGTTGATTCAAGAACTTTAATTTAATAGGTAGCTGAAGAACGTAAGTTTTTTCTATCCAATCATTGTATAATTTATGCTTTGTGACATTCTCAGTCATGTACAATTCTTTCAACTATGTCTAATCCAACATTTTATCATTTAACTTACGGTACAACTTGTGGTTAGTTTGCTTACAATATCGTTAATATTTTGCGAATGTTGCTCATCAGGTTTGCTAGTTTATACTATTGTTGTTTTAAATAATGTTTATTAAAAATAATTACAACCGATCTATTCAAGTTTGAATTTTTTCATCAATTTCAATGAGCTAAGGATCGTTCATAACCTGTCTAGTTGTAAACTAAGGTAGGCCAATCCCCTTCTTTCAATGCGGTAATTGCAATATTTGATCTATTTTCAATTATATTACCAATCCCTGAAATAAATAGATATCAGTTATAATTTCTCATAAAAATTGAAATCGAACAGTCGAACAGAGATGTAGACGATGTAACCAAAAAGTTATGAGTTACTTAACTTAACCAGCTATAACTTTCTTTTTATACACCACTAATTTCTCACTCGAAGCTTTTTTTATTTACTTATTCCACATAGCCTACATGTTATGGGTGACTTTGAAAGCCACATAGCCTAAACAATAGTCATACTCATACATAGGTAGTCATCAAATTGTTACAAAACATTTAGCCTATATGGTTCAATACAGCTTCATCACTAAAGTAAATTACATGCAAATAAAAAAGCTAAAATATCATAGGTGATTGAAGGTGAGTAAAGAAATTAACCTAGTTAATTAAAACACTTATCACAGAATAAGCTGTACCAGTTCAAGTTGTAATACCTAGGCCTATTAATAGCCTATTGCTCTCATGCTTCAAGTCCTTGATATATTTATTCACTGATCTCTAAAATTGAAAAGTAACTCATAAATAATGTCCTCCAAGATGTCATTTTTTGTCATATAAGTAAATATTATAATAACGAGGATGTTTTTAAGTATCATTTTCATCTTAGTTCTATAAGGTCTGCACATCATAAAAACAATTCTCAATTCTTCATGACTAAGGGGTGGAGCGTTCTTTATGTTGTTTGGCAGTGAATTGAAGATTTTTTACTAGCATAATCAATTGGGGTTCATCTCATAGAAGTTGGTCCTGTGTTGCTCAACCCTTATAAAATTCCCGGACCTGGTGTTGTGGGTATGAATCCCAGAGCCAGTTACCCAGTTTTCCCTTTTTCCAACAGCAAAAATTGCAATCTGGTAGTTGTAAAGACTGGGACCTGTTAGTATTTTCGCTGACTTGAAAAGTGATGCACATGGAAACCCCTCTTCGGTAAATATACCCATCAAACCTTGGATTACTAAAGGTATTGTTTTATCAATCAGATACAAAGAAAAATTATTCCACAAAATGAAAACTGTCAACCACTCTAGACAATCACTTGGTCTTCCTCCTGACCAAGGTCTAATAAATTAATTCAACAATTTCATTAACCCACTAAACAAGATTATAAAATCCGCAAAAACAACTATTTTGCACAGCAATTCCACATCTCCCTTAATCCAACAAAACCTTGGAGGCTCATCAATGAATTAGTGATTGACCTACCTAAAAGAGAACTCCTTCTGCAAATATTGAAGTTGAAGGAGAAAAAATATACAATCCACAAGACATTACAGCCCACTTCAATAAATTCTTCAGCACTATTGGAAGCTCCCTTGCAAAAAACCTAAGCAATAATAAATAATACACCTTTAATTCCACCAACTTTGAACAAAATCCCTTGTAAAATGTAATACGTACCCAAATTAACTACATAAGACATAATTGAAATAATTGACACCCTTAAAAATAGTAAATCATGTGGATATGATAATATTTCAATTGAGATAGTCAAATTCTCTAATTTATTTATAGCTGGTCCACTAGCACACATTTTCAATCTATGCATGGATAATGGAAATTTCCCAATGCAGCTGAAAATGTAAGTAATTATTCCTTTTTTTAAGAAAGGCAATCATCTCAACATATCTAACTATAGGCCTATTTCTCTTCTTCCCAACTTATCTAAAATATTAGAAAAACATAATTATGAACAACAATGCAGTTTATGCAGTATTTGAAATCCAACTATAAAATTTCTCCTAATCAGTATGGTTTCCAATCTGGAAAAAGTTGTGATGATGCCCTTCTACATGCTACATCTCTCATATACAACTACCTTGATACTCTCAAAAACCTCTATACTCCATTCACGATCACTTGAGACGGAATAAACAAACTTTTTGAGTGTGTGTGCGTGTAATGGAAGGTCTTCTTCTATGCGAAACTTTCGGCCATAGACCAACAGCTGTAGCCAATCACAGCTCAAGACAACAGTCTTGAGAAAAGACAAGTCGGACTTTAGCAAATGACAGCTCCAGACAAGAGTCAGCTGCTCAACTGGATCAGACTTTTTCGCATAGAAGAAGACCTTCCATTACTCGCACACACACGCAAAAGGTTTGTTTATTTCGACTCGAGTGATCGTGAATGGACTATAGGTATTTTCTTTGACTTACAAAAAGCTTTTGATGGTAGTAGTCAACCATGAACTCTTATTGAAAAAGCTTCAGGAAATAGGTATTGGAGGTAAAATACTTTCTCTTTTTGAGAACTACTTACCGTATTCCTGATCTATATAGATGAGTTGACCTATGTAAACTTAATGTTGATGGTCACATCATCTCATTTGCTGATGACACCTTCCTGATTTTTGCCAAACCCACATCGCCCACATGGGTAGGATCTTTCAATTGTGCTAATTTCTGGTTAGCCAAAGTATATAATTGGCATCCTGAATATACTGAAAAACATGCTACCTATCTTTCATATTAAAAAACATATACAAACAGAATAAGAATTTATCTATTAGTGTAAATAATGTAACTCTGAAAAACAAGGACCATGTAGGCTATCATACTTTGGTTTCACAATTGATGAAAACTTCAGAGAAACTAAACACTTCGAAAATCTTGCCAATAAACTAAAAAAACTGTATCATGTTTTTTTTATAAATTGAGAAGTATACTCAACATTACTCTTCTAAAAAAAAGTTTTATTCAAATCTCTCCTTCAATAGGCCTATGGCATCATATGATGGGGGGTGCCCTCATCACACATTTAATAGACTACCAATTGATACAATACAAAATCATTTTAAAATTACCTCTCAGTAGTTCCTCACAAGATGCTTTTACAAATCTCAATGTAAGGTTATTATTTTTATATAAACTCTTTCAAATAAAAGAAAGACTTCAACCTGGATACTCACACACACTCAATATGAACTAAGAAGAACAAACATTTCCATCTTCAAAACTAAAACAATTGGACAAAGACAGGCCGAATATTTCTATAATAAGATTCTACCTTCCACACCTCATACACCTATTCCTAAACAAAAACTAAAAGTTTTCCTTCTGCAAAATAAGTCAAGCTTAATATCTGTATTCCAATTTGAATAGACACCAGCAGAAACGTACTCTTCATTTTTGCAACTTTCATGTTATTTTCAATTTTTCACATACATGATTTCATACCATTTTCTTCATAAACTACCTGGCCTTATTTTACCAATGAACTTTTTTTTTGTATTATACATTAATTTCATTACCACTAACTCATGTAATGATTTTTTTCTGTAATTTTAATGTGTTGATAATGTACCCTTTATTCTTGTGGATTTTTATGATGTATTGTATGAAAGAATGTAAATGAATATATGACAGCATTGTGAAGGTTGGGTATCTCAACAATGAATGAATCAGCTGACTAGAAGACACTCTCGTAATCTGTTTTCCTCTTTCTCAAAAACTATTACCCACTTTTCCATCCTAGCATCAACGCAGCGGTTCATCGAGAGGAAAAATAGTCGTCAGTTGCATTGCTGGAAACTGTATTATTTATTTATTCGAAATGACAACAGGCTAACACAGACACATGTCCAAAATGTCTTTTATCTCAATTTTGATTGAAATATTACAAATAAGAAAAGTTATGTTCAAGTTCAATTTTAGGGTATGAGGTATAAATATTATTTTATATACAACCCAAAAGTTCTGTTTCCTGTAATTTCTTTCGAATTTTGTTTAGGGAAATATCTTTCTTGTATGTTATTTATTCATTTCTATAACATTTTTTTTTGTTTTTCCTTGAAAATAGAATGAATTTGAATTGAAGTCTTTGCTTTTTCAGGCCATAATGGACAAAAAACGAGATGGTAAGAATAGGGAAGCCGCTAAGGAGAAGAACAAATCGCCGAAAAAGGGGAGAAAAGCGCCCTCCTCCCCTCCACCCCTGGCTGGAGGGGATTCTTCGTTTGACGAAGAAGAAAAAGAAGAATACTTTGAAGATGAAGGTGGAATCCGCGTGGGAGATATCTACATACCCCCCGCTCCCCCCGCTGCCTGCACGGTCGAGTCGACAGGACCACGATTGGTGATCACAAAAATTGTTGCCGAAAATTTCAAAAGCTATTTTGGCAAACAGGTTCTCGGGCCCTTTCATCAGGTAAACCGCACCATTTAATTAAATTCTAGCAAAATTCAAAGATGTTGATATTTTTAAATCCCTTCATAAGAATAAAAAAGAATGGAATTTTGAAAAATTACACTTCATTAAATTATTGAGATATGTATAGTCTGTCCAAGCAAAGAAGAAACCTCCGGCAAAATGGGAAAATGACTCCAGCATGGTCAATATTTGTTCAAGAATTATAAATGTTGTCTTAATAGAAGTCTTATAGTCTGTCCAAGCAAAGAAGAAACCTCCGGCAAGATGGGAAAATGACTCCAGCATGGTCAATATTTGTTCAAGAATTATAAATGTTGTCTTAATAGAAGATCAAATTGTTTCCTAAAATTTGAGATCAATTTGATAATTTTTGAACCAATATTGACCGAGCTTGAGTCATTCTCCCATCTTGCCAGAGGGCCTTCTTTGCTTTGACAGATTATAGGCCTACCGTTATATTTTCTGTATAATAGGATATTGGAGATACCGGTTTCGGTTGTTGAATCATTAATGAACTAAAAAATATGAATATTCATTTTAATAGATGAAATAATAAGATAGATAGATAGATAGATTTAAATAATTCGAACCAAAAATATTCAAAAGAATTGAAATTTCGATTTAAAATTTGAAATTACAAAACAAGCCTACTACAGTCACAATAGTTCTATCAATAAATATATAGTTATGGTTTTTATTTAGAATCGCAGTAACCTTTTTCAACAGATTTGCATTTGAAAATAACTCTGGGTTGTCAAAACATGTTAAAATAAAAATAATTTTAAATGGTACTGCGATTCTTAAAAAAAAATACGTTTATCAAAACTTTGTACGAATTTTATTCTATTATGCTAATTTTTTAGAGTTTCACGAGCATTATCGGACCTAATGGCAGTGGCAAGAGTAACGTGATCGATTCTATGCTCTTCGTTTTTGGATACAGAGCTAGTAAAATCAGAACAAAGAAGATCGGTGTACTGATACACAAATCCCCCGCCCATATGCAAGTTCGCAGTTGTTATGTGTCAGTGCATTTCTCCATGGTTCTCGACAAGGTAATTTTATCATTTGCAGACTAACTTTTACAGGCTGTTTTATTAAGGACGCAGCCCTAAGTGTACGAATGTTGTAGTAAAAAATCTTTCAACATTATTATTATTCATTGAAAATTATTATTATTCATTTCTGAAAGAGTTATTATTATTTATGAATTTTTCTGGAACAAAAATAATCTACATTATTGGAAATTAATGTTATAATAAATTATAAAAATGTTAATTTTTTGAAGACAGTATCTGTGAGATGGCGTCCTTTTTTTTGAACGCATTCTTGAAGTCTCTTGGTGAAGGTTCCCATAACTCTGCGTAGCAGAATGAAATGTTGTTAATTTCCTGTTGGATTCGCTGCACCAACTCGTTCCTAGTTCTCGGTGGATTAACTATCCACTATTGGAGCTATCTGGCGCCAGTCACATTTCCCTGCCGATCTCAGCCGGGAACCTTCACCAGGAGACTTCATGAATGCGTTCAAAAAGAAGGACGCCATCTCACAGATACAGTTTAATAAAAAATAATGAACATTTTCATATTATAACATTAATTTCCAATAATGTAGATTATTTTTGTTCCAAAAAATTCAATAATAATAATAACTTTAATCTTAGAAGATTTTTTTAATCTTCCTGTTTCACTGCCGGTCCCTGTACATGAGTTCATATTAGTTCCCTCATCCTGTATGTTGGCAACAGTGTATTCAAGTCCAATTGCCGCTGAGAGGCAATTTTTTGCGGATGATGCCTTCATAAGCATTTTAGCTTGTGCGTGGGTAATGGATAATGAGTTCAAAGGTGATTGATGCGGTGAAAAACAGCCATGCCCACATGCCTACTGCCTCGAACCCTGACCAGGCAGTGCTAGCGGATTTAAGGTTGTGACTCCCCAGCCACTGCGTCAACCGGGCCGGCATTTTGTCATTAACTTGGTACTGTTTCCTGCATCGTTTTGTTCAAAAGTCAGCAATGGTTTTTTCCAAGGATGGAAATGCCTCCAAGATGCCCGTCAGTGTGCTTTATTCAATTATTATGGAACTATTCTACAACATCGACAGCATCTCAGTCGAATTTTTAAAAAATGCAAGTTCAGTGGTGCAACAAGTCAAATGATATTTTAAGTTGGTATGATATTTTATTCAAAGTTTTCAAAATAAATGAGTGTTTTATTTGATGATTTTTTTGTTGATTATACAACTCTAATGTATGCTTAATCTACTGTACTTTCAATTTGTTTCGACTTTTGAGTAAAAATAAATTCTTCTTCTTCAATCATCATTGGAATTAATTGTTTGCAGGAGAATAGCGAATGCGAGTATGTGCCAAACTCAGAATTTGTCATCACTCGAACAGCTTTCGTCGATAATTCGTCCTATTACTCGTTGAATGGCAAGCGGGTACAATTCAAAGAAGTGGCCCTCAAACTGCGCGAGAATGGAATTGACTTGGTTCACAATCGATTTCTCATTCTGCAGGTAAATTACTGTTTATTTAGCCTATAATTCATTTAACATGTATGTATAGTCCGTTCAAAATTACTTTATGAGCTACTTCACATTAAAAAAAAATTAGGACAAATTTTTGGAAAATTTTAAAAATTGTGTTTTTTTGAACTAATGTAAATAGTTTTTTTATTTGGCAGATTTTAGTTTTGTTTGTTTTCAATCAACGTAGAATTTTGTCCTTTACAATCTACTATTAGAGTATATCTATAGAAATGTTGACCGTTTTCGACTTACATGCAAAAACCTAAAAAATGCTAGGTTTTCTGACTGTCACAAGTTATGCTGAGAGAATTTTTTTTTTCACTTTTCAAATACGCATTATTGTGATCCTAATGAACCATTTGAAACTATAAAATCACATACACCACCTTTAGCAGAAATAAATCTTCTGCGTACTGAACTAAACCAATATTTTTCAAATTCTATTTTATTTGTGATGTTTTTGAAAGATAATTAGATATATAATATTGCGTTGAAATTGTACAGGGTGAGGTGGAGCAAATATCAATGATGAAACCAAAATCGCCCAATGAGCATGAGACTGGTATGCTCGAGTACCTGGAGGATATCGTTGGAACTTCCAGGTTCAAGGTAAACTTATCAACATTAATAGTATCTAACTAATATTATAGACATTATAATTTATTCACATTAATTTATTCAAAATTCTACAATTATTCTACTTGAAGGTGAAAACACAGACTAATGTACGAGACATTAAATATTGAAAACATTAAGACATAATATTTGAAAATATTACAAATAAAGGTAATGCTATTTAAATCATGAAATATATAAAATGAGAATAGGATATTTATTGCTTAAATATATTATCACTTATATAATTATATATCGGCTATAATTTATTCTCAGTAGCATTTTATAGAAATATATTCTTTTCAAATTTATTCTTATTAGTCCTTTTCTTCTTCATTATCTTTCTCCTGAAACGTTCTAATTTTCAGGGTACACATTCACTGTCAGATCGTACTGAAAGCATAGTCTGTTCAAGCAAAGAAGACCCTCTGGCAATATGGGAAAGAATTATTTGTTCAAGAATTATAAATGTAGTCTTAATTGTAGATCAAATTGTTCTCTATAATTTGAGATCAAATTCATAATTTTTGAAACAATATATACCGAGCTGAGGTCATTTTCCTATCTTGCCAGAATATCTTCTTTGCTTGGACAGACAGGCTACTTGGCTGATCGCCTACCGGTTTTTAGCTAATTTGGACTGATTTATCCATCCACTCACAGTTTTTGACTGTCAGTCCAAACTGACAGTGGATGTGAACACTCAAAGAATATTAAAAGATCAAAAAATATTAGCTTTCTATGCTAGTAGCATAAAAAGATTCTATTCTCTTTGTATTTTTTATTACTTAAAGCAATTTGTTTATTATTTTAAAGCTCAAGTATAGTCTGTCCAAGCAAAGAAGACATTCTGGCAATATGGGGAAATGACTTCAGCTCGGTCAATATTGGATCAAAAATTATAAATTTGGTCTTAAATTGTAAAACAGAATGTTTTCTAATGTATTCTAGAAAACATTCTGTTTCACAATTTGAGTCCAAATCTATTATTCATCAATCAACATTGACCAAGCTGAAGTCATTTACCCCTTTTTTCACAATGTCTTCTTTTCTTGAACAGACTATACCTTTATCAGTCAGGTATCAGTTCCTTTTAAATTGATAGTTAAAGTCGCAGTAAGTGTCAGTAATAGAAAAAACCTCAAAACGTTTTCAACCACAAAATGTTTCTGTGCAAAGCCATGAGAGTCCTCCCATGATAATTTGTATATTAATTGAATGTCATGTATGTCCACCAAATTGAAAAAGAAAAAAGATTTATTGCCAAAATTATCAAACAAATTTCACGAATATGAAAAACAGAAAAGTTTCACATACCTTTGATGGAAAAACCAACATCCATTTGATGGAAGAACTATTAGATATTGCAGTACACCAACTGCTGGATAATAATTAATCAGAATCTCCATATATTGCTATACAAATAGACAAAGGACTTCTGCAACTACAAATATTGAACAATGGATCTCGTTCGCTATTTAGTACATTGGTCAATATTTGCAGTTGCAGAAGTCCCTTGTCTATTTGTTTAGTAATATATGGAGATTCTTATCAATTATTATTTCAACATCCATTAACTCATCACCTCTCATAATTCAGTAAGCTCTTATCCGATTACAATTTTGATTTTGATGTGGTGCAGGAGCCAATAGAGAAGCTGGCGGCCAAAGTGGAGGAACTGACGCAGGAGCGATTGGAGAAAGTGACGCGTGTAAAGCTGGCTGAGAAGGAGCGAGATGCCATGGAGGCGCCTATGAAGGACGCTGTTGACTTTCTCAAGTCCGAGAACGAACTCATGCATACCAAAAACAAACTGTTCCAGAAACGCATGTCAGTACTTCGGAAATATCTGTGCTATTTATTTACTTATTAATCTAATGACAAGCATACAGTGCAAGAAAGAACATGCAACCTTGATGCGAGGCTGATACGCAAGCGGAGCTCGAGCTGCCCGGCTCTAAATTCGCTACTAGAGCTGCCCAGCTCTAGCCATTACAACTCTATTCACATAACTATAAATTATAGATATAGATGTTTACTCTATTATCAGGGACCCTATCAATGTATACTTTGTGTTTTGTTATGATGGTGAAGCCCACATGAGCTCATAGGCTTGTGCGTGGGTAATGATATGGATGATAGATGACGACTACTTTGAGGTAGTCTGGACCGACGGCTCATCGTCTCCTCCGAAAGACGGGGTGGCCGTATTTATGTGATTGTGCTGTAGTCAAAAATTGTTCCCCTCTTGGGACTTGAACCAGGGTCCACCTGGTTACTAAATCAATAAATAGTGACATTCATTTTGAAATTACTTAAAAAGGGTGAATTTCACTATTTATTGATGTAGTATACATTAGTATACCTAATGATAGAGTAAACATCTATATCTATAATATATAATTATGTGAATAAAGTTGTGATGGCTAGAGGAGTGCAGCTAGAATTGCCGCTTGGGAATCGTACCTTAACAAGTTTTTATTTGAGTAACAACTGGATACAAGTTTTGATGATTTTGACAACTCACTCAGTATCGACTCAATTTTAAGTCATGTTTCAGGCTGTAGACAACTGGGCTCTAATTTGTACATAATTATCAATCAACCTGCAAAGTACCTTGTTGATCTTTTTCATTACACATTTCTATAGTGATTCGAAACAAGCGCCGGCTTTAATATATCAAATAAAGAGGTTTATTCAAACAGAGGACATTATATTAATACATAAACATGTTCATCTGACTTTCCGATTTCATGCATTGATTATGATGTAATACATGTTACCTCCTCTACTGCGCTAGCATGCATCAACTCTGTCTATGACATTCACTTTTATAGTCTGGTCAAACAAAAAAGACATTCTGGCAAGATGGGAAATGACTTCAGCTCGGTCAGTATTCGTTTAAAAATTATAAATTTGGTCTCACATTTTAGAAAACATTATGCTCTACAAATCAAGACCAAATTTTTAAGTTTTGAACAAATATTGACTGAGCTAGAGTTATTCTACCATCTTCCCAGAATAACTTATTTGCTCGACCGGAATATAATAGTGAATTACATGGACAGAGTTGATACGTGCCAGCGCAGTAGAGGAGTTCACATGTTGATGTATTTAATTTCTGTTTTTAGTTTGAATAAACCTTCTAATTCGATATTTTGAAGCCGGCGCTCTTTTTGAGTCACCCTAATAGTTTATGCTTCATTTGTGTTTTTCAGAAATATTGCCGAGAAAACAATAGCTGCTAAAGAAGAGGAGAAGAAATTGATTGATGAAGGAATGGCGCAGATGAAAGAGGAACTGAAAAAATTCAAGGACGAACGAGCTGACAAAGAGAAAGAGGTTGATCGACTCAAAACGTAAGTTGAAAGAAAATTACAACTTTAAATAAAAAGAAGATGGATGTGCAGAAAACATGATCAACTGTTATAGCTGACGTGAAAAAGTTCCTTGTGATGATCAAACAGCTGATGTTGTCAATTATTTTCAATTAACAAATTTATTGAATTATTCAAATTTGAATAATATTTATTATCATTATTATTGTTTGAATTGACTTATGTCAATTATTAGAGTTGTAATTTAGCTATGCCTAGATGATGTTTTTGAAATATAGCCTATATATTAAGATGATGGTTTTGAAATATATATTATATTATAAAGATTGAGCCTTAAAAAAAGAAATCAGAAGAGACAAGAGATGCTTTACACCAGTTTTTAGTAGGTTACATCACGTACAAGAGATATGCAAAATTGCCCAACTTTTTGGTGTCACCTATAGTAGTCTATGTAATAATTGGAAGTAAAAAATTGGAAGTTGACAAATGTCTGTTATTAAATTTCAGCTCTCTCAGGACAGTCTGAAAGTGGTACCATGAAAGCTGAACTATTCAGCCGAGGTTGCTCTAGGATTGATTCGCTCTTTCAGACCGCATTCTAACTGCTCTGTCAAATTATTTAAAAAATGTATTATTATTTAAAAATAATTATCTTTTTATTTTCGTGTTGCAGAGAAGTGGATAAAATGCTAGCTCAAAAGGAAAAGTTGGAAGAAGAATTTAAAAAAGTTACCAACAAAGACAGAACTCTTGGCGAGGAAATAACGCAAACCAACTTGAAACGAAAGAAAATGATGGAACAAAAGAAGCAGGAGGAACATAAGGTAATAAAGTAATCTATTTTCAAAATTAGGATGAGTCGGCATTGACCAAGGTTATAACAAGGTTGCTCGATAACTGCTGACATTAGGCAGAGTGAAAACCGGGTTTGGGAGACTAGAATGTGACGTAATTCAGATCAGAACTTCTAGAACCGTGCGCTAATCTTTCGACCGAAAAATATCATAAATTTTGTTATTGCCAGGGTAGTCGGGATCTTTGATCTCTGGTGGATTCGCCTTACTTTTTTATAACTGGGTCTTGATGTTGGTGGGATCACTATATTTTTTTAATAACCCTGGGTCTTGACTTTTGTACTGGGTACTGGCCACCTGGTGAGAGTGTCTGCTTTGTGATTGTGAGGTTAAGTCACAATCACTGTGGACTGATCTTGGATGGGTGACCAGTATTTGGCCAAGTACACTTTGGCGAGGTGGAACCTACCCGTAAGGGTCTCCCCACCATTAAAAGCCATAAGCATATATATATATATATATTGACTGGTTTCCCTTTGAATAACTTGTAACCGAAATCAAACAATGGATATCGGACTCGATTTATCGGTTTATTGTGAGTTATCATTGTTATTGTTGATAATATTACAAAAAAGTAGTAATAAAATAAAACACATTAAAATATAATCGCTCAGTCTGCTAAAATATAATAATTAGGATATGAAGAGGATTCATAGAAGCAATGTAATTAAAAACTGTCCTTGAATGGATTATGTATAGCATCTTGAAATTATCAGTTTCTGAAGTGCAGTACTCAATGCCACTGACGGCTCGTGCCCACTAAACAGGCGAAGTGCTGTTCAGTAAAAGATACGGGCACTTCACCTGTTTCGTGGGCACGAGCCGCCAGTACTTGGTGAACTGATCACTGCTCAACAAAGAACATCATTTTTTTTAGTCCTGTAATACTAGGCTGTTAATCAAAACACTAAAAAGCATTTTAAATTAATAGGTACAATAACTTTAGAGTTTAATAACTTTAATCATACCGAATGAAACTTACTTGGTAAATAACACCAATGTTTGCATTTGCGTTTGGTTTGCATTAGGTTAGCTCCAAACACTCGGTGAATTAGACAGTGAATATTTTGAAATGAACTCGGAATTAATGATGCTTTAGTTTCAAAGATGTAATATAAATGTATTGATCAATGTCTTTGAATTATATCAAAGTCGGGTTTGAAAATCCATTAAAAAATGGTAGCCTTTTTTTATTGTAGTTTCGAAAAATGTTTTTTTTTTGTAACACTCGTGGATGAAAACATGAAGGGTGATGTGACTTGTTATTTTATCTATTGCACTATTATTTACCAGCTCAACGAATTGAAAAACCTGCCCGAGAAAAATCAAAAGGAAATCGAAGAGTTGGAGAAAATTCAGGTGAAACTGGAAGCGGAAAAGGTGAAAGAGGACGCTGAGGTTAACAAAGTACTCGCCAGTCTGAAGCAAGAAACCGTCGGTCTTCAAGAACAAAAGGATAAGCAAGAGGCTGAATTATCGGGCCTCAAAAAAATAGTAACCGATGCTAAAACTGAAGTAAGTTGTTTCATTACACGCTTTTCCTATTTCAGATAACTTTTGTTGATTTTCTGCGTAGAAATGTATTTTTGAAGAGTAAGAATTGAATAGTTTTAATTTAATAAGAATTGAATAATTTTTTGCGGCAGCAAATCGGGCGATTTTGAAATAAGTATCAAAAATTGATGAAGTTGTTCACAAAAAAATCTATTAATGCCATAATAATCTACATAGAAAAGCATTCATATTTCACTGATAATTACGTCGGCAAGGCGACGTCCTTCACTCATCAGGCATCCATCAAGCCGCCGATGAAAACTGTTCCAACATTTGCTGAGGTATTTATAATATTTTTAACATATGTATGAATGAAGAATAAGAATAAATAAATTTGTGCAATCTCTCGAAGAATGCTTTGTTTCAGTTCATTCAGTGCAATCGACCGTTGCTTGAAGTCTTTACTCAGAAGTAAAGTCTACGATTAAAGTGTGAAAAAGGTCATAGGCCGACAGATCGGGCGAGCTTGCGGGCCATGGAATTGTTCCATTTCGAGAGAGTAAACGATTAGGAAAAACATCGCTCAGAATATCCATGTCACCTTGCCTACGTTATTCTCAAAAATTGAATTAGTTTACTGAAATATGAATGCTTTTCTATGTAGATTATTATTATTATGGCATCAATAAATGTTTTTAGACAGCTTCATCAATTTTTCACACATTTCAAAATCACCCGCTTCGCTGCTGCACCCTGTACTTGATTTGATACTCTTTAATTATTCGATACTCCGGTCTTCAATATTATTGAGGACTAATAATAATAATACCGCGTGACCTTGCTGGCTTGCTGTCGGGACCAACGGTCTAACATCTTGAGGACTTCTTTAAATCAGAGCCGTCAGAGCCTTATTTAAATTTTTAATCGGCAGACCGATCTTTTGAGATACTGTACATGCTTCCAGCACGGTATTAATGAATATGTCAGCTCTTATTTTGTTATATTGGTTAGTGTGAGACTTTGAGTGCAAATAAATGAATTAATCAATTTTACTACACAGGAAAAAGTTCAAAAAACAAAATGTACAAAACACCATAATGTTCATAATCTGGACAGTAAATAAATGATTCCTGTAAAAACAAGTCTTGTGTAACATCTTGTGTATCACCTAGAATATTTGAAGAATTAAATGGAAAATCAAATACCCTTTTTAAAAAACTCTAGAATTATTATTCACCTAGAATATCTATTGAAAAATTATAGGATTAAGAATCTAAAAAATATTGATTTTTGAAATTGAGAATGTTAATATAATAACCAATATCTCAATAAAAATTGGAAAATTTTATCCAAAAATGTTCTTCATCAATATGACCTACAACAGCAATCTGTTTTGTGCTATTTTACCTGTTATCGTAATTTGAGACTTCTGAAATTCTATTGAAATCGTTTCAGAAATATTGTTTTCTTTTCTTGTTTACAGTTCGATTTGGCTCAGTCAGAACTGGATTTGTATTTAAAAAATGAGCAAACTGAAAAGTCACGTTTGGAACAGTTGAAGAAGTCTCTTGAAAACATAACTACAATTAGAAATAAGAGGAGAGAGTGAGTATTCTTTTTTTCAAAAATAATTTGTTGTTACAGAGACCCCATTGATTTGAAACTTATCATGAAAGTAGGACCCTCCTTTGGGAGATTGGTTTGTCGTTAGTGAAGACAGTCAGTCGTTTCCTATCTCAGAAGGAATAGTAATTGTTGCATTACATTCCAACTGATCGACTGGTTGTTTTTGGGAAGCGTTTTGTCCCAGTGGTAGAGAGCGTCTAATCGGTGAGATTAGATAAGCGACGTGCCTCTGCCAGCACCGTTGTACTGGTGACCGGTTCCTCTGAATTCAATTTATGAGCCTCAAAAATCGCTTCCCGGTGGTTCGGAACCCACCTAAAGCAGTAGGTCCATTCATCTCTCATCATCATCCTTCCCATTACCCACGCACAGGCCCAAAAGCCCATGTGGGCATCACCCTCAAAAAAAAGGTGATCTGCGTTGTCACTTGGTTGCGGAGACTGGCTTATGGTTGAGACTTGAGAGGATTAACGTACTAAACACACGTCACCTCTATCCTGGTTTATGATTATTTGCTTGCTGTCTGGTCTGTCCGGATGGGAGCGCTTTCTGGCGGTGTGGGGGAGGCTGCGGCTCTGTCAGTGTTGGTTAGGGGACTGTGGGTTCTGTTTCAGTATTCAAGGTTTTTGGACCGGTATTGGCCGGACTGGAGTCTTATATTAGAGTTCAATCAGTCGTTTATCAGTTCAATTGTAAGAAAATAAATTAATTAATTGATGAACGCTCACTTTTCAGAGAGCTACAGGAGCTCTAATATACTAATTTAGAGTTATCGTTTTAATTGTAATTGTAATGAAATAAATTAATTGCTCAATGAACACTTCCTTTTCAGAGAGCTCCAGGAGCTGGAGGCCAAGCTGCCGGCGGCGCGCGAGGAGCTGGCTGCAGCTGAGGCTGAGCTGCATGAGCTGCGTGGCCGCGAAAAGACGCTGAGTCAGCAGCTGCAGCGCGAGCGGCTGGCGTTTGAGGAGACGCGCAGCATGATGAAGGCCAGCCATTCACAGAACCGCGTCTTGGATTACCTCATGAAGAAGAAGCAGACAGGCGCCCTGCCTGGCATCTTCGGCCGATTGGTGAGCCAATTTTCTCACTATTCTTGAACTACATTACAGTATTCACTAATATTCTAAATAGTTTTCTTGTGTTTTCTTACAATAAAATAAGAAAACTATTCAGAAGTTAAATAAAAATGGTTCAACTAAATCATAATGCAAATTTGATTGAAACAGCTAACAATAAATGCTCAGCAGCTTGGAAAATCATTAGAAAAAATTCCAAGCCTGCTCAGTCTACCGTTACTTCTATCTCAGCTGAAGAATTCAATCAACACTATAGAGAAGTTACATAAGGATATTGAGTCTTCAATATTTTTGCTGCTCCACTCTAATCTACTTTATTGCACTCTACTCTACTCCACTATTTAATGTACTCTACTTCACTCTATAATGTACTCTACTCTACTATCATGTACTCTACTCTATTCCATTCTATAATGTACACTACTCTACTCCACTCTTTAATGTACTTTTCGCCATGTATGTAATACACAACTTTCCTAGCTAGATTTTCGTTTGAAAAATTGCTTTTTACAGAGAATCAAAGATCAGCTGTTCTGAATGCAAGAATAATCATTTTGATGATTATTACAGCACTAATCATCATCACGATGATAATTACAGCACTAAATATCTAGTCCAGCTGTTTTTCCGAATTCCGACGTATGAATTAACGAGTTGAACGAGCCTCCATGACAGTTTTAATTTGTGCTTTTGCGCTAGCTGTTGAGTTGAGGTTATGTTGGATTCAGGTAATGTTTTCAGTTGTTTGAGGTTTCAATAAATCCTTCTCAGACTAGTATGACGAAATAATATGTACATAATTCGTGTGGAAAGGTTTACAAACTCATAATTATATTCCAAACTCGCCTAATGGCTCGTTTGGAGAACATAATTATTCGTATGTAAAAACGCCTTTCCCACACTCATTGTGTAATATACTATTCTTCTACTCTACTCTATTCCACCCCAAGTTATTCTACTTTATTCATACAATCATGCTGACGCTGTTTATAATTCAAAAGGAATGCGGTTTGTTTGACAGGGTGATCTGGGCGGTATTGACGCAAAGTACGACTGTGCGGTGTCGACTGCTTGCGGTGCTCTAGACAACATCGTATGCGACACGGCGCAGACGGCCAAGCAGTGCATCGACGCGCTCAAGGCGGACGACGTCGGACGCGCTACCTTCATTGCGCTTGACAAGCAACAGCATTTACGCAATGCTTATGCGCAGGCTTTTAAGTCGTATGTATTATTCATTCATTGCTGTTATTTCGATAGTCTGTCCAAGCAGAGATGAGAAAATGACTCCAGCTCGTTTAATTTTGGTTCAAAAATCATTGATTCGGTCTCAATCTTAGGAAACATCCCGATCATCAATTTGAGACCAAATAAATATTTTTTGAAACTATATTGATCGAGCTGGAGTCATTTTTTCATCTTGCCAGAGGGTCTTATTTGCTTGGGCAGACTATATTTCATGCTACTTTTGAACTATAAGAGTGAAAAAATATGAATTGAATGTAAGTAAAATCACAAGCAAAGCAATCTATTTCAACATTTTACGAAAATTTCAAAATTAAAAAACAAACTGTTCCATAGGCCTTCATTACTCCATCTACATCTAACAAGAGAAAGTCAACACACTAGTAGTTTCAACAAACAGCCTATAGCTGTCGCCAAAAAGTTAGGCGGTGGGCAAATGACTGTTATGTGGGCTCAGCTCTATTGGAACGGTCTGAAGCTGTCTTCGAAAGCTAATTACTAAAAAAAGCTCATATGACTAAATATAAGATACGGATGCATGACTAAATATAACTTAAATAATAAATTAACTTAAATAACTTAAATAAACTCAAATATAACTTAAATATAACTAAATATGACTTATATGGCTAAAAAAAGCTTGAGACCCCCGATACCTGGGGGTCGCTCAAGTTACTCGATATCGGTCGCTCGATATAGGTACTCTTGCAGATAGCTCATCGACTGTCCTGAACGAGCTGAGAATGAATAATAGTTCGGTCAATATTGGTTCAAAAATATAAAAAATGTATTAAATTTTAATAAACATTCTAATATGAGACGAAATTTATGATTTTCGAACCAATTTCCCATTTCATTTCATTTCTGAAGTCATTTTCCCATTCTGCCAGAGTGTTTTCTTTGCTTGAACAGACTATAACAAGAGATTTACATGATCATATTTTACAGTGTTATAGTAGGAATAAGCAACTAGAGTCCATTCTCGATGGCTTGAGACGAGATAAACAAAAGCTCTGCATGCGTGTGTGTGCTACTGGAGTGGCTTCGTTTTAGCCACGACATAAACAAGTCACAGCAATGTAGAAATCCCGAATTTTGTTGTAGGCAATTCAGAATAGGTATCTTTAAGTAATCTTTTTTATAGATACACATTGGGAAAATGCTCGTTTCGGTGTCTGCATGAACCTAAAATGAACAAACAATTATAGTAAAAGTGTTTGTGTCAATGCTTTGGTTACAGTCTTGACAGCAAAATTCGGGATGTCGGCATTACTGTGACTTGTTTATGTCGTGGATAATGCGAAGCCACCCTAGGCACACACACACACACACACACACACACACACATGCATAGCTTTTGTTTATCTCGTCTCAAGCCATCGTGAATGGACTATAGTACCTTTTTATCGGTCTGCAATACAGTAAACAAGGCCCCAATTTTAACTATAAATTTATCAGGTCTTACTCCTTACTTATTTACACCATAAAGTTACGTAGAATTACGTGATGTAATATCTTATCATATCTTATATAACCAAATATCGTACAGTTTGATTGTCCCACATGTTAAAATAAAGGATTTGAGTTTGAATTGTGTGTGTTGCAGGCCGGAGCAGGTGCCGCGTCTGTTTGATGTGATCAAAGTGGTCGATGACAGAGTGCGTCCGGCCTTCTACTACGCGCTGCGCAACACTCTGGTCGCCGACAACCTCGACCAGGCATCGCGCATCGCTTATGGCGCCACCCGGCATCGCGTCGTCACACTTGAAGGAGAAATCATCGAGCCGTCCGGTAATCAAACACTTTTTCTATAGACAATAATACATTGTGACTTACTGGAATCGGACATTTTTCAACGAAATAATACTCGGCCGTTTTTCAAATGATTGCCTATTTTTACACGAAATCAATGCTCATTAAAGCTCACGAATCAAAGGTTCTATTTTGCTCTGAAATTTTTTCACCTAATTCTAAATTTTTAAAGTTTTTTGTTTTTTTTGAATCTTTAATGATTCTAATTTTCGTGCTCTAAATTTCCAGTAAAATTCTATATTTTCTTGACTAAATGTTATTTTCTAATTCAATATTAAATTAACATTTCTGCAATGATAGCAGCAACGTTGAATGATCATTATTATTAAATAATGATTTCATCTAATAATGATTGCATTATTCAACTCGTACAAATTTCGTGGGTTGGAGAATGCAGTCAATCAAGAAATTGCTGTGATCACATCAGAAATGTTAGTCCTCCGTGTGAGGGAGAATTTTGAGAAGAGAATTTTGAGTCCTGTATTTTAAATTATGAAAATCTCTTTGACAACATCTTTAACTAAAACCAGCTTAAACTAAACATCTTTAACTAAAATGAGCTTCGTCAACTTAAATGGTATATAATGAGCTTTGTTTTCGTGTAGAAAAATATGCAGTTATTTAAAAAATGGCCAATTATTATTTAATTCAAAAACGTCCGATTCCTGTAAGTCACTATGTATGTATGCTACTGTTGAAGCCATATGCTTCACTTTTCAATTCTTTATTTATTTTAAATCAACGCGCTCGAGTTAGAATTAGTTCTCCCATTTTCCCTCTAGAGCGCTCCACTCTGCGGCTACCGCAGCGTGTATCGGAGTTTCCAGTCAGTCTGCTTTAGTTGTTCGTGGAAAGCAACTCAAAACTTCGAGGCTTTACGTCCATAATCGTTTCGGGACAGCCTAAATCCTTTCGAATTGGGGAATTTATTTTCTATCGTCGAAAACCCCTATGGAGGAAATCGTCCTTCGACATTAATATTTTTTTGTTGGAAAAGAGTGTACGCCAAATTTTATTTCAATTATTCTATTCGCCTGGAAAGTTACCAGACTTGAAAATAATCATCTCGCTTGAAACTAAGTGTGTGTGAGGTAATTAACAAGGACAGCTACAGATCATCCATCAAACTGGGACCTCTCCCACCTCCAGGTGTCACCTCCTTTTTCGGGGATCCTAATATCGCCTTCCTCTGGGGAATAGTTTGAATATAGGCGGATCCATATTTCTACAGATTTATGGTGAGTGTTACTTGTTTTAATTATCTTCGCATGCATCTTCTTTTCGAGTGAGATATTATATCAATTTTCAGAAATATTCTTTTTCGAGATACAGTCCATTCTTTATATTATTCTTCATTGCCCATATCGTTTATTTAAAGTTAACACAAAAGCTCTCACATCTGTCCACCGGACATAGGATCTTTTACATCTGGTCTAACCGGGCCGGATTTCTTACCAATTTCATTGGGCATTCAGTTCATTGGGCTATTATTCTATTCAAATATTTGGCATACACTCATCCAATTTTATTGTAAAATTATTTTCGAATTATAAATCATTATTTGTACATTACAAGATTTGAACTTGTTTGTACATTGTTGATCGTTGTGCATGTCAGGATTGGAACCTGTTTGTGCATTATGTCGTTTGATTGATTGTACAGGTCAAGAATTGAACTCGACTGTATTTTGTAGAAAGAAGCCTTTCAGGCTAGCGTAAGTTTGCCAGCAGTCTGGCCTTGAACTTATCTCGATCGCTCCGTTGTAGGAGAAACAGTTATCTGTTTGATAATGCTGCAATCAGCTTGTTTGCGCCAACTATTATATCAATTCGTTTTCGTTTGAAGTTTCAATGGAAATCGTTCATCGTTACTTTCGTAATTTCACATTGAAATTAGTTTATGAAAATAATTAAATATTTTCCAACAATGAGTGACAACAAAGTCAAGCTCAAGAGAGCTAAATTGGAACAATATTTCCTTCGTATACAACGTACTCATGATCTTTCTAAAAGTGCACTAAAAGATGAATTAAGCGCTAAGCAATTTTTAGTTCTTTATAATTCTGCTTCGTCTACTATTACTCAATATGAAAATACCGAATTGGAAATTCAAGAATTGGAATTGGAAAATAATCCAGCATTCATTCCTAAGTTTAATAATGCCCCAATGGAAATGTATGAATATATCGAAACAGTTAAAAGAGAATTAGATAAACGTAATCAAGTTCCACCTAAAGCTAATCCTGTTCAACCTATAGTTACGAACAATGATTCTAATAATCTATTACCTAAAATTGAAATCCCAATTTTTGACGGCAGCCAAGCTAACTGGAGTGTTTTCTATGAAATGTTTAAATGTATGGTTCATGACAACAAATCTATCTCTGACCAGCATAAAGTACAACATCTAATTAGCAAATTGAAAGGGGAATCCGCGAATGTGGCACGTCACCTACCCCCAATAGGCAGTAATTATGCTATAATATGGGATACTTTAGTAAAGCGGTACAATGACCCTCGTTCCCAAACGAATTCTTATTTGAAACAGATTTTCGAGTTTAATTGTCTGAAATCTGAATCTCGAGCAGGATTAGTTTCTATAATTGATCAATTTTGTAGCGCAGTGACTGCTTTGAAACGTTTGCGAGGAGAGGATGTTTCCGATTCAATCTTTTTGTATCAAGCCGTGAAAATCCTTGACCCTGCCTCACGAAGGGCGTTCGAAACTTCTATACATGCGAAAGAAGACCCTACCTATGCTGATTTCGTATCTTTTATCGAAAAACAGATTAAATCGTTGTCTTATGAAGAATCGTCGTCTTCTAAGTCATCATTGAAACCAGTAGTGAAACACATTCCTAAATCTAAAGTGTTAGTTGTTCAATCGAATTCACAGGAAATTAAGTCATCTGATAAAATATCTGATTGTTTGAAATGTGGTCTCAAAAATCACAAGTTAATAGACTGTCGCCAATTTCTTCAATTATCACCTTGGGATAGATTTCGTTTTGTCAAAGAAAAGGGTAGTTGTTTAAAATGTTTCTCTCCTTCTCATCGGAGTCGTTTTTGTTCTGGTGCAAATTGCAATACATGTCATCAAAAACATCATTCTCTTTTGCACTTTGGTTCTATTCCAAATTCGTCATCAAATTCGGAGAAAAAAAAGGTCGAGAATAATACTATAAATTGTTGCTCAATTGATTCGAATGCGTCTAAATATAGTGTTCTTCTGTCGACAGCTCAAGTAGAAGTGTCTGATAAGAAAGGTAGGTTGCATAAAATTAGAGTTTTGGTTGATTCGGCCAGTCAAAGTCACTTCATCACCCGTAAACTTTGTCGTAAATTACAGCTTTCAATTTCTCCTTTCCAATTAATTGTAAATGGTTTTGGTGGAAATTCGCAATCCGTTTCTGGTCGTACATTTGTTCAACTTCAATCGAGACTTGATTCTAATGTGAAATTTTCTATTGAACCATTAGTCGTCGAAAAAATCATGGATCAATTTCCAACTAGTAAAATTGATAATTCTAACTTATCAAACTTATCTGGTCTTGCACTTGCTGATGAGAATTACCACCTTCCCAGTGAGATCGATGCTATTCTGGGAGCTGAGTTAGTACCCTATATTTTCCGTGGCGGTCGGGTGGAAATAGACTCAAATTATCTGATGGCTTTAGAAAGTGTTTTCGGTTATATCTTGATGGGTAGAGCCCCGATTTTAACTCAATCGTCGAAAGACTCAACCTGTCTAATGACTTGTGTCGCATCACCATTAGATAATTTGGTTCGTAAATTCTGGGAAATTGAAAATGTTCCTGACGTAGGGAAACAACTCACAGCTGATGAGTTGGAGTGTGAGGAAAAATTTGTGTCATCCGTTCGTCGTGAAAACTCAGGTAGATTTATCGTCTCTTTGTCGTTCTCGAAATCTCCTGATTGTCTCGGTGATTCGTTTGCCATGGCGGAACGTCGTCTTATCAGTTTAGAAAAACGTCTGATGCGTGACCCAAACTTACGTCTAGTCTATCATGATGTCCTCTTAGATTACCTCAAACAAGGTCATATGGAATTGATCCAGAATCAGAATGATAAAAGTGGTTATTTTATACCTCATCATGCGGTAATAAAAGCTCATAGCCCATCTACACCCTTGCGTATTGTTTTCGATGCAGGTGCAAAAACTACTTCTGGAGTTTCATTGAATGATATTCCTCATGTCGGACCCAAATTGCAAACGGATATTTTCGTTCTGTTAGTCAATTTTCGGTTATTTTCGATCGCTGTAACTGCTGATATAAAGCAGATGTATAGACAGATACGTTACTTGACAGAATACGTTAATGTCAATGAATAAATAATTTATGATTCATTTGAGTTTTGAATGTTTATACTATCATTTTTGAAAATTGATTATAAGCACTGGGATGTGCTTATTACTGAGTTAGCACTAAATGATAGAGAAGTTTTATGTCATTAGTTCCATTAATCTGAAAGATATATTATGTTATTCTGTTTAATTTATTCATTTTATATTTTTTTCTTGTATTTCTCTCTATCCATTTTCATTTAGAAGAATAATTGTATATGATTTGTTTTTGGCTATCACCTGTATGATAATTTTAACTCGAAATCACTTTATTTTTTATCATTGTATTAAGTTATTTATCAGACGTAATAATTAGAACTCTTCATTTTCTTGTTCTTTATTTCATTTATCAGTATTTCTTTAGTTTGTACTGTGCTCTTTATGAACTCACAGCTAGCGCAGTCTAACTTTGATGGAAGGTTTATCATAATTTACATTTCTATTTTGTATTCTGGCGAAATAAGTACTTATTCTTATAGTCTCTCCAAGCAAAGAAGACATTCTGTCAAGATCAAAGAATGACTTGAGCTCGGATAATATTGGTTAAAAAATTATACATTTTGTCTCTTATTGTAGATCAGAATGTTTCCTACAGTTTGAAACTAAATTCATGATTTTTTAACCAATATTGACCGAGCTGGAGTCATTTTCCCATCTTGCCAGAATATCTTCTTTGCTTGGTCATACTATACTAATAAGTAGTTCTAACAGTAGACCTCCTGCATTCTCTGTATCCAAATAATAGCCCGGTATGTAATCATTAATTTGAATCTCCAATTATAGCTGTATGAATAAATAGATCAAAGAACTGGTATAAATATTGACCAATGTACTAAATAGCAGGCGAGACTCGTTTAATGAAACTGTTCAAAAAACTGTGCCCAGACTGGGAATCGAACCCGGTACCTCTTAGTTGCCGGTGGATTGGCTTTACCCCTTCACCCACCAGGCAAACAGTTTTAGCCAATACTAGCTCTTGTTTGAAAATTAAACTTTTAACGTTGGGCTATTCAAAATAAATGGTAAATTAAGTGAAAAATCAAATACCCTTTTTTAAAAAACTTTAGAATTATTATCCAACAGACATGTTTCGGGACTAATGGGCTGAATCCTGAAACATTTCTGTTGAATAATAATTCTAAAGTTTTTTTAAAAATGGTATTTGATTTTTTATTTAATTTACCATCTAGCTCTTGTTGTTTGAGCTTAAGCACAAGACATGAGCTGTGATTGGCTACAGCTGTTCGATTGTGGCCGACCGTTTCGTATACAGGAAAACCTACCTTTACACGCACACACATGCAAAAAGTTTGTTTTCTCGTCTCAAGTGATTGTGAATAGGGTTTAGGCATAAATAGATGACAACTTTAATTGACAACATCAGCTGTTGGATCGGACGAAACCGCCTAACTTTCCAGCGTCAGCTATTATAATATTCAAACCTATTACTTGAAGAACAGGTGGTATGTTTTTGTTAATTTGAATTTTGAATTTGGCGCTCAGGCACAATGGCGGGCGGTGGCAACCGGAAGTTGCGCGGTAAAATGGGCCGTGCAGTGACAACGGTGACGGGTCGTGGCGACGGCGGCGCAGCCGAAATGTCGGCAGCCGAGATGCAGCGCAGGGAGCAGCAGCTGCAGCGCAGCGAGGAAGAGCTGCAGGCAGCGCGAGCGCGCATCACGCAGCTGGAGCGAAGCTCGCATCAGCTGCGCGCCAACATTGACGCGTGGACACGGACTGTCAACAAGTGCAACACTGAACTGCAGGTGGGCGAAGTTAGGACTTACATGTCCTTTCTTACATTTTATGCTTTCTCGTCTGTCTCATGTACGTTATGTAACCAACTAATAATTCAATTTAATTTATTTCGGTAAAAACAGATAATAATCGCATAATTCAATGCATTAATAATACAGAAATATAGGTATTTTCCCTCACATAGACTATTGGTCCGTGTGTGAGGAAAGAAATCTTATCTCACTTTTGTAATGTATCATGTAGGAATAATATTAAATGAATATTCTTCAGAATTTTTTTCATAAACTTTCAATCCAATTCGATAAATTATTTAATTTTATTCTCACATAATACATTTCAATTATAATAAATTGAATTACTATGATGTAATGAATTGAGTTGAAAGTTCATAATAAAAATCCTGCAGAATACTTCTTATTTAATATTATTCTCTCATAATACGATTTTCAATACCATTATAAAAGTAATATAAATCACACTATGTTTGATTTTCAAGAACCACGAATGATGTCACGGGGTTTCATTAGACTAGTACAATTATTGTTATTGCAAGTATTATGTAGAAATATCTCCTATAATTTTGAAAATAGTTATTGCTTACGCTTGGGCTGAGGCCGCACTGCTGGTGGGTAAAGCCTGGAGGGTGGAGGGTAGTTGGTAAATGCATAGAACATACACACCATTCACAGTAATACATCGTATGAATGGTATGTGTTCAGCCGCCATCTTGAAATTCTTAAATATGGACAACATAACCTTAAAAAGCAGAATGATGTCATACCATTCATACGATGTATTACTGTGGATGGCGTGTATGTTCTATAGATTTACCAATTACCCTCCACCCTCCAGGCTCTACCCACCGGCAGTGCGGCCTCAGCCTTAGAGTGCTGCATCACAGTAACAAAATTTACATATTTTCAATATTGTCAGCTAATAATATAACAGCTAATTCAATGCATCTATTGTTTCTTGATTTCAAAAACATCATCTAAAGTAGGTATTTGAATGACAACTCTAATTGACAATATCAGCTGTTGAAGCGCACAAGAAGCAGACGAAACCGCCTAACTTTCTAGCGTCAGCTATACTTAAAGGATGAAAACACTGAAGTATAAATCTCTGTTGTGACATGTGCTGCTGGAGCATCACTCCCCAGTTCCAGATTTTGTATTACAAACACATTAATAAATTCAATTGTAGTAGGCCTAATATTCTCATTATTATAGTCTGTCCAAGCAAATAAGACCTTCTGGCAAGATGGGAAATTTACTCTAGCTTGGTCAGTATTTGTTCAAAAATTATAAATGTGATCTTAATAGTAGATAAAATTGTTTCCTACAATTTAAGATCAAATTGATAACTTTCGGACAATATTGACCGAGCTTGAGACATTTTTCCATCTTGCCAGAGGGTCTTCTTTGCTTGAACAGACTATACCAATATTTGTTTTTTTCACAGAGTTTAGAAAGCCAAGTCCCGGACGTGGAGAGGCAGGTAGCTGACCAAGTAGAGAAGGTGAAGGCTGCGGAACCAGATAAGGCTAAAGTCAAATCTATGAACAAAAAATTAGATCAATGCAAAAAAGGTGAATTTATATTTTTGTGGCAATGATCTTAAATAGTTACCGGGTTTAGTTGGTTAGTAAGCTTTTATCATGTCCTGAACATCCACATACAGAGGACAGAGGATGGGCCAACAAGTTCATACAGGTTGGCACTAAAAGAACGGATGAATTTGAGTAGCGTAGTACCAGAGTCGGGATGGTGCAAGAGACCGCAGAATGACGCCATTTTGTACGTTGGAGCACCCAGTTTCAGTAGAGATGGTATTGTGTGTACGCTGTTCAACAGTATTTTAAACTAATGAATCTGTTATTAATAGTGTTCAACACTGGCGGCTCGTAACCACAAAAAAGGTGAAGTGCCCGTATCTATTACGGTACAGCACTTCACCTGTTTCGTGGGCACAAGCCGCCAGTGCTGTTCAACGAAACTTTCTTAGAGAATTAGATAAAGAGCGAAATGGTTCGATTCCTGATCACAACCCAACACTTTGTTGGGTGAACTCATTTGGTAAAAAAGTATATGAAAAATGAATCGACTAGCCGTCCTCGTACCGCGCGTACTCCGCAGAATGTCGACACTGTCAGACTCTGTTCTTCAAAGTCCTCACCAATCGACTTGGCGACGCGCTCCAACTTTAGGGATATTCAACTCTCCGAAATTTTTTTAAAATTGAATTGGTGGCTTACAATTTATAATGACCAATTCTCAAATTGGGATGATTTCTGGTTGTTTTTGTATCAAAATTAAGCAGAATTATAGTGAAAAAACTTATAACGGTTCAAAAACATCCGTCCATTTTTCCGCCACTCTGTATGGGTGGAAAAATATGATAAAATGCTCAAACAGAACAACCAATTTCTCAATTTATAAAATGGTCTTACAGTAAGCCAATCTTTGGAGTTAGTTTTGAACACTCCTAATATTATCTACATCTTTCAGATTGGCAGGTAAATTCATTTTTGGCCCGCTATACTGAGGCGACCTTTCACAGAGAACGGTTCTATTAGTAACAGAAGAAAACATTCTAGCAATCCTAATAAGTCATAAGTTAGTATTCGTTGTAGTTTATTTTTATCATTTATGAATTTTTATATATTTTATCAACCCACTATTATCAACATATTTTTATCAACCCACTATGAATGCACCCTTACAATAAAAATTTTGAAGATTTTAAATTAAATTTGTTGGCTCTTGCAGAACTGGATGATGCTGAAGCGAAATCGAATGTGGTGGAAACAAAGGTGATGGATTTGCACAAGAAAATCATGGATGCTTCGGGTGGACGTATGAAAGCCGCCCAAAAGAAATTGGAAGATGTCAACAAAAAATTGGATAAAGTGCGGTCAGAAATCTCCAAGCTAACAGTTGGCATTAAGACGGCGGCTAGGTAACTTAAATTCAATTTATAACTTTTTTCCTCCATATAAATATAATTGACTTGTTAATTCAATGTATGTAAGACAATTTAATAAAAGATTTAGCAATAATTGTCAAATCAATCACAATAATATTGTGAATAAAAATTAAAAATCATAGTATGGGAAAAGCACCAGTAGTGCTTAGCAACAGAGAACCATACAGGGTAAAGAGCGTATTTAATTTTGATGATGATTTAATTTAAGAAAAATTACAGGCAAATAAGGAAAAGCACCAGTAGTGGCCACTTGAATGGTTTTTTCTTTAAAATACGGATTTGATGCCTTCAAATGGGTTCTAAACGTGCAAGAGACTTAGCTTATGCTAGTTAGCAGCTAAATAGTTCAAGTCGGAGCTCGCAGAGCATCATTAGAGATTTTTGAGAGAAATTCATTGTCGCTATTTCACTCGACTACGTGGTTTCAGTAAGAAGTTCAGTTTCCTCTTAGCAGTTCCTGTAAGAAGGCAAGTATACAAATTCTTGTATAATGACTAGAAAATTTGTAAATTTCGCTATTTCTGGTGTTATAAAAATTCCCTAGAATGATTAGATGATGTTTAGAAGGTTTCTATCCAAATACAGCTAATATTTTGGCGTAAAAGCAGACTGGCCACTACTAAAGCAAGAAGCCGTGAATAATCTAGTAGTGGCCACCCAATAGATATCGTTGTAGAAATTGTAGATATTTTTGTAAAAGTTGATTCAATTCAGCAGTATCTGAATTCAGTCAGTTCATTCAGTCAGTATCAGTAGAGGCGCCGAACGGAGCGGCTGTGTTTTTCGTTCTCCGAATTATCAATTTGAATTTATGCTCTCCCAAGACTGTTTCATATAGGTTACGGAGGAAAACTTACTCCACAATATCTATTTTCTTCTTTTCTAGTGCCTTGTAACCAACAAAAACTAACTCAACTCATCCTAATGAAATTTACTTGTTATAATAGCTATTTATGTATTAAGAGCGTAATGCGCGACTTTATCGCTCGCGGAAAACAGTTATCACGCGACGCGTAATAGAGCGTGATAATTTTGCAAGAGCGATAAAGAAGCATTACGCGCGAATTACATACAATATTTTCTCTACAACTGCACGAACCTGTTAATCTACAGTTTTTTCAGTCCTCAAATACTGCGAACTATTGAATTACTATTGTGTAATTACCGGTACAGGTACAATCAGACATTGTCGACTTTTGTTTGGTTATGTTATGACTCCACCTATCCTACTTTTGGCGAGCCATGATCACCTGATTAGTGAGCGTAAAGTAACTCTACTGCGCATGCGTAGTTGCTTAGCGAGCCTAAAGTAATTCTACTGCGCATGCGCAGATGGTTAACGAGCGTAATGAAGGTTCTCCTCAGAAATGGACTTCTTTACGAGGAGAATTCAGCTCGTAAAATCTTGTTTTACACGCAGTTGTAGAAAAAATTTATTTCTGGCGTTATAATCATGTACTGGAATGTGAAATTAGCTTACTTGAATGATTGCAATAAGCTGCTTGAGAAATTGTATAAAACACCATGCATAAAACACCATGTGGCCACTATAAAATCAGTACCTGGCCACTTCTGAATTATAGTGGCCAGTTTAGAATCAAAATTGAGTTTCACGAAAAAAGTTAATTATAGTGGACATATTCTCCATTTCAAGGAATATTTCAATCAAGAAGGATCTGGGCTACATTCTTATTGAGTTTTGGTTGAGATAACTGATAATATAGACCCATAATTCGGCATTAACTATAAAAAATTCCTTGAACATGGCCACTGCTGGTGCTTTTACCTTACTTTATGAAGTTGAAAGAAAGTTCGATTAGTCTGCCATTGGCCTACATAAGGCCCAAGGCTATTGAATATAACTTTAAAGAACCCCCTCACCCTACAATCGGAAAAATATGAGTTTGTTCTAATTTAGTTTTCAATTTATTTAACTTGACTAATGTATTCTCTGTTCGAATTGTTATGTATTGTATCATTGTGTTTTTTTCAATTCTTATGGAAAAAATTTTCATTTCTATGCGTTTAAAAAATGAAAATTAATTAAATTACAAATTACTTACTCACAAATGACTTGTTTGTTGCTCAGGGGTTATAATCGAGTATTTATTTTAATAATACAATACTCAATTCAACACAACACTTATTTAAATTCAACACTCACTAATGTATTGGAATGATAAAATTCATTTATTTCTGCTTTTTTTGACAGGAATTCCAAAAAGACTGCTGAAAAAATTGAAAATCTTAAGGCTGAAATTGAAGAAGCCCAGAATCAATTGAAAACCATGGATAGTGAAAAGAATGAAATCCTTGAAGAAGCTCAAAAACAGTTGAAGATGTTGGAGTCCCTTGGTGTAAGTGTTTTCATGAATACTTATTAATTCGGTAATTAGTTCAAATATGGCAAATTATATTTTTTTAACAGTTGAAAAATACAATGAAAGTCAACGGATGCGTTTCTTGTGTGCTTTCTCACATTTGAGTTGCTACAAATCATAGTTATCTCAAAACATAATTGTCTATATTCAATCTTGTATGCCAATTTCTATCATAATCTAGTACAGAAAACAAGAGGAATTCTATAAGAAAAGTTTCATGGTCATATTTCATCAAATTATGCATTAAATTATCAACATGCATGATCTGTAACTGTATTCAATGCTATCATATGGGTTGTATAATTGTATCCACGGATACTAGAATGTGTTCTAGTATCCGTGATTGTATCAGATTGTATAATCTGTCCACGCAAAGACATTCTGGCAATATAGAGAAATGACTCCAGCTCGGTCAGTATTGGTTCAGAAATTATGAATTTGGTCTCAAATTGTAGATCAGGATGTTTCCTATTTGAAACCAAACTTGGAATTTTTGAACTAATATTGACCGAGCTGGAGTCATTTTCCCATCTTGTCAGAATATCTTCTTTGCATGAACAGACTATACCTACAGTGCAATGTTGCCAATTTACTCGTTTAAGGCCTGGGCCTTCCTTAAACGAGGTTATGATATAATTGTTCCGCCTATTAACTAGCTGACTTGACCGTCTACCTGACAAGAACCTGCTAATACAGTATATTCTGAATTCATTTTCTCTCATTTTTATTTTTTCAGGACGGTATAAATGAGAAAGATGAGTTGAAAAAGGAGTTGGCCAAAAAATTGGGAAATATGTCAAAAGAGGAGAATCGTCTGAAAGCTGCCAAATTGCTTGAAGACCAGAAGATCGAAGCCATTGTTGCTGATATCAAAGAACATTCCAACGTAATTCCTTCTATAAGAAATAAGGTGAGTCACTTGATCGGGTTTTGAATACATTATTATGGTCCTCGTGGCGACTCCGGATATGTAGTGGATAAATAGATGAATAACTCACTGATATTGAAATCACATGGCTGAGAATTATATTTTATCCTTACTACTTGATGAAATACAAGTCCTTTCGCACGTTTGTAACACTAATTTCAATATTCTATATCCGACCAATAATTTTGTTCTAATTCATGAATAGGTTTGACAATCTCGAGTCAACTCGAACAGAAAACATGAAATATTCGACCATCTAAAAAAGTATTTCTTTCTAAGGATAGGTGGGTGGTGAAAGCTAGAAAGTTGTTTCCAAAAGTCAAAAATAGTCTGAAGATCGTAATAGTTTCAAAGTAAGAAATCGGTTTATGCTTTAATAAAAACTTTGAATATAGTAGAAACTGAATGTTTTGGACAAAAATTAAACTTGGAATGTTTATCAAAATCAGGAAATAATACGTTTTGGACAATTGTCTGTGTTTTATCAATTAAGTATTGTATTTTATCAAATAAATGAAACTTCAAATATCATTGATCAGAATGCTGATTTACAAATGTTTTGGACTGCCAGTCTCCCCATCCACTCACTGTTTCCCACTTTTACAATCCAAACTGTCAGTCCGCATCCTCCGAACTGACAGTGGATGTAGACCCCAAGTTTACAATTATTCAAATTATCGAAAATAATGTCTATCATGTCAGTCGAGTTCCTGAATTCTCCGTTGTATCTGTTTATCTATTGTGGTAATTGATTTTGAGGTGAAGTTTACTGTACTGACCTAACATGTTGGATTTTAATTTATTTTTTAGTTGAAAAAACTAAAACTACACAAAATTCCGAACGAAACTGAACCCGAAGTGCTGGAAGAGTTGAATGAAGAACAGTTGGAAGAAATTAACGAAGCAAGACTCAGCTATAAAGTACAAACCATTGAGGATAGCCTATCTAAGAAAAAGCCCAACCTGTCTGTCATTGATGAATACTACAAAAAGGTAGGTGACAATGTTAAATAAATTTATATGAAAATAAGTTGACAATGATGAATTGAAATTGAAATGCACCTTTATCATACGAGTATAAGCTGGGTTCCACTATAGAGTATAATCATAGTGTGGACAATGACAATGTCACTTTTGATTGTAAACTTCCAATATAGAAACCACAGTCATAACACAACAAACAGAAATCTTCTGATCACAAACGTTGCTAGGAAGGCAACATATCAACGACACTACAACCACCTAGCACCAAAACTCCACAATTTACTTTCTGCACACATCAAGATAATAGAAAACCAAAGGAACTTCGAAGCTGCCGTTGAAACTTATAACAATTGGAAGACATCACATAGAAAATATTATTTCAAACCGTATGTGAGCTCACTTACCCAAAATATTCGCACCTCCACCCAAAATTTAACACAGTCTACTTTAGCACATGGGTGAAATTATTCTTTATACAGTAACTGGATTTGAATTTGAATTGTACTCATTACCCAACTCTGTCAAGTCTGTCATACTTCTGTCAAATCTCATAATATTTACATTTAAACTCCTTGAAATCTTATGAGGCCTGGCAAACGTATGACGGACAACGAGCTAACCAATCAAAAGTGGCACAGTTAATGTCCACACAATGATTATGAAGGGAATACTTAGTTATGTTGAGTTTCATTAATTTCATGCAATTAGTAATAAACTCGACAGCTGGATAAGCATGAATAATTCTATAGTGTGAGTTCCCCTATGTTCAGAAGTAACTTATAGATTCATATAGTAATATCTTAGTATGGAGGTAATTCCTTTTCCGTTCATATTATCTTGAAATGCAATATTTCAAGTGTAATAGAACTACATAATTTTTATTATTTGCCATGAATTTTCACAAATGAAAGAGGCTCTTGGCAGTCGGTGGCAAGGACGGGACCTGGAAACATCTACAGCAGATCAACCAGCCCGACTTCTCCCTACTGAGAGGGTCTTCCATTTGTGGTAGAGTGAGTGCCAAATTATTTATTTTACCTTTTAATTGAGGGTATATCTTGTCAATCATTTAGAATCATATTTTATCTTTTGATGAATAATCTTTTTAAAATTATTAATAAATTTTATATTATTATTTTTACATTTCATTATTTTATCATTAAAACCTTCTCATTAGATAAAGAGTAAGATCCAAAATTTAACCTCTCGTATGCCAAGCGATATTTATCCCCATTTTATTTGTTTCGTTTATTATCATAATTCGACAGTTTTATCTTTTATTAATTTAAATCCAACTCCTTGAGAGTATGCATCATTATCTCTTCCAACAATCAATCTTAATATACCCTCAATTAAAAGGTAAAAAAAATAATTTGGCACTCACTCTACCACAAATTGGAGACCCTCTCAGTAGGGAGAAGTCGGGCTGGTTGATCTGCTGTAGATGTGTCCAGGTCCCGTCCTTGCCACCGACTGCCAAGAGCCTCTCATTTTTTCCCATAATTTTACTTGTCATGAATTTTCACCGTCGTCAACAATTTATCTTTTCCCACCACAATGGGACTCTCTTTCATTGTGAAAATTCATGGCAAATAATAAAAATTATCTAGTTCTATTACACAAGATACCTTACATATACATCGCGCAATTTCAAGAGGAACATTCCTTTCAAGAATCTATTGCCGCGTTTTGTCGTAAATGCGTAACAAACAAACATAAAGAGAAATGCGAAATCGTCTTCTTGAATCTAGACCTCACTTACGTTCGGTCAATAATTCGCACTCATTATCCATTACCCACGTTAAGCTAAAAATGCTTATGTGGGCATAAAAAAATAATCAATTGTTAATAAAATTGGAAGAACTGATGATGATGATGATGTTGTAAAATCTCTCCATAGTAAGAAATCTAAGATGTTGTCAAATTTCTCAAAAATTTTTGACAACATCTTAGTTTTCTTACAATAATCAATTGTATCTTCCGATTTTAAAACCATCATCTAGGCATGGCTAAATAAAAGTTGATTAATTAATGAAAATGAAAATTAATAATACCCGCCTTGACAGTGTATTTGAATGAATTGGTGTCAGGTGGAGGTGTATGAGGAGCGATCTCGCGAGCTGGACGCGGTGACCGCACGACGCAACGAGTGCCGTCTGTGGCACGACAACGCACGAAAATCGCGGCTGCGCGAGTTCATGGCCGGCTTCCTCATCATCAGCAACAAACTGAAGGAGATGTATCAGATGATTACACTGGGCGGGGATGCAGAACTGGAACTGGTCGACTCGCTCGATCCCTTCAGTGACGGGATAGTGTTCAGGTGCGTGTTCCAATTCTAATTCAATTCATTTATCCACACACACACAAAATATTACATTGATACTATCATAAAAATAAATTACATCAATATAAAATTAATAAATTATGTATCTGGGAAAACGAAAGGAAATCAGAAATTTGTTCATTTTGTCCCAAGTGATCGTGAATAGGGTATAGTGAATTATTCGATTCTTCCTCTATTGTAAATCCTATTTGCGAGGGTCTCTCACCAATAAAATATTATTTTCTCTTTTTGTGAATAAATAATTGATGTTGCAGTGTTCGTCCGCCGAAAAAGTCTTGGAAGAACATTTCGAACCTGTCGGGTGGCGAGAAGACACTATCATCACTAGCGCTCGTATTTGCTTTGCATTATTACAAGCCAACCCCCCTCTATGTCATGGACGAGATTGATGCTGCTCTCGACTTCAAAAATGTCTCCATTGTCGGACATTACGTCAAGGTAGGCTAATATTGATTTATGTTTTCCTACTTGCGAGCAAATTTTATAATTTAGCAAGTAGTATTTTTTATTTTGGCAAATTTTTTAGCATGCATTTTACTTTTATATTAAGAGTGGGCAGTAGTAGACGGCAAACTGCTGAAGGTCAAAATTAAGCCCCATAAGAACAATGTAATTTCTATCAATCTCTTGGAACAGATAGAGCCTCTATTTATGGCAGAATTTCACGTTCTTTATGTCATTGGAAAGAGAATTCAATTCTTCAGGGGCGTAACTTTTTACTTTTTTTATCTAAAGTTTATTTTAATAAATATTGTATAATTAATCAACTAAAAAAAATATTGAACTCTTATTATTGAACTAAACTTGAAATAAAAAAAGTAAAAAGTTACGCCCCTGAAGAATTGAATTCTCTTTCCAATGACATAAAGAACGTAAAATTCTGTCCATAAATAGAGGCTCTATCTGCTCCAAGAGATTGATAAAAATTACATTGTTCTTAAGGGGCTTGATTTTGCCGTTCGGCAGTTTTTCGTCCACTACCATCCACTCTTAAACATTATTGATAGACCTGTTCATGATATATTCTTTTTTTATTCAACTTGTTTCATTATTTGATAAATTGTATTGTTGTCTCAAAATGAAGAAATATTCGATTTGATTTATGTCAGTGTGAATCATATACAACAAGTACGACATATCTTTGATATCGTCTGTCTAAGCAAAGAAGACCCTCTGGCAAGATGAGAGAATGACTGATGCTTGGTCAATATTTGTTCAAAAATTATCTGTTTGATCTCATATTTTAGAAAACATTTTGATCTCCAATTGTAGAAGAAAATGTGATCTACCATTAAGATCACATTTAAAATTCTTAGACGAAATATTGATCAAGCTGGAGTCATTTCCATCTTGCCAGAGGCTCTTCTTTGCTTGAACAGACTATATCAAAGAGTTTGAACAATAACTTAAATGTAGGCATCAGACTATTCAATCATCTCCCACTAGAAATAAGGAATTGTCCTTTTTTGAAGTTTGAAAAAATAACATTTATTTTATCTATATAGCCTACTTTTTATTGCTCCCAGTTAATTATTATTATAAATATATTTTTATTTACTTTCAGGAACGCACAAAAAACGCGCAATTCATAATTATTTCGCTGCGTGCAAACATGTTTGAACTGGCCGACCGCCTTGTGGGAATCTACAAAACCAACAACTGCACATCGTCAGTCACAATCAACCCCGGAATCTATTGCCAGCCACCCTATGTTGACCAGCCTGCCTCAACTCCGACCTACCACAAGTTCACCGACAAAAAATTGATTTGCACCAATGATGGTGAGGGTGATAATGTAAAGCAGGACGATGACAAGCCCAAAAAGAAAGAAGATAAGAGAAATGCGTCGGACTCAAACAAGGAAAGACCCGGAAAACAGAAGCTTTCCCAGGGTAACAAGGAGAAGCCCGGTTGTTCTGGAGTACAGAGAAAACCTGCTAAAAAATCGCAAGCTGTAAGTATCAATAATAAATATTCATTTATTCATGATTCATGAAAAAATAAAAAATCTTTGTTTTTAAAATTACTATTTTAAATGGAATATAACCCACATGGTTTTCATTCGTGAAAAATGAGGTTATAATATTGCGAAGTGGAACAACCCTTTGGGCCTCCCCAGTAATAGAAGCATAGGCTAAATAAATAAATCCATTTCTTCGAGAAAATAGAATAATTCAAGAAAAACGGACAATGGAGTGGGTTACACAACGTATTTTCCCCATATCTCGATTCATATTTCAAAAAATATAGGTTGATTAGCCATCTTCAATATTTCCTCTTTCTTGGAACTATGCAATTTATCAATGTTTACTATTTGAAATAACAATCACAATACCCTTTTTCAAATTATTTTTATTTGAGCATAACATGTTGAATTCTGAAGAAAACATGTTATGCTCGGATGAAAATAATTTGAAAAGGGTACTGTAATTATTATTTTAGATAGAAAACATTTAAATAGAGGTTATGTTTTAGTCCGTCTAAGCAAAGAAGGCATTCTGGCAAGATGGGAGAATGACTCCAGCTCGATCAATATTTGTTGAAAAATTATACATTTGGTCTCAAATTGTTTGAAAAATTCTGATCCTTTATAATTTTTGAATCAATGTTGAACGTGATGGAGCAATTTTCCCATCTTGCCAGAATATCTCCTTTGCTTGGACGGACTATTTATTCATTCACTCTACAGAATCAAATAAACTCATAGGTTAGGAATACAGACTAATGTCTAAAACGGCCTTATACCAAATTTTTATGTATATGTTCGAAACTAGGTTATGAATTTCCCTGGAAAAGAATTCATAGTCTAGAATAAATACCGTATTTTTGAATTTGAGGCTAGACTCGAAAGGCTTTCTTTCGATGCGTGGATAAAATGCGTTTGTAAATGAAGACTTTCCAATCTACTCAGGTACCGGAAAACAGCTTATTTATTTATTTATTTATTCATTTCAAAATATACATTTCTGAGGGCACTAGGAATAAATCCCATTATTGCCCTAATAACACAAGTTTAAACGTAAGATACAATTTAAATCAGAGAATAACATCAACTTGAGAAAAAATTAATGCGAAGTGTGGCGAATATACTATTTGATCAATGTTCACTTTGTTATTAGGGCTACTATATCGCTATAGAATCGAAATGGCACTGACTGACTGAGTGATTAATTCATTTATTCATTCATCACCAGAACTAAAAATCCACTGAACCGAATGCGTTCGCATTCTGTCAAATCTCTGCATGTTCAATTGGACTTTTAGACGCGCATCAAGAAAGGATATTTGAAACTTTCCAAGGATAAGCTACGCTCAATATTTGCATTTTTCTCATAGTTGTTCTACTTTTTTCTGATTTTTTAGAACAAATCGGCAGAAAATGTTGAAATTTTTTGGGGGTTCGTCTTAGGTCTAAAAATGTGCTCGAAAATGATTAAAATCCTTTGTGATTATGCCAGTAATCAGGTCTTTTTAAAAGTGTAGACGTATTGCAGGTTGCATATCTTCCTCCTTGATACGAATAATCTTCACTGTAAATTCAATGGTTCAGGGAGATTATAGATGAACTAATTTGGAAGATATTGAAAAAAGTTTCAAACTATGTCCGATATACTTCCCTAGGTTACCTACACTCAATATCAGCGTTTCACTATTTTTCTCAGCTTTTCTGTTTTTCTTAGCTTTTTAGAAAACCAATTGGCAGAAAATGTTGAAATTTGGTAAATAGGTCCAGATTAGGTCTAGAAATGCTGTCTGTGTGTCAATAAATTTCGAAACCCTTCTGAGGTTACGCTTATAATAAGGTTTTTCAATGTTTGGAATCTGCACTTTTGCATATTTCACGGAAACTACTGAACTTAATACGTTTAAATCATATACCCAGGTTGAGCTGTGGTAATAGAACAACTTATTTAGAACGATTACCCAAAAGTGTTATTATTTTAAAAGTGATATTAAAAGTGTTAACTTTTGAGTGTTATTATGATCAAAGCAAATTCATTTGAATTGAATTTGCTGGCGAACGAAGCGAGCCTGTTTTTTCTCACTGACACTGCTCATACTGTCGAGGGTCCAGGGGGCGGAGCCCCCTGGCTAAGCGGTTAAGGCAATGTTATTTTCAGATTTATTGTTTAATTAATGTTTATTTCAGTCTAATGCACGAATGGAAACTTCAGATGAAGATGATGTGCCTGCAGTCGTGGAGAATTCAAGTCCGGGTAGCAGTTACGAATCCAGCCCTGGAACTAGTTCAGACGTCAGTACCAAATCCAATCAAAAAGCTAGAAAAAAATCGTCTAGAAAGAAAATTGATGAAAACAGCGATATCGATGATGAACTTCCTAAGAAGATCACCAAACTAAGTGAAAAATAGATGAAAAATTGTGATTCATAGCTTGTAAATTTTGGACATTCCAACTGCGCAAGTTCTTCAATATCTACTAAATTATAGTGACATTGGACGGTTTCAACTTCCATTACAATAATGTTCCATCATTTTTTTTAAGTTTTACTGTGTAATGTTCAATGTGATGCATTGTAATATTCCAGTGTAACATCAATTCTTTCAAGTTTCCCTGTGTAATGTTCCATCAACTCTTTCAAGCTAAATTCAAAACTGAATTCATACCTTTTGATAATAATGAGCTATATTTTATCCAAATTTATTTTTCAAAAGTGATACAGTAGATTCAAAGATGATGTCTTCTAAAAATATTTATTTACGATTTTCAGCATTTTCTCAAAATTGTAACAGCTCTTTCAAGTATTCCAAGGTTAAGTCTGTCCAATACATTCTTGCAAGATGGGAAAATGACTCCAGCTCGGTCGATATTAGTTGAAAAAATATAAATTTGGTCTCAAATTGTAGGAAACATTCTGATATACAATTTAAGAACAAATGTATAATTCTTTAACCAAGTTTGACCGAGATGAAGTCGTTTTCCCACTTTGCCAGAATGACTTCTTTGCTTGGACAGACTATAATAATGACATGAATGTCATGTAACGCCACAATTCATTTCTATACTCAAATTAAGAAAATAATATTTCATTGTTGAGAAGCTAATCAAATGGAAGTATTGTTATTTATCTTTACTTATAACAAAAATAGAATTATATTCATCGATGCAGAAGTAACATTCATTATCATCTGTTCATAAATACATTTTCATTTGTGAGTATTTTTTAAATTGATGAGATTGTAGACTTCAACGGTTGATCTGAATCTGATCTCTTATCAACTTATAATGATAATTTGTAATCGGATAAAGTATTGGAACTCATCTCAGCCTAAACCGAAGTAATCAGCCTTCATTGAATTATTATCAGTTTAATAAGCTAGTGATTCAAAGTCCTATTGAAATTTTCTAATTTTTTTTTTATATGAAGTTTCTTATAAGGAATTCTATAATTAAGTTTCTTCATGAAGTCTCTAGAATTCAAGCAAGTTTTGACTATCATCTAGAATATTCAACTTGTTTGGGCTACACCCAACAAGTTCACACATCATACTCCTCATCAAGCCATTATTCTATTTCTTTGTCCAAATACTTTGATATATTACCATTTAAGGAGTGACATTTAGATTGGGACACATAAATTCACAAGTTTTTGTTCAAACTAAAATCCCAGTTGCCAGTTGATCTATTTGTGAAATTGTATAATTGTATAAAATAGCTCTTTCACTATTTGAATGTTCACATTATTATAATAATGTATCAATTTTATACAATAGAAATAATTTAAAATCTGTTCTTTATGTTGAGAAAATGGTTGCTTTTGTACGACCAAGTTTCTATTTTGTAAATAAATACCTTATTCTTTTCAGTATTTAGTCATTTCAAATTCTATTTATTGTATGTTTCGAGATGTTTCAAATAATTTTTCTTATTGGTATTCTTGAAAAATGAAACTGAATTTAATTTTATTAAAGATATACAGGGTGTTTGTGAACTCCAATACTCTACCAATATTCCAATGGTAGGAACCAATACTCTAGGGGTGAAAATATAATTTTCAAAATGTCCAAAAGTTCTTAATTACTCTCACAGCCGCCATTTTTGTTTTCTCATTTTCATCAAAACTTTCAGTTTTATTATTTTGTAGAAGCCTTGAGAGGGTACTATGGTGGTCAATAATTATCTTGTAAAGTAAGGTGAGAAATCGAATGAAATTAGTTAAGCCACGTTTACACCGAATGTTAATAACTTTTATATAATATATAAGTCTATATAATAATACGTTATTCGAAAAAGTTATTAACAAATGTTATTAACATTCCGGTGTTAACGTGGCATTAAAGATCGTAACTTTTACGGCTATTAAGATAATTGGCAAAATAAGCTAAATAAAAATTCATTTTTCAACTTTAAAGGGATAGAAATATGATATTTTATTGTTGGCCGGTATTTTGAATTATTTAATATTGTAGAAGATTGAATTCTGAAGAAAAAATGTTGAGTAACTATTTCGTCTTGAATGTACCCCAACCTCACAAATCAGAATTTAAAGGCGACTTTTCAAAACTGATTTTTTTGTTGTCTTGGACGTGCAGCCACTTAAGTTTATTACATAAACCCGAACTCCACAAATAGAGTACGGTAATAAATAATATTATTTGGCTCTGGAATGAAAAGATGCGAGCTGGATAGAATAAATAGATTTATTTGTTCAGTTAGATATAATGCATTTTATATTAATTATGTTGGTTTATTTGCTATCTATTTGGTTCAGCTTGGATGATTCATTCAGTTGGATTAAAATAATGAAATATGTGACAATTGTCTCGAATATCTGCAAAATATTAAGAATTAATCATAATTTTATCAAAATATATTTTTATATGCTAGAGAAGGAAGTTGTCGATTAGGTACAAATTGAATATGATTTTGAAATTGAATACTTATTGAATCAGTGTCTCGATCCTTTTATACAAATAATTATTAAGGTAGTCCATTTGATAATACTATTTATGATTGAAAGCGGTTTCTATTGATTTCAGTGCAGTCGAAGTGTATTTTCTCTCATCTATATTATAGGCCGATGCTCTATGGTGTCCTAAACCTGAACTGAATACGGTACGAACAATTATTTGTGGAAAAGTGAAATGGTAGATACCGTAGGCTTATATGCTCTACTTGTGTATAAGCTACAGAGTGGTAAGAATATGTCAAGAAGGTGAGGCTTGGGGTTTTACTATACTATGATATGATGTACAAATCATATGATATGATATACTCGTATGATATAGATGTAGAACTATGTATAATACTATGTTGCACCTGCAGCCTCACCTCATTTGACATGTCCTTACCCTCTAAGCCTCATACCTTTTTGTTTTCGACATATTCTTACCCTATCTACCTTTTCTTTACGGTACGAACAATTATTTGTGAAAAAGTGGAATTGTAGATACCGTTTAGATTAAATTGGTTTGCTGGGTGACACTTCAAGAAACTGCGTTACGGAAGTGATTACCCGGAAGTGGAAGAGCGAGAGTGAGAGAGATAGACATACACATGTTAGTGTTTGGCCATAACCATCATGTTGACAAAAAAATCATATCTTTATTATAAAAATAATTTTAAAACCACTCAAAGTCGTTGTCAAGTATAACTTTCGCCCGTATACCGGTACCGACTTTACAGGCAACCATGCAATTTTTCATTAGATAATAATCTTTTTGAAAAACCTTCCGAATATATGCAATGAGATGTCGAATTTCTGCTCCATTCTCGGTATTGACAGCAATAATCTACGAAAAAGAAATGAATTTATTCAAATTCTTACAATGTCATTTGATGTTGAGCAGCTTAACCAGTGGCTACGTGCAATCCCAAGAAAGAAGTTGATTCCTTCAGAAAAATTGAATGTGTGTTAAAAACTTTCTAACAAGGATGTATTGAGTCTTGTGAAGCGAATATCAGGACAAATATGGAAATGGGATGTAATGGTAGAGATAATTTATGAGAAGAAGCGCTGCCCCATTCTCAAATGTTCATGATGATGGACTTCGGTTCAATAAGTAAGGGGACGGATCAGCAACCAATGTTTCAACCAAAAAATACAGAGATGTATCCCTGACTACTAATAACGTCGAAAAGCTGTTCTGTGTAGGTACTTATTAACGATAAAGTTAGATAGTATCGGTTTAAATGTATAATGGGATGAACAATGAGAGTGTAATCACTGCTGCTAAAACAGTAGACTATTGCATTCAAAATAATTCTAACATTGGCTAATATTGCTCTGAACAATTATTCAAAACAGAAGAATGATTCATTGATCAAAATCTAAATAAAACACAATATTTTATATTGATAAACGTGATTCACATTCAAATATACTTTGATTTTTATTATATTTATTCCAATAAAAATTATTTCTGTTTCTTATATCTATAAGTATCTATTCAAATTGTAATACAATCTTCATTAAAATAGGTTGACAAGCATTTTTATTGGAGAAAAGTGAAGCAGAATCATACAAGGTAGACCTACGCTGCAGTGGTGTTACAGCGTTGTCAGATTTTAGGCCACGGCCTTTTATTAAAGGAAGCTATGCTATAGTCCATTCTCGATCACTTGAGACGAAATAAACAAACCTTTTGCGTGTGTGTGTGTTATGGCAGGTCTTCTATCCGAAAAAGTCTGATTCAGTTGAACAGCTGACTCTTGTCTGGAGCTGTGAATGGCTACAGCTGTTGGTCTGTGGCCGAACGTTTTGCATGGAAGAAGACCTTCCATTAAACGCACACACAATCAAAAAGTTTGTTATTCCGTCTCAAGTGATTGTGAATGGATTATAGGTACTTTAAGGCTTGATGTGTTGGGAAGAATGAAAGAATAGGCTATTATTATTTTAATATTACTTTTGTAATATATACCGTACTCACACCAAGAAGCATTGTCATGTTCAGTGGCAAAAACCCTCCAACATTAATCTGAGATTTTCTGTTCAAAAGCTGTATCATCAAGGACTTCAGCTGAAAATATAATAATAGGTAAAGACATTAGTAGAAGCACCAGTAGGCTAAGGTAGTGGAAAATTTTTCATTATTATAACGCTTTCTCTCAATAAAAGTTCTGACCTCTAATCAGGATTTTCAGTTATATTTGGGTAAAACCAAAATGTATTATATAGTAGGCTACCGTACGTAATTATTATATCAAGTAGAGTTGGTTATCTATCAATAATAGATCATACCAGCAGATAACAGAATGGTACGATTGTTCAATAATACAGAATATCTGAATATGGATGTTTAAGAGAAAACTAAAGATATTGGTATATTATTAATTATTTACACCATATGTAATCAACTTTCTTGATGAATGTAGTTTTCTATTGAGACTTTGAATAAATACCTAATAAAAATGTGCCTACCTAGGATACCGCGTGTTGGCGTCTAGTCTGTCCAAGCAAAGAAGACCCTCTGGAAGGTGAGAAAAAGACTCCAGCTCGGGCAATATTGGTTCTAAAATATTGATTTGGTCTCAAATTGTAGTAAAGATCCTGATCTACAATTTGAGACCAAATCAATAATTTTTCAACCAATATGTTGACCGATATGGAGTCATTTTCTCATCAACTTGCCAGATGGTCTTCTTTGCTTGGACAAACTATAGGCCTAGGTATACTATAATAATAATAATGTTAGTCATCAAGCTCGTACTAAATAGCATACTTAGAATCCATGTAAATACCTCCCTAATTAGCTACATTACTATACCTGTTTTCTTCTTGTAGTAGTATTTTCCTTGTTTAAAAGTTTGCAGACAATTAGAGCCGTTTTCTCTCCCTAGAAAATAGGAATAAATATTTGATTGATTGGTCTCTTTGAAATTAATAATATATCTCAAATTTTGACTAATAATATTATTGTGAGGCTTATATGTGAGACTTAGGCTTATTGTGAGACTAACAAACAAATTTTCCAGTAGCATTCTTAATCTTCTTGAATGAATTAGAATGTTTTTTTTTATAATTACGGTATGGTATAATAGTCTGTCCAAGCAAAGAAGACCCTCTAATAAGATGCGAAAATGACTCCAGCTTGGTCAATATTTGTTCAAGGATTATAAATTTTATCTTAATAGTGGATCAAACTGTTTTCTATACAATTTGAGATCAAATTGTTAATTTTTGAACCAATATTGACCGAGGTTGAGTCATTTTCCCATCTTCCCAGAAGGTCTTCTTCCACCAATGAAAAATCTCATCTGGCTTGATAGTACGGGGGCAAGTGTTACAAAAAAGGCTTCCCGTGAGCCTATTGAGTAAAGAACTTTGGGAGTGGTATCAATCTCTTCGTTTTGACCTGGAGAAAAATAATATCGGTGGTCATAAGCTCTCCGAGGGGTGCGTCACCTGTAATCCAAGATGGCGTCTGAGAATTTCAGATTTTCACTGTTTCGGCCATAACTCAGCCATTTTTTAAGATATCCTTTCAATTTTTCTCTTATAAATTGTTCTTATAAAATTATCTAGATTTTCTATACAAAACATATCTCCCAAAACGTGAAAATAATGAGTTATAAATGTTTTTATATGAAAAATGATGGAATTTCTTATGAAAATTTTCGTTTTTCTGTCTCTATTTTTTTATGCATCAGATAGACAAAAATATTGAATCTCTAAGTTGTAGATCTATTTTTTAGCTTCACAACCATGTGGTTTTGTAGGCTTTTCCTGCCTCGCTGAAGGGTACGGTGAGTCCCAAAGAGGGGCTTGCGCGGGGTAAGGCAACTAGAATGTTATATAAAACTGTTTTCCTTATTCATGTATCCTTGATGTTAGAGAGACTTGGAAATGGTATCAATCTCTTCCTGTTTCTCTTTAGATTCAGAATATCTATAATTATGCACTAAAAAATGCTTGTCATCTCGAGAAAACAAAATGGCGGCCATTAAATGCCAATTTTCGTTATATCCTTAACCATTTGATATTTTCTGGTGATATCTCAAGTTTCTTTCTCTTAAAATGTTCTTCATGAACAGTTCTACGATATTTATACAGGAGAAATGTGTTCAAGACCCATAATAGAAAAGTTCAGATTGTTTTGAAGATGAGAAAAATTTTATCACATGCAAAATCTTACGTTAACTCTAAGAAATTAACTGTCCAACTCTAGAAAAATCAAATGTGAATAATGCATTGAATAGAGAAATATTTCAGCTTTCTAAGTATATGTATTTACAAAGCTTGTGGGTACGCTAATGATGTACAGCGCTTAAGCAAAAGAAGCGCTCGCGCAAGTCACATTGCATTCATGTATTATGCCAAAATATTCTTTTTACTGCATCAAAGAGGGAAAAAATAATTTTTTCGGGATTCCTTCGTGATAAAAAAATGAAACTGGTATTAATCTCTTCATAATAACTGTCTCAATTGGATCATCGAAGAAACGATCCGTGAATATCATTTCCACTACAAAAAAACTAAGATGGCGACCAAAAAAGCAGTGTTTCACTATATTCGTTGTAAATTGAGAAATGCTCTACTTATTCAACTTTTTTTCAACTTAAAAGTTCCATTCAATCTAGGCTCCAACCTCCATCCATTCATAACTCTCTTAATTGCATTGTTGATCAGTTATTTGAATTAAAAAAGCAGAAAAATGATTTTTCTCAATAAAAAAGTTTTCTCTCATTTTTCATATCTTATTTGTTAAGATGCGAAATTCTGAAACCTAACTATGTTAACTGTAGAACTATTCTTTAGCTACAAAATGGTATATTTTTGTAACTGTAAGTTGATTATTGGTGGCGCAATTGCCGTTGAATAAAAGATCCGGCACACAGCACGCCAACACACTCGATCACGACATGAGCTATCTTGGAATCAAACTGTGTTGGCGCGGTGTGTGCAGGATATTCCAGATCAAGAAAGAGTAGTCCAGTCAAATTCAAGCAAAAAAAGTAAGAGTCTGAGGACCCAGCTGAAAATTTGCAGATATGATCAGAAAAGGGCGCTGAATAACATACTAAAAGTCCCCTGTGAGCTTCGGCCGCCATCTTGAAATAACCGTAAAATTTACCTACTAGGAATTGGTTTTTCGTAAATTGTGGCCGAACCAAGCGTCGGACGAGAAAATTTTTTAGGACCTTTTTTGTAGACAATAAAATTTGAAAAAGAATAAGACCAATTGCAATTCTGTATCATTAACCGTTTTTTAGATACAATTTTTTTTTCAATTTTGACAATTTTTCATAGGATCGAGAATTTGAAATTTTTTTTACTTTAAGAAGTTTGTTACTATAAATTGAGCACTCGTACATCCGTATTTCAATATCCCTCTCGGTGAAATTCAATTCGGCGAGAAAACTCCAATACAAGGATATAGAGATTTATTTTGGTCATTATTGTTGAAAATATTGTATTTTTTGTTGTACAAGGAAATATGTAGAGAGCTCTAGCACAAAAAATATACGAGATGGAAAGTTCTATTTGGTCTTGAATTGTACAGGATAAAATTATCCCCAGAGGGATTTTGAATTTCACATTTCTAATGAAACGTACAGAAGATATAAGCAATCAAAAATTGAAAATTGTCAAATTTCAATTTCTCTCAAAAAATACAACATTTTAAAAAATTCATAACTCGGTTGTCGCTTATTACAGAGGGTTGGATTTGATATCAATCGCTCAAGAATTTTATTTACTAAAACATTGTAATTGAAAATTTTTCTGTCCGACGCTTGGTTTTAACCTGAGTTGCAAAAAACTAGAAAATGAACAAATTTTCCGTGGTTTTTCGGGCACTCTGTATTACGCGCCACTCAGAAAGCGTCACAAACTCATATTAAACTTATTTGGGATGTCCACAGTGGTTTAAGATCATTTCCAGCCATCCATCATTTTTTAGGTGCTAGAAGTTGTAAGGGGGTTTGGATAAGAATACAAAATATATGATTAATAATCAACAAATATAATCACTTTACTCAAATAAAATAGTATGACTCATGATCATTTACACATTTGTTATTTAGTATATTATTATTAAAACATTAAATACAATATTAAGATATTTGCTACAGTTATAACATTACTGAGGGGAAAACTCGCTTGGCTGCTATTATTATGTGGTTTTGTTAATAAAATAGAAAATAGACCAACCTTTAGATGGATCCCCGCTTGGCAATCACACACTACCGAAAAGTTAATAGTTAAGTTGAATAAATAAGATAGCTACTTCAAGAAAGGGGATTTCCGAAAACTGAATCATTAATACCGTAAGATATTTAATACTGCCCGAACTGTGACAGATCCCACGATAATAATATTTCAGCCTCCGTATCCTCCTCTTGAAAATAGGGAACCGACTCAGTCCCTCCAAACGAAAGATATGACAAAAAAAGATACAAATTTTCTAGTATATGTAGTGATTGGTGATTGTCAAGACGTGAGATTCCATGGTCACTACCTTAAAAGTTTACAGATTTGTTGAACAAATCAACACGCACACTATGGCATTGACAAAATGATGCCAGTTAAATTTAATAACAAACGTTCAACCTCTAGCTTTGAAACGCTGTTCTCAAAGATGATTCCATTTACTGAATAATTTCAAGATTTACAGAAAATAAATTATATTTTAAATCCTAAGTGATGTCTATTCATCACAAAGTAATTTGCCTGGGCTACATCTGAAAGAGGAAAATTTCCTCTACATTTCATCATAAGTTTCAAATTTTTGCGCCCACAGGTTCCCGATTGGGAGTCACTTAAGTGACTCTAATTAGATTTTTTATCTAATTGATTCGGATAATTTATATTAAATATTTTATCTAATTAGATTTTTTAGATTTTTGACTCTAATTAGATTTCTAATTAGATGTAAAAATGGTGTGTTTTCAACGAGGAGGTATTACAGACAGTACCATCATAACATGAAATTTGAAAATTTTCATCAAATTTGAAATATAATATATGAATTTATACCGCCACAAGGAGCTGAAAACGATAAGCTATCACACGATGAAATCCTACCGTTAAAAAGTTATGAATAAATATATATAATTTAAAATATAGGGGATGCTTTTGACCCACCCCCCAAGAATCCTACAATACTTTTGGTCGGATGAACATTGCTAAAGACAGCCTAGGGTCCCAGGAACAGTATTCAAGAAGTATAAGCAAATCCCAACTTTTTAGTAAGATTTTTGTGTTGGAATAAGCAATTTTTGGGGTTATTGGGGGTGTAAGGATTTTCTAAAATCGCTGTAGCACAAAAAATATTGAACATAGAAGAGTGGAATTTGTCTCAAATGAAAGAGAAATCAATTTCGCCGAGAGGGATTTTGAAATACGGATGTACGAGTGCTCAATTTATAGTAACAAACTTCTTAAGTAAGAAAAATTTCAAATTCTCGATCCTATGAAAAATTGTCAAATGTTTAAAAAATTGTATCTCAAAAACGGTTAATGATACTGAATTGCAATTAGTCTTATTATTTTCCAAATTTTATTGTCCACAAAAAGGTGCCATAAAATTTTCTCGTCCGACGCTTAGTTCGGCCACAATTTACGAAAAACCAATTCCTAGTAGGTAAATTTTACGGTTTTTTCAAGATGGCGGCCGAAGCTCACAGGGGACTCTTGGGGACTTCTAGTATGTTATTCAGCGCCCTTTTCTGATCATATCTGCAAATTTTCTGCAAAAATCAAGATGCGTTTTCTGCTGACTGACAGGAATTAATATGGAACCCACGCGCTTTTTCATACTTTTATGCTAGTGATATTCCTCGAATATTATTCAAATTCCATGGAAACAGTGTGATAAGGAAGTCTTTTTTTATGAAATTAATAAATATAATTTAGTTTTTCCAATAAAAACATAAATATTTAGGCTACCTCTGTAGAGTTTTTTCTGTGATAGCGATGTGCGGTTTCTGGCATTCAATTTCAAAATTCTGCATTTCGGCCTTGAAATCCGCCTGCATTGAAATAATTAATTAATAGCCTATTTGACAAGGCAACCGTACGCCTACGGTACGGGTTTTTTATTATTTTTTGCAAAATTTATCTCAAATTATGATAAGAATTTCAAATTTTTAAAAATAATGGCAAATTATATAGTGTTATATTTATGAATAAACCTGTGGTGGTTCGAGCCAGCCGCTTGGGAATGCTTCCTCAAGACTGATTTGATCAACCAGTCTAATCTCTTACCTGAGATTTTATCATGGTACATGGTATAATAACTATCAGCAGCATCATTACGCATTGAATTAAAATGACTATTCGGTTTATAGATGTAATATCTCCGGGCTTTGCAGCAATGAATATGATGTATAGATGTAAAGTTAGTCGACTCAGAGTGACCAAGAGAATCAAAGTGAGGTGTAGCGGCATCATGCTATTTGTCATCTCAATTGCATCACATAGCAACTGATGTAGGTTGGATATCTTCTGGATTTCTATTGGTTTTAGAGATTCTGTAATCACAATTTGAAACACACCCATTAGAAAGAACTCTTTCATAGTCCAGTTAATGAGTGAAAAAATACACCCGTTTGGAGAAAAAACTTATCAGGCTGATTTTTTCCTCATTGATTATACTATACTTAGACAAGTATCCTGCCAAAAGTCCTGTCGACCCCTACCATATCCTACATGAATATACAGGGTGTTTATTTACAGGTACATCAAAAATGGTCCAACGCTATACTTATAGCCTTCAATTGTATCATTGAATGAGAGGGCTTTTTGATTTCAATGGATAGATTTTAACTCTGAACTGAAATTTTCTGTTGTGAGAAGTGATGAAATGTAAGCTGATGTGATCATGGAGACAAAACCAGAATAGGACTTTTAAAAGGATGAAATTTGTTTATTTGAATGTAATATTATAATATAGACTTCCCACATAGCACACAAAGTATCCAATACATATTAAGTACATATCAATGTAACCCTTAAAGTATGTATTACAAAATATGTACCTCAAACGTATCTGATACATATTATTTGAGGCAGAATTGATATGTATCTCCCAATACTTTCCAATACATATCAGATATGTATCCACTAAACCTACCCACAATGCATTAGTAACTGTACCTCTGCTTGTGTGCTCTTTCTGAACTGAAATTTTCTGTTGTGAGAAGTGATGAAATGTGAGCTGATGTGATTGTGGAGACAAAACCAGAATAGTACTTTCAAAAGGATAGAAATTGTTTATTTGAATGTGATATTATAATATATTACTTATTATATAAATCTGTGTTTCATTTATAAATTGATTTGAATCTGATCCAATGCTAAAGTTGATTGGGTAGGCTATTGATTGCATTCAGTATTTTGAGGTCAAGTATATTTCTTATGCATCTTTCTATGTCTTTCCAAATGGGATTAACTGGATTATTATGATTTTATTTCAACAATTACAAATATCAATATCATCATTTGATAATATTTATATCATTGATGAACAAAGTATTTTGGCAATTCTTTTTTGTTAGTTACATATTAGATGTATATCTAAGACATGAGGGTGATACATATCAGATACGTATAATCAATACCTAAATAATATGTATCTCAAAAGCGGACATTTTCACATATCAGATACGTATCAGATAAGTACTAGATACGTAAATTTACGGATCCGATACATACTGTAAGTATCAATGGAACTTATCTAATACGTATCTGATATGTTCATGTGCTATGTGGGTAAGTAGGCCTATATTTCTTATGCATCTTTTTATGTCTTTCCAAATGGGATTAACTGGATTATTATGATTTTATTTCAACAATTACAAATATCAATATTATCATTTGATAATATTTATATCATTGATGAACAAAGTATTTTGGCAATTCTTTTTTTGTTAGTTACATATTAGATGTATATCCAAGACATGAGGGTGATACATATCAGATACGTATAATCAATACCCATACAATATGTATCTCAAAAGTGGACATTTTCACATATCAGATAGGAACTAGATACGTAAATTTACGTATCAGATACATACTGTAAGTATTGATGGAACATATCTAATACGTATCTGATATGTTCATGTGCTATGTGGGTTATTATTATAAATCTGTGTTTCATTTATGAATTGATTTGAATCTTATCCAATGCTGAAGTCGATTGTGTAGTCTATTGATTGCATTCAGTATTTTGAGGTTAAGTAGGCCTATATTTCTTAAGCATCTTTTTATGTCTTTCCAAATGGGATTAACTGAATTATTATGATTTTATTTCACCAATTATTGATAATATTTATATCATTGATGAACAAAGTATTTTGGCAATTCTTTTTTTGTTAGTGACATATTAGATGTATATCCAAGACATGAGGGTGATACATATTGGATACGTATAATCAATACCAATACAATATGTATCTCAAAAGTGGACATTTTCATGTATCAGATAGGTACTAGATACGTAAATTTACGTATCAGATACATACTGTAAGTATCAATGGAACATATCTAATACGTATCTGATATGTGCTATGTGGGTTATACAACTTGATTTGGGAAGAAACCAAGGTGTGTATTATACATCTTGGGGAGAAACAACTAAAGAAGTACATAATGATTGGGAGTTCCTTTTTTCAATGAATTAATCAGAAGTTATTGAATAATTGAAAAATTAACTCATACACATTCATTACATATACTTCGAAGACTGTATATTATTGAATTTCCAAGTGTTTGTAAACATTGCTTTGTTATTATGTGTACTACATTTGAGAAAAATAATTCACTCATTCAATAAATGAATAAATAATTTCGATAAATTCAGTAGCTTCATACAATATTATAATTGAATATTCATACAAATATTGGGGTAGCAACAGACAAAAATATTTTACCCTACTTTAGAAGGCCTATGATAGGTAGGTAGCCATCGCATCATAAGTGTATCTTATGAAACATTCTTTGGAAAATCTACGTACCTTTTGTTAAAGAAATTGAAATTGAATGTCTGTTGTCAGCAGTTGAATAACTCGCCGTATTTTCAATAGATTTATTTATAGCCTGATAAAGTTTCCAAATTAGTTGAACAACTTCATTAAATGCAACTAGTATAATCGTGTATGGTAACAGTTCTATGGAATGAACAATTTTGAAGATAGCAGATCTCTTGTTTCCTGTATAAAAGTACTTGTTGTATAATAATAGTGTCATCACTAAAATTTGTACAATCAATATTAAAGACGTCAATGTGGTTTTCTTTTTAGATATATTCAAACTATCAGCAATATAAGTTAATTTGGTAACAAGTCTGGTATATCGATTCAGTAATTTTGAAAGAAGTAGATAATTGATTATACTCAGAAATATCATGAAGAATAATCGAAAGGTACGAGCCACGAACAAAGACAATTCTTGTACTCCACTTTCATTATTGAGGAGGTTGAGATATTCGCAGAATATGATAATGAACACAAAAATGCGATAGGCTAACGACGAAAAACAGTAACAATTGTAAAGTTTGGAAATCTTATTACCAAGCTCAAGAATCAAGCACTCAAATTTCTCATTAGTCATAAGTATTCTGATACCAAAAAAACAGAAAACGTAGAATATTGTCCATCGAAAAATATACATTTTGAATAGAAGATGGGGAACTGTGAACAGTAGGTAGTCGATTGCTAGATGGAATATGTAATATGTAGCTTTTATGTCCTGGAAATCGATTCTGAGTATTTTGTGAAAATGGAACATGTTTTTAATATCCTATATCGATTGTTATACGGATTGTGATTGCTGGTGACAAGGTTTAGAAAAAATGAGTGTTTACCCTCATTAATAAATCAACACTTTGACAGCGCCAGTAAAATAATAATTTTATTGTTCTGTAAAAGTTTACGTAAAAGTCATAGTTTTTCTTTTAATTTCAAAAGTAGGCCTATGGTTTGTTCAAGCAAAGAAGACATTCTGACAAGATGAGGAAATGAGCTCGATCAATATTGTTTCAAAAAATACTATGAATTGGGTCTCGAATTGTAGAACAGAATGGTTCACAATTTAAAATCAAATTCATAATTTTTGAGCCAATATTGACCGAGCTGAAGTTGAGCTGAGCTCCCATCTTGCCAGAATGTCTTCTTGACTATGCTGCACAATATTTTTAAAGCCTCCGTATTTTCTTCGAGTTTTGATAAAATTATACTAGTATTTTGTTTACTTTTCAGAATATAATTCCCAGAAATTTTCAAAGTGAACAAGAATATAATTTTTTCTAAGATCAAAAAAGTCTTCAAAATAAAGATTATGCCATACTTTTGAAATCTAATGGAAACTATGACAATGACATCATATATCAAATCAAATCAAAATCTCGTTTATTCCACAATCAATATACAGTACATGAAATAATATTTTATCAACTAATAATACAATCTTATAGATAATTAAAGTACTAGACTAAATTTTTGTTTCTAATGATTGCAATATCATAAATAATACAGTACTAGATTAAACTTTTATTTACAATTCTGTAATAGAATGAGCCTACATGGGCACTATGGCCTGTGCGTAGTCTCGAATATTAAGTATATTATAACATAAGTATATCAAATACATCATATTCCTCTGGAACAATAGGCCTACACTATACAGAGTCCGCCAGTGAAATGGAAGGATTTAAATAAGTAACAGATTGTTTTAGAAATTGTTTTTTTTTTAGTTTTATTATTGATAATTATTATAGATAGAAAGTAGAAATTCAGCCATTTAGTGTAGCCATAATAATACGTGAAAAATAATTTCTTGAATATACCGGTACAGTACTACAATAACCAGTATAACGTCTTCCAAATGTTCTTCATTATAATCTATGCACTTTTGCAGCCGGGCCTGGAAGTTTCCCATGAGTTGTCGCAGCATATTGAGTGGTATTCTCATTTCGCATCGTATTAGAGCAGGGATACTTCTGGATAGATCGCTCTGGAATACTCTCGTAGCCCCACAGAAAAAAGTCACAGGTTGACAAATCTGGAGAGCGAGAGGCCCAAATATTTTTCTAAGGAAAATTTATTTTCCCTTGAATATCTTTTATCGATATCACCGTATCGAGAAATGACACGGACTAAAAAAAGCATATTACTCGTATATACTTTGATTCAGCTTTTGGCAATAGTATTTAGCATTCATGGCAATGTAATAAGTGGGCTGAGACTATTTTGAATAACTATAGTAATAACTATAACTATTTTTGAATCATTATTAACTAAATTTTCCTGTAACTGAATGTAACGAAATTCTGATTGGTTGGGAGCTCGGTTGTTGACTCGTTCATTCAAATGCCTAGATTATTATATATTATTTTTAAAACTATTAGCAACTAATAGTAGGCCTACTACGAACAAGGAACTCATTTAACACTTTGCAAATTTATTGTGATATCTTTCCATTTGAAATAAAATTATCTACTATTAAGTCATGTAAAAAATCAGAATTTTGGAAAAACAAAGTTATTTAATACTTATAATTTATTTAAAATTTCACTATTCAATTTAATACTTCAATTTCCGAAAAACTGCTAACTTGCTACTTACAAGTAAGGCCTCGGTCGAAGTTCTACTGATTTATATTTGAATTTGAGCTAGAGAAAAGACAACCAATGTTTCACCATAATAATTTTTGAATCTCACGATACACAAACACTTTCATACTTCACTCAAACTGAAACTATACCCCTATTTTACTTCACATACCGTACTAAATATAAACTTGACATAAAGTTTAAGACTATTTTAAAACAACTGGTCGCAAAACTTTACTTTTGTCCCCTCTAGATGGACAACAACCTGTAACCGTGGGCTACATGGGGTGTGATGAAACACCTAACTCTAATCATGTCTCACTAAATCTATACTACATGATCGGGATCATGGTAGCTCACATTTATAACAAAATTTCCACCATGCTAATTTTTATTTTATTATGAATCTATCATGAACAAGAAAAAGAAGATTATATCATTTTGATATTCAGAGAAACTTCAAACAGACATTAACAAAACTATTAAGTTATTTCAAATTTAGTACTTTAGATAACTGGAGATTTTGCCAACCTATAAGTAAAAACTATTTCAATCGCCTAAATTTTGACAAGCTACATTGATAAAAAGGCTCCAGTTGCATGGCTCCAAAGGCATGATCCAGTTTTAGGGACTCAGTCGATAGATATCTAATAAAAGGAGAGCTAGAAAAAAAAACTATTGGCACTCACCCACGGCCATCCCAAGCAGGGCACTCCTAATCCCAATTATTCACATGACACTTTCCGAAACACTGAATTCAACTTTGAATTTAACAATATTTTGATCTCCTCACTATTGCGGCTACTCTCAGACTGACTAAAAAAACGGTCTACAGGCTCTCCCCTCTCCACGGTTAATTAATTTTAATTTTTTTGTTAATTTGTTTATGAGGGTGAAGCCCACATAAGCTCATAGGCTTGTGCGTGGGTAATGAAATGGATGATAGATGACGACTACTTTTTAGGTAGTCGTGACCGACGGCTTATCGTCTCCTCCGAAAGACGGGGTGGTCGTATCTATGTGATTGTGCTGTGGTCAAAAATTGTTCTCCGCTTGGGATTCGAACCAGGGTCCACCTGGTTATCAGACCGGCGCTTTATCACTCCTCCAACGAGCCACCCAACTATTTCAATCGCTTAAATTTTGACAAGCTACATTGATAAAAAGGCTCCCATGATCCAGTTTTAGGGACTCAGTCAGTTTAGGTACTGCAGTTTAGGTACAGCGCAGTTTTAGGTACTGCACCGCAAAGCCTAAATGCACGTGGAGAAATCCTCGTTCTCACGGGATTTGGCCAGCGAATAATTGAAAGCTTTGCTATATTTCCCTGAGAAAATATCTACAAGTTCCAAATATCCGCTGATGCCGTACCCCGTGGATCGACTGCATCCGTGAGAACTATCAAACGTCCATGAATTTGATAGCCTCACTTCCGTTCAGATCTAAGTTGGCAAAATCTCCATTGTTATAGAATTAAATATTACTTCAACACTAATAAAATTTTCAACTAGAGTCCACTATTATTCTTTTAATATTCTAGTCTCTTTTTTTTCAACAAAGTCTAAATTCACTACAATTATCCCAATAAAGAAATATCAATACTAGAACAAAACTAATTTAAAATAAATCAATATTCAACCTTCAATTTTTACCCATATTACACTACCCCCTTCTTCACAAAAGGGTGACTATCACCTTCCACTACCCTCTTCTTTAGAAAGGGGAGACTATAACTTTTCAATTGCCTCTCACTGGTTTACACTTGACTCAACACTGATCACTAACGTCGACCAAAAGGATGGAGTTGGCCGCTGGTGTGCTCCCAGTTGGAGCGCACAGTCCATCGTCTCGGCTGCTGGTCCGGGTGTACTGGACAGAGCACGCGCCTCCAGGCATCGTGGTAGTACAGTGGTAGTGCGGCCACTGACCACAAGTAGCATCTCTCGTACAGCCAGTGTCCCCCCAACAGCCCCAGGAAAATGGTTGCCATTTCGGCACAGGTGAAATCGATTGGGTTGCTGATTGTCATCAGCTGACGTCAATCGCAGCTTCTCATTACAGTGTGATGAAGCATCGTTCCGTGGCCAAGTTGTAGGCCCAGCTGAAATCTCCAGCTAGCCACATCCAGATGTCAGGCGTCCCAACACCAAACGTGTCCCAACACCTTGACGGTACGCGCCTCCTCGGCACGGTGTAGTTTGCCTCGGTACAGAAAGCTGAGACACGATGGATAGTGTCTATTGTAGACTGGTGTTGGGACAGGGCTTAGAGTGATTGGCCCTGACTCACATCTCTGCAACATCTTCGAATAAAAGGTAGCGTAGCAGTCTCCATCATGGGAGTCGAGTCACAAGGTATGACTCATCTCATAACGAACGGTCAGCTAGTGACGTAGCCTAGTCGTGTGGGAAATAACGAAACAGTCAGCAATATCTTAATTTTCATTGTTCACATCTATATTGTTCACTGGTGTATCACTTTATAAATTTGGGAAGTGCCAGTTCCAGACTAATTCTAGCTCTCAAGTAATTTCGACCGAACCCTTACAACATTACTTAATTCTATGTAACTATAATACTATCTATTCACATTATATCTTTTATTTCCACAAATTGATTCAGCATTGGTTCCCTAACTTAACTAGCTTATCTAATCATACTTTCTTCTAGAATTCATTAATGTAACATAAATATTAACTTCCTTATAACTCTTATAGATTTAAAACTTCTATCGCTTCCATCAATTCCATAATCAAGTTCTAATAAAATCGAATTACATAATAAATGATTAATCTAATGACATTCAAATATTAAACCTCAATAACATTAATTTCCCAAGTCCTATATTATAACACCTAAGGTTTCCTACAACACCTAAGCCTATAACATGTCAAGCATCGTTCTCAATTCTATAATCATAACTACTGTTTCAAATGAAATTTACAGTAGCTTTTTAAATCTAATTTAAATCAAGCTTTTTCACATTACTATCTATAATGTAATAAATAAATAAATAAATAATGTACTAAAAATAAGTCTCTGATAATGCTAACACTTATCTCTAACCTATATTCCAAGAATAACAATCAGTAATAATAGTCGATTCAAAACTGTCCCTACTAATTATTAACAAAAATAATTGAATATTTCATTCTACCAATTAATTTCTCTGTACAATAACAATATCCAAATTATGTACACGTCGGCTTTCCTCGTCTCATCCATCCATTGTCTGGAAGTCTCGACTTAATTTTCTGATTCAACAAACTATCTCCAGTAATAACAATAATATATACAAAAAAGTAATCGTATTCGCAGGTCATCGTATGCATTCCACAGAAGGTTACTACTGTTCATTTTGTAATGCCACTTTCGCTCTCAATAATCCTATTAGTTAAAGCAGTTTTTCTTCTTCTTCCATACGGTCTCTTTTTATTTTGTTGACGGGTCCCATTGTCTCGTAAAGATGCGAAGAATGTATTGTGCTTCTCCCCTCTTTCTCTTCTCCATTCATTCACTCTTTCTCTTTCATTTACACAACTCTATTCATTTCTCATATTTCTATCTGATTTCAGAATCCTCTTACTACCGCGGATCCAATTCTCTTCTACAACTCATTATTTCAAAAAACAAAATTTATAGACAAAATTATTTCACCAATACTACCATCATTGATACGTAATTATTATTATTCTCTTCTTCATTTAACTTCTCCATATTCAGCTCACAGAGTTCACAAAATAAGCAGTTTAGAGTCTCGCTGCAGACAAATTGAACTCACCATGAGTTTAAAATTGTAATCCTTTTTATTCTAAGTGAATCAATTTCAATTCTGTTCTGTTCATTTCAAATCAAGTTCATTTCTGATTTCTTTTTCAAGATGAGCAGATTAACGCCTTACTCGGGGCATATTTGTTAGTTGACTAATTGTACTGACCCCTCAATAACAAGAACAATCTACTCAGTCCAACTGTCTCATTATCAAGTTGTCAAAACAAAATTAAGCATTTGACAATAAAAATTTTTCTATTGTTTCTTCCATTTATGTGAAGAATGAATACGTATAGAATTGTCAAAACTATACTCGACTTTAGTCCTTGACTATATCTTTTTAGCTATTGAAATACCAAGATAAATTGAATTAGACGTATGACTAGGTGTAAAATAATTGGATAAATAAATGCAAAAATATTAAATCAATTACCAATTTTTTATTGAGAGTTAAGCTACATTTCGCTCACATTGGAAGAATTAATTTATTAATGCTATGCATTGCAATAAATACAACTTCAGCACAAGTCACATACATTTCTATATCTATATAAGCAAAATGGCACTGACTGACTGATTCATTCATCACCAGAACTAAAAATCCACTGAAGCGAATGCGTTCAAATTTGGCAGGCATGTTCAGTTGGACGTTTAGACGCGCGCTAAGAACGGATTTTAAAAACTTTTCAAGGATACGCCAAATATTTTAGTTTTTCTAGAGTTTTTCAATGTTTTCTTAATTTTTTCGAGAACCAATCGGTAGAAAATGTTGATATTTGGTGGGCAGGTTCAGATAAGGTCTAGAAATGTTGTGTTAAAATATTTTAGCAATCCGTTCAAGATTACGCCAGTAATCAGGTTTTCAAAATTGTAGATGTGTTGCGGGTTGCATATCTTCCGTCTTGATACGACCAATCCTAACTGTAAATTGAATGGTTCAGCGAGATTATAGATGAATTAATTTGGAAGATATTGAATCAAGTTTCAAATTATGTCTGTTATAGTTCCCAAGGTTACGCTCAATATTTTTAGAGTTTTTCTTGGATTTTTCGAGAATTAATTGGTAGAAAATGTCGAAATTTGGTGAACAGGTCCAGATTAGGTCTAGAAATGCTGTGTTCAATAAGTTTTGAATCCCTTCTAAACGGAATTTGCAGGCGAGCAAAGCAAGCCTGTTAGGGCACGGCCACATGGGCAGCTTTTCGCTGCAAATTTTGTCAACACCTGTGAAGACGTTCCCGACTCGTTCAAATTTTAATAAAAATCATGCAATGATATAGTTCTAAATTCAAGTAATTTTGTACAATCAAGGTAAATTTTTCATTCCTTCTCAATTTTGAAATAATGATAATAGAAAATTTTTTTTTGTCCAGATTCCAATTAAAATTATGCGATAATTTAGTACTGAATTTTGTATCAATTGAACAACGAAACAAAACATTTCTACCCCTTCCCGTTTTAGGGTAGAAGTGATTGAAAAGGGGTGACTGGACCCCATCCTGAGCCAAATACCCAAACAAAGCTAGAATTTATTATTATTTTTATGATAGAAAATCAGCTGGTGCGGCCAGACGAGCATAAAAGTGCTGCAAATATTTGCTGCAAACGAATAGGTCACGATTCATTTTTCTCAGCAGCAGCTAGTTGAGATTTCAGTTTCATTTCAGACAGCTGAGTAATGGCAAGAGATGCGTGGGGGAGTACGTTAGGCGATATCAGCTGATTTTCTATCATTGAAATAATATTGTACAAAACATTGAATAAATTCAAAACTCTAGCTTTGTTTTGGTATTTGGCTCAGGATGGGGTCCAGTCACCCCTTTTCAATCACTTCTACCCTAAAACGGGAAGGGGTAGAAATGTTTTGTTTCGTTGTTCAATTGATACAAAATTCAGTACTAAATTATGGTGTAATTTTAATTGGAATCTGAACAAAAAAAAATTTCTATCATCATTATTTCAAAATTGAGAAGGAATGAAAAATTTCTTTTGATTGTACAAAATTACTCGAATTTAGAACTATATCATTGCATGATTTTTATTAAAATTTGTACGAGTCGGGAACATCTTCACAGGTGTTGACAAAATTTGCAGCGAAAAGCTGCCCATGTGGCCGTAGCCTAAGACTCACTGACACTGCTGATACTGTCGGGGGTCCAGGGGTGGAGCCCACTGGCTAGGCAGAGAAGGCGAGCGAAGCGAGAAGGCGCGCGCGTGTGTGTGTGTGTGTGTGTGTGTGTGTGTGTGTGTGTGTGTGTGTGTGTGTGTGTGTGTGTGTGTGTGTGTGTGTGTGTGTGTGTGTGTGTGTGTGTGTGTGTGTGTGTGTGTGTGTGTGTGTGTGTGTGTGTGTGTGTGTGTGTGTGTGTGTGTGTGTGTGTGTGTGTGTGTGTGTGTGTATGTATGTGTGTATGTCTGTATTCGCTATGAGCATCTACCGTGCTGCGGCTCTGGTGGATTATCGTGTGTACTTTTATACGCGTTTTAGCATACAAAGCATAGCGCTAAATGGGAAAAACGCATTTATAATTAGAATGGAATTATTTGCTGCTTCATGCATTTCTCAGTAATTAGAACATGATATTTAGGATAGGAATGTTAGTTATTGATAGTATTATAGCTCATTATATTAGAAAAATCCTAGTTTTCAAGTATTTGAGAGCAGACAACCGCAAACAGATGTATTTGAGAGTCGACAAAAACTTTGAGATAACAGCTGATAAGTTATCTTACATGAAAATGAAAAATTGGCGCAAGCTCACATTTATTTGAAAAATTGAATGATATGAATATTCCTTATTAAAACATAATTAATAGAGTTTTTGCGTTGATAATAACAGCTTATTAGATTAACTAACATAAAAACTATTCATGTACATTACCTGATGTACAGGTTAGAATGGAGCACTCCATGGTCCTACTTGATCAACAAATTCTTTTGCACGTAAACAAAACAATAAGGTTAGCTTCACCTATCAATATTTATTCAATGCAGTGAACCATTCTTTTTATTGATGAAACTTATGTATGGCAACTGGAAAAGTGTAGAACTTGAAATTTCCATTGTGTGTTTATTTTCACAATCCGAACACAACAAATTCTCCAGGACATTATTTTAGGTTTAGCCCTATCTCCTCCAATGTTAATTCTCTCAATTTTTCGCCGAAATGATCCGCCAATAGCGCCTTGGTCGCCAAAAATATCCTTTCCACCAACTTGCACACAGCGAATACACTATATCTGGATCCCTAATTGACCGATTGACTTGAAATTTATAACTCAAGGTTCTTATACCATGAGGACCCGACTCGAAGAAATTCATCAAAAAATGGCAAATAATATGCCAAAAATGGTGTTTTTTCACGATTTTCTCGAAAACGGCTATAACAATTTTTTTTAAACTCATACCCGAAATAGTCCTATATAAGCCCTATCGGCTGCCACGAGTCTCGTTCCTGGCAAAATTGCAGAAGATCCGCAGCATTGTTGAGAATAATAGATTTTGCAATATTTCGATTCCTAATTGTCCAATTGACTTGAAACTTCGAAATCAAGGTTCTTAAACCATGAGGAGCCAACTCAAAGAAATTCAAAAAAATTCATCAAGAAATGGCGGAAAAATGGTGAATAATATGCCAAAAATAGTGTTTTCTACAATTTTTCTTAAACTCATACCCGAAATAGTCCTATATAAGCCCTATCGACTGCCATGACTCTCGTTCCTGGCAAAATAGCAGAAGATCCGAAGCATAGTTGAGAATAATGGATTTTGCTAGCCGAAGTGCCGACAGGCGCGAGGCGTCATGGGCTAGTGATAATTGCAAATCATACATATCATGATGGGCCAAAGCGCCGGTAGTCGCGAGGCCTCAGCGACGAGAGAAAAATTCACTGTTAGTACCAGCAGAAGAGGAAGTGATGGCCTATTGCAATTTGCACTTGCTGATGATTACATATAAATACTTGTAGTGAAGTGGTATTTCTATTAGATTTCTACTTTTCTTGCAGATTATAGGTACCGTCCACAATTAATATGAATGGCAAGGGAAGTTGTGTGAGTGTACCACACCAGATTTTTTGTTTTAGGACTTATTCTAAGTTTTTTTCCGTTGAGATCGGTATGAAATCGCGGTCTGCACAAAACTGGCCGGCGGTCCGGATCCGGACCGCGGTCGGCCATTCGGTAACCACTGATCTACTGTACAGCACAATCATGAGTTGAAACAGGGTGTCTACCAACTGACCCAACTTCCATTTGACCCAACCGACCACTAGACCCAATTTTTTAAAATCGAGAAAAGCAGCGAAACCACTTGACCCAATAGTCATCTGACCCAATATACAATTGACCCAATATCACAAACCTTCAAAAACAAGTGACCCAATTGACATTTGACCCAACTACTGTGCTGCGCTCTCGTGGCATAGTTTATGGTGCTTAAAACATCAATGCCTTCTTGTTAAGTCGTACTCATTTGACAGCCATGACAGTTAATAGTTTGATTTTTTTCTGTCAGATGTCGGGCCTGTTTTGATCAAGACCAAGGTCTATAGAAGAAGGTCGGGACACGGGTGCCATATTGAGTCTTAAAACGGGCGGTAGATTCAAAAATTCAAAGCTAGTCTTATTGAGTCTTAATCACTGTCTTTCACAGTTTGAATGAAAGTGAAAGTTTTTGGGCAGAATAAGCAAATTTCATGAGCAGATGTTTGAGCTTTGAAAAATTTTTGAATCTACCGCCTGTTTTAAGACTCAATTTGGCACCCATGTCCCGACCTTCTTCTATAGACCTTGATCAAGACTAGCCTGCTAGCCTTCTAATGTGGTGACATTTGGTACTATAATTTCAGTACTGTTCTCAAAAGTGGGAATTATAATTATTCCCAAAGTTGACTGCTTGAACTGTATCTGAGATTTATTGAACCAATGAGAATGCCTTGATAGAAGATGAAATGCATAATATATTATGTTATGAAAATTTGATTGCATTTGCAATTTATCTCCTACTAGAACATATGAATGGCTACATATCATTATTAATAGCAAATTTATTGATAATTTTTACAAAGTGAAGTTTTATTATTATTAGCAATGATGGACAATAAATTAGTAAGTAGAAACTAGTAGAAATGCTTCATCAAATTGAATTAATTATATGCATTTCTGATCTTTAGCCAAATCTAATAACCTCAAAATAACCAAATAGTACAGATCTCACGTCGAAATCACAAAATAATACAGAAACAGTTCTGCTTGATTAGTCAAGGCCTTCTAGACTTTGTGCCTGGAGAGTAGACGGTAGGTAAGTTACTGAAGAGTAACTAAGCCTGAAACATTGCAGGCGTTTTGCAAGAAGGCAGCACAGTGGTTGGGTCAGATGACAATTGGGTCAGTTGGTTTTGACGTTCCATAATATTGGGGCAGATGGTATGTTGGGTCAGATGACTATTGGGTCAAGTGGTTTTGCGGCTTTTCCTGGTTTTAAAAAATTGGGTCTAGTGGTAGGTTGGGTCAAATGGGAGTTGGGTCAGTTGTTTGACCCCCGTTGGAACATTCTGTTCTACAATTGGTCTCGGGGAACTGGTTGAGCGAGCAGTTTGGTAGCTGGGAAAATTAATTGGCGCCCTTTATTATTACTCTCGCATTTCAGGGGTACCAAAAATCTGGTGACTTGAAGTTTCCAACTGATATTTACATTCTCAGTGAGTGCCAATAAAGTGCAAGCTCTTTGATTTTTAATTATAGAGTATATTTTATGACTTTCTAGTATTCCATCACTTTTTTATTACATTCGGATTGTATATCATTGCTGGAAATATTATGTGTAGCATTTTCCGTTGTGGCCTCTTTGGATCTGTTTATAGTTGAACAAGAAGCCTAGAGCGGCGTATGCCAGTCGACATTTTTCTGGTATTTTAATTGGTGGAATTAATTATAGTTATGATGAACTCGTGTTTTATAATCTTTCAATGTTTTAACCAATTATTGAGTTTGTATTGATTGTGATAGTATCCTTATCAATTGATTGGCGAGTAATTATATTATGTATGCTGATGCTCCGATTTAGTGTCATGGTTTCATAAATTAGGAAGGACAAGTTGTCTCCTAGTAAAAGTGTACGTGCTTAAATTCCATTGATTTATATTTGACTCCTAAAAACTGTCAAACAAGCTATGCTATTAAATCAGATTTCAAGATAATGTAAGTATCAATATTCAAGTATTTAATAAAAAAGTTTCATTCTAAGAGGATGTTTTTATAGGTTTTGTCAACAGCCATTTTTGATCATTTGCCCGGTATGTTGGATTTCGATTAGGTCTTGCCTCAAAAATTGAATAAAATTTGCAGCATATTGTTGATTTCCTAATCTTTCTTTATTTTAATTGGTTGAACAATTAATTTTGGACGTGCTATTGTAAACATTTAGAACATTCGTTCCTCTTTAATTGTGATGTTCAGGTCGTTGATATTTTTATGGTTAGAATCTCATTCGTGAATGGAAGTTGTGTTTCTTCAGTTAAATATTTCTATTTTTTAATTTCTAATGTAACTTAGCCTACTTTTGGTCTAAGAAAATAATTTTCAAACCGATATCCATATAACCTAGTGACTTGAACTTGAATCTATTGAAATCGTCTCTTCAACTTTTCAGATTTTTTGATTTACTATTAGACTTAGTCGAAAAACAAAGTTAGTACATACCTAAGTAGAAGTTTTTGGTGTAATCACAGCTTTACAGGTGATCAATTGATTGATCAACTGATGATTTTTATTCAACATTTACTTCTAATACGCTGGAATCATTGGCAAGGATTTGTAGCCATGTCGGCTGGAGCGTCACTACGTTTTATTTTCTGCTATTATGTGGCGTCAGGTTCAATTTTTGTTTTGTGTGCGATTTTTCGCCGTATATCACTCAACCTAGTTGAATAGGAATATTCTGATTCATTAATATAATATATCAGCAGGAAACTTATCTAGGATTACCGTAATAATTTTTGTACTGAATTGTAGGCTACGGCTACGGGCCCTAACCTTAGCAGAATCTAAATCTTGAGCCCTAGTCAGACCCGGAGAATAAAAGTCTGTTTAATTTCAAGTAACAGCTTATGTAAAATAAACGTTCTTTAGTCATAGGAATACCAGATAGCCTTTATGCCGGGTTTATACGATGCCAATTGGCGAAACAATTGTCAGAAGACTGCTTCTTGCCCACTTCAATAGCTGATGTTAATTAGAATTTTCATTCAAACATGCCTAGATGATGAAGTCCCATTCTACACGGGCGTAGGAAACGCAGAGTTAACGTCGCGTTAACGCGTCAAAATTTTTTGCAAACTACAAGAGGCGTAGCAAACGCGTGAAGAGAAAATCAAAATGGCTGATGAACCTAACCTAGAAAAAGTTGTACAAAACCCAGCTGATCAACGCGCGCTCAACGGAACACATTGTGTTGAATGGTCTTCTCTACACGAGCGAAATAATCACGTGTTCTCGGCGACGTCGGCGTTAGCAACGCGTTGACGCACGCTGACGCTGTGTAAACGCTTGATTATTTCGCTCGTGTAAACAAGCCCATTTAACACAATGTGTTCTGTCGAGCACGCGTTCCCGACGCGACGTTAACGCCGCGTTTCCTACGCCCGTGTAGAATGGGCCGAAATCAAAAGATACGTTCAATAGATCAGCTGTTGGTTTCTAAAGACAATATTGTATCGTATAAACCCTGTGTAGAGGCCAGCAATCAGACATTCTCAGACAGGCAAGCAAGATGAGATAGTGACCGGTCGGCTACTATTCTTTACTTTCTTTACTAATAGTTAGTTGTCGATCCGCTCTCCGCAGTGAATTCCTCTCGTTGAATTTTCCTCTCCGCCAGAAAATTATATCGCATGAAACCTTGATCTCGTATTTCTGGAAACCTGTAGGTAGTACAGTAGCCTATACTTACCCTTTTCTATACCTAGATGCACGTCAAGAAGAATCAACATGGTCTGTTGACTCGGAATTGTGTGCACCATCACAACTCTAGTCATCGAGAGCTGCTTGACATTCCGAGGGTACGCTTCAGAGGTCGCAGGTATGCTATGAGTGCAGCATTACGCTACTTCAATAGACTGCCTGCAAGAGTGAAGCAGTTGGATTTGCGAGATTTTGAAAGAGTGATGACCAGATTTATGAGAGTCAGGGCCTACTATGAAGTGCGTGAATATATGAATGTGACTCAAATGTTTACTACTTAGTCATTTCTGCCTTATTTATATTGACTTGAGTATTGTAAGTGTTGTTTTTTATTTTGTAATGACGCCATCGATCCCACAGATGTGGGTAATGGATGAAGATGGAGGTATATAAAGTATAGCGGGTGAGTCTTTTTAATTTCTTATTATAAGCATTATTCGCTACATATAAAGACCATTAATTGATCGCTATTACCGCCCCAACACCCGGCATATGCCTAATCGGCGAAACCTACAATGTACTACTGATGAAATGTAGGCTATCTTTTTATTTCAAACCGATCATATAGGCATGGCTGAATGAAAACTCTAGTTGATAACATCAGATGGAGGACCGCACAAGAAGCAGTCTTCTGACAATTGGCATCGCATAAACCCGGCATTAGCAATCGTTAGGTCTGACCAAGGTTCCTATAATTTACACGGCCAGTTCAGACTTATTTACTTACTAAGTTATGACTTCCAAGATTACCTCTATGAAAGACTTTCCAGACATCATTTTCACAGATGACACTACATCGACTGCTAGAGGGGGTACAGAGTTGACCAGAAAGGTCAGTAGAACAACTGAATATTGCAAAGGCCTTGTACACATCAAATAGCATAGAGGTGAATGAGGAGAAACCCAACCTTCTGATGTGTTACCACAAGAGAAATACTGTTCTGTGAATGTGTGGAGGCAGAGCATGTGAAGCATCTTGGTTTCTGGATGAACAAAAGGTTGAAGTGGAGCCATCATGTTGCTAAGATCTGCAACAGATTCTCCAGGGTGATATGGTCTGTCCAAGCAAAGAAGACCCTCTGGCAAGATGAGAAAATGACTCCAGCTCGGTCAATATACGTTGAAAAATATTTATTTGGTCTCAAATTGTAGATCAGAATGTTTCCTATCATTGAGACCAAATCAATAAATTTTAACCAATTACTGAGTCATTGCTGAGAAAATGACTCCAGCTCGGTCAATATCGATAAAAAGAAGGCACTTGAACAGGAAATGTTTGAGTTTGGTAAGATTTACGGTAGAGTACATTTTTGTGATATTTTCAGAATGAGCAGAAGACTGGTGGAGCGTATGCCGTCCGAGCTTGTCGTTGAATGGTGTCTATGAAGTGGCCTGATGAGGCGGAAAGTGACCGCGTCAAAGTGGGCACACCTGCTGCCAAACAGTGATTGGTCGTCGACCGTCTAGAGCAGCGTCCGCCGGGAGAATGAGCCATAATATGGGAGGCATGGCGCCCTATGTCAGGTGAGCGAAATTCATTCATTTATGGGATCAAATAAGCCAATCTTTATTCCGAAAAAATACATCACAGAGAAATGAAATAAATACTCTTCACACAGTAACCGAAATAGTCCCTACAAGACTATTTGTCTGTGTATAGGGGTTAGTTCTAGGTAGCCTGTGATAGGAATAATTTAAACACCAGGTAAGGTTAGTAGATTTGGTCAGCGTCCATAAGAGCCCAGAAGTCTACTTTTTCCTACCGGATAACGTCACAAAATTTTTTTTTAAATTATACTCAATACTATAGCTATAGAGCAGGGGTCGTCAACTAAATTTGCAACTAAGCATTCCATGACAAGTCGTCAACTAAGCACTTTTGCCCTTAAATATCCAAGCGACTGAAAATTCTTTATGTTTTCTGGCAATGCATTGTTGCAGTATTAATTGTTTGTTGTTTATTGTGTGCAGTATGCCAAGGGGCCGGAACCAGATGACTTACTACTCGGGTGCTGATCTAGGGCCACCCCCCTTACCGCCCCACATGCAGCATCGGCAGCCCTGCTATGGTGATGAGATGGCCGGCAAAATGAACTGCGCGGGGTAAGCCTTTACTATGTAATGATTAATCCGAATATTCAATAACGGCTGTGTGCATTAAATTAAGTACTTCTGCTAGTGTGGATATTGATCATCAAATAGTCTTCATCTACAGGATGTTTCAGGAGGAATGTGCGATACTTCTCAGGCTGATTCCTTACACAAAGTAGACAAGTTCCATTGAACATAACCCCAAAAACTATGGCGGAAAATTGAAATTTTTCTAAAATAAAGACTTTTAGAGGCTTTATTCAGGTTCTTGAATAATCAATCATTTTGTAAAATTAGCCGAGGAATTTAATGCCGCTAGCGCTACTCGATCGTGGGTTCGGACTCCACCAGAGGCATGGTGGTTTAACCACCTCATCAATCACCCTCGCACTCTTCATTACCCACGCACAAGCGAAAATAAATGCTTATGTGGGCATCATCCTCAATAAAATAGAAAAAAACATGTAATGAAGGTCCCGGATAAGTTTTTAGAACTCACATAGGGAGTGCAGCAGACGAATCTCCAACCAACTTCTGGTGTTCAATAGTTATATGATATAGTCTGTCCAAGCAAAGAAGACCCTATGGCAAGATGAGAAAATTACTCTAGCTCGGTCAATAATGGTTCAAAAAAATATTGATTTGGTTTCAAATTGTAGATCAGAATGTTACCTACGATTTAGATCAAATCAATAATTTTCGAACCAATATTGACTGAGCTGGAGTCATTTTCTCATCTTGCCAGAGGGTCTTCTTTGCTTGGACAGACTATACTCATGTTGTATGTCTCATGATTGCAGTATGGAGCAGTTCAAACCGCCTATGATGGATGCGCTGCCACCGCTCCAGCCGCCGCCGCCGAAAAAGAAGCGGCGCAACGCTAGTGCAGCTGCAGCTGCTGCTGCAGCAGCCCATGCAGCCGCTAACCAGCCGCCTCCCCAACCGCCTCATATGCAAGACCTTCTGCCGCCCCCACTCTCTGGTAAGTCACTAATTGTTTGTTTTTTTTCTTTCCTTTATTTTGTCAATTGTAAATAAATTAATAATCAAATGAATTAATCAAATCAAACCTTATTGTGGCTCTTCAAAAAAAAACAATTGAAAATCTCAAGAACAAAAAAATACAAGAACCCTCAATTACCTGCAAGGATAATCCTGTGCACAGGCAGGGTGTCTAGCAGTCGGGAAAAACGGGAAAGTCGGGAATTAGTCTGGAAATGAAATAAGGTCGGGTAAAGTCGGGAATTAGTCTGGAATTTGAAGTTGAGTCGGGAAATTCATAGATTATAAAGTTGTTAACTTTTTCCTTATTCGTTGAGTTACTTTCATATTGGGCGGGGCGGGCCTGAACAAGTATCAAGTAGGATATAGAAAAACGATATTTTGCAAATATTGATATTTTTGAACTGCTATCCGATATTTTTGACATTGATGTCCAGGCACTAGAACGAGCTTAGTGGAAAGACGGTTCAGTGTTTCCGCTTTGCTTCTTCAATATTTCCCTAGCTAGTGCTAAAGCATATTAATTAGTACGGTGGAATTAGTTGAAAAAAAGAGGCCCAACCTCAACATCCAAAGAGAAAGGACGATTCCTACGCCAAATTGTTCTATACAACCCCTTTATTGTTTGGTAAATAGTTACACCCTTTTGAGCGTCGGGTTTTGAGGGGAGGGGGTTGAAAGGTGCAAAATTTCAGTTTTTCGTGAATTGGTTGGTGCTGAACCAAGCGTCGGACGAAATGATTTCATGAATATTCTTTTCTAGAGAATAAAATTTGGAAGTATTTGCAAAGATTGGAAAAATGAGTGGATTTATCACAAAAAATATGATAAAAACCGGTTGTGAACCTTCTTATGTCAAAGTTCTCGCAATTCTTATAGTAACCATCTGAGAGAGGACGATTTTTCCACATTTCTTGATAATTTTCAGATTTCTCAATCACAACTTCCGGATTGGGAGCATTAAAATGTGAAATATTGGAATTTCCAATGTGCAGGTATTATTATTATTATTCAAGAGTATCATTTGAATCTGAATTTTGGAGGTTTTCACCGAATTTGGATTATAATATATGAATTTATACCGCCTTAATAAGTAAAAATTTATGAGCTATTGAACGATATAATCCGACGTACGGTACCGTTAAAAAGTTATGAGGGAATATGAATTATTAAAAATAAAAGGATGCTTTTGACCAATCCCCATGAATTATATGATATTATTGGTCGTGCGAACAATATTTATGACACTCTAGGGGTTTAAGAGAAGAAATCTAGAAGTATGAGCAAATCCTTATATTTTTAGTATGTTCTTCGTTTTATAAATTTTTTTAAATTTTATTGGTTTTTGGGGGTGTAAGGGTTTTATAAAATTGCTGTAGCACATGAACCACCGAACATAGAAGAGTGAATTTGGTCTCAAATTGAAGAGAAATGAATTTCGCCGAGAGGGATTTTGAAATAAGGATGCGAGTGTTATCAATTCAAAGTTACAAACTTTTAAAAAAATGGAATAATTCCTGTGAAAAAATTATGGAGTTTTCAAGAAATAGTTATTTGAAAACGGTTGATGATACAGAGTTGTAATTGGTCTCAATCTTTTCCAAATTTTATTCTATAGAAAAAACATCCAAAACATGAAATTTTTTCGTCCGACGCTTGGTTTGACATCAACTCACGAAAAACTGAAATTTCGCACCTTTCAATCCCCCTTCCCCCAAAACCCGTTGCTCAAAAGGGATTTTTACCAAACCATAAAGAAGTTGTACAGAACAAGTTGGCGTATGAAAATGAATAGTCCTTTCTCTTTTGATGTTGAGGTTCGGTCTTTTTTTTAACTAATTGCCCCGTATAATACTAGTTGTAAAAATTGAATTACATAGAGGTTCGAGTCTAATTCCACCGTACTATATGTAAACATAAAATAATGTTAATAGTAAGTTTTAAAATATACCCTATTTTAATACATAGGGTGGTATTTTTTAGACATAAAGTCTTATCATATCACGTTTAAAAACGTTGAAAAAGCATAGAGAAACTCCAACTTTGTATTGAAAAAAGTCGGGAAAAAGTCTTGAATTTCATTAATGCAAATTGCTAGACACCCTGACAGGTGAGAGTTGTCATCTCTATTCAATACTATTAAACAAGCCATTAAGAAAAATAAGAAATTCGATAATATGATAATAGGATGAAAAAGATAAAGAAGTGGGAGGAAGGAGAAATGAAAAAAGGAAGAAAGAGAAGAGAGCTGGTAAACTTACTCCGACAGAGAAACACAATAAGAGTAAATCAAAAAATTTATCCTCTATTCTAGTTGTTATTATCCATTCAAAAGTTCTTCTTTTAAACAATGTATTAGATCTCCTATTAATATGTTCAGTGAGGTAATCTGGAATGTTATTGATCAATTTTTTGCTAGGTAAAAGTATTGTCTTGTGCAAACATTAAGATACATTCTCATGTTTTCAAATCTATTCCTGGAAGGTCGCAAATTGAGATTTGTTCCACGGAATGGAAAAAGATGTGTATTATTTCTAATGAAAATTATAAGGTTTTCAATTCATATTTGACGGAACAAATATTGAACAAATATTTTGTTGGATACCGACCTGACGAGTTTTACCTAGAATAGTTTTAATAGGGTGTTCTTGGATTATAGATAGCTTATTAAAATGTGGTTTTTTTAAAATAATGATTGCAGTAACCTTTTCAATTTTTCTTTTTATGCATTACATGTTTCAAGTATTCATAGTCTATTTCAAATGCTAATGACACTTATTTAAATGTGTATTCAAAGCACTTTCCCAGGCCCGAATATCATAGGCCTATTGTAATACCGATAGTGCATGTGAGTAGTATATATTAGCTTTGTTATGTTTAGATTGTACAGTTGTTTGATTGATATAAAAATTTTTATATAAGAAATCTTGGTTTTTTGCATATGTTATCTATATGGGTTTCTCAAACACATATACAGGGTGTTTCAGGGAGAATGTGCAATACTTCTCAGGCTGATTCCTTACACCAAGTAGACAAAAAAGTTTCATGGGACGGGACCGACCTCCAAAAACGTTTTGTTACCGAGATAAAAATGGCGGAAAATTACGATTTTTCAAAAAATAATTATTTTTCTAATCTTCTGGAGGCTTCACTCAGGTTCTAAAATATTCAATTCCTATTTAGAATTAGCTGAGAAATTCAATAAAACCAGTTCCAGTTTTGTAACTTCAACGGTTATTGAGATAATAGGAAAAATATGCTAATTTTCAACAATAAGGGTTATAACTGGATAAGGAATCATAAAATATTGTATTTTTATTGTATTATATTGAACATTAATGGAAGTTGAAGAGAGTCGGATTCTAAAGTAAAAGTTAGATGGCGGCGATTTTGTAAATCTTACCCAAATTTCAGTAATGGCGATCAAAAATCGCAAAATTGACAAAACATAGGACAAGTGATGAATTTGTGTTTAGTAGCGATTTTGCGATTTTTGATCGCCATTTCTGAGATTTGGGTAAGATTTACACAATTGCCGCCATTTAACTTTTTCTTTAGAATCCGACTCTCTTCAACTTCCATTAATAAAAAATACAATTTTATGATTCCTTATCCAGTTATAACCCTCATTGTTGAAAAATTACGTTTTTCAGCATATTTCTCAAATTATCTCAATAACCGTTGAAGTTACAAACTTGGAACTGGTTTTATTGAATTCCTCGGCTCATTTTACATAGGAATTGATTATTTTGGAACCTCACTAAAGCCTCTAAAAAATTAGAAAAATTAATATTTTTTGAAAAATCGCAATTTTCCGCCACTGTTATCTCGGTAACAAAGCGTTTTTGGGGGTTGGTCCCATGGAACGTTTTTGTCTACTTGGTGTAAGGAATCAGCCTAAGAAGTATTGCACATTCCTCCTGAAACACCCTGTATATATATTTGGATACTCATACAAATCAAAATATTTAGAACATTTATTGTGTTTATGTTTATTTCAATTTCGTTTGCTTTACAGGCTACGGCGACACAATAGTTGCGTCAAATCCGTTTGACGACTCGCCAATGCAGCAGCCGCCGCAGCACATGATGCCCTCACCACACATGAACCATCACATGCGTCCGGCGCAGATGATGGGGGGGCCGCGGGGAGGTCCTGACTCGTGTGGGCCACCGCCCCCTATGGGCTCGCCAATGACGTGTGGACCGCCGCCAATGGGCTCGCCGATGGGCCCCAACCGCAGTCCGCTCATGTATGGGCCGCCGGCCAGCAGTCCCATGCATCCCGGTGTTGCTAGCCCGCTCATTGGAGGACCGCCCTCCTCACGTCAGTAACACAATTAATCATTCATTTCAAAGCGGCTCTAGACATGCGTCATTCGGCAAATACCGAACATTCTGCCTATGACGAACTATTTTGCTTGCTATTTGCCAACTAACGAGCACCCATCTCTACACATGCTTGGTTTTCCGAGCACGTGTTCATACTGGGAATAGCAAATAATCATCAACCATATAGTTGACATTATTAATGATAATTTTTAATGACATTGTTGTCGACAATTTGAACTTTAAAAAATTTAACTCATTCGAACTTTAATCTTGGCAATTATTGAATATTAATATTTGTGGGAATTTTTTAAACATTCAAAAATCAAGTAGTGATGTAAAATACCCGGGTATTTAAAACTCGGGGTAAATACCCAAAATTCATAAATACCCGGGTATATTGGGTATTTATTGAATCATTGATGTTTATACCCCTGAATATGTTATTATTGGCATAGTAATAGTATTGTTATAATATTATAAATAATAATAATATAAAATATAATATTATAAAAACTTATTTGCTATTTTCAATGACTTTATATAGTTTTTCTAAGTATTTCTTGAAGTTTCGAATGAATAGGATTCTTCATGAAAAAACTGGGGAAGATTAGACAAACTATGCAGGAGTTTTATGAATATATTTCTAAACTATCTCTAAACTATAGGCTACAGAATAAAAATAATAAATTAGAAGAAAATTAAAACCAATAGTTACAAACTTGAAAATCTCGCGAAGCATATTAGGGCTATTCAAAAACAAAAATAAGAAACTAACTCTTAGAAAGTGTTTTTGCAAATTTTTTGTGTCCAGAAAAACATATGGAAGTTCTATGCATATTTTCATGTATCTACTTGAAATTGTAATAAATCTGTAATTTTAATTGAATCATGAATAAAAATTCTGTAGATGGAAACAAATAATATTGAAATATTTTTTAAGGCTGATGAAGGGCATAAAAATGGATCGAACTCAAACATTTAACTTTAAATAAAATTAATTCATTGGGAAATTTATTTTATCAACATTCTAAAAATGAGAGGCCTATTGGCGTAGATTGGGATAGAGCACGTGTAGTTTTAGAAGGAAAGAAATGTTTTTCAGGTGTCCTGGATGTATGCTTTTCATGAAAAAGATTCCTGAATAATATCCTCACGTTAAAATTTCGCTAAATATTTTCCTGATGAATTAGATCTTTACTGTTCTCTTGGAAATATTTAGCCTAAATAATACTTAGTATGGTCTGTCCAAGCAAAGAAAAAATTCTGGCAAGATGAGAAAATGACTCCAGCTTCAGAAATATTAGTTTAAAAATTATAAATTTGGTCTCAAATTATAGGAAACATTCTGATCTACAATTGGAGACCAAATTTATCATCTTTAAACTTATATTTCTGGAGCTGGAGTCATTTTCTCATCTTGCCAGAATGTCTTCTTTGCTTATAAAGACCGTACGGTACCATAAAAGAAATCTCAATAAAAAACTGAGTAAATAATCTGTTTTATGTTTTTTCCAATCACATAAAGAACGTGTAATTTTGTCCATAAATAACGGCGCTATTTGCTCCGAAAGATTGATAAAAATTACATTGTTCTTATGGGACATGATTTTGCCGTTTGACAGTTGGCCGTCCACTACCATCCACACTTAATCAGATTCGCTCGTATCAATGACATAATATAATGCTTTCTCAACGAAATCGTCAATGAAGTCAATCTTTATCAATGAAATCATGACAGCACCTCATTAGAAAAATAGTGAACATGCTTCTATTGTTATTTCGTTTTATTATGATTTTTTTCCTAGAAAATGGATTGCAAGTGAAAAGTGATACATACTAGGTCAAATTCCCCTCTCTTTGAACGCTAAATAATAGTTATTAAATGAAAAAATTTCTTGTCATTTTCAATAAGATTTAACAACACAGAAACAAATGAAATCATAAATACCCAGTACCCGGGTATTTATGTCAATGATGCTCGGAAGTTAAATGCTATTTGTCACTTTATAAAACATTTTTGTTTGCATTTTGTCATCATTTCACTATCATTGAAGGCGTTTGAATGCAAAAAGACAACTAAATCTTTTCTAAATTCAATAAAAATGATAAATACCCAGTTTTTGGGTATTTACCCAGGCCTCGGGTAAATACCCAATTTATATTTACCTACCCGCTGGGTATTTACCCAACCCACATCACTAAAATCAAGTGTATAATTCAGTAACTTGAACTGGACATTCATTAGTTTTCACTAGCATTGTATTTGAATTCAGTAAATGAGCTTCTTCATAGTATTAAAAGTGATTAATATTACTTGAAAATCATGAAAAGGTTGTAATTTAATATTTATCTCATCTAAAAAAAATAATATTTCAGTTGTTAATAAACATGTAGTTTGATCATTTTTGTACGGTTGTTTTTGCAGGGAGTCCAATGGAGTGTGGAGTGAGCAAAGGAAGTCCAATGACTGGACCAATGAACTGTAACTCGCCAATGGGCAGTCCAATGGGTGGGGGAGGAAGTCCAATGTGTGGCGAAGGGGGGCCTGGATCTATGTGTGCTACCAGTGCTCCTCACAATGGAATGAATGTGCCTTTCAGTGGAATGCCGGGTGGTCCCGGCAGGGGGGGACACTGTCCCCCACAAATGGGGGGACCACCTCAACACTGTTCCCCACAAATGGGGCAGCTTGGTGGACCACCTCATCAACAACACTGTCCGCCATCTCAAATGGGTGGACCACCATCACAGCACTGTCCCCCTCAAATGGGACAGCAGCATGTAGGACCACCTCAACACTGTCCCCCACAAATGGGACAGATTGGTGGACCACCCCATCAACAACACTGTCCGCCATCGCAAATGGGAGGACAACCACCACAACACTGTTCCTCGCAAATGGGACAGCTCGGTGGACCACCTCAACATTGTCCGCCCCAAATGGGAGGGCAGCCCGGAGGGCCACAAATGGGTCCAGGAGGAGGACCTCCTCAACACTGTTCTCCTCAAATGGGTCCTGGAGGAGGACCTCCTCAACATTGCTCCCCTCAAATGGGTCCTGGAGGAGGACCTCCTCAACATTGCTCCCCTCAAATGGGCCCAGGAGGAGGACCTTCTCAACACTGCTCCCCTCAAATGGGTCCAGGAGGTGCCCCTCAGATGGGGGGGCAGCTTGGAGGACCACACTGTCCCCCGCCGCAGTGTGGTGGAGGAGGGGGTGGCTCTCCCCACTGTGCCCCAAGCCCCCAGATGGGTGGTGGAGGGGGCTGCCCCCCTCCCCAGCAGTCCCCCCACCAGCAGCCGATGACGTCACCTCAAATGCCAGCTGATCGCCAGCCAATGATGGCCAACCACCAGCATCACAGTCCCCAGCAGGTTAGTGTCAGCTGATTATACAGGTGTTTCAGAAGAAATGTGCTTCTCAGATGTGCACTTCTCAGACTAATTCCTTACCCCATTAAATTAGTGAAGAAATTTCCATGGGTCATACCCCCAGAAATGCTTCATTACCGAGATAATAATGGCAGAAAAATTGACATTTTAGGAAAATTTATAATTTTTAGAGGCTTCATTCAGTTATATATAGTCTGTCCAAGCCAAGAAGACCCTCTGGTAGGTTGGAAAAATGACTCCAGCTCAATCAATAGTGGTTAAAAAATAAGAATTTTCATCTCAAATTGTAGGAAACATTCTACTCTACGATTTAAGACCAAACTTTCGAACCAATATTGACCGAGCTGAAGTAATTTTCCCATCTTGCCTGAGGGTTTTCTTTGCTTGGGCAGTTTATACAAAAGTGAGCATAGTCTTCCAAGAAGTAGCTGAAAAATCCAATGATAAACATGATGATGTACATTGAATGTTTATTGAAATGATAGGGAAAATGCTAAAAACACATTTTTTGAATAATAGATTGATTGTTACAATTGCATATGGAGTGTATTTTTATGTGTTGTATAATTTTCAATTTCATGAGATGTAATAATGTTATGTTTATTGTGCAGATGCAGTCACAACAGATGCAGCAGCAAACAAATCAACAGCAGATGAATCATCATCATCACCAGCAGCAACAGCAGCAACCTCCCCCCAATAGTATGATGGGGGGCGGAGTTCCCCACCAGATGCACCCTATGTATGGCAGTGGACCTAAACCGATGCCTGTCTCAGCAGGGAAGGTTGGTTGTAATTGTTGTTTCGAAATCAAGCTTTAAATAAATAAATATTCTTATGGTGGGGAGACCCTTCGGGTGGGTTCCACCTCGCCAATGTCTACTTGGCCACATACTGGTCACCCATCCAAGAGCAGTCCACAGTGTTCGTGACTTCACGATCACAAAGCGACTTCTCTCACCGAGTGGACAATAACCAGTACTTTAAATGAATGAGATATGAGGTATAAAAAATAGCGAATTTTTCATAATTTTATTCTGTCCAAGCCATGAAGACCCTCTGGAGAAAATGACTAAAGCTTGGTCAATGTTGGTTCAAAAATTATTTATTTGTTCTCAATCGTAGAAATCATTCTGATCTACAATTTCAGACAAAATCAATATTTTTTGAACCAATATTGACCGAGCTGGAGTCATTTTCTCTTCTTGCCAGATGGTCTTCTTTGCTTGGACAGACTATAAAAGCAACAATAGTGGCCATGTTTAAGGATTTTTATAGTTCATGCTGAATTGTGAGTCCATTTCATAAGTTATCAATAAACATGTAGCTCAGTTCCTCCTTGATCTTGATTCACTTTTGATTTACTTCCCTAAAATGTTTCATATCTCAACTTAAAAACTTTTTACTTAAAAAAGTAAACTTGAACCAGAAAATAAAAATTTAGTTATTTTTATTTTTAGTTATTTTTCCGTATAACTTATTTAAATCAGTCTTTTAAAAAAATATCTTCATATTACATCAAGTTTTACAACAATATCTATAACTTCAATAATATTGAAGGCTATTGAAGTATTTGACAACTTATTCTCTTCTTTATGTCAGAATAAGATCTCCACAGCTGGCTGTAGTGATCCAGTTGATTTAGTTGACATTGTAATCACCAGTTCATCCCCATTTGGAGTACCAATTGTGAATGAGGGGGAAGTACTAAGAGAAATAGAGAGCCTAAATAATACATCTACAGGATCTGATGGAATTCCTGTATTTATTATTAAAGGTGTAAGTCGTCGTTCTCTCACAATGAAGACACTTTATTGCTCCCTTGTTCGTTGTCACTTGGAGTATGCTTCAACCATTTGGAATAAAGAAAGATTGTGTACAACAAAGAAAATCGAATCCATTCAAAGAAGATTTGTACACCTTGTATTGAAACGGCTTATGCCAGATTCGGAGCAACTATCTTATAAACGGTTTTGTGAAACGATAATATTTGTGAGCAAGGGAGCAATAAAGTGTCTTCATTGTGAGAGGACTTCTAAAATCTCTTCCAACCCATCTCATTACGCCAAGTTGTCTTCTTGCTCTTGCTCTTGGAGTGGCGAAGAACAAAATGTGATGCAATTTTCTTGTACAACTGTCTACATGGGCAACAGAGAGTTGGTGATCGATGAGTTGGAGTTGTTGTACCCGCTCGAAATCACCATCAATTTCACGCATTTCTTAGAAGTTCTATTTCTCCTGTAGAAAGATGCATTGAAGTTGCTAATAAATTGTCAAATGAAATAGATTTTTTTGAAGCCTCCAACATATTTAAAAGAAAGATAAAATCTTTACAGTACACATAATCGACATGAATGTGATTTTTTCCCATTATATTGACAGATGCATTATACATTATTGCACGAAAAAGCCTAAGCATTACTTCACAAATAGTCACTTGGCGCCATGTGGTGGATCGGGTTGGCTGTAAGGGGTGATGTGGAGGCCAACTATTATTAATATTTATTGGGTGGTCACTACTGGAGGACTATTCATAGTTTCTTGCTCTGGTAGTAGCCAGTCTACCCTCACGTCAAAATATCAGCTGTATTTGGTTAAAAACCTTCTGAACATCATCTAGACATTCTAGAAAAAGACTATAACACCAGAAACAGCGAAATACACTAACTTTCTAGTCAGAATACAACAATTTGTATACATACCTTCTTACTGAAACGTCTAAGAGGAAACTGAACGTATCACTGAAACCACGTGTTCAAATGGAATAGCTACAATGAACTTCTCAAAAAAATCATCCATAATGCTCTGCAAGCTCCTACTTGTTCTATCAACCGCTAAATAGCATGACCTTGAGCGGGTTTAGAACTCCAAATCCGTATTATACAATAAATAATCTTTCAAGTGACCACTATACTGCTGCTCTTCCGATAACTCTAGTAAAGGCCAAGTGTAGGTAAGAAGATAATATTTCAATACAAAATATGAATCTACTTGGCTAGTACAGAGACTATACAGTGTGTTCCAAACAGAAATAATGCAAGTACCTATCACCAGTGTTCTTGGAGCTAAAACACATATATAACGCAAAATGCTGAATTCTCCTTAGTTTTCCTGTAATCCGGCATTTTATTTTTTATGGTTTTCTATCATATCTCGATAATGGGTGGACACTACTCTATGAAATTTGGCAGATTAAATCACTGTCGGCAAACTTCTATGAACAAGGTATCAAGAATCTTGTATAGTCTGTACTAGCAAAGAAGAAGACCCTCTGGCAAGATGGGAAAGTAACTCAAGCTCGGTCAATATTGGTTCAAAAATTATTGATTTGTTCTCAATCGTTGACCCACAATTTGAGACCAGAACAATACTTTTTTGAACCAATATTGAACGAGCTTGAGTCACTTTCTCATCTTGCCAGAGGGTCTTCTTTGCTTGGACAGACTATAAGTAAGTATGAAAAATGTCACAATTTGAATGGTGACTATGTTGAGTAGTAACTTATAATGTTGCCAACTTTTGATAAATTATAATTTATTCAATTAATTGATAATTAATTAACAATCAATTATAATAATAATTTATTCAATTAATCTGACTAGTTCTACTTTTATACCACATCGGAAGTTGAAGAATAAACAGACTATGTAGCCTACAATAATCATAAAATTATTTCATTATTTTTGCAGGTGTACCCAGCTGACCAACCAATGGTATTCAATCCACAGAACCCAAACGCGCCGCCTATTTATCCGTGTGGCATCTGCCATAAAGAAGTACACGACAACGACCAGGCGATCCTCTGCGAGTCTGGGTGCAACTTCTGGTTCCATAGGTCAGTCTTGACAAGTATAGTTCCCGCTCGCTCACTTTACAATAATTCACAGTGACTTTAGTGTTCAATTTTTGTCTATACCTCATTCACGATAACTTAACAAAGTAAACAGACTTCTATTGCGATGATAAACCATTTACATTGTGAATGAAATTCAGTATAGTTCTTCTCAACATTGGAATTCAGCGTTATGGAGTACAATGCTGCCAGATGTGTGTTGAGGTATAGTCGGTCCAAGCAAAGAAATCCCTCTGGCAAGATGAGAAAATGACTCCAGCTTGGTCAATATTGGTTCAAAAAACATTGATTTGGTCTCATATTGTAGATCAGAATGTTTCCTACGATTGAGACCAAATAAATAATTTTTCAACCAATATTGACCGAGCTGGAGTCATTTTCTTATCTTTCCAGAGGGTCTTCTTTGCTTGGACAGACTATAGGTTTCCATTATTAGAGAACACTAGCACAATAGAAATGACACTGGTCAGCTGATTTTTTATTTGAGGCTACTCCAAAACTATGTGTTGTATGTAACCTCCCTGGTTGTACACTAAACGTGCACAAGATTCAATAGAAAAACATGGTTGTTATTCTGGGTGCCAATGAGGGTAAACGTTTTTGGTGGTATGTCGTTGATTCTTTTATCAATTTTGATGTGTAGATTCCGAATCCGAGTGATGCCAAGCTGTAAATGTTGAGCATTTTTGTAATTCGAGATAGCGGCCAAAATTTCGGTTTAATTTCTAGTCTGACACAATTCCCGTCAGAATTTACTTCACAGTGACTTCAGTGTTTCATTTTTTCTATACATCGTTCACGATAACTTTAGACAAAGTAAATATACCTTCAAAGTAAACAAACAGGGCGGTTTCCATAATTCATCAACAAAAGCAGAAAGCTTGAAGAATTTCAAATTCATACTGCAGGGTCATTCCATGTCAAATCAACACACCCAATTTACTCCACTATCTCAGATTTAGATAGAATTTGGTATACTCACAGAGGGTTCTAAAACTAAGAAAAATACCAAATTTGAACAATTTTTGACAAACAGTTTCCAAAATATAACCGTGTCAAATTGTCGAAAAACGCTAAAAATCAGTAAACATACTTTTTTGAAATCGCTCTAGCAGCTGTCCTAATCAAGCTAGAGGGCTGGGGGAGTGTCATTTTGCAGCATTTTCTATGCTCTTTCTTTTGATATGCAACACTATAATTATGGGTTATGTTGAGAAAATGTTTGTCAAAATACAAATTAACATTTATTTTCAAAAAGCATATAATTGAAAAATTTCAATTTTTTACACCAAACACTTGATACTATTATTAATATAATGGTGCAATATGAACGTGGGACAATAATGGGTTCATTGTAAAAAAAAGTTTTTCTAGAGCTTGTTTTCTAAAAATCACTATTCTGCTCAGTAATACTTTTTTGGCTGTAACTTATTTGGTGTTAAAAAATACAGAATGCTTTTCTAAAAATTTGAACTAGCTAAACAATAGCTAAACAGTATAATTAAGTTATTATTTTCTTTATCTTAGGGCTACTTTATTACTGTTTTTTTATTTTAAATGTTAATCTCAGTAGCCTTTTCATTTATTTTTATTCATGCAAAACATGTATCGACTATTAATAGTCATTTTCAAATGCAAATAAACAAATTAATTAAAAATTAAACAAATTAATTAAAAAAATAAACAAATTAATTGAAAATTAAACTTTAAACTTAGTGCTATTTAAAATAATTGATGAATAAAATGCCCTTTTTAAAAAGTTCAGAAATACTATTTTACAGACATGTTTCGGGACCCAGCCCATTACCTGGTTTATACTTTTTATGCAACTTCTACAATATATTACGACGTTGGAGGTGATAAATGCGGATGAAATTGTAGAGAATTAAATTCTCCGCAATTTAAGCTCAAAAAATGCAATCATAACTATAATCATTCTCAATTTAGAATTAAATTACTTGAATAAAAATAGTGAAAAAAGGGGAGAAAATTTTTTTTGTTTCAAGTTACTGTAAATAAAACCACTCTAAGTAGTTCAAACGAATAATTTATTCATACCAAACGATAGACGAGATAATTTTCTACAATTTGAGCCCAAATGCGACTTTTTCTCATTAATGGCTTCCAAGGTTAGACGCATTTGAACACAAAAGGTCGCCTTTTTCTCGGTATATAGGAATAGGCTCAAAGTACTCTAGGTGATGGATTTCTTCAATTTTGACCAAATTCAACATATGATATACGTAATTGAACTGTTTTTTCAAGCTGAAAACAATGAGCTATAGTTTATCAGGATCCGTTCACTCTTACGAAAGTTAGGGGTGTCCTTATTCTATTATCCTTGAATGTCCTTTGTATCAAAAATAATTTGGATTTAGAGCAGTAGAGTATTTATTCTGATGGTAAGTGATCCAAGTAGACTACGAAATACAAGATAGGCTCTATTTGAACTTTAAATGTCTAACATAACATCAAAATGTTGAAAAAAACCACCTGTAGCCTGTTTTATTTTTGGAAAAGTGATTGGTAATGTTCCAAAAATAGGTCAAATATCAATTTTTTGCACTTTCTGAACTAAATTTTTTATGCTCTACAACTTTTAGGGAGAGGGGTAATACATTTCTCTGTAACTTTATGAGCTACAGAAGAATTCAAATTTTTTTTTGAAAATTTGGAAAAATTGTGTTTTTTTGGATGAATGTAAAACGTTATCTATTCGACCGATTTTTGTTTTCGTTTTCTCAATCGACGCAGAATTTTGTCCTCTACAATTTACTATGAGAATGTACCTATAAAAATGTGGACAGTTTTTTAGTTATATGCGAGAAACTAAAAAAGTGCATGGTTTTCTGGCTGTCAAAACTTGTGCGGGGGGAAATTTTGTGTGCACTTTTCGAATACACATTATTGGGACCCTAATGAAGCAATTGAAACAATAAAATCGCAAACACTACCTTTTGCAGAAAAAATCCCTGCGTACTGGACTAATGTTATGCATGAATAAAAATAACTGTAAAGCGTACTGCGATTCTTATTTAAAATGAAAAACAGTGATAAAGTAGCCCTTAGATGAAGGAAACATTGTTTTGTTCTGTTACAGAGTGTGCACCGGCCTTATCGAGGCAGCCTACCAACTATTGACGGCTGAGGTGTATGCGGAGTGGGTGTGCGATAAGTGTCTTTCCTCCAAAAACATACCTCTGGTCAAATTCAAGCCCTAGCGACCCACACATCTCTTCTTACAACGCTCTTTCATTTTGTATTCGTGCAAACCTCGTTTCAAACATATTGTTTTCTTTTATATAGTTTTAACGATAGATGAACTATAGTCTATTCACGATGGATTGAGACGAGATAAACAAAAGCTCTGCATGTGTGTGTGCAACTTGAGTGGCTTTGTTTCAGCCAAGACATAACAAGTCACAGCAATGCCGAAATCCCGAATTTTGTTGTAGGCAATTCAGAATAAATATCTTTAAGTAATCTCTTTTATAGATACAGATTGGGAAATTGCATGTTTTGGTTGTCTCTCGACTGCATAAACCTAAAATTAACAAAAAATTATAGTAAAAGTTTTTTGTCAATGCTTTGGTTACAGTCCCGACAGCAAAATTCGGGATATTGGTATTGCAGTGACTTGTTTATGTCGTAGCTAAAACGAAGCAACTCCAGTCGCACACACACATTCCCGGTCCGGGCTGCTATTAGTACATTGGTCAATATTTGCAGTTGCAGAAGTCCTTTGTCTATTTGTTTAGCAATAATTGGAGATTCGAATTAATTATTAATATAATTATCCAGCAGTTGGTATACTGCAATGTCTAATAATTCTTCCATATGCAGAGCTTTTGTTTATCTCGTCTCAAGCCATCGTGAACTATAGATTGCAGCGAACGACCTTCGGATGGTATTAGTTGATATAGTCTGTCCAAGCAAAGAAGACATTCTGGCAAGATGGGAAAATCGCACCAGGTCGGTCAATATTGGTTTAGAAATTAGGTCTCAAATTGTAGGAAACATTCTGCTCTACAATTTCAGACCAATTTATAATCATTATTGACTGAGCTGCTGTCATTTTCTTATCTTGCCAAAATGTCTTCGAGCAAAGTAGACATTCTGGCAAGATGGGAAAATGACTCCAGCTGGGTGAATATTGGTTAAAAAAGTATAAACGAATGTTTCTTAAATTGAGAACAAGTCTACAATTCTTGAATCTATATTGACCGAGCTAGAGTCATTTTCCCATCTTGCTTGAATAGACTATCTAAGGAAAGGAACGTTCATGAATATAATACTATTCTCAAGTCATCCCGGTTGTTGCAAATTCAGTATTCTATTATTATTATTTTTTTAATATGAAGTTTTGACGTTATTTTTATCTTGTACGGTACTTTTGTTTGGTTTCTTTTGAGCCTTCTGACATGTGGTATCAATCAATCACCTAAATTTGTTGATATGAAATCACACCCAACATAAAAAATATAAACGTAAAAAAAGAATGTATTTGGAGTCGTTGTTTGCCAAATAGAGAACCATAGCCCAATATTATTGGACTTTGTTAGTTCTATGATGTTTGAAATGGGATGAAAATACTAGATCTCATAGTAAAATCATAGTGTGGCCATTATTTAGTAATTTCTTATTAATTATTATGAAAAGTTTTATATCAAAAGGTTGAGATGCTTTTTTTAGTCAAGATAAGAAATAACTCCAGCTTGGTCAATATTTGTTCAAGAATTACAATGTGGTCTTAATTGTAGATTAAATTGTTTCCTACAATTCGAGATAAAATTGATAATTTTTGAACCAATATTGACCGAGCTTGACTTATTTTCCCATCTTGCCAGAGGGTCTTCTTTGCTTGGATAGACTATAATTCTGAACTTATTGAGAAACAACAATAGCTTTTCTAACAGTTTGAATAGAATCTTCACTCTTTATTTTCTATTTAAAACCTTAAAATGTAGAAAACTAACACTGGCAAAGACAATAATGTTGTAGGTGGGAGTGAACATCTCAACGTAACACAATTCTGATTTTGTGTCATTTCAATTTCAATGTTATGGGAATTGGAAAAAGTGTTGTAGACTCGATTGATCTAAGCAATAGAAAGTGAGACATCCAATGTCCACACTATAGTATCTTAATAAAATCGTATTTTTTATCTCATTTTACAATTCCAGTACTATCACAGTCAAATACAGGCTACTCATATCGTAATTTTCGTTAAATACCGCATGTCTGGAGCAGGTTCATTATTGAAAATATGTTCAAGTTCCAGCTATAGTCTTTCCAAGCAAAGAAGACATCCTGGCAGGATGGGAAAATGACTTAAGCTCGGTCAATATTGGTTTAAAAATTATCAATTTGGACTCAAATTGTAGAGAACAATTTGATCTACCATTAAAACCATATTTATAATTTTTGAACAAATATTTACTAAGCTGGAGTGATTTTCCCATCTTACCAGAGGATCTTCTTTGCTTGTACATACCTTTGAGTCGCCTTGGCAAAAATCATGATCTCTCAATAATACAGATAACGAAGACATAGTTATTCAATTTTAAGGAGAAATGATAACTTGTTCAGTTATACTAAAATTCCTAATAGGTATTCTTCAAAGAAGCACAATTTTGTTACACATTACATGTGTATTTTAATTTATTTCAAAATGAACATGAATTGAATTAAATACATTTGGAACTAATTACGCTTGTGGAACTTAGATTAATAGCTTATTGTTTGTTGATTTTAGAATTATCATTTACATTTGTAATGATTTTATTCCTTCAGTGCATTTAAGCAATGCTATCGGAAATTTGATGATCAAAATGGCTATATTTTTTAATAACTTTTCTTTAAAAAAAAACTCGTATTTTATAAATTAATTGAGCTTGTCTCATTAAAGTACAAGGTATGCCAATAAGGAGTAATTGAAATGTGTTTGAAGTTGATTGAAATTGATTTCAAGTTCTTTTACTTATTTTCCCACCCAGAGAAGACTTGATTTTACAAAAGATTGTGTAATTAATTAATATTAACATTGAAGATGAATCGGAAACCTTATTTTTCTTGGAGCATTTTTTTATGAGTTAATTAGGCCGGTATTACACGATAATATTTCTATTATCATAGGTACAAATTACACGATAATAGTTCTATTATCATAGTTGATCATATGGATAGAGATGAAAATACAAAATAATATTTTCATTTCTTTCCATATGAACTATGATAATAGAACTATTACAGTAGAACCTCGATAATTCGTAGTTCAAGGGACCGAAGGTTTATTACGAATTATGGAGGGTTACGAATTATCGAGGCTACGAATTATCGAGGCTACGAATTATGGAAGGTTGTAGGAAAAAATACGAATTATAGAAGGTTTTATAATAGAGTAATAATAGAGTTTTCTCCTGTTCTCATATATTGTACACAGTGCAGTTATTAATTATTATTGTGGTCTTATAATAGTTATAAATTAATGTTTCAATGATTAATATCATTAATGAAGAATGTTATCATGTTTTTGGTTTCGATTATGAAGATCTTACCCAGAATTTTCAAAGTAATCAAAAACTTATATACAAATACATGTACAAATATTGATTTATGGAAGTAGATGTAGGCCCTAGTATCTTGTAATACCGGCCTTAGGCCTTAGGCCGGTATTACACGATAAAAGTTCTCATTGATAACAGTTCTCTCTAGGATAACATTAACTCTTTCCATAGAGTTTTGTATTAAACATTGATTGTAAAATTTTTAATTTGTTAATCTTGACATTGTCCATGTTCTATGAATTTTATGGCGATAAAATTATATTTATTTTTTCATATGATCAGATATGATAATATTACTATTATCGTGTAATTCCGGCCTCACACAGAGTTTGATAAAATTAGATGTTTTCTATAATGTTTCGAATATCCAGTTTATGATACTGAACTTGAACTATAAATGGAAATTTCATATAAATATTTTATTTTTTAATCAAATTTATGCATAATTGATATTATGTGATAGTGATATTGCATAGCTGACGTCAAAAAATTAGGCAGTTTCGTCTGCCTCTTGTTCGTGATGTTACTTCTTACCAAGATCTTATGTAAAGCATTCGATTAAAAAACATCACCTAGGCATAGTTAAAAGAAAACTCTGATTGACATCAGCTGTATGAGCGCAAAAGGAGCAGACGAAACTGCCTAATTTTTTGGCGTCAGCTTTGCTGTCATATGGATAACTCATTATTTGTAATTTGCTCATGATTCAAAGTCTTAAATTGGTTAGATAAGTTTTAGTCTGATATGAATGATTTCAAAATTCTACTTGAATCGTTTTAAATACTAAAATATAATGATCGTGAACTTAGTTACAAACTAATTAGCCTATATCAAATTCAGCAGGCATGAAAAATAAATTTTTCATTTAATTTAAATATACCTATTAATCTAATGATAACAACTTTCCTGGTTGAATATGTTGATATTATAGTCTACTTTTCAACTCTTCAAATATCATTCAATTCTGGTATAGGTAGTCTGTGCAAGCAAATAAGACATCCTGGCAAGATTTGAAAATGACTCCAGCTCGGCCAGTATTGATTCAAATTGCATTCTGCTCTACAATTTCAGACCAAATTTATAATTTTTAAATTAATATTAACCAAGCTGGAATCATTCTCCCATCTTGTCAGAAAGTCTTCTTTGTTTGGACAGACTATACCTATCGAAAAGATTTCTCTGAAACGCATCCAAGTTATTTTCAACCAACTCCAGATACTTTCAGCCTTGAATGGGCCTACTAGTTGATATATTTTTCATGATACTGTAAGTATTATTACAAACCTTTATTTTTAAAATGGAAAAAGTAATGAGAACAAAGCTGGAACTTTAGGTTTTATATCTGTTATTAATTTATTGTAGCGAAACTACAATTACCCTTATTTTTTAATTGTATTTTGTGTTCTTATTTTGTCTTTAGTACTGACTAGTTGAAATGAACCGGATAGATTTGAATTTCTAACTGTAATAATAATTATTATTGAGAAATTGTTAGAATTGGAGAATATATTGTACAGTTTTATTATAATAATTGTAGCATGATAACAATGATTGATATTATTGCAAATATCAATAATATTATGATGATATTAGCTATAGTTATGTTGTAAGAAACGCTCAATACTAAATACAAAGATCATGATGATAATAATATAGCTATTATTATTATTGCTACTTGTTTTAACGATACAGTTTAATGTACAGTCGAGTCATTCATTTTATTTTTTGATCGAAAATAAAAATAATGTTGAATAACTGCTACGATATGTGTTTTACTTTTATAAAATTCATATTTTCTGTCTTATATTCTGCCACCAAAACTTTTGTACGTCCGGTTGTTTATAAATGAATTTTTTTAAATTGAATTCATTGGGCACGGTCAGGGAACATACAGGGTAACCCTGTATGGTTGCCGGAAGATTGTCTCAAAATCTCGAGCGGTGGATTGTTCCACGTCCCATGGGAGCATTTTGGGAGCCTCCCTTAGGTTCTAGAATATTCAATTCCTATGTAAAATTAGCTGGGGAATCCAATGGAACCAGTTTGAAGTTTGTAACTTTGACAATTATTGAAATAATTGAAAATCTATGCTAAAAAACGCCATTTTTCAACAATAAGGGTTGTGACATCAACTGAATAAGGAATCATAAATTTGTATTTTTTATTAATGGAAGTTGAAGAGAGTCGGATTCTGAAGAAAAAGTTGAATGGTGGCGAGTGTGTGAATCTTCACATAAGCAATTGGCTACAAAAGGCAATATTTTTAATAAATTTATTGTTGTAAATGAATATATTTTATAATGAGTAATATTAGCAATGATAAGCGAATTTTCTCTGGTCTATTTTTCAAAATTGTTTTTTCAAGGGGCCAATGTGGGTACCGCGGCACCACTGGTGACCCCCGTGCGCACGCCTATGCATAGGATGAAAGGGTTTTCCGATAAGAAATAAAACACCCCAAAAATTCGAAAATCATTCTTATCGACATTTCATTTTTGAATCATATGCATCTTGAAAATTCAGAATAGGAACATCTGATGAACCTAGATCCGGAAACCAACCCCTGTTAAACTGCAGCCCTCCAAAGATGTCAATTTTAACGTTTTTTCAAGGAGCTATGGAGGAATAATGAAGGTTTCAAAATATTCTTGTATTATGTAAAATATCCTGAGAAATCGTTTGGGACATGTTTCAAGATGCAATTTTCAATTAATTTTCTATATAACTAGAAAAAACACACAAACCGCAAGATGTTTTTGCGTTTATGCAATAACTAATGCATTAGTATTTACAACTCTATTACCATTTTCATTCGATTCTTCGGTTCAATTCACATAGAATTCGATATATATTATCAGCTCAATCCTATTTTTCAAAATAACATTTTCAATGCCTGTATTCTTCTAAATGACAGTAAGCTAGCTACAATTATGAAATTGCTTACAAGATTTTTTTCAATCGGGAATAATAATTTCAAACAATGTTTTTCAAATAATTTGCCTTTATTTAGACCGATATACAATAACTACTGAGTAACATTGAAATATCCTATCTGAATATCCATATAAATAAATAAAATTTCAAAAGTATAATCCAACCATCCATATCTCACAGTCGACATTTCAAAAATGCATGTTTGACTCGCTCAACCTTTAGCTGTGGAGTATATATATTATAAGGGAGATTGGGAACGGTGAGACACGGGGAACAGTGACAAGATTTTAAATAAAAAATGTAGACACCGTACAGTGGCGCTGTCCAGTGGCAATAGCTTCTACTAGAGTACTACCAGATGTATCACCCGATTTGTTTCAATCTAATTTCGACTTCATTTGAAGGTATGAAATATTTTTCCCACACTTTAGTTTTTTTCTTCTATGAAAATGAGTTTTCGAAATATGATAAGAACCAATGATGTTCTCAATACAGTTATTCATGCTAATTGAAGCAGCATGTAATTCACTTGATAATATTTTTAGGTTATGTTATTTTTAAACTGAAAAGCCATGGAACACAGAATGGGGAACAGTGAGACAATGCTGAAAGCATATAGGCGCTTACTCGGAGTTTACTACTTGGTTTTGTGGGGGGCCAGTTCACCATAGGGATATCAAGGTTATTCAATACCCTTTGTTCTAAAAGTGTATCAATATTTTTAGGGGAGCCAGACCTCCTTTTGAGCTTCACCTATTTTATGGAGTGTCTCACATTCCCCGGTATGAGAATTGAATATTTAAATGAATTTCTTGGTGCTTATACACTCTTTTTCTTTGTTACAGATAACTATACTGGTTTTTTATGATTTATTCTCTTTGAATATTGAAAAAAACATTGGTATAATATATCATTTTTCTTGCATTAAAATTTTTGTCTCACTGTTCCCCAAGGTGTGTCTCAGTGTTCCCCAGGGTTGAGGAACACTGAGACATTTGAGGTTATGTGACTTTTTTAATTTTTAAATTTTTAACTTTGATAGAAATGTTTAATATGATTGATTTTCTTAGAGTAGATAGTCTAGACTATCTACTGGAATACTTAAACCTACAAAAAAGGCTTTAACAAACTTTTTATCTGCTTTTGAAAAAAAGTGTCTCACTGTTCCCCACTCTCCTTTACTTATACAATTTAGAATTAAATTTAACAATCAGGTGCAGTGCGGATCCAGAGAGAGGTGATTGACCCCCCCCCCCCCCCACCAAGTAGTGTTAGAAAAAGTCAAGGATTTATTCATATTAAGTGTAATTTTGTAAGTTCAGTCAATGGAATAATATAATAATATTATGATATTGAATTATGAATGATGAATATTATATGTTGGAAAGGAAAATAAAACACCAAAGAGCTACTTTGAACACAAAAATACAAAAAAACCCTCTTCAACTAACCAAGTGGAAGTGGTGCACAAAAAGTGCAGATTGCTGAGGATTAAACTGCATAAGTCAAAGCCTGAATGTCTGTGTTTCTTTTTTATAATAGAAAAACAGAGCTTCGAAACGTTACATTGAACTCAGTAATATCAACAAATTATAGCCTATCCAAACAAAGAAGATATTCTGACAAGATTGGAAAATAACTCCAGCTCGGTCAATTTTGTTTCATAAGTTATAAATTTGGTCTCAAATTGTAGATCAGAATGTCTTCTACGATTTGATACCAAATTTATGATTTTTGAACTAATATATATATATATATATATAGTGACCGAGCTGGAGTCATTTTCACATCCAGCCAAACTGTATTATTTGCTTGTACAGATTATAGCAATTCTTCAAATTGTAGACCTATATTATTTGTGAAAAAATATGTAACTTATATAAACAATAAGGAAGCCTGAATCTGTATTCTCAATGACGGAAATCTTTAGAAACAGAGCTTTAAAAAAGCTTGTTAAAGCTATTCTGGGCAGAAAAATTGCCCACTCTCCTCAACAGACCAATTGTAGCTAAAAATACTCCGAATGCTGATGTTCTAACTGTATATTTGTATTATTGTAAACCTGAAATTTGTCTATTTTCTATCAAAATCGTGTTGGAAATACCATAATGTTTCTACCAAGATTCTTTCTGTCACTTTATTCATGTTTCTCATGAATTTGATTTGATAAATAGATAACAAATTCAAATACCGGTAATGCTACAAAATGCTATTTTGTACAAAAATAAATCTCCCCAGCAGTCCCCTCAACCAATCATATTGTATTGAAATGAAGTTGAACCTCAAGAAATAAATGTTGAACCCATTGTAATAAGGGTTGAACAACATAAATTGAATCAATATTCTTCTCAAATTTCCCCCTTTTTTCTTTTCCCCTTCCTTCCTTCCAGGGGAGGTCCCCCACTTTAAAGTGCTGGATCCGCGCCTTGTAAAAATAACATTAAGATTTAAAATCTACATGAATAGAGTGCTCTGACCACTCTAATCTTAAGTAAAATAATTTTATGCTTCTAAATAGTATTTTATAATACACATGAATAAAGTACCTACCTACTTCAACTACTCTGGTAATCTAAGTAAAGTTGAGTAATACAATAATCATAATCTACTCTAATATTCCTCTTCTAATTAATATTCTAAAATCTACACTAATGAAGTATTTCAGCCACTCTAATAATCCAAGTAAAGTAAAGTACACGGTATCCAGTAATAATCTCACATGATTTAATAATCCACTCTAATTCCTTTTCAAACAAATATTTCATATTCTACATGAATAATCTACTCCTATAGTCTGAGTAAAGTTGTTACTGTATCCGATAATCAAAATCTAATAATAATGCACTCTGATTTCTCTTGTAATAATTAATATTCCATAATTAACACAAATGAAGGATTTCAACTATAGTCTGTCCAAGCAAAGAAGACATCCCAGCAAGATGGGGAAATAACTCCACCGGGGTCAATATTGGTTTGAAAATTATAAAATTGGTTTCAAATATCAGATCGGAATGTTCCTTCCTACAAGAAATCAAATTTATCATTCTTCAATCAATATCGACCGAACTGGAGTTATTTTCCCATCTTGCCAGAATGACATATTTGCTTGGACAGGCTGTAAACTAATGATCATAAGTTATCTCACATACCGCCCAACTGGGGCAATTGTAGCCTTTGAGGGTGACTTTGATCCTAAATTGAAAGTTATGTACTATATTAAAAATAAAATACGTATATGATTGGCCCAGCAAGTACTATACGGTAATAGAAAAAATTATTTATTATACGGTATTTATCTTATTAATTTACTCGTTTTTTCTGAGGGTGAAGCCCACATGAGCTCATAGGCTTGATTATTATAAGAGATTATAGCCTATAGGCTACTTACTAGGTAGTCGGGACTCACGGCTTGTCGTCTCCTCTGAAATACGGGGTGGCAGTATTTATGTGATTGCGCTATGGTCAAAAACTGTTTCCTAGTGAAGAATCAAACCTTGGATTGGAACATCTTGACATCAGACAGGCGCCTTATCACTTCCTTCAACAAGCCACGGTATCCAAATACGGTACCACAAATCAGTTTGTCAGCTTTATCCCAAATTTTACTAATTATTTGATAAATCACTTACAGTATTTGAGGTTATCACGACTCTTAATATTAGGACCAAAGTCATCCTTTTTAAGGTTCAAGTTAGTACCATATCTGACAGTAATCTAATAATTATCCTATAGTCTGTCCAAGCAAAGAAGACCCTCTGACAAGATGAGAGAATGACTCCAGCTCGGTCAGTATTAGCTCAAAAATATTTATTTGATCTCAAATTGTAGATCAGAATGTTACCTTAAATTTGAGATCAAATTTGATCGAGCTGGAGTCATTTTCTCATCTTGTCAGAGGTTCTTCTTTGCTTGAACAGACTACTCAAATTCCTATTTGAATGTCATCCAGTTATTTGCTGTCAGTTGACGCAGATTCGTGGACATTAATTTCATTTTCCTTTCCTGTTTTTTAATCTTTATCCTTTTTATCATCGTTTTTTATTTTATCTTCTTCCTTCTTCTTGGCTTCTTCTTCCTCCTTATTTGCACCACCCACCTTCTTTGCTTCTCCTCCTCCTTTCTTTTCAATATCCACCTTCTTTGCGGTTTTCTCTTCGTCCACTGGTTCTGACGTCTCTGCAGCTTCTTTTCCCGTGACTTTCTTGATTGTACTCATCAATCTGTTAGCCAATTTTTTAGCTCCATCATTTGCTTGGTTGTATAGCTGTTTCGATTTTTCAGTAATTGCTGTAGGTGTCTTTGGCGTAGGCGAATTTTTTCCTTTTTTCAATTTCTTGGCACCGTTTTGGTTGTCTGGACTCTCTTCCTCACTGGATGACTTTCTTCCTCGTAATTTCTTGGCAACCTTGTGTTTGTCTTGTACCTCTCCCTCACTGGATGACTTTTTCCTTTGTAATTTCTTGGCACGCTTGTTGGGTGTGTATTGTCTCTCTTCCTCATTGGATGACTTCCTTCCTCGTAATTTCTTGGCACGCTTGTTGGGTTTGTATTGTCTCTCTTCCTCACTGGATGACTTCCTTCCTCGTAATTTCTTGGCAACCTTGTGTTTGTCTTGTACCTCTCCCTCACTGGATGACTTTTTTCTTTGTAATTTCTTGGCACGCTTGTTGGGTTTGTATTGTTTCTCTTCCTTAATGGATGACTTATCTATTTTCTTGGAAATTTTACCTATCAATCCATGTGCAGTTTTCTTCATCTGTTCTCTGGCTCCCTCATGGCGCTGTGTACTGGAACATAACATGACAGTGAATGAGTCTCTAATGAATATTTATTTATTGATGGATGGAACATAGAAACGTTTTAGTGAAATTACTCTCGTTTCACCCGGCCTACACACTGGTTGATATAGTCTGTCCAAGTAGAGAAGACATTCTGACAAGATGGGAGAATGACTCCAGATCGGTCAATATTGGTTCAAAAATGTTTGTTGAGGTTATCCATAGTTCTTGAATGTTCAGTACTAAATTAAGAATAATGGTAATACAATATTCCTACAATAGGAACCAGTAATGTTCTTTGCAGCTCACTTACAATATTTGAGTCATGGAAGCGCTTCAAACATGATATTTATCCTTGGCGCTCCTTGCTAAGACTAGCTATAATATGAGTGTTAGCAATAAGGAGCACCTAGGATGAAAATCCTTGACCAAAATATTGACCAATTTGAAGTCAAGATTGTATCAATTTCAGTTAATACAACATTATATGCCTACTCTGCATACTCTTGAAGATAGTATTCTTGACAGAGTATATTAGGGCATTTCATTCGAAAAAATGCACTATTGGTTTTGCCCTGACAATCGAAAATTTATGATGTGATATAATTATTTTTTACACATTTCCGAGCCCCTAGAACACAAATCTGATGTCCGTTCAAATTCATATATCTCTATATATACAGGGTGTTTCAGGAGAAATGTGCAATACTTCTCAGGCTGATTCCTAACACCAAGTATACAAAAAAGTTCCATGGGACCAACCCCCAAAAACGCTTTGTTACCGAGATAACAATGGCGAAAAATTGAGATTTTTCAAAAAAGATCTTTCTAATTTTTAAGAGGCTTTATAGTGAGGATCTAAAATAATCAATTCCTATAATGTAGAATTATCTGAGAAATTCAATGAAACCAGTTTCAAGATTGTAACTTTAATGGTTATTGAGATAATTTTTGATCACTATTTCTGAGATTTGGGTTAGATTTACACAATCGCCGCCATTCAACTTTTTCTTTAAAATCCGTCTCTCTTCAACTTCTATTAATGAAAAATACAATTTTATGATTCCTTATCCAGTTATAACCCTTATTGTTGAAAAAATGGAGTTTTCTAGCATATTTTTTCAATTATCTCAATAACCGTTAAAGTTACAAACTTGGAACTGGTTCCATTGAATTCCTCAGCTGATTTTACATAGGAATTGATCATTCTAGAACCTCACTAAAGCCTCTAAAAAATTAGAAAAATTTATATATTTTAAAATATCTCAATTTTCCGCCATTGTTATCGCAGTAACAATGCGTTTTTGGGGTTTGGTCCCATGGAACTTTTTTGCCTACTTGGTGTAAGGAATCAGCATGAGAAGTATTGCACATTCCTCCTGAAACACACACACTCTCTCTCTCTCTCTATCACTAGGCTTGTCAATTGTCTATGTCGAGCGAGTAGAACGTGCTTTAGATCGGCTCCGTCTTTGAACGTAAATTTCGTAGGGTTAATCAGTTCGTCTTAATTCAAATTAAGTATCATTAGATTCAGTTTTTCAAGCCCAGTTTAATAGTGTTTTTATTTTTTCAAATTAATTCTAAATTCTAGAGTAAATTTTAAAAAACTGTTCCCACTTCTCAAAATTAACCTAGCTTTCAGTGCACTTCAGTGTTTAGTAGACCAACTATCATGGGAAAACCGAAAGCCACACCGAAGCGTGGAAACAATGGGCCCGTCCAGCTACCTGCGGAACCGGTGTCTATTTCTGGAGCGGGTATGTCCCAGGAATTTCTGAAGGTAATGCGAGAGCACATTGAACTTGCGGTCAGTCAAGCAGTGACGACGGCCATTCAGTCGATATTCACAGAAATGGAGGAGCTGAAAGCTGAGAATAGACGACTAAGGGGCTATTCCGCAGATCGGGTTTTGCTAGGTCTAGCGCAACGTTAAACTAGCGCAAGTTTGGCCGAGATCAAAAAAATGGGTTCCTGAGATCGAGTTCAAGCGCGGTCTACCCGTTGTCAAAGTTTAAACAACCATATCTGACACTCGTAGTTGCGCCTGGCCTTGAAATAGCTAGCCGTTCTTGTTTGTAGGGAAATGCAGGGATTTTTGCCGTAAGGTTGGCAGCAGGCACTGTGAATCATATCTCTGTCCCGTTTCAGCATATCTTCCTTTCGCTTTCGCATGTTCGGAGTTCGGTTCACCTGATTTCTTAACGTTTCACGGTTAACTTTTTCACCCTCCCTCGCGCGTCTCGCTATTCACCATTCTCTTTCTCTTCATTCATTTAATTAATTTTTTTAGTTCTTTAGTGAATAAAATATTAATAGTAGTGTTATTGTGTAGTTATTGTGTAGTATTGTATTGTGTAGTAGTCCACGTAGTGTAAATTAGGAGTATCGTAGGCCATCATAGTTTGAAATTATGGCAGAACAGAAAAAACGAATAAATTTTTCGCGAGATGAACTAGCTTTATTAAAAAGATTAGTTCTGGAGAGACCAATTATAGAAAAGAAAATGCATGACCAGAAAACAGAGGATTTGCGAAAAAAAGCGTGGAAAGAACTGCTTATTGAGTTTAATTCCGCGGGGTTGAACACGCAAAGAAATGTTGAACAGTTGAAGGGTGCCTGGAAGAGAGTTAAGAGAGACTACAAAAGCCAAAAGGCGGAAGAGAGAAGAAGTAAATTCCGCACCGGAGGAGGGCCCCCATCACCTCAACACGAACAAGACCCGGAGATGGATGAGCTCCTAATCGACCAGGAGCCACTACAAAATATTCCGGACGATGATGACGACTTCGATGTAGGTAAGTTGAAAAGTCCAGACTAATATTAGAATGTATAAAAAGTAAATAAAAATATACATTTATAATTGATACATTATAATCCTGACATTAAAATACAATATAAATTGCTATTATAATTGATTACATGGCATATATAAATAAATAAATAATAATTTTATTTCCTTAAAAAACATACAAAATGAACAAAAAAGCACAGAGTACAATTTAAATTTAATTCAAGTTAGTGTTAAAAGAATTAAAGAATAAGGTTTTTTTGGAAATTAACCTACTCAACTATGGGAAACCCATGTGCTAGAGTAGGTGTTAATTTTGGGTGGTATATTATCTCACTTTGAATAAAATACAGTATAAAAGTAACTCACATTATTTTATGGCAATAGTGGAATGCATTTAACCTGAAACGCTTCATCAGACTGTTAGGGATGAAAATAATCTCATAATTTGAGATTATGAGATATGGAAACCCATATCTCTCGAAAAATTTTATTTTTGTCTCTCTTGCGTACTCTCCAGTTGGGAATCGAATAAACTCCTCTCTCATTTCCAAACAAATCGCCTTTGCCACTTGATGTATTATTCTGCAGCATGCAGTTGTGCTTACTCCCAATAAGTCTCCGGTTTCCCTATGGAACGTGCCATCAGCGAAAAAGCGTAGAGCTACCAACACTTTTTTCCAATTTGGAGTAGAGTGAGGGGCTCTCATATCAGTAACTCCAAGCCTTGGGGTTAGAATGTGTACTAGTTCTCTCACTGCCTCCTTGTTAAATCTAAATCTACTCTGAAACTCCTTATCTGTTAAATCATTAAAAGGATTGAAATTACGGTACCGTACTGGCCGCAATCGTACAGGAACGTCGTCGTCGTAGTCCAAATATTCAAGGTAATCCATAGCGCACTAACCACAATGAAAATATCGTCACTACACCACCGACTAAACTGAATAAACTATAGAATGATGTGAGGCAGCTGCAGCTTCTCCACACCCCTTGCAGAAATACCAAGCCCCTTTCTTATCTCTTATCTCACCCTTGTTCTTTGGAACCTGTTATGAACACGTGTTGACAACACGAGTTTTGTATGATTCTTTGATACAGAAATTCACAGATGCAGATACAGAAATTCACATCTGAATATTTCTTTCAATTTTTTTAACATAACCAAATAAATTTTTCGAATCTAACAATTTTCAAATTGATTTCATTCAGTTGTGACAAAATTGGAATTAATATTTCTAAGGTCATTTCAAGTGTTTTCACTGCATTTTCTGATGTTACTGAGTTCAATAGATGAGTGAAAAAAAAATGTTATAATATGACTTTATTGGTGATGAAATTGTTCAGAATTTGAAGACAAACCCCATTCTGAAACTCATTTTTGTCAAAATTGAACCAATAACGTGTTAATAGCTTAAAACTGAACTTAAACCTGCCTTTTGAAAAGTCTAAGTTGGAGTCTAAAACCATCATTTTTGATGCTGCAATTATCTCATTTACGCTTAGTCTCGATCTGAGGAACCCACCAAGTTTATCTTTAAAGCCAGAGACGATCTGTTGTTGATCTGTTGTTGAGCTCAGGAATCCGATTTTTAGACCCAGGGTTTTTCCCTGCGATAATTGCCGGATAATTGCCGGTCGGCTAACTTTTAAACCTGGACTCGATCTCAGGAACCCAATTTTTAAGCCACAGCGCAAAAACCGGTTTTTAGCCTGGCGCAAGCGATAAACCCGATCTGCGGAATAGCCCCTAAATGACAAAATAAAGGAGCTGGAAATGACGTGCGATTTAAAGGTCGATGACTTGATGAGCAATATGGGAGGCGGCACAGCCTCAGGATCTTCGGCGTGCCCGAACGCGAGAAGGAGGACACTGACCAGCTGGCCCTCCAGGTCTTCAATGACAAATTGAAACTTGGTGTCAAACTGGAGCAGATCAACCGATCTCATCGAGTTGGTAGACGAAAAGCACCTGAGGACGGCCAACCCAAACCCAAGGATCGACCGATAATCATCCGACTATGCAGCTACCGCATCAGAAAAATGATTTTCGATGCGAAAAAGGGACTGGCTGGCACCGGGATCACGATCCGCGAAGACCTGACGGGGCACCGGTTGAGAATCCTGAACGCCGCAGCCGACCGTTTTGGACATCGGAACGTCTGGTCCATCGATGGACGTATTAAGATCGCCACCAGACACGGAGGCTTGAAGAAGGTGCATACCGTCGAGAGGTTGGCCGATCTTCACAAAATAGAGGTGAGTCAATAAGTATTCAGACAGTCATCCTTCAAGTGTTAGAAATTGATGCAGCCCCATTAGTCTTAAATATATATATGTATATGTGTGTGTGTGTATGTATGTATGTATATGTGCATATGTGTATATGTATATGTATATATGTATGTGTGTATATATGTATATATGTATATATATATATATATATAAGCAAAGCAATAATAGCTTCCAAATTGATTCCATTTTTCTATCCTGCTTTTTCTACGTCACGATATAATAAAAATTAATTAGCCTTATTATGAGCTTCCTCATTTTCGCTGAGTCATCAGACTCACAATTAATATACTTTTTCATTCTAATAAATTAATGATAGACTTATTATTATATTTCACTTAGAAAGTAAACTTCATTGTCTCATTGCTACATCAATGTAAACCCTGAAACTCCATCATAACAACCTCAATTATTAACAAATTTATTTATGGGTCCTCACTGGTTACTTAGTCGTTAAACACATTATTAAATGATTGGAATCAATTTGATAGGAAACCTTAATTAATTCAGTAATTAGCCTCACCATTCACTACCCAACAGTCTGATCTCCACAATGTAACTTTTCTTAACATGACTCTAATGCTAAAACTCCCCATACAGAACGTTATTACTGCCATTGAAAGAATTGACACAACACTACCCTAATTCCATCTTAAAGTGGATCACTTCTTTAAAATTATTGAATCCACGGGTTATCTCAACTTTATTAAATGTCAAGGAATATTATTATCTTCATCGTTTACAAATAATGCAATCTTCTAACTAGTTCTATTTGGAGCTGCATAGGATTTGGGCAATATGTACTTAGCATTTTCATATTATTATAATATATCATTAGACATCAACTCTTTATTCTCTATATGATAACAAGTGAAAAGTCTCTTCTGAACTTCAAATTCTCGAGCCCAGCCGCCATCTACACCTCAACTACAGTGATTCTACAGTAATTTATAGGATTAAAGCAGCATGTATTCAGCATCTTTATATTATTATGCATTATTACATATCCTCACTTTTCTCTATACATTAGAAAAGAACGACTCTTCTGATCTTCAAATTCTCGAGCCCAGCCGCCATTTTCATTGTAACTAGTGATAAATCTAGCATTATTGACTAAACTGACTAATAAGATTATAATAATAGTATCTTAGAGTTTTTGCACCGGCTGTTCTATTTTTCTGTTGTCTCTGCTCGCTCTTTCCCGTTTCAGTTGAATCGGGCTCCCTCTGCTTCATCCAAATACGCTGCAATTTTTCAACATCTGAACAGTGACATTCAATTTATGGCTGCATCATTCTACTCCCGCACCGAACAGGATCCCTTGCTGAAGTTTTGTAAATAGAAAACCATTATGTATATCGTATATGTTTATATATAGAAACGAACTATCGCGTTACGTGTATTATAGTGATGTGAGCCGAACTAACAACGTATTTTCATGTGCTTGCTACACAAAGAGACTTTGACTCTTGAGTCACCTAGTTTAAGAATTAGTTTTAGTTTCAATCTCATCTTCATTGTCATGTGTGCTTGCTCTTCTCCTGGACTGTCGTGCTTTCTCTTCGGTAATGATGCTCCCCGCTAATAATCAAGCTCGCTCGCCCTCTCCTCACGGCAATCATAATAGCCCAAATAATAATATTAGCCAAGATACAGGTCTCATTCTCTCTAATAAGCTTCAACCCTATAGCAAAAAATTGATTGCAACGCATCTCAATGTCCAGTCCCTCAGCTGCCATATGGATGAAATCAGAGCAATCTTCCGTTTTCAAAATTTCACTATTATTGGAATTTCAGAATCGTTTTTGAAGCCAAGTATTCCATCTAATCAAGTTAACTTGCCTGGATATAACCTTTATCGTAATGATCGCATTAATAAAGCTTGTGGTGGCGTAGCTGTGTATGTGAAAGAGGGTATTAAAACTAAAATTTTAACTACATCTGTTCAAGAATACTCAGCTAGACCAGAATTTATGTTACTCGAATTATCGCTATCAAGTTCAGATAAACTACTGGTAGGAATATGCTATCGGCCGCCAAAAATAGGTCACTTCACAGACTTTGAAAATGCACTGCTTGCCTTCATGCCTTTCTACAGCCGCATTCTAGTTATGGGTGATATGAATACTGATCTCAATATGACAAATCGTAACTTTGACTATTATCAGTTGACAAATATCTTTCATTGTCTTGACTTGACTATTCTACCCCTTGATCCGACGCATCATACCAATGAATCTGACACATTTATAGATTTACTCATAGTGAGTGACCCAAATGAAGTAATTCTCACAGGTCAAATCTCTGTTCCAGCTATTTCTGGGCACGATTTGATTTACTGTGTATTATCATATAAGCCACCTAGACCAGAACAAAAATTTATCACATATAGAGACTTCAAACACTTCAATGAAGCCGCCTTCCTGACTGATGTAAATTACACTCAGTGGCATATGATTGAGACCTTACCCTCAGTTCACGAAATGGTTACAACTTTTGAAAACCTGACTCTTAACCTATTTGACACACATGCACCTCATGTAACCAAACGAGTAAATAGGAAACGCCGTGTACCATGGATGACTGACGATATACTTAAAATGATGGGACAAAGAGATAAGGCACATAGAAAATTTAAAAGGACATATAATTTGGATAGTCTACTTGAATATCGAAATCTCAGAAATAGAGTTAAACAACAGTTACGTAACTCAAAGATTAGGTACTTCAATTCATTTATAACAGACAATAGACAAGACTCTTCCTTGCTATGGCGTGGTATAAAGGAATTTGGCCTAGGCAAACAGAAAACTCAAACCCCAATTGACTTACCTCTTGACAGTATTAATGAATACTTCATTTCTCACACAAATCAACGTGATGAAACAGTGATAACTAATCATATTAACGATTTAAATGATAGGGTAACCAATTTGAACACACCACTAGTCGATCAGTTCAACTTCCATCCAATTTCAGAACATGATACTTTTAAAGCAATTCAGCATATTCGTAGTAATGCTACCGGAGCAGATAAAATCCCAATAAAATTCATCAAAAAAATGTTATATGCAGTAATACCTACCATCACATTCATTTTTAATAAATCTCTTGAAAGTGGTATTTTCCCTGAAAACTGGAAGCTTGCTCTGGTTCGACCATTGAATAAAGTTGCCTCTCCCAATAAAGTTGAAGATTTCAGACCAATTAGTATCCTACCTGCCCTTTCCAAAGTACTCGAAAAACTTGTTCATGCACAAGTCACAGCATTCCTAGAACATGGTAACAAACTTCATAACTTTCAATCAGGTTTTCGAAAATCACACTCTACAGAGACCGCCTTGTTGCGTGTCACAGATGATATTAGGTTGGCCATGGACCAGAGAAAATGTACCATTTTAAGTCTATTTGATTTCTCCAAAGCATTCGATACCGTAGATCATAATGTTCTCCTGAAGAAACTAGCTATTCTTGGATTTAATCATAGAGCATTGCAGTGGTTCAATTCATACTTATCCGGTAGAAAACAGTGTGTATCAGTCTGATAATATCAACAGGTCAAATTGGAAAAATGTTGTTCATGGTGTTCCTCAAGGATCTATTCTTGGCCCCCTACTGTTTACTCTATATGCAAATGACCTACCCTCTGTCATCAAGTTTTCTAGTTTCCATACTTATGCTGATGATCTCCAGATCTATGCAAGCTGTTCAATCTCGAAAATAAATGATACAATAGCCAAAATGAATGAGGATATCAATTTAATAGTTGAATGGACTAAGAAAAATGGCCTCAAACTCAACCCCATCAAAACGCAGCCTATAATTATTGGATATTCACGCATAATTAACAAAATTGATTTCAACTCAATCCACAAAATCACCGTCGATGGTAACGAGATCCCCTTCTGTAGCACAGTGAAAAATCTTGGCATTCTTATGAATAAAAACCTTGACTGGTCAGAGCAAGTAGATAGCACTTGTAAAAGTTTTTTTTCAGCCATGCACCCGATAAAGAAACTGCAAGACATCCTCCCCAGGCACATTAGGTTATTACTAGTTAAATCTCTCATATTCCCACACTTCATGTATTGCAATTCTGTACTAAATGACATGCAAGTCACTCTAAATAATAGACTACAACGCTGTCAAAACTACTGTCTACGGTTTGTATACTCCCTCGAACGTCATGAAAGGATCACTCAAGCCCACATTGATAGTGTAACCTTGAAACTACCAGAACAGAGACTTTTTCGTATTGTGAAACTTGTCAGGGATGTTTTGAAATATGGCAAGCCCATATATTTCAAAAATGATTTCAAATTCGTATCTGAAGGTAGAAGGTTGGATGTTTCAAGTACTAGGACAGGAGAACATACTTTAAGAATCCCTGTTCATCGTACCACTATTTACAATAAATCTTTTCTAGTTAGTGCTTGTCGCGCTTGGAATGACCTCCCCAACTCCATCAAATCTATTGGGAGTCGAGCGAGCTTCATATCACAATTAAGAAAGCACCTTTTTGAGAGAATGACGGAGTCTGTTCGGCATTAGAGCAAACACATGACAGCTTCCTTCCTTCACCCCTTCATCTATCCTCTTGATAATGTAATGAATTTGAAATATACTATTACGCTCATCTAGTTTGTATTTATTTCTGTTCCATTTAGGAGTATGATTATAGTTACTTTCTCAATATGTGTATAGGCTATAGTATAAGACTTAAGTTTCAATTATTACACTTCTTTCCATTTACATTACTGTGCACCAATTTCATTCCATTTAGCTTAAGTTGATTAAAATTTGACCGACTCTCTACAGATTGTTATCGCTTAGTATTATCTATAATTATTTATTATTATTCGCTATCTAATCCATTTGATCATTCTCCCCAATTTAGTTTTGAATTTCGAATCGCCTATCATACCATTTTATGGACATTCCATTATCATTATTCCCATCATTCCCACTCATATTAATAATTATTCTTTTTACATAATTTAATAGTATGAAATTTCCAATAGAATAAATACTTAGTACCGTAGTCGTAAAGATCAGAAAAGTATTCGCCCATGGTTGAGTGTTAATGGGAGAGATGTTTTTGAACATCCCTCTCCAAGAATGGACATTTATATGTCTAAACTCCGCCATTTTATGTAGATACAGCACAAATTTATATTACCGTTAGCTTATTGAATCCTACATCTGTCTCATTTTGCAAGTTTTCATAGTTTATAATTAGCCAACTTATGCAAACCATAATGTAATTAGTGTAACTTTCATTTATTTTTATTTATAGGATTCGAAGTATTGTATTATGTAATCTACATGAATAAAGTGATTGAATCTGAATCTGAATCTATATATATATATATATATATATATATATATATGTATGTACAGATTCTTGTTAACACGATAACTCCCGAAGGGCTTGTCGGAGAGCGACCAAATTTTGCACAAAAATCATTAGTGTTGATATCTCGGTCAAGTTCGTTAACCAGCCAAATTGGTCCAAGGTTAGGGGATGAAATTAGGGGATGAAAATTTTGAAAAATCACTACAAATTGACCATTAACTTGATCGTTTTGAAAATTGGTGTGTTCAATACCCTTATTATGCCCTACAATTTGAACCATGAACGAAAAAAATCCAATCAAAAATGGCCGAGAAAATGGCGAATAACATGCCAAAAATGGTGTTTTTCGAAAACGGCACCTTTGAATTCATACCCTGAATAGCTCATTAATATGATTTGAGCCATCATAGAATTGCATTATTTGAAATGCACTCTTTCTGACCGCCAGCTGCCGGAGCAAATTTTTTTAGTGTTAGCTCAGGTAGGCTAATTACGATCAGCTGTGAACGATCAGCTGTGAACGATCAAAATCATCTGAACTGACAGTGAATGTGGACCCTAAGGGCTGGTTTCTCCAAATACGTTTAACTGAAATTTTAGTTTGAACTATCAGTTGCCAGTGTATGGTCACTTTTATTAACTTGTGTTTCAATTGAGCCAGCTGATGGTTTAATCCAAAATTCAGATTAACGTTTTTGGAGAAACCGGCCCTTAGGGTAAGAACATGTTAAATAAGGTGAGGCTTAAAGTGAGACTGCGGCAGTATTTTGTGGCGGCTCGCCGGGGGAATCGAGTACTGCCCGGCTGTACCAAATTATTCTATGAAAAATAATGTATTACCTATTTGTGATAAGGATGGGTAAATATAGTTCCCAAAATATTCATTAGATTACGAAAATTTATATTATTCAATTAAATAGCATTGATCATATTAGCTGTATAATACTGGCTGTGCGAGTGAAATGTGAGTATTTTGTCGCTGGCGAGTTTTATTGTTATCACACATTACCGAGTTATTTGATCAACAGCTGCATACGTCACAGGGGATGCCGTGTTCTATCTTGCAGACTAAGGAACTATAAAGACTTTTATGAACTATAAAGAGTATTTATAGAGCCCTATTGCAGACCCGTCCTTGGTCGCTACAGTACCACTATATACATTACCATAAACTATATACCACTATAGTTTTATATTTTTATTAATATTTTGTTCTGAGGAAGAGTGGGGAACAGTGAGACACTTTTTTTCAAAAGCAGATAAAAAGTTTGATAAAGCCTTTTTTGTAGGTTTAAGTATTCCAGTAGATAGTCTAGACTATCTACTCTAAGAAAATCAATCATATTAAACATTTCTATCAAAGTTAAAAATTTAAAAATTAAAAAAGTCACATAACCTCAAATGTCTCAGTGTTCCTCAACCCTGGGGAACACTGAGACACACCATGGGGAGACAAACATTTTAATACAAGAAAAATGATATATTATGTCAATGGTTTTTCAATATTCAATTATTAAAAACCAGTACAGTTGTCTGTTACAAAAAAAAAGAATGTATTTATTTATTTATTAACAAGATTGAAATACAGTAGGATTGAAACACAGACAAAGTCCAAAACGTCTCTTCTTCCCAATTTTGGTAAATATATTCAAGGTTATGTCCACACTTAAAACTTAAATTATAAGTTATAAGCTCCAAGAAACTCATTTTAAAATTCAATTCTCATGCCAGGGAACAGTGAGACACTTCAGAAAATAGGCAAAGTTCAAAAGGATGTCTGGCTCCCCGAAAAATATTAATACACCTTTAGAACAAAGGGTATTGAAAAACTTGATACCCCCATGGTGAACTACCCCCCCCCCCCCACAAGACCAAGTGGTAAACTCTGCCCAAGCGCCTATGCATTCAGCATAGTCTCACTGTTCCCCATTCTGTGATGTCTCACTGTTCCCCATTCTGTGTTCCATGGCTTTTTAATTAACAAAAAAACAACCTCAAAATATTATCAAGAAAATTGCACACTGCTTCAATTAGCATGAATAACCGTATTGAGAATATCCTTGGTTCTTGTCATATTTCAAAAATTCATTTTCATAGAAGAAAACAACTGAAAAATATTTCTGTCAAAATATTGCCTTCAAAAGAAGTCGAAATCAATTATATTGAAACAAATTGTCGTCGTGAAGCTATCAAACAGGGGTGATACATCCGGTACTCTAGTAGAAGCTATTGCCACTGAACAGCGCCACTGTAGGGTGTCTACACTTTTTATTAAAAATATTGTCTCACTGTTCCCCACTCTCCCTTACTCATTTTCAATGCCAACCGAAATCATTAAAATGTATCTTTCAATTCCTGGTTCTATATAGACTTTATTTTATTGGGGATTCCCCTATATTATCCTTTGCAAGCCTCCACTGGACTGCGGGTGCTACATATACTATATACATAGTTCTACATCCCTACCATTTATCATATCATATGATTTGTATAGCATCATAGTATAGTAAAAACCCCAAGACTAAGCCTCACCTTAGGGCGCTATTAGCCATGGAACACATTGTCGCGCACACATTGTGTTCCATGGTTAATAGGCAAGGACACTTCGGCACTGCCTCTGTTCTCGCTCCCTCCCAAATATCTCTTTCTTTTTCTTTCTCTGGGCAACGTACTGGCAGCTATGCTTGATACAAGTCACTCAAATTGATACGAAATGCAGATTCTCTTGATTTTGAAATACCATATGTTTCTGAAGTATGATGTTGAGTGAAAACTTATTATTGATGGTGTTGTGTATCCATTTTTTCCACTTTGAAATTTAAAACTCAATAAAAAACACTTATAAATGGAAATAAACTTACTTAGTAGTAGTTACTATAGTTTCGTTTTGTCAAAAAGGGTGTGGGATGAGAAGTTCAATTGATCATTTAGGATATTGTTGGGAAACTGTTTTGTGTGATTGTAAATTTCAAATTGTTCCAATATGTTTAATTTTCTGCTTTTTTGTTGTATGTGGAGAATTTCAAGGTTGGTGTTTATGTCTGTATATGTGTGGTCTGATGTTATGAGGTGGTCAGCAAAATTTGAATGGGATGTTGGATGATTTATTGCCCTAATGTGTTCTCTGAATCTCAAATTGAAATTTCTGCCTGTCTGTCCAATATATTGTTTATAACATTCATTGCACTTTAATTTGTAAATTCCTGGTTGGTCAAATACTTGGTTGTTTTTTGGCTGTTGGTGCAAATGTTTTCTTAGTGAATTTGTTGTTTTTAAAGCAATTTTATAATGTAGTTTTTTGAAGGATGATGCTATTTTTGTGATTTTTTGTTGTGGTAGGTGATTGTGATGAATTTCTTGTCATTATCTGTACTATTTTTGTTTCTATGTTGTTTGGATTTTATGTTGTGGTGCAGATTTTCACCCACCCTAATAGAAAATCTGCACCACTAATTGGAAGAGTCATGACTGGAACAATGAAAGAGTGACAAGAGTCCTGGTTTTGGGCTTACTTTTGTTGCCATCTGGTGTTGAATCTGACAAACAGCAAAAAATGTGTCACTTTGCTGCGTTGCCAATATTCTGTTTTCATGGGTACTCCCAATCCCCCTCCCTACATCTCTCCTAGAGGTGGGAATGCTTTGTCACAAGCATTCACAAGTCAGGGTTGGTTTCAGTATTTGTCATTCTCTTCACCTAATTTCTATAGAGGAAGCTTTTGTCTAGACTCTTCAAGGAAGTGATGAACCTAAAGTAAACAATAAGTATCATCATTATTTCAAAGAATGAGGCAGAATAAAAGTTAATAAACTCGAGTCCAATTATTAGAATTGCTGATGAAGCAATAGTAGAATGTAGATTAAGTAGGCTATTATTGAATAGAAATTTATCAATAAGTACTGCCTATAATCATGTATAAAGCGTCTTATAGACATGAAAAGTAGGGAAGGTAAGTTACTGGTGACACGCAGTAGTCTACTGTAACTTATCACTTAGGCTTATCTATTGAAACAGGAGAAGTACTGTCTGAAACATTTTCCAAGAATAAGTTCAATTCATCTTATTCATAAGAATAAGTATGTGCATAGATTAAAATCACAGAAATTTTGGAATACACTTTTGTGCTAGTATGTTATCTTTTCCTACTGCATGTATAATAGAAAAATCTTTTTTGAGAATCATGAGTGAATTCCTATAAATTGTATAGCCTAAGTATGAGTACAAGAGTTACGCCAACACACAATAATTTATAATTACTAATGAATAAATTATTCTATTGAACTAGATTTCATTCATTGTCTAATTTACTTTATATTGACTATTTTCGACAACAATATAATTATAACAAATATTATAAAGAAAACAATAGATTGTATGAAGATTTATAGGTAACAAATTTCAAAACCGGCTACCTGCTTCAGCTGATAAGAGATTGAATGTGACAGCAACCACTAATTTATAGTCTGTCCAAGCAAAAAAGACCCTCTGGCAAGATGGGAAAATTACTCAAGCTCGGTGAATATTGGTTAAAATATGATCAATTTCATCTCAAATCGTAGGAAACAATTTGATTTACTATAAAGACCACATTTATAATTCTTGAACGAATATTGGCAAACCTGGAGTCAATTTACCATATTTCCAGAGGGTCTCCTTTGCTTGGACAGACTATAGCAGCTATTTATAAGCCTGGTGTTATACTGGCTTCCTCTACTTCAACTACTCCTTATTATAACTCAATTACAATCCATTATAAATTATCTTTTACCCATTGAGACAATGGGCCTGGTGAATAAAAACAAGTAAAGACTTTACTAAGGGTTTTTCGAGTATTTACTAGCTTTGGAGTGAATAAAAACCTGTCTTATAGTAGAGGCTCAACTTGAGCGTTTACTAAGGGGCCTAGTAAGCTCTAGTTGACCTTGAATTTTCCTAGTGTTTACTAGCTTTCATGTGAATAAAAGCTAGTAAAGACTTTACTAGGCTAGTATTTACTAGCCTTTTTGCAAGGTAGGGTTGGAGCAGACTTGCAAGAGAATACTAAGGCAATTCCCCTCTAACATATTCAAGTTTATAAACGAAAATTAATTATTCAGCCTATTCTATGGAGCTATCTTACTATCTATTGAAATTATTTAATCATACAAATATTTAGGAGCTCACAAAAATTATTTTACAATTGGATAATGTCTGTCAGGCTGGTTTTATACGGTAATATTTCTATTATTAAGTGAAATCATATAAAAAGAAAGAAAAAACTAAATTATAATTTCAATCTCTTTTCATATTATAATACTATAGGAATATTCACATGTAACTCACATGTAATTCCGGCTTAACCGAACTGACAACATTTCTTGTTTATTTTCAGGCCAAATTATTGTCATTAATATAACTATACTATGATATGGTACAGTATAACACTATATGTAGATGAAACTGATGTAACAATTTAACTACCTAGCTAGTAAGTATATACAAATATAATTGTTCATACATATAGAACAAGATATAGTTATATATAGTACTATGATATTATAGATACCATAGTCATACAATGGTTTTGTGTTGGTTTGGTACAAAATAGAATGGAATGTTATATTTTGGTATTCAACCAGGTCTTCCCAAGAATTCTTTTTATCTATGGCCTGGACTACGATACCGTAATTCTATAATTAGTAGGATGGCAGGTAGTGAATAGCTCATAGCAGATGTCCTCTATATCAGTCATGAGCATTGAAGAAAGTCAAAGGCTATAGAGAAAAAAAACTGCATGAGAATTGTGTTTGTCCCTCTTCTACCTAGGAATCAATAATGAAAGCAGTACCGTAATTAGGTTGATAGCAGGTAGGTAACAAATAACTTGTACCTATCTTGTACAGCTCTCCACAGTTATCTTGTGATTAGAATCCACAGCTATTCTTAATTTCATTTTCTGAGAAATATGAAGAATAGGCCCACACCTGAAGAATACCAAAATGGTCAAACCGAGTACAAAAATAGATTTGTTGGCCTACTCGTTGCACGGTACCTTTGATACTTTTCACTATAAAATATTAGCGCATGCAAACTGTACTAGAATATCTGATGTGAACTACGTCAAATTGAACAACGTCTCCCCACCTGTTTTTCATTTCGCCCAAAATCAGGCAGTTATGGTACAACCTTTTTGTAATATCCTTGGCTTGTTGGTGCTTAAACAAGACGTGTAGCTAGCCTCCAGTAAGAAGCAGCTTGCTACAAGTCTTGTTTAAGACCCCCTTAATATACCCTGAACTAATTTTGTAAAGAATCAGAAATTGATGTTATGAAGCCTTGCTCTGTTGAACCAATTGGGAAAGCTTATTGAGATATGAAGTTTCCAAAAGCTTAGCGCAACAATCATTAAAATATGGGAGATCATGATGAAACAAAACAGTTTGGAAGATAAAGAAGTGAAGCTTACGTTTTGAGGATTTCTGATGATTTGAGAGGAGGTAGAAGTTCAAATTGCATTGGGTATTTGAACTCCTCATGGCAGTTAGGACAATTCACATCCACCGGTATGCCTATTTTTGTTAATGGCCTGTAGAAATGAACAAACTTATTTATTAAAGAACATATCAAGATTCCAGCCTAATGTATGGAAGCAGCTACTGATTACATGTATAACCAAGCTGAGGCCGCACTGCCGGTGGGTAGTAAGGTTTCTAATAACCAAGACTTCCAATAACCTTGGGTAGGTGGTGGTGGGTGGAAACCATAATTATAGAGGGTGAATAGGCTGCATAGTGCTCAGCCGCCATATTGAGATTCTTAAATACAGACAACATAGGCATAACCTCAAAAAACAGTATTATATTAAGCTAGTAATTTCAAGGATATATGTGCATGTATGTAAGTTATTTAACTTGTAACATAAGTAACTTATGTGGAACCACGGATTTAGAAAACTGCTCTAACAATTTCCTCAATATTTGGAATGTAATATAACCGTGATGAAAAAATAAGATTGCACCAGGTCTCATGTCCGGGGAAACACTCTGGCAGGAATTAAATATTCCTTCAGGAATAATCCCAAGTAGCCTACTGTGTATAATAGCTGTTATTGTTAGCTGACCAACGCTATCCAGCTGGAGTAAATGGAGTTATAAGTGATTCAAGTGATTGAAAAATAAATGAAAATCAAATACCCTTTTAAAAACTTTGAAATTATTAAAACACAGATATTTTCCGGGACATTAGCCCATTATCAATGTGGATAAAATAATAATGAAATAAGTAAACAAGATTAAAAATATAAGTCTAAATAATATCATATGATTGCAATTGAAAGCGTATGTTATGAATTTTATTTACACCAAAATCTAGGTTTTTAAAATTTTTTCAATAATTGGATTGTTATTAAAATTATCTTAATTTATTATTTTGTCGCCATTCAACTTTTTTCCCATGTATATTTGAAATTCTTCTTTTACATTTAATTTACTATTTCTGTTTCCAAAATTCAATATTCGTTTTTATATCTCTGTAGCAATGACTTGAATCCAAAAGATGTTCAGCAAAGGCTGATTTTTGAGTGGTATTTCTGGCTTTTAAAGCTTGAACATGTTCACGAAATCTAGTATGAAAACTTCTTCCCGTTTGACCCACATACGAGGGCTATTTTTTCTCAACTTCCGATTGTGCCGCTAGGCGGCAGTGCGAGCAGCATTGGCCAACAATGTGCGGCGATTGACTATATAGCTCTCCTACTATAAACCCACTCGTTTTCGGCTGACGTCATTACCAATTCATCTAGCAACACATAAACATGGCCAATATGATAGAATCTCCCGCTAATTCGTTTTTTGCAAGCTGAAGGGATATCCGCAGCAGAAATTCACAGTAGAATGAAACGAGTATATGGTGAAAGCTTTATAAGTAATAAAGCACAGAGCAGTGCCTTATTGGTATAGAAATAAAGGAGAGCAATGCTCAAATTGGGAGCCTAATGCTCATTCATGACGACGCCTGTCCTTACAGTGCTGCTGTGATGAAGCATCCTTTTGAAGGGTCTGAATGAGACGTTTTTGGCCATCCAGAGTATCGCCCTGACTTAGCACCAAGTGACTATAACCTTTTCCCGGAACTGGAGAAGATGCTTAGGAGGGCAGAGCTTCCAAATCGACTATGCGCTGCAAGATACTGTGATAAACCATCTCAAATCACTGGCAGCAAACTTCTTTGAACTAGTTATAAGGAAGCTTGTCTCCAGGTACAAGAAATGCATCGATTTGAATGTTGACTATGTTGAGAAGTAACTAATAATGTAGGTAACTTTTGATAACAAATTCATTCAATTACCCCCACTAGTTTCATTTTTATGCCACATTGGAAGTTGATAAAAAAATAGCCCTTGTAGAATTTATTGCAATCACTACATATCAATTTATACACTCCAGATTTTTGGAAACAATCATGCTGTGTTCTTATTTCTAACTGCTTTTTTATTAATTCAAATAAATTGTTTGTTGTCTTGAATGCTAAATTGAATCTATTTTTTGTAAAAGTTTTTCTAATGGCCCTATATGCTATATGGAACACAAATATTATATTCCTTGTTATTATCATTTTTATTACAATTATGCTTACTTTTTTGCTTTTCCTGTTGTTTATACACCATTTTATTGATATGGTATTGATTTTGGTATTGTATCCATTTTTTACTGCTAAAAATTAAAAATAAAAATTTTATTATCTTTATCTCTTTGTCATAATTCTGTTTGGTCATATGAATGTTTGTTAATCATATATCATTGATCTAAAGGCTGCCATTTTTTGTTGCCAGGGATGGTTTGAATCTTTAGGAATTAATAATTCATATGATGAATCTTTTCACGTAGGCTACTGTATTGTGGTTGGTGAGCTCAGGCTCGATTAATTTTGCGGTAAATAACTGCCTGTACATTTTTTATATCGAATTTGAAATTAAATTCATAATTTTGAATCTAGGGAATTTTTTCAAAATTAAACTCCATTCTGAAGCGGACTCTCACTTGAGAAAATGATTGAATAAAATGTTATTGGATCACACTCACCATTTCTTGGAAATATGCCCTTTTGCAGCACTCCTTTTTCTGCCTCCTCTTTCATGTTCTTCACTTGCTGTCTCTTCCTCACTACTTCTCTTTTCCTCACTACTTCTCTTTTCCTCACTACTTCTCTTTTCCTCACTAGCTCTCTCTTCCTCACTGGCACTCTCTTCCTCATCAGTTCTCTCTCTCGCACTCTTCTCAGACTCCCTACCTTTCGTCGATCTTCTCTGGGGAGGTTCTTCCTGTGACTCGCTCTCACTTTCTTTGACAGACTCGCTATGATACGCCGGTTTCTTCTTGACTTCTTTTGGCGGTGTCCTACTGCGATAATGATCTTCACTGACTGATCTACTCTCTTCAGGTTCTGCTTTCCTGTAGAGAAATGGGTTTCAAATTAGTTATATTCATATCATTCTTACTCATTTTTTCCCTAGAGTAACTCTAGATCCAATATTACTCTGAAAAGAAATTCCTATACTAGGCCTACTATTTGTTCAAATAACAAAATGTTTCAGGATCAGGAGGAATGTGAAATACTTCTCGGGCTGATTCATTGGGCCTACATGCTACACTAAGTAGATAAAAATGACATATAGGACATACCCCAAAAACCCTTATTTGTCACTGGGCGGAAAATTGGAATTAAAAAAATATATATTCACTTCTTATAGTCTTCTAGACGTTTCAAAAAATAGAGCACATTAAAAATAATCATAAATTATGGAAAATGATGGAAAAATAATAATTTTCCATGTGAAATTAAATGAGAAATTTGATGCAACCAGGTGGAAGTTTAACACTTGGAATGTTTTTTAAACGAGGCTAAAATGTTAAATTTTCAACAATTCAGCGCTATACAGTGTATAACTGGATATGGAATTAAAAACTTTTATTTTTAATTAATAGAAGTTGTAGAAGTAGGGAAAGTTGGACAATTTCATCAAAAAAATCAAATTTCCTTCAACCCAGGAACTTTTCAATACTACTGGCATATCAAGTCTGGAATTCTACGTCTAGATATGAAATCCAAAAAAAAAAAATTCAAAATTGATATACATTAGTCAATTTCAAAATTTGTACACCAAAAGTGGATTTGAAGGTTTCTGTACAGTTTATAGTCTGTCCAAGCAGCAAAGAGGACCCTCTGGCAAGATGTGGGAATGACTCCAGCTTGGTCAATATTTCTTCAAGAATTATAAATGTAGTCGTATTAGTAGATCAAATTGATTCCTACAATTTGAGATCAAATTTATAATTTTCGATCCAAAATTGACCGAGCTTGAGTCATTTTTCCATCTTGCCAGAGTCTTCTTTGCTTGGACAGACCATACCATACACTGAAATATTGAATTTTTGTAGGTTTCATCTTTGCATGAGTTGAATTTCAATTGTTGACCTCTACATTACAAATGAATGACGGTTTAGTACAAATCTTTAGGTAGAGTAATAAACATGTAGTAGAGCCTAAAAATATTGTGTTTACAAAAATTAATATTACGACGAAACTTATGTTTTTCCCAATACGAATATACAAATATTCGACAAAACTATTGTAGAACTGGAAAAAATGATACGAATGTCTTTACTTGAATTTTGTTGATCTTACTGAGTTGTGAGAAGCAAATGGTTGAATGGTCTCTTTCAAATCAATTTCTCTATCCACATTTACTCCAATGCTGAACTGAGCCCACTTAGGCCTGTGCCCGGTTTTCCCTACCACACTCAAATTTGAGGGACCATCAAGTTTACATTTAACAGTTCACATTTCCTATATACTTATCATAGAAAATGTCAGCGGTTCATCAAAATTTGAGGGTCCCTCAACTTTGAGTGTGCTTTAAAAAACCCGGCATAAGTCTTTCTTGTGACATAAAATAGAGTTATGATTTCCCTTCTTATACTGGTATAAGTTTTCTTCCTTATTCACTAGTAATACTCAATTATTAATTATAGTTCACAAATTTCTTTCACTGTATATTTTTTTTCATTCCTGATTGTAGAGTCCTTCTAAAACTTAGCATTCGATGGGGAAAATCTATGGTGAAGTCTTCTTCATATTCAGTGTCATTCCCAGCTCACCGGTTCGCGGCCCCCCCTGGCTCTCGCCCCCCCCCCCGCAATGGCCCGGCTGTTACGCCATTGCAAGGAACAATCACTGGCGTGCGCACGGGGGTCACCAGGGGTACCGCGATGACTTTTCTAAACTGAGCAGCTTAAAAACTAAGTTAAGATCAACGATGGGCCAAGACCGACTGAAAAACCTTCTACTGCCATTCATTGAGCATCATATATGATCAAATCCGCAACATCAGAAAATATAATAGATGATGGTTCAAGATGATGGTGTCTCACAAACCAGGTTCATTTAATAAATTATTTCTCTAAAGTTGACTGTGGATTTTGTATGTGTTTTATGATAGATGATAAGATTAAACTTATTCGTTACTTAAACCTAAAGTTTGTTCCCCCCATATTTACATATTTACCTGGGGGTACCAGTAGAGTAGCCAGAGGGGGGTTTGGAGGGTCCAGACCACCCAAAATTTTTGGCATACCTTCATGTTTATGCAGTTTACACAGAGTGTTCCAAATAAAGAGTTTAACACTAAACTTCCCCTTTGTGATCCCCCAACCAAACCCCCCCGAAATTGAATCCTGGCTACGCCACTGGGTAAGAACCCCTCAGATCCTACTGCCTTGTACTCCCATTAATTAAGGTCTGCGCACGCCTATGGGAACAATATCCTAAAATGCTCGACACTCCTTCTGAAACACTCTGTATAGTGGAATTTATTAAGAAAAAACTGGACGTCTAAAAATCGTAGTGTCTGAAACGGGCCTAGAACCGGAAGTCTTATTGTGAAAATTTTTAAATTATGAATATTGTGACTACTAGTGGGTAAATGATGATTTGGAACTTACCTTTTTGCAGCTTCCACATAAAAGGCGACCACAGTGATTAGAATCGCTACTCTTAGAAGTAGATACATTTAAGATCTATAATTGAAGATTCGTAACTGAATAAATATTTAACAAATCGAGATTTTTATCACTAAAACTCTACCGAACGCTACTCCGACTCACAGAGAAAAAAGGCACTCAGTTGAGCAAGTATAAACTTGGAAGAAAATAACAATTGATACTTTCAAATAAAACCCAATGATATGTGTGCTGAAGCAACGTAAATTTAGTTTTCCAAGTGTTAATCAGTAAATAACAATAACGTATTGATCTATTTTCATTTCGAGAAAAACAAGTTTTTGACGTAACATATGATGCTTGTTTTTCGCTCATGTTTTCCATTCACCCCAAAAATAGCTGAAAATATGTTCAAGAATAATTCAGCTTCATTATTTTGCAATAGAAATAGAATTGTTCCAAGAACTTGTGCAAAACAAACCTAGCTTTTGCGTAACAATAATTGGATTAGTGGATATTATTATCGATTGTTATTGAGATTTGGGGAAAATATTGATTGAAAAATAAGTTATAAATAATATTGCGACAAAAATAAAAAAATAAGATGTTTTTTTTATCAAGAGGCTACTGCTGGACTTCTTGAATTTGCAAAAAAAAATAGAAAAGGGGTTTTCCTACTTCATTATTCTCATTGTTATTATAGTTTATTGAGAATATTAATAAAACAACTTATTATAGATAAAACAAATTTTAATAACGTAAAATAAAACCCTTCTACAAGAACACAATAATATTGATTAATAATGTAGGTACTTATACTTCAACAAACAATAATATTGTTTGTGAAATATTACAATCATAAACAGTTTGAAACGCTTGGCGTTTCATATTATGACAGATTGAACTTATATAATAAAATAGAAACCCCAATCATTGAATATTTTTATACCCTGTGCAAAATTACATTTGGACAACATTACAACATTCCTTGAATTGAATTTCTTTGAGAATAAGTTACGTGAACTAATAATATAACTACTGTATAATAAAGTACCAGTACTAAAGTTAGTACCACCAGTATTTCAATAGCAGAACCTGAACCAAAGTGAAACAAAATACAAATAAACTCAAGAAACAACTTTGCAACTATACATATTTTCCTTGAAAATAATTATTTAGTGTAACTATGAATAATAATTATTATTCCTACACAATAATATCAATTATATATAGGTCTGAGTGGTATTATATTAATAATTATTGATAATTTAAATATTTCCATTCTGACCTGGCAATATAGAATAAGAAATTCATGCTTCAAAAATTGCAAAGTACAATACCGTGAGTGTGGATCAATGTAATGATGATCATAATCATAATAATAATAATATCGTATAAATGATAATAATGTTCATTTTTATTTAAAATAAGGATCACAGTACACTTTTTAATTATTTGTATTGAAGCATAACATGTTTAAACTGAGAAGAGTCATTTTCGAATGCATTTATACAAATAAACAGAATCCATTCTATAATAATAAGTGTAGGTATTCTAATTAATCTAATGTGATTGTTTCAGTAAAAATTTCATATGATAGAGTTATCACTCTGCATAATTCCATCAAATTTATAGATCCAAGCAAAGAAGACTCTCTGGCAATATGCGAGAATGACTCAAGCTCGGTCAATATTGCTTCAAAAATTATCAATTTAATCTTAAATTGTTGGAAACAATTTGATATAGCCTACTTTCGAAACTACATTTATAATTCTTTAACAAATATTGACCAAGCTGGAGTCATTTTCCTATTTTGCCAGAGGGTCTTCTTTGCTTGGATAGACTATACCTAATATTTTAATTATAATTCATGCTATTTACACTCAAATTTCTAAAATTCTATCGAAAATTATTGATTTATTTGTATCAATCTGAATTATATATTTATAATTTTTCCTTTTTTAAATTTTGCTGCGGTATAAATATGAAACTCTTTTTCAACATCAAGCTTTCTGCTTTTGTTTCCATAATTCAATATTTTCATGTCTGAATTCATAATTATCTGTAACATGATGGCCTGAAGTCATCAAGTGTTCGGCAAACGCTGGTCTTTGTGTTGTATTTTTCCATTTAAATACTTGAATATATTTCCGATATCTTGTATGAAAATTTGGTCAATATAAAATTTCTTGAAGTTGTTACATTCAAGTTTATAAATTCCAGATTTCTTGAATTGATCCTGCTGTAATTTCGGATTTGAACTATCTTTTATTAATTCAGAAGCATTATTTATTGTAGTCCTATATAAGCTACTTTAATGTACTTATTTTTTGCAAGGATTTCTCTTATAGCTTGATTAAATGTTGTGTTGTATGACATATTATTATTTAAAATGAAAAAAATTGATTAAGTTGTCCTTAAAAAAAGGATATATCAATTATAAAAATGATAATGATTATAGTGAAGTTATTATTAGTAATATAATAATGATTAGAATATATAATATCTGCCTAAGTATACATTCAATTGTGTGCTACCGAAAGAACCCAAAACAAAATTGTGCATGCCCAAAAAAAGTACAACTACTAGAACTATAGTCTTTACCAATGTAATTAGAATAGAGAGGTAACAGCCATTGTAACCGTAGCCGGGAGAAAACCGTGAGTCTGAGTTCTGACGTCATCGGAACCACAGCTGCGAATTTCCTAACTTTTAGCGCCAGCTACAGGTTTGCTTAACAGATGTGGTTCCGATGACGTCAGAACTTACGGTTTTCTCCCGGCTACGGTTACGAGGACTGTCACCTTTCTATTCTAATTACCTTGATCTTTACAAGCAAAGAATACATTTTGACAAGATAGAAAAATGACTCCAGCTTGGTCATTGATACTTCAAACGTTTCAAATTTGGTTTCAAATTTTAGATCAGAATGTTGCCTACAATTTGAGATTGAATTTATAATGTTTGCCCCAAAATTAACCGAACTGGAGTCATTTCCCCCTTCTTGTCAGAACGTCTTATTTGCTTGGACAGACTACACCTCCCTATAATCTATAATCCCCTATCACTTCATAATAGATAATGAGAGATAAAATAAGGTACCTATTCAATTTATAAAAGCTGTTAAATTCAAAGGCGATTATTCCCTCCCGATGATTAATTCGTGGTTGAAACTGTTTAACTTTTGGAAGCCGATCTAGATCTGGATCTACTCGTTTCTTCACTGACTTCACTGCTCGAACTTTCCTCTCTTGTCACTTTGATGCCCTCCTCGATATCTGGATAAACGCCTAGCATGGCGTCAAGATAGTCTTTAAATCCATCAGTGGATGTGGTGACAATCTGCAACATTAAATTGAGTTCGATATATTGGCTGGGACAAGTAGATTGCTTAGTAAACTGACTTTTGGGTCAAGTGGATTGTTTGGTCAACTGACTTCTTGGTCAAGTGGTATCTAACACATCATTTCTTCACATTTGAAAAATAAGATCGATTGGATTTTTACACTTCTCTTCAAATTTATAATTTTAAAATTTTGAGACAATCTCATGAGAATACTTATTCATGATAATAAAAAGGAATCAAATCTTATGCAATTAGACTTATTAGGCCCATTCCAAACAATCATTGAAAACTATATTTTTATTAAACGAATTATTATTCTTTTCTATAGTCCATTCACGATGGCTTGAGACAAGATAAACAAAAGCTCTGAATGTGTTTGTAGGCGACTGGAGTGGCTTTGTTTTAGCCACGACATAAACAAGCCACAGCAATGTCGAAGTCACGAATTTTGTTGTAGGCAATTCAGTGTTTTTCAAAGTGAACATTTCAATTTAAACTTTCAGCATCTTTTATTCACCATGTAAACAGCATTATCTCATCATCTCACCTTTGCTTAAAACACTTGCTATCAATTCGCAATTGTAACAATAAATAATAGGTCTAAATAAATAATAACACGCGATCGACAGAAACTATTGTGTTGAATGGGATTGTCTACATGAGCGAGATAAACGTGCGCCCAATGGACAATATGGTTTCTGTTGTGACCGCGCGTTCCCGACGCGTCGAAACCGCGGCGTTTTCGACGCTTGTCTGGAATGGGCTTAATGCAACTTCAATTATTATTGTTCATTGTTGTGATAATTTAATGGGGAAAAGTATTGGTGGATCCAGAAAAGGGGCCTGGATCCTGGAGTAGGTAAGTTATATCTTCAGGGTGTCCCAGTAGAAGTTAAAGTGCCAGTCTCTAGGAATAGGTTCTATAGGTCAAAATAGCGATAAAATTAATAATAACGTTTTTCGAAAACGCTTGGTTCATCAAATATCTGGCATTTTCTATTTTGTACAAAATATTTTCTATCTTTAATATCTTTCAACCGATCTTCATAAAACTCGGTACAGTAAGTAACTTTAAATGTTGAAATGAGAGACATCAAATAAATTGTAAAAAAATTCAACTTAATCCCATCTGAAATTACAAAATGGCGGTCACTTCAAATTATTGATACAATAAATAAGCTATTTTGGAATAGCTGAATTATAGTCGGCGCAATCTAAGTTGATACGAAAACCCCCTCCACCCGAGAAATATCTACGTTGCCGGATTGTGTCAAATTGGAACATCTTCAAATTCGCGATGAAACCCCATATCTAGACGTAAAATTTTATCCTTGATATGCCAGTAGTATTAAAAAAGTTCCTGGGTAGAAGGATTCATAGGAAATTTGATTTTTTTTTTCTTAATTAAAAATCGCGAAAATATTACTTTCTTTTGTATATCACTTCTCTCACAATCATGGGCTGTAGTAAAAATTAAGTTTTCTATATCCAAATGACAAGGAGAATTCGAACTTTCCAATGGTTTTTGAGTTTTCTATATACGACCAATAATTATGTTTCAATTTATGAATATGTTTGCCAATGTCAGGTCTATTCAAACAGAAAACATGAAATTTTCGACGATCTAGAAACTTTTTTGTTTGAGAAGATAAGTGGGTGGTGGAAGCGAGAAAGTTGTTCAAAAACAATTGAAATTATTTTTCCAAATGTCGAAAATAGTCGGAAGATCGTAATTTGGCCTCTCAAGAGTTTCAAAGTAAGGAGAGCGGTTTATGCATGAATCATTTTATGTTAAAGATTGGAGTCATTGAAGCTAATCGACTTGGATATTCGAGCTGCGAACAGCTGGTTTATCATAGAAATAGTGAGTTTCACAACACCGCGCGATTTATCCGAAGCTAAGCTGTCACTTTTAACATTCAGTTGAATGCGTTTACGTAAGGAGAATTTTCAATTTCACGCAAAATGACAACGTAGCTATTTCTCGGGTGGAGGGGTTTTGTCAACTTAGATTGCGCCGACTATAGAATTCTTGAATGCGGTCATTTAAAATTCTTGATCCAAATCCAAATCAGCTATTTTGGATCAAGTATTTAAAGTGGCCAACATATTGTAATTCCATATTGGATTAAGTTGAATTTTTTCCACAGTTGATCTCTCTTATTTGAACATAGGCCTACTTACCGAGCTTTATGAAGATCGGTTGAAAGATATTGAAGATAGAAAATATTTTGTACAAAATAGAAAATGGCAGATATCTGGTAAACGAAGCGTTTTCGAAAAAAGTTATTATTGATTTTCTCGCTATTTTGACCCATAAAGCCCTATTGAACCCAGATTTTGGTTATTTAACCTACTTTTGGGATACACTCTGTATATAATAAATTTAACCAAATGTATGACTAGACTTTCAACCAAAGCAATAATAATTTGTATAACGTACTACTATGTTTTGTTCACATCCATCAAGTTTATTATCATAATTGAGTATATGATTAGCCAGAATTAAGGCCAATTTTTTACTTTGTCTCATGCCTGGGAAACTTTTAAGTTTCAAGTATTTTTCATAAAATTAATGGGTTACTGTAAACTATTATTTGCATTTGATGAATCTATTTGAAATACCAGGAAAATGTCGGTAATAGCCTACTCCAAAATATTGTTGAAAACTACTTTGAACGACACTTTTATTACATCCAACAGAAAAAATAAAAACATAATTTTTGTCTCTTTGTGGCCTACTCTTACACAACCGAATTTGGTCTAATTTGAAAGATTGCATTAAAAGAAGTCTACTTTGAGAAACAATATTCCAATCCAGAAAAATCTATTTGAAAAATTGGAGAAAATGTTAAAATCATATTTTTAATTTTGACTCTTAATAGGGAACAGTCTTTACTTGATATTGATAAGAATATAGCCAATATAGGACATTGGACAAATGTACAGTACAGATGTACAGTAATTTTGACGTTGAAGTACCGTACGAATGTATTATAAATTAATGACAGTGTGAAGGCATATTAAAACATTTTTGAAAAACCTATACATCTCGAAAACTTTAAGGTCAATAGGAGTTAATCATCTAGTATTTTCTGATTGTACGGAGTTAACTATTGTACGGTAAGCTACCTACTTATAACTTTCTTAGTAGTTGTGAAGGTAATATATAGTGGTATGGTTATCCGCATATTTAATATGAAAAGACAAGTCAAACCATCACTGATGTATTAAAAAATAATCTCATTTTTTTTTTATAAATCGGTGATTTGACAACGAATAATGTCTTTTCATTTAACCTACTTATAATGTGAGCTTCTAGTATAATATATTGGCTACCCTATCCTTAAATGATGTGTTTGCCTTAGTAGAAGTGTTGCCTTAGTTTGCCTTTGTACCTTCTTATAATTTTCAACTTGTGCTCCTCAAAGCCAAATCTTCAAAATTCAATTTGTTAAACGTGAGTAATTTCACTATTATTTTTTTATTTCCTTTCTATAGTATCATCATTAGGCTGCCACAGAATTAGAGAATCAATTATAATTAGGCTACCTTTAATAATAGGCTTTCTATATCAATAGAATTCATCAAAATACAGGACTATCATGTAAGAATGATACAGTTTCAAAACTGTTTAAGAAAAAAAAAACAAATTACTTACAGTTAATTTTATTCTCTCATCTGATTCATCGTCTCAAACAGATTTTTCACGTAATCAATAAATTACAATAGGTACGCCCTTAGTCGTTTGACAATGATGTCAAAACAATAATAAATTTGCAGACATTCAAAACATTCCAAACATTTGCTAACATTCTTCTCCTGTTTTCAAGTGATTCAGGTCGCGGTTTTTCGTGAATAAACAATGTTTTTCATGTAAACCCACAAAAAAAAAATCACAAGGTGTCAGGTCTGGACTCCTTAAAGACCACAGCATAGGCCCTTATTGCCAACCTATCCATCGATCTCCAAATTTTTTTTCTAAGCATCCATCACCAATGCACTGAAGTGTGGGAGCACCATCTTGTTGGAAATGAAGTTGAATGTTTGCGAATTCATTCAGCTGAGGAAAGCAATAATTTATTAACATGTCAAGATAAACAACTCTATTTATTATTCTTTCAGCAAAGGAAAAATACACGAAATTTGGACATCAATATGGGTAAGCTGGCAAGGACCTTTGCTTTAGCCTCCAAGGAGTCCAGACCTGCGTCACCTTGTGATTTTTTAATGTGGGTTTTCATCAAGATCTAGTTTATTCACAAAAACTTCACGACCTTAACCACTTGAAAACAGGATTAATTTATTCATTTTACAGACACTAATAACTTATTGGTTAAAAACACAGACTTATATGTCCAAAACGTCTTCATACCAAATTTTGATGAATAATAAAGTTCGAAACTAGGTTATTTTTTCGTACCACTTCAATTAAGAATAAATTTATAGTCCAGGAGAAATACCAAATCATGAAAATTTTGAATTTAGAGCAATAGGTTATTCCAAATGAATCAATTCAATTTTCCACAAAATTTCTTACAAAATATTGATTAAACTTGAAAACAATGACAACCATACACCTATGAAGAAATATTAACAAATCATGTTTGGAAAACATTATAAATAGCATAGCTTCCTTTAATAGAAGGCAATGGCCTAAAAATTGACAACTAGCTATGTAGAGTAGGAAATTGGATTCATTTAAAAGCATATTAGAATCATTTTCCAATCAGCTGTTCTAATGGATGCGTTTCTTGTGTGCGTTCTCCAATTTGACTTGCCACAAATCATATGCTATTCTAATAAATAACTGTCTATTTTTAATCTTTCTTGTTAATCTCTATCAAACCTATTACAAAAAACACAAAAGGAATTCTATACGAAGAGTTTCATGAACGTTTTTCATGGAAATTATGCTCAAAGAGAGAAAAACCAAGTCAACATGCATGATTTGTATCTTTACTTAATGCCTTCATATGAAAAGACAGTGATTACGGTGCGACGTTGCCATATTATTAGGGCATGGTCTTCTATTAAAGGAAGCTATGTCAAGCATTTAAGGACGCACATATTGAAATTTATAAATTTTGTAAGAAACTGTTCAAGATGAAAATCAAATGAGAGAACAAAATCAACTGTAAGTAATTTGATTTTCTTTACAAAATGTTTGAAACCGGAAACCGCACCATCCTTTCATGATAATCCTATATAATGATGATGATGATGATGGAAATCGTTTTAATGAGCTCACCATTCTGACATTCTGATCGAGTTCCATGGCTCTGGTGAAGTATTGAGCCATATTGGGTTTGTCTAAAATCTGGAGGAAGATCTTGGGATAGCGACGCACCATCATCTGGAAGACAGGGTATTGGGCAGATGGAACGTACAGTTCTGGTCCACTCTGCGACTCGAATGATGGCAGCACTAGCGGAGGAGCTGTGTAGTAGACATTAGGCCGCAACTTGTTCAGCGGTTTCTCTTCTGTCTTCAAAACAAAAATGGAATACAATTTTTTTAAATTACGTCTTGAAGACTCCAAGACGGAGTATGAGACAAGTCATATCCTCAATATATTATTTAATATCACAAGAGCATACTAAAAATCCAGAACAATTGAATTGAATTTTATTTGTTTATGTACAGTAACAAGAAAAGCATATAATGTACAATACATATAGTATAAAAGATGAAAAAATCTATAAATAAGTTCACAACAGTGGCGTAATGTACACCCCCGCAGCCCCCGCGGTGCGGGGGGGGGGGGGGAGCCCGGGCTGGGGCCCGAATATAAAATAAAGGTTTCCTGAGAAATGAAGTACTTGGGCCCGAAATGATGTATATCTTACCGTACGTGATTTCTAAATAGATAAAATTGAAGTAACGGCTCATCAAGAGAAGTATGATTGCTATTTTGGCAAAAACATCCAATATGCAAGTGGCATTTTGGATTTTTATTATTCAGAGCTCTACTACATTTCTTCTCTCCAAGTGCACTAAATATTTTAATGAGTATTGGATTATTTTGAGATATAGCCAATTTGTCGCTTTTTCACTACATGCTCACAAAATAGCTGCTATCTACTTTTACTACTACTAGTGAGTAGCAAGTGTGATATAGTAGCATTGACTATGGATATAAGTAGACGTATATCCATAGTCAATGATAGTAGGCAGTAACTTCAAATCAAGCTTACTCTAAGAATTTACTGCCTTTGTCATACGTGCTACTCCCTATCAGTTGTTTCTGTTCAGTTATCCTAACTAAAGGCTTGATCCTATTTTACTCTCTTAGAACATGATTCTTCATAATTTTAAATAATGTTGTATACTTCAATAAAATTAAATATTTGTTTTTACATGGGTTGGCTTTGGCTATGTCTTTCAAACATGAAAAATGTACGTTTTCCATTTTCAGAAAGTTATTTAGTTAAAATATTGAAATTAAGGGCGGAGAAGGGTTGAGAATAGGGGGGAAGGGGGATGATTTCAAATAAAGGGGCCCGGATTTTTTGTTTTTGCGGGGGGCCCGGTCTGAAACGTTACGCCACTGGTTCACAACTTTGAAACAACGCTGACAAGAACCGTTAGGTTCGTTTGTGAGTCGTGAGTTCGTATTACAAAAATAATATAGGTACTTTGTTATGTATCAGGTCCCATGGAACTTTTTTGTCTATTTGATGTAAGGAATCAGCTTGAGAAGTATTGCACATTCCTCCTGAAACACTCTGTATAACGTATTTTGCCAGACTTCAACCTCGTTTAACGAACCTCGTTTTTAAGTAAACCCCTACATAACGTACGAATTTCTTGGTCCCTTCAAATACATTAAACCGGGGTCCCACTGTACTTGTTTACCATTACTACCACTGTATTGACGGACCGACCAACTGTTATATGTGACTAACTGATTTATTGTTGAATAGGGTTACCGTATTGCTAGGGTCAAAAAACCGGACGCCTTGCGGCCTTTGGGGGGGGGGGGGTACTCCATACCCCCAAGTATAAGAAGAAATAGTTGAATTATTTGGTGTCAAAAAAGTATAATTGAGAATGTAGGCTCCAAAACGATTTTCTTTGTACTCAAGAGACTAAAATTACGTGATCATATAAAACTACTAGCCGGCAGGCTCGCTTCGCTCGCCATCTCCGGCTAGCCAGGAGGCTCCGCCCCCTGGACCCCCGACAGTATAGGCAGTGTTAGTGAGACAAACAGGCTCGCTTCGCTCGCCTGCAAAACCTACGTCAGTGTCAGCTGCGGCAAACAGGCTCGCTTCGCTCGCCTGCAAATCCCGTTCAGAAGGGATTAGAAATTTATTGAGCACAGCATTTCTACACCTAATCAGGACTTGTTTATATAATTTCAACATTTTCTGTTAATTTGTTCTAGAAAAATCTAAGAAAAACTCCGAAAATTCCAAAAAATAGTAAAACGCTAATATTAAGCGTAACCTTGGGAAGTATATCGGTCATAGTTTGAAACTTGATTCAATATCTTCCAAATTAGTTCATCTATAATCTCGCTGAACCATTGAAAACTTATAAAATTTACAGTTAGGATTGGTCGTATCAAGGCGGAAGATATGCAACCCGCAACACATCTTCAATTTTGAAAACCTGATTACTGGCGTAATCTTAAACGGATTGCAAAAATATCTCAACACAACATTTCTAGACCTTATCTGAACCTGCCAACCAAATATCAACATTTTATATCAATTGGTTCTCGAAAAAATGAGGAAAACGCCGAAAAACTCTAGAAAAACTAAAATATTTGGCGCATCCTTGAAAAGTTTTCAAAATCCGTTATTATCGCGCGTCTAAACGTCCAACTGAACATGCCTGCCAAATTTGAACGCATAAATGAATGAATCAGTGCCATTTCGTTTTTATATATAGAGATAACTTGATTTAATCTGTTTTTTTAAAGATAATTTTCTGATGATTGAAAAGTAATGAAAAAATAATAGGCTATATAAGTTTGATCAACCATTGATATACTCTGTCCAAGCAAAGAAGACCCTCTGACAAGATGGGAAAATTACTGAAACTTGGTCAATATTGATTCAAAAAGTATCAGTTTGATCTCAAATTGTAGGAAACAATTTGATCTACTACTAAGACCACATTTATAATTATTGAACAAATATTGAGTGAGCTGGAGTCATTTTCCCATCTTGCCAGAGGGTCTTCTTTGCTTGGACAGACTATAGCTAACTTGAGAACTATCCAACCAAACAAAAGTAATTATGTTATTTTATAAGTAATAATTGGTTAAAATGAAAGGAGGTTTAATATTAAATATTGAATCTTACACATATTAGAAGGTTCTAATTCAAAATGATGAGATAAATTTAGAATATTTAATAACAGATTTATTACAATTATAATTATTGAAATTTTCATATGACCCATGCTTTATTTTCACATTGGAACCTGTGAGCTACTAAATTAATGTAATTATTTCTTATATTCTGAAGGTTCTACTGAACATATCCAGGCATGTTTGTTGTAGGCCAGTTGCCTACAAGACATGTTATGCCAGTTCATTTAATAAATGAAAGGATAAAAGAAACATATTTTGAAAATCTTCATTATAAGTTTAGCGGCTATTGACTAGGCTATGAAAAACAATTTTCCGGGGAAAGACATTGACACAACAACTCTGACGTCTTGAATCTCAATAATATTATGATAAATCAGTGAAAAGTATGATTTACTGTATGTTTGTTGCAAAGCTGTATTTTCGTGAAAAGCCCGGACAAATAAGGGATTTCTGAAAAATCCGCCTGGACGTTTTCAAATGACCAAAAAACCGGACATGTCCGGGGAAAAGAGGACGTATGGTAACCTTATTGTTGAATGACTGACCGACTGACTGACTGACTGACTGACCAACTGACTGGCTAACCAACTATCTAACTGACCAACTGCTATGTAACGATTCGACTCGTAGGCTAACTGTCTTATTATTGAATAGCTGACTCGTTTATAAATAATATTTGATAATAAAATATCATGATATTTGTTTCTTGTAAATTTTATATTTTGCACTTATAGGCTACTTTATGCGGAATGAACGTAATTTTGAATTAAAGGTAGAAAAGAGGAATATCTGTGGCTCTAAAATAAAGATAATGAATAAATAGAAGAGAAAAAATATGTACTATTTCTATATAGGTAGCCTGTATCTAATATAAGTTATAGGGCCTACTATAATTTATACTGATCATCAACATAAGTTATGTACCGTATATAAGTTAAATTGATTTCCAATCGCGTACGCAGGATTTTTTCCAGGGGGGCAAGCCATGTTCCCTTTTACGTTGACCACTCCCACCCTCTCTTTCTATGCCCCCTCAAAGAAAGAGGGGGGGTCAGTCATAATATTGTTCAGTTCACTACATTCTATTATGAAAAATTGAAAATAAAAATGAATTAAGCATAACATTGTTAATAATTTAATATGGATGATTTGTGATTGAAATGATTAATTTCCATGAAGTTATAAGAGATAGTATTTCGTACCAACAAGCCCCACATTCTGTTTTAAATAATTTCATCACAAAGTTTAATTGTGATTCAATTTCTCTGTTCACTGATTGTTCAAAGCAAATTCAATCTTTCAGGTGTTAATTGTTGGCTGGTTCCATCCATTGAACATGATATTTCCAGGTCTGTTTATTGTCTCAATAGTCTTAATATTACTCTCATGGAGAATAATTATGTTGAGTTTCTGTCTTATTCCAACATTCCGAATTCTATCTTCTCTGGTACACCGCCCTTTTGGCTACTGCACTCAAAAATTGCATTTCAGCCACTTTGTAACCTGCTCCATTCTTTATTTCTTGGTACCCAGGTTTTAGAGACATATTAATAGATGGATTGCATGTTAATAAAATAAATATGGGCTGTATAGCTATTGCCAAAAAGTTTTTCAAATAGGCATAGAAAAATCAATTTACAACATCAGCGATTGGAACCAAGTTGAAACGCACAATAAGGAGCAGGCAAAGTTCCTAACTTCTAGGTTCGCTAAACAGCTGTGGTGCCAATGACGTCAAAACTCGCGGTTTCCTCCCGGCTACGATGTTGACGACTCATACCTTTCTATTCTAATTACCTTGTGGGTTTTTTAGAGATTTTTCTAGTTTGTTCAACTTACACGTCAGAATATGAGGTGATAGTGAAGTCATTCAAGTCATTCAAACCTCTAAAACATGAGAAATTGATGTTTAGAATTACCTTAATAGGCCTACAATTGATTTCTAGAAAAAATACTTCATTTCTCTTATTGTACAGTAAATGACTGCATTTTTTCGATGTTGACTTATTCAAATTTTTCCGTTTCATTGGCTTACCCTATAAAGGATGAGGAAGTGTAAATATAAAGGAGAGGGAACTATAAAGGAGAGGGAACAAGAATATTCTGATTTGAAAATCTTACTTCCTATGACTGTTAAAAGATTGAAGATGAGGAATTATTAATGGAGACTCAGATGGAAGTTTCACCCCTGCGTGAGACTGTGACTTTGCAATCTTTACAATTGAGTTGTGAAATTATTTTATTTTATAATATTCATTACTATTTTTATGTAATTCATTTTATTTCTGAATTTATTGAAAACAAAAAAATTATGTCAACTTCTAGGGAGGGGGGGCATCTGCCCCCCCTGCCCCTGCCTACGTACGCCCATGTTGATTCCTAATATACCCCAATTAAACCCAATACATTATTGTTTGATACAAATAATAATATAATATACTTCAAATACCTACATAAAACAGAAATTGTTATAGTCATGAAAATCCTTAGCGTAAGTTTACATCAGAAATGAACTATCCTGCAACCCATAAAAGCCTTTGTCAATGAGATATTTTTTTAAATTTATTTTGAAACTTTCTTTATTTTTCAGAGAGTGGGGTAGTCTGTTATAGAATACTCTTCCAGTATAGCTGGGTTTTTGTTCAAACAGCCTACTGTTATGCCTTGCAAAGTGATTACCTGATCTGTTCCTTGTGTTTTAATCATGTACATCAAGGTTATGCATTAAATCACTCGCTCTCACATCACTTACATGTAAAACAACCTCGAAAATGTACAAACTAGGAGCTGTTAGAAACCCAAGTGTCCTGAAAAATGGCTTACATGTATAGTCCAGTACATATAGTAGTACATATAGTAGTCCAGGCTATCAGGAAACTTGAAATATTGATAATAACTGCTGGTGTTTCAAAAATGACGCTCAAAAAAGTATAATACAATTTGGCATCGAGAATATAACGTTTTAATATCTCCTCTATCTTAGGGCTACTTTATCACTGTTTTTCAATTCAAATGACTCTTGAGTAGTCGAAACATGTTAATAAAAAAATAATTTGAAAAGGGTATTTCGATTTTTATATGAATTAAAAAAAAACAGAATTTAACATTGTAGGTATATAATAATAAATTAGGTAAGTTATGCAAAGTTAGTCTGCAACACACAATATTTAATTAGGTAGTTATGCGAACATTTAGACCTTACGGAGTCACCTATGTTCTGCAACCTGATAGCCATGTCTGTCCTAAAGGTACGTATAGTGTTCACTTCCTCCACCATCTACATAGGCCTATAGGTACATCTAATATATAATACATCTAAATACCCATCTATATCTAGGTCCCAGTTCCAGGCGCAGATGATATCGACCCGAGATGAGTGTCTTGTGTCAATTGTCCAGTGTGGAAGTGAATTACGTGAGAATGGTGAAATTTGAGTGATCGTTGAGGTTATCAGTTATTTCATCTTACATCACTTTATTTTATAGCCTATTTTGCTGGTAAGTTATACAATAATTCATTGTACAGGTATAGTCACTGCCGCCAGCCTGAACGACTTATAATTCAGTTTTAATAATTACTAATAGCATAACATATTAATTTATTCCTTCTTTAACAAACTACTACCTTCTAGTTCTTCTAGTAATTCCTTATCATGGTTCTATTTTTCCTTTAATTTATTAATATGTTTCCTACTTTTTCAATTGTTATAATTTTCTTATTTAATTTCTTGTGAAGCATCAACAATAAAGATGAAAAACTTTCTATAGGTACTCTTTTTTATTATCTAGTTACTTTGTCTTGCAAAAAATCTCTAATGCCACATTTACACCGGAGTGTTAATAACATTTGTTAATAGCTTTTTTTAATAACGTACAGGGTTCGCCAATGAAGTGGGACGATTTGAATAGGCAACAGTTTGTTCAAGAAATTGTATTTTTTTCATCATATATAGGAAGTAAAAATGTAGCCATTTAGTATACAACAAGTGAAAAATCTTCTTTTTTTTAAATTTATCATTTTCTAAATGTCCTCCTTTGGAATCTATGCACTTTTGCCGCCGGGCTTGGAAGTTTCCCATGACATTTCGCAGCATATTGAGTGGTATTCCTCCAATCTCATCTCGAATCCTTTGTTTTAGAGCTGAGATAGTTCTGGGTGGATCGCTTTGAAAAACTTACGTTTTTAAGTAGCCCCATAGAAAAAAGTCATAGGTCGATAAAACTGGAGAGCGAGGGGGCCAGGGATATCCCCGTTTCGAGAAATGAAATTACGTGGTTTAGAAACAGAACATTCTCAGCATTCATGGCAATTCTCGCAGTGTGACTTGTTGTCCCATATTGTTTGTTCATTCAATGGAAAACGGGCGAGTTCTGGTGTAAGAAAGTTATCAATCATTTCGATGTGATACACAAAGTTGAAAGTCACAGCAAATCTACCCGTTTCTTTCAGGCCCGGCTGCAAAAGTGCATATATTCCAATGGAGAACATTTGGAAGATTATAAATTCAAGAAAATGATTTTTCACTCATTGTACACTAAATGGCTGAATTTCTACTTTCTATATATATATATATATATGATGAAAAAATTTCAAAAATACAATTTCTTAAACAACTTGTTGCTTATTCAAATCGTCCCACTTTATTGATGAACCCTGTATTATCATATAGACTTATATATTAATAACTTATTATACAGAGTGTTTCAGGAGGAATGTGCAATAATTCTCAGGCTGATTCCTTACACCAAGTAGACAAAAAAGTTCCATGGGACCAACCCCCAAAAACGCTTTGGTAGGTACCGAGATAACAATGGCGGAAAATTGAGATTTTTCAAAATAAATTAATTTTTCTAATTTTATAGAGGCTTTAGTGAGGTTCTAAAATAATCAATTCCTATGTAAAATTAGCTGAGGAATTCAATGATAATATTAAATATCAATAAAAATAACGATAAAATTCAATATCTATTAATTCTGCCATCATTATTATTATTATTATTATTATTATTATTATTATTATTATTATTATTATTATTATTATTATTATTATTATTATTATTATTATTATTATTATTATTATTATTATTATTATTATTATTATTATTATTATTATTATTATTATTATTATTATTATTATTATTATTATTATTATTATTATTATTATTATTATTATTATTATTTAATGAAGTTGAATTTAAATTTTGAAATTCAATTAGTATTTCCATTCAATGAATCTCACCTTTTCTGTTCTAGTATGACGTCTCTGTTTATGGCAGCAAGATGGAACAACAAATATCTGTAATCAACAACAGAGGAAAATCCTTTAAAAAATGAACTTCCAACTTAAGTGCGTGGATGTTGAAAAACTGTAACCGTACCATTCTTATGATACTGTACCGTGAAAAACTACTTAAAAACTGTACCTTATCTCCAAGGTAATATCTCAAATATCAGCATACTAGCCGGCAGGCTCGCTTCGCTCGCCTTCTCCGCCTAGCCAGGGGGCTCCGCTCCCTGGACCCCCGACAGTATAGGCAGTGTAAGTGAGTCAAACAGGCTAGCTTCGCTCGCCTGCAAAACCTCTGTCAGTCACAGCTGAGACAAACAGGCTCGCTTCGCTCGCCTGCAAATTACGTTCAGAAGGGATTCAAAATTTATTTCAGCATTTCTACACCTGATCTGGACCTGTTCACCTAATTTCAACATTTTCTGCCAATTTGTTCTAGAAAAATCTAAGAAAAACTCCGAAAATTCCAAAAAATAGTAAAACGCTAATATTAAGCGTAACCTTGGGAAGTATATCGGAAGTATATATAGTTTGAGACTTGATTCAATGATTCAAACTTGATCTTCCAAATTAGTTCATCTAAAATCTCGCTGAACCTTTGAATTTACAGTTAGGATTGGTCGTATCAAGGCGAAAGATATGCAACCCGTAACACATCTACAATTTTGAAAACCTGATTACTGGCGTAATCTTAAACGGATTGCAAAAATATTTTAACACAACATTTCTAGACCTTATCTGAACCTGCCCACCAAATATCAACATTTTCTACCGATCGGTTCTCGAAAAAATGAAGAAAACGTTGAAAAATTATACAAAAACTCTAATATTTGGCGTATCCTTGAAAAGTTTTTAAAATCCGTTCTTAGCGCGCGTCTAAACGTCCAACTGAACATGCCTGCCAAATTTGAACGCATTCGGTTCAGTGGATTTTTAGTTCTGGTGATGAATGAATGAATCAGTCAGTCAGTGCCATTTCGCTTTTATATAGAGATTACCATATTGTTATAGTGGTGATAAAGTGTTTCCTTTATCTTGGGGCTACTTTTATCACTGTTTTTTATTTTACAAAAATATTGAAAAAAGGTACTGAGATTATTATTTATAATAAAAAAATAGTACAATATAGTATTTGAGTACCATATCCTAGAACCTACAGTATCAGATATGATACTAGGCTTTTGAACTAGGCTGTAGTAAGCTCTATACATAAAGTTTATTATCTGTATTTTATAAGCTTGACAACAAATATCAATCTTACATGGAGTAGCATACAGATTCCTTTAAAAATTTACTGTCAAACTTATACTATTTATTATTAAGTTATAGCCTAATAATTTGAGCAGCAAAAAACTGTTTTTTTACTTGAAAGGTATCTATTATAGATAGGAGATTGTGCAGCATAAACTGTTTTTCATTTTCTACTATGGATGGGAAATAAACCGACCATAAACAGATGTGTGCAATATGTAACAAGGAGGGCGTGGGTGAAACTTTACTGGCATTTATTTTTTGAATGTCATTTGTACCAGGCATTTAGACAAAGATACCTGAACTCATTGACCCTCCTTTGGGAGACTGGCTGTCGTTAGTAAAGACAGTCAGTCGTTTTCCGTTTCTGGAGGAATATCAATTGATGCATTACACTCTAACTGATTAACTGCATGTTATTATGTTATTCAGAGGTGTCCTGCATCTTCACTTGGTTGTGAAGACTGGCTTATGGTTGAGAGGATCAATGTGCTAACCACACGTTACCTCTATCCTGGTTGATGATTATTTGCTTGCTGTATGGTCTGGTCTGCCGGGGGGGGGGGGGGAATTCTGGCGGGGTGGGGGACGGCTTCGGCTCGTTCAATGTTGGTTCGGGGACTGTGAGTTCTGATTGAAAATTTATGGCTTTTGAGCCGGTATTGGCCGGGCTGGGGCCGTTTCCCCGTCGTGTCGGGCTGTCTTCTTGGCTTGGACGGGCGGTATAGTAGAGTGAATTTGAAACTGGCAACCAGCTGGTAGGCCTAGGCCCTTCATGGGCTGTTGAGCCAAACATACATACCTGAACTCATTTCTTTGAAGACTTTGATGATATTCGAAATGTGTCTCAGAAAGAGAACTGTCTGATTTTTTTCTCTTATATAACAATCTGAGGCGGAAATCCTTTGTTCTATTCGAATAATTATCTCCATTTTATGTGAAAGTAGCTTATTTAATGTTTATCACTTTCTGTTTTCTTATATGTTTGTCATTATTGCTGTATATTATGTATGACTGCTATTCTACACTCACTTGTGATACTTCTGATACTTGATGTATCCGGCACAGTGTATTATTATAAAAAAATGAATCAGATGAAATTCTAATCATATGATAAGTAGTCTAATAATTAAAAACAATTAAATAAGTACTTTATATCTATTGTTTGATATTAACCGCATTAGAAAGTTTGCATACCATGTTTATTAATAAATAAATGAATGAATACATTCTAAATGAATATAAATGAATAATTGAATGTAAATGGATAATTTAATATGATCTCTATAATTTGTGTGACTTGGTACTCTTCAGCGTAGGCCTACTCCATAGAATTCCAAAAAAGCTTTAAAAAAAGAGTGGTTCAAAAAATTACAGTTTGGAATAATTGTAAAACTAAAATCTTCATTGGTGATATTTTTATAGATGATTAGTGGAAGAAGGGCATATTATGTGATGTTGGAACTTATTGTACGTGCGGAGAAAGTTTGCCCTCGCTTTTTCTATAACATTGTTTTATTCAACTTTCTTTGGGTCTTGTCTGTCGGGAAAGTAGGCTACAAATCTTGTACGGTAACGCAATTTTCACCCACTTCAAGCTAGAGATTTGAAACTTTTAGAATAGATGAAACCCCAATGACAATGCAACCTTCAATAGTTTTTCTTATGATTCATTTTCAATTTTTATCGGTTTTTACAAAACTAAATTTGATATGGAAAAATAAATAAGAAAACTTCCATTTTGTCAAATTTCAAATCTGTAAGCTTTTTAAATAAATAATTAGAGAAATTTGACAAAATATGAGTTTTCTTATTATGGAGAGATTTCACAATATCACCATCAATTCTCCCAATTTTATGGAGAAATTAGTTGGTTTAAAATTATAGCAAAAATGAAGATTCATTCCATCAGCTATCAGGAGATTACACTGCTAAAGATGAAAAATATTGATTTTGTAGCAGAACAGAAGTATCAAGTACCGGTAAGGAACTTCAATGAATATTGTGACATCTGCTAAAAGAAATGCTATCCTGAACTAAACAGGTACCGTACCTACCTCGGTAACAAATTATCGAAATGTGAAGTCTAAGAGTCTTACTTGCCAATTGAGCTTAGAACTGAAAATCATACATATATATATATATATATATATATATATATATATATATATATATATATATATATATATATATATATATATATATATATAGCGTATGGCATTTTCTTTATTGTCAAGTCTGTATTTTTTCGCACTCATTATAAGCGCACGTCTAAATTTAGAATGTACTGTATGGCCTGGGGGCTTACTACAGTAAAATCATTAGCCTCACCCAGGTAGGCACGTCTTTCGCATTCATATACAATGTGCCTGATCGTTTGTTGTGGTGCACCGCAGTCACATTCTGGAGAATCTATGAAGCCCCATTTGAAGAGAGATGCTTTGCATCTACCATGCATTGTGCGGATGCGGTTAAGTGTCACCCAAGCATGTCGAGGGAGGTCAAAACCAGGTGGTTTGGAGCACTGTTTGAGAGCATCTAGTATGTCAGGGGTTGTATCTGGTATGTTAGCTGTGTTGTGCCGGCCATCAAAATAGCACATCCGTCAACAGCGCCTGGTGAAAGCCCGGGAATGTTCTTTCTCTTTCCTAAAGCCTACAACTTGGCCCTTTATTTCAATTTTCCACTGTCAATCTATCTTCTTTCATTTTCTCTCTTTCTTCTACTCAAACTCTTCTGGTACTCGCAATAGATCTACTTTCCTATCTTCCTTTACATCTTTATCTGAAGCCCCTAACAATCCATAGCGGACTGGCTAGAACACCTGCCACACACTCGAGCTCAGAAACATAGTGCAATAACAAAAAAGCTCTTGGTCCTATGGGTGGGGAGGTAATCGTTGGAGATTGGCAATATGAGCATTACTTATGATTGTTTTGGTTTTTGCGCTCATTTATTTTGGCAGCCGGACTATCCTCGGATCTCCCGGTTTAAACACAACATGGAGTATACAATCATACATAGTAGGATACTATTAAAACTAAAAAAATGACAAATAGTCAAGAAATTAACTAAAGTGGCATAACCTAAATATTTGGACTCATTTCATGAAAAATTGGTAAAAGGAACAGTTTTGAGAATAATCCTGTTGAACCTTCTATCAATTATATGTTGTAACTTGATGATAAATAAATAAAAATAAATATGCCTATTATTAAAAAAACTTCCAAGAAACCAAAGTTTTCAAATCCGACAAAGAAGAAGAAAATAATTTTTCTTCCCGTCTTTAAAACTCTCTTTATGTACCGTGGGTATTGATTGAACTGAATTTATAATATATTATCCTGTCAATTTTATTATTATTGTGATACCGTATGTCTTAAGACCTGAAACGTTGCGCACATTTATAATGAAACAGTTCAACAATTCCAAAAACTTCCATAAATCATTAATATGTTAAGCTGATAACATATACAGAGTGTTTCAGGAGGAATGTGCAATACTTCTCAGGCTGATTCCTTACACCAAGTAGATGAAAAAGTTCCATGGGACCAACCCCCAAAAACGCTTTGTTACCGAGATAACAATGACGGAAAATCGAGATTTTTCAAAAAATATTTATTTTTCTAATTTTCTAGAGGCTTTAGTGAGGTTCTAAAATAATCAATTCCTATGTAAAATTAGCTGAGGAATTCAATGAAACCAATCTGAAGTCTGTAACTTCAACGGTTATTGAGATAATTGGAAAATATGCTAAAAAACGCAATTTTTCAACAATAAGGGTTATAACTGGATAAGGAATCATAAAATTGTATTAATTATCAATGGAAGTTGAGGAGAGCCGGATTCTAAAGAAAAAGTTGAATGGCGGCGATTTTGTAAATCTTACCCAAATCTCAGAAATAGCGATCAAAAATCGCAAAATCGCTATACTAAACACAAATTCATGACTTTTGTCAATTTCGCGATTTTTGATCGCCATTTCTGAGACTTGGGTAAGATTTACACAATCACCGCCATTTAACTTTTTCTTTAGAATCCGACTCTCTTCAACCTCCATTATCAAAAAATACAATTTTATGATTCCTTATTATCCAGTTATAACCCTTATTGTTGAAAAATGGCGTTTTTTAGCATATTTTTCCAACTATCTCAATAACCGTTGAAGTTACAAACTTGAAACTGGTTTCATTGAATTTCTCAGCTAATTTTACATAGGACTTGATTATTTTAGAACCTCACTAAAGCCTCTAAAAAATTAGAAAAATAAATATTTTTTGAAAAATCTCAATTTTCCGCCATTGTTATCTGGGTAACAAAGCGTATTTGGGGGTTGGTTCCAAGGAACTTTTTTGTCTACTTTGTGTAAGGAATCAGCCTGAGAAGTATTGCACATTCCTCCTGAAACACCCTGTAGAGGATCCATCATGTACATATAAATTCTCCCAACGTTTTTAGTCTTAAGACATAAGTTATAATAAGTTATTACAATAATAATAACATTGGTTTTTTTATAAATTCAATTCATGAAGAGATTCAACGACGGGCTGGAAATGTATTTTCTTCTTTTCAGTCGGATTTGAAATCGTTGGTTTTTTAATTTTTTTCAATTTTTTTCTATTGTAAAATATTTATTATGTAGTAACAAATGCCCTTATTCCAGACGCCTATACAGTTAATTTAACAAATATTTTTTATTGTGGATGATGCCCACATAAGCATTTTTGTTTTTGCTGTGTGTGGGTAATGGAGAGTGCGAGGGTGATTGATGAGGTGGTTAAACGACCATGCCTCTGGTGGGATTTGAACCCACGATCGGGTAGCGCTAGTGGACAGACGAAGGTTGTAACGCCCCAGACCACTCGGCCACCTTGACCCGCAAAAATTCTAAATTTGTTCCAGAAAATTGATGAACAGAGAATATTTTATTGTAGGCTACCTATAATGAGTTGATCAAGTAAAGGAGACATTCTGGTAAGATGGTAAAATTTCTACAGCTCGGTAAATATTGGATCAAAAATTGTAAATCTGTTCTCAAATTGTCGGAAATATTCTGATCTACAATTTGAAACCAAATTTATAATTTTCAACCAATATAAGTTATATACTGAGCTGGAGTCATTTTCCTATCTTGCCAGAATGTCTTCTTTGCTTGGGCGGACTAGGCCTATAACATCGATAGAGCGTCAAATAAAAAAGAATAAAAAACATTGACTTACCACGAGAAGAAGGTACGCGATGTATTGTTTATTATTCGGCATGACTAGCGATTCTAATAAACAACTTTTGAAAGAATATTTAACTTGAGAAAAACGAGAAAAAATCAAGTTAATTTTCACACTTATTTGATCTCAATAACCTAAGCAATCCTCAATAACAGATCACAAATCTATTTTCGGACGAAGCTTCACTACATAACAGAACGATGCATGTCAAAGAAAAGTTTCTTCTGATTATTTTTCAATGAACGTCAATAGGGTTGGGACGATAGAACAACAACTTCTTCCATTCGTGAAGTGTGTGGTTTCAATTTAACGAAACAAATAATTGAAAGTTCAATTTAATTAGAAAATTAATAATCTCAATCTCATAAAAAACAAAATAATACATTGACAAATTAGTCCGATTAATCTGTGGAATAAAATAAAAACAGGCCTACTTTTCAATAATATTTGGAAATACTGTAGCCGTTCTAATTACAATTGAAAATAAGCGAAAACTGAATTCACCATTAAACTATAGGCTACTAAACCAAGTGATAAGTTATTTTCTCTTAGTGATACTGAATTCGTTAAAATTTTAAATAATTAAAATCAATAAGTACCCTTTTTTGAAAAATAATTATTTTACACTCAGTGGCGTAGCCAGGATTCGATTTCGGGGAGGGTCCAAAGCTGATCAGAGGGGGGGCTTGGGGGGATCTCCCCCCAAAGAAAGGGGGGTCCAGGAAAATTTTAAAATTGTGTAGTACAAAATACCGTTTTAGAGCTCTCTTTTTCTCATTGAAAAAAAAATGGGAATGAAAGAGGGTTTGGGCGATAGCCTGCTTTTCCTTTCCTCATCTTGTATATTTGTACATAAATAAGATAGATGAATAAATTAATTTACTTTATATAGTTCAATCCTGAACATTATTTAATCTGATTAGTTAAGGGAGCTGTTAGGCAAATTTCTGTGTTCAATATAGCATTGTAAAACAAAATTTGTCGAAGAGAAACTAATAGGCTAATACTGATTCACGCTCTATACAGCTCAAACCTCACCAATCGAAATATTTGGAGCATCTGTTGTTCCTGAGCACCAAGAGTTCTGTTAAGTGGGTGATTTCTTTTGTCCAAAGTAGCTTTTTAAAACTCTGTCTTTGAAGTAGCGTTTCTGACTCTGTTTTTGAAGATTACTAGTGAATAATTGATTATCCAGAGTATTATTTAGATTATTCACTTTATGCACATCAACCATTTCAACCCCCAGCAATGAGATTTTTCAACACCACAGATCAGTTTCAGTACAAAATTGTAGAGCTCTACATCATTTTTTGAGATAAATACAGATGCAGGTGCTTATGCAGTTTAACTCTATGTAACCCTATGTTAACCAATGTAAAGGGGGTCCGGGGGGTCGCCCCCGGGAAAATTTTAAAATTGTGTAGTACAAAATACCGTTCTAGAGCTCTCTTTTAGTAAAAATTGGGAATGAAAGAGGTTTTGGGCGATGGCCTGCTTTTTCTCTCCTCATCTTGCATATTTGTATATAAATGAAATAGTTAAATAAATAAATTAATTTACTTTATATGGTTCACTCGTCAACATTATTCAATCTGGTTTGTTGAGGGAGCTTTTAGGCAAACTTCTGTGTCCAAACATAGAATTGTAAAACAAAATTTACAAATCAATGACAAAATTTGTCAAAGAGAAATTTATAATACAGATTCACGCTTTATACAGCTCAAACCTCAACAATCGGAATATTTTGAGCATCTGTTCCTGAGCAACAACAGTTCTGATAAGTGGGCGATTTTTTTTTGTCTAAAGTAGCGTTTTAAACCTCTGTCTTTAAAGATTACCAAAGAATTATTCAGATTATTCACTTTATGCTCTTCAACCATTCCAACCCCAGCAATGAGCTTTTTGAACACCACTTGATCAGTTCAGGGGGCATTTTCAGTACAAAATTGTAAAGCTCTACATCATAAAGAGCTCCATTTTTTCAAGATAAATTCAAAATACATATGCGGGCTTTATGCACTTTAACCCTAAAGAATCTACACTTTTTGGACACCACTTGGTCAGTTGACAAAGAAGTAAGACGAAAGTTTGCTCCAAGTGGGAAAACTGAGTTGGCGGTGGAAGGTGGACTCCCTCTCCTCTCTAGCTACGCTACTGGAGCCCATTTTCATAGAATTCTTTTCATTATTCTGATGTAGGGAATCAGCCTGAGAAGTTCAGTGAACATAACTCATCACATTGTGATGTAACTCATCAATGTGTGAACATTGACTGCATCAATTTCTTAGTCGTCTCTCATTAAGAGGAGCAGAGTTCAAACATTGAGGTCCGACCCCCCCCCTGGCTACACTACTGTTTACACTACATGTTTCGGGTAGGGTTTCCTTGTAATAACAAGGTTACTTACACTTGAAAATGGCTATATAGCCGAAACGTAGGGTAAAATGAAAATATTTTTTAAAATAAGGGTGTACTTTGATTTTATTAGTTTAAAGTTTTAGGTGATTAGTTGTATAAAAATGTTTTTTTCACCAAGAAATGATATTATTTTATTTTGAACTTTTTACTAATTACTTGGTGGGCTAAAGTCAGCTCTTCATTGAATGACTCCAGCAGTTCGGTCAATTCTGGTTAATAAAAACATATTAATCGTAGGAAACATTCTGATGTGCAATTTGAACGAGATTAATAAATTTTGAACCAATATTGACCGAGCTGGAGTCATTTTCCCATCTTGCCAGAATGTCTTCTCTGCTTGGACAGACTATAGAGATCAAACAGCATCAACTGTTCCATTCGCCAATTTATTTCTACCAAATTAGCTGCAATATTGTTTATTTCATTTCCAAGAAGGGCATTTTATATGTGTAAATTTAAAATTTTCTTTGATTGATATTGAAGGTCATCAACTTACAACTTTCAACATATAAAATCAGTAGACAAAAATTTAAATAGTCATGCAATTGGACCGTGTTATTGAAATAAGTCAATAAAAATGAAGTCTTAAATTATTTTATTGTTTTCTTGAAACAACTTAGTAATTATCGATTTAAAACAAACATCCACATAGATTTTTTTCAAACAGTCTTAATAATAATGGTAATAATATTAAATCACAGGCTATATTTGACATATTATTTCTTCCACACAGACATATCAATAACACATGAAATTGGTTAAATTAATCTTTAGAACAAGGAGGTAACCTCCATGCTTTAGGATAAGAATATGTCAAAATAAGGTGAGGCTGCGGGTGCTACATATTATATACATAGTTCCACATCTATGTCATATATCATATCATATGATTTGTATGTCATAGTATAGTAAAAACCCCAAGCCCAAGCCTCACCTTTTTGACACATTCTTACCCTTAGAATCACTGATGGATGGTTACTTATTTCAAGAACTAGTTCAATAACTAAGGAAGTCATGATTATTTTGCTTCATATTCGATTTGGTAACAAATGAAACAATTCAATTCGACATTGCCAGAAAATTCTTTCTCCGTTGATGTAAGTCCCACTTTAATACGTTGTTATCATGAATTTTATTAAAAAAATAAATAAAAATAGATGAATTACAGTTCGAACAGATGAATAATTATTGAGCTTGAATAGTTCATATAAAATAAGCATCCATCTCAGCATGTTACAATTTTAAAATATGTAACACGGATACTAGAATACACGATGGGTATCATAAACCTGAAGCGCTGAAGATTGATAGGATTATGACGTTTCACGAACCCAAAAAAATAGTTGATTAAGTTATAATATCTGGTACCGAGCTTCGCTCTGAAGCTGCGGCCGAACTGTTGAATTACATAAATATGTTATTGTAAAAAATCAAGGATCCTCCTTGTAAAAAATAAATTCAAAATTGATAATATGATCACCTGTCACAATTTTTTGACAGTCATGAACATGTGTTATAGACTTGAATGTAACTCCATTCACTCCAGCTGGATAGCGTTGGTCAGCTAACGATAACAGCCATTATACACAGTACTTGGGATTATGCCTGAATTAGGAATATTTTATTCTTTTATTAATCCTGCCAGAGAGTTTTCCCGGGCATGCAATCTTATTTTTCCATCACGGTTATATTACATTTCAAATTTCGAGGAAATCGTTAGAGCCGTTTTCTAGATCCGTGGTTCCACAAACATACATACAGAAATTGCTCGCTTAATATCCTAATATCTGGTACCGAGCTTTGCTCTGAAGCTGCGGCCGAACTGTTGAATAACATATTAAATATGTTATTGTAAAAAATCAAGGAACCTCCTTGTAAAAATAAATTCAAAATTGATATGATCACCTCTCACAATTTTTTGGCATGAACATGTGTTATAGACTTGAATGTAACTCCATTTACTCCAGCTGGATAGTTTTGGTCAGCTAATGATAACAGCCATTATACGCAGTACTAGGGATTATGACTTAATGAGGAATATTTTATTCTTTTATTAATCCTGCCATAGAGTTTTCCGGACATGAGACCTGGTGCAATCTTATTTTTCCATCACGGTTATATTACATTTCAAATTTCAAGAAAATCGTTAGAGCTGTTTTCTAGATACGTGGTTCCACATACAAACATACATATAAACGGATCTAGAAAACGGTTCTAACGATTTTCTTGAAATTTGAAATGTAATATAACCATGATGGAAAAATAAGATTGCACCAGGTCTCATGTCCGGGAAAACTCTCTGGCAGGATTAATAAAAGAATAAAATATTCTTTATTCAGGCATAATCCAAAGTATGGCTGTTATTGTTAGCTGACCAACGCTATCCAGCTGGAGTGAATTGAGTTACATTCAAGTCTATAACACATGTTATAGTCTGTGTAGACTGTCAAAAAATTGTGAGAGGTGATCATATCAATTCTGAATTTATATTTTACAAGGAGTTTCCTTGATTTTTTCAATAACAAATTTATGTAATTCAACAGTTCGGCCGCAGCTTCAGAGCAAAGCTTGGTACCAGATATTAATAGGATTCTGTCCAAGCAAAGAAGACATTCTGGCAAGATGGGAAAATGACTCCAGCTCAAAAATGATAAATTTGGTCACAAATTGTAGATCAGAATGTTTCCTATGATTTGTGACCAAAATTTCAATTTTTGAATCAATATTGACCGAGCTGGAGTCATTTTCCAACTTACCACAATGGCTTCTTTCATAGCTTCCTTTAATAGAAGCTATATATGCTTCTTTGCTTCGACAGACTATCTCATGGAATGGTCAGTAGCAGTTCCAATGCAGACTCACGTCAAGTTCATCAGCTGACAATCTGCAATTACATTTTTGTGGGTTCGTGAAGCGTCATAACTAGCTGATTTTTTATAAAACCTTCGCGTGATCCATACTATGTATTCTAGTATACGTGGTAAGTAATATACATCCATTATAATATTATTAATTTAAAAGTCTAGACAACCAGTTCATGAGCGATAACATTCATTACAATAAGTATAATAGTTATAATATTAATATAATTTATCACATAATAGCTTATATCATGATTAATATAGAATAAGACTTGGTAATTTATTGACTAGTTATAAAAAATGCGCAATCAATACAGTTCACTAGAAGAAAAACGGTCGATCAATTGAGTATCTTACAATAATGAAAGATGACTGTAAATAGAAAGCCCTGAAAGTGCAACAAAATGAAAAATTCGGTTGAAAATGTTCTAAAAGCCATCTCCAGTAACAAAGTAAACGCCGAATTTTCCAATAAAAAAATATGCATATGGCTTTTGTTATTGGGAGCTACCCATAAGGGAAGGTTCCACTCGCCTTGTTAACAATCTGGTCACCCGTCCGAAATCAGTCCATAGTGTTTGTGACTTAACATCACAATCACCTAGCAACCGTTTCACTGAACAACCAGACACACCACACAATGTGCCAATGATTTCATATTAGTTTTTTAAAACCCTGATAGTAATCAATGTCCATGTATAGTGTGTCCAAGCAAAGAAGATCCTCAGGCAAGGTGGGAGAATGACTCAAGCTTGGTCAATATTTGTTCAAGTATTAAACTTAAAAAAAGGTCAAATTGATAATTTGTAAACAAATATTGACTAAGCTGGAGTCATTTCCCCATCTTGCCAGAGGGTCTTCTTTGCTTGGACAGACTATAATTCTGAACTTATTGACTTACTTTGTTTTACAGAATAGAATCTTCACTCTTTATTTTCCATTTGAAGCCTTGAAATGATGACGCATGCATTGAAAATGCTATCAGCCATTCAGCGAATGACTGTTATCAATGCTCAGATCTTTCAGGAGAGATGGCGAACATCATATCGATCATATCGATATATCATATAGACTGCGATATCATATCGAATCCAGAGCCGTCTTAGCAAACCGTTTCACACTCGCAGGCCGTTTTCAGGCTATCCTGACAGAGCTGAGCAATGAGCATAGATGACAGTCATTCACCAACAGCCATAACAACTGTGGGTATAGTCTGTCCAAGCAAAGAAGACCATCTGGCAAGATGGGAAAATGACTCTAGCTGGTCAATATTTGTTCAAGAATTATAAATGTGGTCTTAATAGTAGAGTATTTTTAATAGTGGAGTCAAATTGTTTCCTAAAAATTAATAATTTTAGATCGATTAATAGATCAAATTGATAATTTTTGAACCAAAATTGACCGATCTTGAGTCATTCTCCCATCTTGCCGGAGGGTCTTCGACAGACATATATTTAGGTATACTTAGTCTGTCCAAGCAAAGAAGACCCTCTGGCAAGATGGGAAAATGACTCCAGCTCACTCAATATTTGTTCAAGAATTATAAATGTGGTCTTAATAGTAGAGTCAAATTGTTTCCTAAAAATTGATAATTTTAGATCAATTAATAGATCAAATTGATAATTTTTGAACCAAAATTGAGTCATTCTCCCATCTTGCCAGAGGGTCTCCTTTGCTTGGACAGACTTTATATATTTCGTAGAAACAGAAAAGAAATAAGTTTGAGCGGGATAAAATTAATTACTGCATAGCAACACAATTTTTACATTGATAATATATTTTCGCACTGAACTATTTTACACGACTTTGCAGTAAAACTTTGTTCAGAGTGAAATATTTACTACCAGTTCGTTATGGAAAACAAAATAGATGAGAATGATATTTTGTTTACAGAAAAATTTAATATTTTTTATAAAATTGGTAACTTATCAGTAACTTATAGTCTGTCCAAGCAAAGAAGACCCTCTGGCATGATGAGAGAATGACTCCAGCTTGGTCAATATTTGTTCAAGAACTATTTAAATGTGGCCTTAATAGTAGATCAAATTGTTTCCTACAGCTGAGATCAAATTAATAGTTTTTGAACCAATATTGACTGAGCTTGAGTCATTTTCTCATCTTGCCAGAGGGTCTTTTTTGTTTGGTGGACATGGTAACAATAATTGCACATTCAATAGGTTGTGCAAACACCCAATAATATTTGCAAGTAGATTCAAAGCTCAAAATTCACAAAAACGGAAGCTAAGGTACGTTCAAGTCAATGTGTATAGAATAGTAGAGATGAGCCAGAGTGAAAAGCTAAAAAATTTAGCATTGATTTCCCTATCCTTGGCAAAAAATCGTACGCTTTTTCCAATTTACGAAATTCAACATTGTTTAATAGATCAATTTCTTATATGAGCTTGTAGAGAATTCCAAGACCTACATTTTTAATGATTCAAATCTTTATTTTAAGTCCGTTGACGTGTCGCGGGAATGCTTTGTAGCTGGGCATCAATTGAGATCAATTGATTGGGTGGCTCGTTGAAGGAGTGATAAAGCGCCGGTCTGATAACCAGGTGGACCCTGGTTCAAATCCCAAGCGGAGAACAATTTTTGACCACAGCACAATCACATAGATACGGTCACCCCGTCTTTCGGAGGAGACGACAAGCCGTCGGTCCCGACTACCTAAAAAGTAGTCGTCATCTAGCATCCATTTCATTACCCACGCACAAGCCTATGAGCTTATGGGGGCTTTACCCTCATAAACAATCAAATCAATATTTTTGAATCAATATAGACCGAGCTGGACTCATTTTCTCATCTTGCCTGAGGGTCTTCCTTGCTTGGACAGACTGACTGACTAGAGAGTGGAGCTATAAATAAAGTCATGAATATTGAGAATAGAGTTATGAATATACCCTAGTTAGCTGGTCCGGTACAGTTTTTCATACTTTTTGTAGAAAACATAAGCTGCTGGAGCTCACGATACTGCATCATTAATTATTATTATTATTATTATTGTTACCAACTATCGTGTTTTCAACACAAAAAAGTTTTTTACCCCTTCCCATTCTAAAATGATAGCAATTCAATCGTACATTATGCTTCGGCGTTTCCTCCAATTCGAACAAAAACTGGTCTTTCAATTACTTGAGCGTGCAACAATTCAAGTTTTAATAGAATTTAGAGTAGAACCACTTTGTTATAAAAGATAACTTTCGCCAAATACATAGGAGATGGAAAATGTATAGAGACAGAGAAAGACTCAAAGAGAGAGATTGATAGAGTAAGAGACATTATCAATAGTGCTAGTTGAATCCTAATAAACTGGACGTTGTTCGAGGTGGTGCCAAGAATAAAGGCGGTTTCGTCAGTTCCTTGTGCGTTCCAACGACTGATGTTGTCTGCAAGTAGTCTGCGTAACTACATCGGACCAGTTAACTAGAGAAGGTATTCACATAACGTGTTAAGCCTACTCTAGACGACTGGTCGTACAAGGAACCACCTCAATTTTTGGTACCAAATATCTTTCTAAATGTTCATCGAGTGTAACCAAAAGTCGACGATCAAAATTTTTCAAATTTCTTCATCTGAGGGTTTCTGTCTTTCTTTCCAGGTTATCAAAGCTCCACTGATCTACATAACGTAAATTATAACTCATCTACAGGGTGGCACAGAGAAAGGCAACATTTTTTAGTACCCCTCACATGTAATAAAGGACATGTAATCATTAGTTTCATTGCTGAAATATAGAGCAAAATTGTTACCATTGAGAGTTCCAACAAAAAAATCACTTTTTATAGGTGTGTCCTCAAGATGACGACCATTCAAACGTATGAATAAATTTTTGGAAGCGATTAGTGAGATTTTCACGTCGAACTACTGCAATGAGATTTGAATGATTCTTGAATGTGGGTGATGCCCACATGGGCTCTTGGGCCTGTGCGTGAGTAATGGAAGGATGATGATGAGAGATGAATAGACCTACTGCTTTAGGTAGGTTCCGAACCACCGGGAAGCGATTTTTGAGGCTCATAAATTGAATTTAGAGGAACCGGTCACCAGTACAACAGTGGTGGCAGAGGCACGTCGCTTATCTAATCTCACCGATTAGACGCTCTATACCACTGGGACAAACCGCTTCTCCAAAAGTTTATTTTATTTTTATTATTATTATTCTTTCAACTTAATGATTGTTTTTGATCGTGTAGCGTATACTCCACTTTTTCAACAGTCCCACAAGAAAAGTCATACACAGTCTCATGCCAAATCTCACTGTTTGGTTACAGCAATTATCTATACGTATGTTTGAATGGTCGTCATCTCAAGGACATTACTTAAAAAATGTATTTTTCTAGTTAGAACTCTCAATCACATATATTTTACTTTATACAGTATCAGCCAAAACAAACAGTATTGGAATAGTTTTTTTTTGTTTGTCAATGGCGCAACAGCCTCATGAAGGGCCTAGGTCTACCAGCTTAAACAATAATAAATAAACAGTTCCTGTACTGTTTATTTTGGCTGATACTGTACTTTCAGCAATAGAAGTAATGATTACATTTTATTTTATGTAACTTACGTGTTACTTCAAAATTTTCCGTTTCTCTGTGCCACTCTGTATTTCACTTCATATGATTTAAATTATTACTCTGCAAAGTAATATTTAGATATATAATGGCAGTTTTTAATTCATTAAAACCTTCGTATTCTTGTTTCCTTCTCTCTTATTCTTCTTCTTCGGATGATTCTGAAGATGTTTGCGGCATGCTGCTAAACCAATTCTCTCGAGCACTCGTCTGCGAAGAGTTACATAGCACTGATGTTGGCCTAGTACAACAGAGAAAACATATATTAATAGCCTGAAGGAGTTTATCAATCAAAACTAAAATAAACAGTTATAGTCTGTCGAAGCAAAGAAGACACTCTGGCAAGATGGGAAAATGAATCCAGCTCGATCAATATTGGTTCAAAACTTATAAATTCGGACACAAATTTCAGATCAGAATGTTTCCTACAAGGGAAAATGACTCCAGCTCGATCAATATTGGTTCAAAACTTATAAATTCGGAAAATTTCAGATCAGAATGTTTCCTACAAGGGAAAATGACTCCAGCTCGATCAATATTGGTTCAAAACTTATAAATTCGGACACAAATTTCAGATCAGAATGTTTCCTACAAGGGAAAATGACTCCAGCTTGGTCAATATTGATTCAAAACTTAAAAATTTGGTAAAAAATTCAAATTAGAATGTTTCCTACATGGGAAAATGACTCCAGCTCGATCAATATTGGTTCAAAACTTATAAATTCGGACACAAATTTCAGATCAGAATGTTTCCTACAAGTGAAAATGACTCCAGCTTGGTCAATATTGATTCAAAACTTATAAATTTGGTAAAAAAATACAAATTAGAATGTTTCCTACATGGAAAAATGACTCCAGCTCGATCAATATTGGTTCAAAACTCATAAATTCGGACATAAATTTCAGATCAGAATGTTTTCTACAAGGGAAAATGACTCCAGCTTGGTCAATATTGGTTCAAAACTTATAAATATCGTCTCAAATTGCAGATCAGAATGTTTCCTACATTTTTTAGACTAAATTTATAAGTTTTGAATCAATATTGCCGAGCCTGGAGTCAATTTCCGAACTTGCAAGAAGGTCTTCTTTGCTTGGACAGACTATTATACAAGCTTAGAGATCTATTAGGACCAATTCCATAGGGATTATTTACAGATTCATAAAGATATGGTAATACAGGTGACCAAAGTGTATTCAAGCAAGGAGCTATGGAAAAACAGGCAAAAAAATAAATAAGCTCATTTTATAGAAATTATTAGAATCGTAATATTATATTTGAGTTGGTATTCATAGTAAACTAAGTGTGCTTGACAATGTGCCTGCACAGCACGAAAGTAATTCACTTCAGTGTTATAAACAGTTTTCTAAATGTAGAATGAAGTTACTGCTACTTGTGATCAAACCAGTGAAAGATATTTTTAAAACTGATGAAGTTGATTATCAGTCGGATTATGAGTGAAGAGAATATAACATTCTATAATAATTACTGAAACTTATTCATTGTACTAGCCGTCACTATATGGCCACAGCTGGTGCCAAAAATAGACAATTTTAGCACAGTTTTTCTGAATCGGATTCGTCGTGCACTCAGAAAGTACCAGACCGGGCAATAAGCAACATTGGAATAAGCATGTGGCACTAATACGACAGTACCTTAACTTGGGTGGCTCGTTGGAGGAAGTCGGTTTAATAACCAGATGGATTCTGATTCGTTCTCAATTGGGGCAAAATTCTTTTACCACAGCACAATCACATGGATACGGCCACCCCGTCTTTCGGAGGAGACGAACGTCCCTACTACTGAAAAAGTAGTTGTCATCTATCATCGAGGTCATTACCCACGCACAAGTCTATGAGCTCATGTGGGCTTCACCCTCATGAAAAAGCTCACCTTTATCCAAGTTCATGATAAACTCCTCACCGACCCAACCTAATTTCAATAACCTAGGTTAAATTGCAATTAATTTTGATTACCGTTGCGTGCGCGTGTTGGTAGGGAGCGTGAGTGAAGTCCACTCGCCCTGAGGCGCTCCCAGGGCGCCGCCCGACCCGACGGGCCCCCCCAGGCGCCTCTGGTGCAGTGCCAGGTGACAGTGGAGGTGGTCCTGGGGCGGCTTGCGGTGCAGCGTCATAGTTTCCAAGTCGTCCACCTCGAAGCAGGCTGCCGACGACTCATCTCGCATCACGCTGACGTTGCAGTTCTCACACTCGCTCCGGTAGTCCGAGTCATCCTCCTCTTCCTCCTCCTCCTCCTCATCATCTTCTACTTCCTGTTTTTTTACAAAAGCAAATCACGATGATAAAAGTCCTTTAATTTATTCAATAATAAGGACACCTTTTTTTAGAGAGACTCATTTGGAAACCAAACAATGTTTATGTATTCCTACTCTTATGTCCGATTTTTCCAAGCACCCTCAAACTTGTTTTTTGACAAAAGAGAACAAATGTAAATTAGAATTATTTTTATTTTCAAGAGTCTCCTCTTTCAAATCTGGTTCGCTTTCTTCCAGAGTGTGTTTCTGTATGAACTGGAACTTTGGGGGTGTGCTCCGGATGCACAGAAAGTATTCTTACTACAAAAAAAGCTATTAGGATAATTTCTGTTGCAGCATATTTGGGTCATTGTAGGCCGATATTTATTGAAGAGAAACCATGACCATGACCTTGCATGGCATGGTAGCTTTTGAGCTCTTAATGAGTGTAAAGAGGAAGATAGGCTTGTTCCACTGCAGAGATGAGATACACAGCTGCGATAATAGGAACAAATCCGAAATCAATTTACTTTATACAAGATTAAGCAAGGTATTAAATAGCCCTAACTTCAAATCGTTGAAGCTTTTCAATGCACTACCATATTCGGTTAGGGTTTTACACCGAATCAAAATTCAAATATTGCTTGGAGTGTCTCCTTTTGAAAACCCCTTTATTATCTATTTCTGACTTTTATCAAGTACCAATGGAAAATTTTGCCGAATTACGAAAACCTTATTAATCTTATTATACACCTCAATTAGAATATATTCTGTGATTTTAGAACATACTTTTTTCAAATATATTAAATATGTTCTGTGATCTTACTCGATTATACTGGTGTGTTACATTTGTGTTGAAAATAGAATATACCTTACTTCTGTCTAATCGTAGTAATATTTGATCTGTTTTGATTGTATATTCATTTGACGTTTCCAGTTGCAATGTAAACAAAGCTAAAAGGAATACTAGTAGTTCTGTGAACAGTAGACCTCACGAAGTCACCCATAAATGGACTCATAAAGGGAATACTCAGTTATGTCGAGTTTCATTAATTGCATGCGTCATTGAATGCAATTAATAATAAACTCGATAGCTGGTTGAGCATGAATAATTCTATAGTCTGATTTCTCCTATGTTCAGAAGTATAATGTATATTGTAATATTTTATTATGCAGGTGATTCCTTTTCCTTTCATATTATCCTTAAAATTCAATATTTCAAGAAACCACATCGATATACATCGACGCGCAATCTCAAGAGGAACGTTCCTGTCAAATTCTTATTCAGAGAGAAACTTTTTAATAATGAGAGAATTCTTGTTTCTAAAAATTCATTATTTTCAATTGTTTGAACGTACCTGTCCCTCTTCGGCAATACTGGACATGGCGACGGGCGCCAGCCTAGTCGGCACGCTGACGGCAGGGCTGCCAACATTGTTGGTTTGCGGAGCGGCTGCAGTTGGCAGCAGTGGCGGCGGCCGAGGCTTGCAGTTGATGATGGCTGCGTCGCTGCTGGGTGCAGCCACTGCAACGCACAAAATACGAACATGATAAATCATATCATTAAATATTTATTTTTTCTTAGGGCTACTTTATCAATAATCTCTATTTAAATTTTGTAAGCAAGATTGTATATGGTTCAATTCATATAATATTAATAAATCAGCAACGATGGTTGATAGAATTGGATTTAATCAAGAGATAGGCCTACATAAAATAGCATTCCATGAAATATGAACATTTAAATTTATATTTATTATATTATATGAACTCACTAGTATCAATAAATTACCTATAATAATACTCGCTTACAATAATAAATTATAATGTTATTCAGGGGTACTCGCTTGGCTAGCAAATTATTATGTGGTTTTGTTTGTAATAGAAAAATAGACCTTCCTACCTTTTGGATGAATCCCCGCTTGGCAATCACACACACTACCGATTTTAAAATAAAATTGAATGATGATTTCTACACCAAAAAGGGGATTCCGAAAACTTAATTATTAATACCGTAAGATTTTTAATACTGCCCGAACTGTAACAAATCAAACGATAGTAACATTCAGCCTTCGAATCCTCCACTTGAGGTAGGGAACTTTACTTCAGTCCCTTCCAAACGAAAGATAAAAAACTCATAATTATTCGAGTATATTTAGTGATTGGTGATTATCAATACGTGAGATCTCCATGGTCGCTATCTTAATAATTTATAGTTTGTTGACCAATTCGACACGCATGTTACGGAATTGACGAATGAAGCCAGTTAAATTGAATAACAACGTTCAACCTATATCTTCGAAACGCTGTTTTCATTGATTAATTTATTTTACTGAATATTTATAAGTTTTACTGAAATAAATTACATTTTAATCTTGAGTGATGTCTTTTCATCACAATTTCAATTCAATTTCTATTTTCTCAAAAATACATTACAAAAACTGATCCCGGTAGACCTTACGGTTTTTCAACAGGTTCCTTATAATACAATATAATACAAAAATTAATGAAATTGAATGTTTACTATAAGATTACACTCAATCAAGAAATGAACGAAAAGAAAATATTATAAAGAATATGAAATATAAGATAGAGAATAACTATAAAGTAAAACTAAGTTCGAAATTAAAAGAAAAATATACGGTACAGTATTTTAACCACACTATAAGCTATTATCGTTAAATTTAAGCCAAAGTATAGATAGGTCTATTGGAGTTCAAGAATAATTTTGTTTGTGTAGGCTAAATGATCATTTTAGCATTGCATATGAAATGAAATATTGCTTAAAAATAAGAATCACAGAACGCTTTTGAAATTATTGCATGCTAATCATAAAAATAATTTCAAAACGGTAATGTTCTTCATTCAAATAGAAAACATCATATCATTGCTATGGCAGAATTGTGAATTGGAAATTTTGTGCTCAAATTAATTGAAAATTCAATCGTGTATCATTGGGCTCTTAAGGACGCTGTCCAACCCGGAAATTTAGCTCACCTTGTGGATTACTGGTGGTGCGACGTGATGGCGCCACAGTGGGACAACTCGACGTGCAAGTGGCGACATTGTGTCGCGCCACTTTGGGCGGCGGCGGCAGGACAAGTGGAGCCACTTTGGCACCAGTCACTGCTGTGCCACAATGCGGTGGCGCTACTGCTCCTAGAAAATAATAGAAGGTATAAGATTATGATTTATTCAACACAATAAATTAATACAAATATACCGTATTTATTTATTTGTGAAGCAATTAATTTTAGGGTTAAAACAAAGACATTGAGTCAATATCGTCTTCTATTCACAATTTTGATAAATATTCCAACATAGACAACATATTTCTACAGTTGACAATTTCAAAATGCAAAATAAGGGGGTAGGCTACCCTTTTTTGTGGTATGTCGTTGGTTTTTTGATCGATTATGATAGATTTTGATGTATAGATTCCGAATCCGAGTGTTTCCAAGCTGTAAAAGTTGAGAAGTTTTTGTAATTCAAGATGGCAGCAAAAACTTCAGTCGAACAGCTATAACCAATCACATCTATTGTTGTTCAATCTGAAGGACAAGACTAGAGCTGTAACTGGCTACAGCTTTTCTTTGCGGCCGACCGTCGGGCCATTAAAAAACCTGGACCTCACGGACCATAAAAAATCTACCTTTCCTAACACACACATGGAGTTTTTTTATTTCATTGCAAGTAATTGGCTTATAGAAATAAAGGTATAGGCTACACAAAAAACAAATACATAAAGGGAAATCAATGCGACAAAAACTTATAAGACAAACTGTTTTGAAGGAAATACTTTATCAGATTTTTCAGGTGGAGGAGACTTACACACATTACACTTATATAACACCCGCCAAAGGCAACAACTTGAAACTCAACATATGCATTTAACAAGAATACAAAGGTCCCATTGCGTCTTAGGAACAAAAATCTATAATAGGTTGCCAGAGTAAATTAAAAATCATCCTCACTCTTTGTTCAGCAAATCTCTATTTGATATACTGCGTGAAAACCCTTTCTATTCTTTGGAGTTTTTCACACATTCTTTTTAATCAAGATTTGAGAATATTTACTGATGTTGCCAATGACTGTATGGTCCGATGGCAAAAAAATTAAATCTATCTATCTATCTTGCATTACTACATACATTTTCGACCATTTTATCAATGTGTACTGTCCAAGGCAACTTATCATAGAAGCTCACCCCTAAGATCCATTGCTGCGCCTCGATGCGGTGGCGCCACTGGAGCTAAATCAACGGCGCCACGATGTGGTGGCGCCACTGGGGCTAAATCAACGGTGCCACGATGCGGTGGCGCCACTGGAGCTAGATCAACGGTGCCACGATGCGGTGGCGCCACTGGGACTGAATCAACGGGGCCACGATGCGGTGGCGCCATTGGGGCTAAATCAACTATTGCACCACGTTGTGGCTGTGGCGCCACTGGAGCTGGAACACAAAGTGGAGAAGCTTACTCTCACAGTTTTCAAAACTGATGAAGTTTTATTTGCAAAAATTGAACTTTATTGAGGTTTTAAAAAGTAAATCATATTCGAATTAGAATTCTCAGCTAAGATATGAAAAACTAAACATCTGTAATGAATGAACATACCCAACTACTACTGATGTGAAAAATATGAGTTAAAATAAATTCACCTCATCAATAACCCTCACATTTGAAATTTCAACCTCATCAACCACCTTTGCACTCAATATCCATTACCCACACACAAACTAAAATGTGTATGTGGGCATCATCCGCAGTAAAAAAATATGTTAATAAAAATCCATTGCTCACGGACAAGCAAAAGTGCTCAGGTGGGCCCGCAGTAGATGGAAAATAATAATAAAAATTTGGAAAATATCGGGTGATTCAAAATGAGCGCTGGTTTTAATACATCAAATTCAAAAGTTCATTTAAACGAAAAATTTAAAGTAATGCCTACATCAGAATGATCATCTGATATTCTGATTGAATCTATGAAAATAAGATGTCAAGCATGTGTCCTCCTCTACTGCGCTGGCATGCAACAATTAATAAAAAATTAATAATCAGCTGTGATGAGCTTGTAAGCTAGTGATTTTATTATGGCTCCAAATTTTTAATGTTTATAATTATTTTTAAAGTTCTAGAATAATTATTTTAATTTATTTTCTATATTTATTTCTTCTGTAAACCTTCTAAATTCAAACTTCTCTATGATGTTTTTCTGAGTGAAAATTGTGTGAAGTGGAAAGTGTGAAAAGGAACATAACCTGACTTTGGACATTTTAATCAAAATTGGTGTAGAAGGAGTTTTGGGCTAACACCTGCTTTTTCTCTCCTTTCAGTGTATTAATTTGAAATAAATAAATAGATAAATTATGTCCTTGTAATTCACTATTATAGTCTGGATACATTCTGACAAGATGAGAAAATGACTCCAGCTCAGCCAATATTGGTTACAAAATTATAAAATTGGTATCAAGTCGCTACACTACTACATCGTTGGCCCCACTACATAAAATATGTGGGTTTAAATTGGACTTAGAGTCCCCACTTTACAGGGACAATTTAGACATTTTTAGATTCAAAATTTCATTTTGAGTCGATTTCTGGTATCAAAACTTGCAGCCGGGTATCAAATAAGAAAGTTATAGCCCTTCAAAGTTACTAATTTTAGTATGTCAAGATAGGTTAAGTATTTAAGATATATTAAGATTGTGTTGGGAATCCACCAAAATTTTCCAGTTATATCTTTGATCTAAAAACGTTTTTAATTTTCACTAATAACTTGTAATAATATTCAACACCTGTTTAAAACCTTGCAGGGACCCACCTTTTATATTAGGCCTATATTACCATTCACCTACTACCTACTGTATATCTGAATATTATGATATTAGTCAAGTTTCAAACTTTGTAATTATCAAGGATAAATAAATTTGAAAACCATACCGAGTGGCGGCATATCAGATCGATGATGCGTGATAGAAGGGCGCAGTGGCTGTGGGAAGAGACACTCGCTGGTGGCCAGGGTCAATGGAATGGTCCGGTGCTCCGACATGTGGTGGCTGCTGCTGTGCACAAAACTGCTACCGGCTGCACAAAAATAAAATATATAGTAAAAGCACCAGTAGTGGCCATGTTCAAGGATTTTTCTATATTTTATGCAGACTTGTTGGTTCATTTCATTAGTTATATCACCTGTAACTCAATACATATATAGCACAGATCCTTCTCGATTGACGTATTCCTTAAAATGGCAAATACCCCAATTTACAAATGAATAATTACATTTTTCGTGAACCTCAATTTTTGATTCTTAAGTGGCCACTATAATTCAGTAGTGGCCACATGATGTTTTATGCTCATCTACTATTCAATTTCTCAATCTGCTTGTTACAATCATTTAAGTAGATTACTTTCAAATTCAGAACATGATTATAGCGCCAGAAATGATAAGGATATTTATAAATGCGTTGAATTGGTAATTAGCCCAGGCAAATTAGACTAATAAAAGGGCCTAGCACCTAAAAAATGATGGATGGCTGGAAATGATCTTAAACCATTGTGGACATCCCAAATAAGTTTAATATGAGTTTGCGACGCTTTCTGAGTGGCGCGTAATACAGGGTGCCCGAAAAACCACGGAAAATTTGTTCATTTTCTAGTTTTTTGGAACTCACGTCAAAACCAAGCGTCGGACTGAAAAATTTTCAATTACACTGTTTTAGTAAATAAAATTCTCGAGCGATTGATATCAAATCCAACCCTCTGTGATAAGCGACGACCGAGTTATGCATTTTTTAAAAATAAAGTGGGACATTTTGGAGTTATTAATGCATTTTTGTTCTCAAATTGTGCAGAATTAAATTATCTATTATTCAATATTAAGGAACGCGTTGATAACTTTCATATAACTTCATTTAGAATCAAATTTTGAATATAGTGATAGTGAGGAAAATTGAAAAAGTGATTTTTTATGTTTTTCAATTGTGAATAAATCTAATCTTATCAGCTTGAGTTCATGATTTCTACATATCAAATGCTGGAGGCGCTCATGCTCTACAATTTAAGCCCAAATACAAATTTTTACTATTAATGGCTTCCAAGATAGACACATTTTAACACAAATAGTAGCTTTTTTCCCGGTATATGTGAACTCGAAGTACTCAAGGTCGTAAAAATCTTCAATTTTTATCTAATTTAACAAATAATATATGCATTTGAGCCGCCTTGATGAGCTGGAAACAATGAGCTTTAATTTGTTAAGATCTCTTGAGTTTTACGAATGTTACGGGTGTCCTTAATTTATTATCCTTAAAGAGTCCTTCTAACTGGAAATAGCCTGAATTAAGGACGGTATGGTGGGTATTATATTGAAATATGATCTAACAAAAAATATTCTGGTAGAAAACTCCAATACAAGGATATAGAGATTTATTTTGGTCATTATTGTTGAAAATATTGTATTTTTTGTTGTACAAGAAAATATGTTGAGAGCTCTAGCACAAAAAATATACAAGATAGAAAGTTCTATTTGGTCTTGAATTGTACAGGATAAAATTATCCCCAGAGGGATTTTGAATTTCACATTTCTAATGAAACGTACAGAAGATATAAGCAATCAAAAATTGAAATTGTCAAATTTCAATTTCTCTCAAAAAATACAGCATTTTAAAAAATTCATAACTCGGTCGTCGCTTATCACAGAGGGTTGTATTTGATATCAATCGCTCGAGAATTTTATTTACTAAAACAGTGTAATTGAAAATTTTTCTGTCCGACGCTTGGTTTTGACGTGAGTTCCAAAAAACTAGAAAATGAACAAATTTTCCGTGGTTTTTCGGGCACCCTGTATTACGTGCCACTCAGAAAGCGTCGCAAACTCATATTAAACTTATTTGGTATGTCCACAGTGGTTTAAGATCATTTCCAGCCATCCATCATTTTTTAGGTGATAGAAGTCTAATTTGCCTGGGCTAAATGCATTGTTGTTGGTTACAAAGTCCTTGAAAAGTGAGGTTCCACCAGAAAGTAGATATTATAAAGTTATTTTTCTTCTGTAATCTATTTGAAACAGTCTTAGGAGAACATGAATTCAAATTTCATCAATTTTTAAAACAATATCCACAGCATCTACAACAATACTTATTGATGTGCCACTACTAGATTATTCACGGTTTCGTGCACTAGAAGTCTGTCTGCTTTTACGCCAAAATATTATACAGCTCGTATATTGGCTAGTATATTTGGCTAGAAACCTTCTGTACATAATCTAGACATTCTAGGAAATGTTTCTAACGCCAGAAATAGCAAAATTTACTGAATTTGTAAGTCATAATATGAAAATTTGTATATGCCTTGTGTTATACATATGCATGTATATATATGCCATCTTACTGTAACGTCTAAGAGAAAACCGAACGTCTTAACTTACTGAAACATAAATATCTTAAAAATCTGTAAATGATGCTCTGCGAGCTCCTTCTCATCTCCTTCTTGAACTATTTAGCCGCTAAATAGCATTGAGCTGAGCCTCAAGCACGTTTAGAACCAATTTGAAGGCTTCAAATCCGTATTTTATAGAAGAAACCATTCAAGTGGCCACTACTGAAACAATGGCCACTACTGGTGCTTTTCCCATATTCGTCCACTTAGAATGGGGTGATTTTAAAAGAGCGCCAAATTTAATGAATTGTATGACAAATTGAGAGAGTTATTTGAACAAAAAATTGGAAGTGAATACAGCAAAATAATCATCAGACTTTACGATTAAACGTATGAAAAATGATGTTATGCATGTGTCCTCCCTCTACTGCGCTGGCACGCATCAACTCTGTCCATGTAATTCACTATTATAGTCTGGTCGAGCAATGGATACATTCTGGCAAGATGAGAAAATGACTCCAGCCCGGCCAATAATGGTTAAAAAATTATAAATTTGGTCTCAAACTGAAGATCAGTATGTTTCCTACAATGTGATACCATATTTATAATTTTGAACCAATATTAACCGAGCTGGATTCATTATCATATATGAAAGAATTATTAGATATTGCAGTACACCAACTGCTGCATAATTATAATAATAAAAAATTGACGACAACCGGGAGGTACCGGGTTCAATTACCAGTCCGGGCACAGTTTTTTGAACAGTTTCATTCAATGGATCTCGCTTGCTATTTAGTACATTGGTCAAAATTTGCAGTTGCAGAAGTCATTTGTCTATTCATATAGCAATATAATATCTGGTACTGAGCTCCGCTCTGAAGTGAAAAAAATGGGTGTTGGTGAACTGCAATATCTTATAATTTATTATTCTTCCATCAGTGTAGGAAAACACCTGTTAGGGGAAATAAAACTTGAAATTCCATTTACTTACGCAAGAAAGCGTTGTTCAGCTAACGATATTACAGCTTTTATCTCGTCACTGTAAACGATATAACAGCCTGAATGAAGTACTCGAGAGTATATTCAATTCTTTTATTAATCCTGCCAGAAAGTTTTCACGGACATGAGACCTGGTGCAATCTTATATTTCCATCACGGTTATATTACATTTCAAATTTCGAGGAAATCGTAGATCTAGATCCGTGGTTATGTAAACATACATACAGAAATTACTCGCTTAGTATAATAGGATAGGATGAGATTCTAATTATCATTATCATTTTCCTATCTTTCCAGGATGTCTTCTTTGTTCGGACAGACTATACTCACAGTTAGCGGCGGCAGCAGCGGCGGCAGCCATGGCGGCCTCGACCTGTGCAGCGGCCACGGCCTCCTCGTAGGGCGGCGGCGCCTCGTGGCCGCGCGGCATTCCGCCCCCGTGGCCGCTCACCGCGTATGCGGCCGGCTTCCAAAGCGTGTAGTGCGGCGGGCGCAGGTAGCCGCCGTCGTCGTCCTCTGCGTAGCGCAGATCGCCGCCGTCCGACACCACCGACGCCCCCGACAGGTACCCGGCCGAGTTGTGCGGGTCGCCGCCTCCGTGCGATACCTGGTCACAATCATTAATTCAATTAGTTAATATGAACTTTGTTTTTCGAATAATAATTTCATGCAGAGAAAATTTACAGTGTGTCCAAGTAAATTTGTCTGTCCAAGCGAAGAAGACCCTCTGGCAAGATGAGAAAATGACTCCAGCTCGGTCAATATTGGTTCAAAAAAAATTTTTTTTGTCTCAAATTGTAGATCAGAATGTTTCCAACCATTGAGACCAAATCAATAATTTCTGAACCAATATTGAACGAGTTGGAGTCATTTTCTTATCTTGCCAGAGGGTCTTCTTTGCTTGGACAGACTATATCTTGGTGAATACCTGTATATTCACAAACTTTTAAATGTGTGGTAGTAGAATTCCAAGTTAGATTAGAATATCTACTGGACTTTTTTTCAACTTCAAAACTAGCATAATTATATAAAACTTCAAAGTAGGAATGAATGTTTTCTCCTTATAATTAATTATAAGCAAGCACTGTCAAGATGTAAAGTTGATTTTCGAATAATCAATAGTCTGTCCAAGCAAAGAAGATGGCATTCTGGCAAGATGAGAAATTGACTCCAGCTCGGTCAATATTGGTTGAAAAATTATGAATTTCGTCTCAAATTGTAGATCAGAATTTTTCCTTCAATTTGAGACCAAATCTTTCAGTTTTGAACGGATATTGACCGAGCTGCAGTCAGTTTCCCTTCTTCCCAGAATGTCCTCTTTGCTTGTAGCCTACAGACTACTGACTTATTGTATGTGAGTTGTAATAGTTTCTATGTTTATTCACTTGCCTGTGCAAGATGGCTGTGGTGATGCAACGACGGTTGACGGCCTAAAAAAAAAATTTTTTTTTAATCAAATATAAAATAAGGTAGTAACATGGAGAACTGAATCAGTCTATAAATATAAAAGCCAAATGGCGCTCACTAACATTAACATTCATTAATTGAAAACCCCCCAGTAAAAATCGACCGAAACAAATATGTTCAAGTTTAGCAGGCATGTTTAGTTGGAACTTGAGACGCACACTCAGAACCTATTTTTGTAATTTGTCAATAATATACCCGATATTTGCGATTTTCTATAGTTTTTTTAATTTTTTAAGGTATTCAGATTCAATTGGCTCAATGTTTTATAATCTGATAAAAACTTTCATCACTTTTGATCTGTCAGCTAGAAAAGCCTCCAATCCAGTATAGACCAGACATTTAAGGCGAAAAAAGGTGGAACCTCCCAATGAGAGCAGCTAAGCTGAAATTTGGCACAAACCACTATAATGGCATTCTAAAGAAAGATTCAAAAGTATAATACTGTATCACGTTTGCAAACTTTTTTATTCGAGGTCAAAGGTCACGAAAAACAGTTTTCTGCGAATAACTCGTTTCCTGTTCAAGTTATGTTTTTAGATGTTATTATAAAAATTGTAGAGCTCAGAAATCCCTGAAAAATTGGTTATATGCATTTCTCTCGAAAAACTGCAGGGCTGCAGCTGTGCAGCGCGTCTCGAGCCGCCGCAGCTCTAGACTTGTAACTAAATATAGTTTAAATAATAATTTTTTTCAATTTTCAAAGCTAGAGCTGCGCAGCATCGCCTAGGAATGCTACCTCAATTGTTTATAAAATATTTGTTTTGATATCGATTACATAAGTTGAACATAACTTGAACAGGAAACGAGTTATTCACAGAAAACTGTTTTTCGTGACATTTGACCTCGAATAAAAAAGTTTGCAAACGTGATACAGTATTATACTTTTGAATCCTTCTTTAGAATGCCATTATAGTGGTTTGAGCCAAAATTCAGCTTAGCTGCTCTCCTTGGGAGGTTGAATCTTATAATGCCTGGACTAGTAAGGTACGGTAACAGTTTTCTTACGGTAAAAACATTGGACTGGATGTAGGCGATTAATCCCAGAAAATATTACACGCAGAAACTCATCATGAATCAAGAAACCAACTTCTTGTAAATTTTATTTATTCTTGTGAATTTGTAAATTTTATTTATTCTTTGTAAAGTTTACATCGCTTTGAAATACGGTATTTGCATTTTTCTCATCAGATAAATTTCATATCTTCAATAAGCAGTACAAAAAACATGAAGCCCACAAGACTTACGTCTGATCGTGAGCTTTGTAAAAGAATAAATAATAATAAGTTGATTCAACAAAATACCTAAAAATATTTCTTGAAAAAAATTATTATTATTGTTATACGTGTATTAATGATGTATAGTTCTTAAAATTCAAATTTAAATATAAAATGTTATTATTATTTTATAACTGTATTAATATGTATAGTTATCCATTATAATCCCTCTTTTGAGAAATTGGCTTGGGCTAACCACACGTTACTTCTATCCTGGTTGGTGATTATTCACCTCTGCTGTAGAGTGGAGTGAAGAATATGCAACCAGCTGGTGTATAACTTAGTCTGTCCAAGCAAAGAGGACCCTCTAGCAAGATGGAAAAATGACTCCAGCATTGTCAATATTTGTTCAAGAATCATAAATGTGGTCTCAATAGCAGATGAAATTGAGATTATTAAAATAGAGATGAAATTGATAATTTTTGAACCAAAATTGACCGAGCTTGAGCATAGCTTCCTTTAATAGAAGGCCATGGCCTAAAAATTGGCAACTATGTAGAGTAGGAAATTGGGTCCATTTAAAAGCATTGAAATCATTTCACAATCAGCTGTTCTAATGTATGCGTTTCTTGTGTGCTTTCTCACATTTGACTTGCTACAAATCATAAGCTATTTCAATAAATAACTATCTATTCTTAATCTTTCTTGCTAATCTCTATCACAACCTATTACAAAAAACACAAAAGGAATTCTATACGAAGAGTTTCATGAACGTTTTTCATGGAAATCATGCTCAATGAGAGAAAAACCAAGTCAACATGCATGATTTGTATCTGTACTTTATCTGTCATATTATTTAGGGCAGAGCCCTCTATTAAAGGAAGCTATGGCTTGAGTCATTTTCCAATTTTGCCAGATGGTCTTCTTTGCTTGGACAGGCTATAGGCCTAAGCCCTTCATGGGCTGTTGAGCCATTGACTAATATTATTAACACAAGTTAACACAAGCTGTTTAAAACCAAGAGAACCTAACAAGAAATGTATATATTGGAATGAAGGTTAATCGATCAATGAATGTGATGAATCAATCAATCCAAATGAATCAATGAATCTAAATAGAGATAATTGCAAACAAATTTATTAGCTAATTACCTCTGATTTTGCGCTGTCTCAGCCTATGTATGCTGAAGAAGACAATGCTGAGACACAGAATGGCCGTGATGGCGCCAGCAATCAGCCGTAGGCCAAACTCAGAGGCAAGGTCATGTTCACCCCCCTTGCCCCCTCCAAACGTGTCATCCAAACAGATGAACTCACAGCACGAGTTGCCCACACGAAACGACTTGCAGTCCTGCAAAATCAAATATCAACTATAGTCAGTACAAGCAAAGAAGACCCTCTGGCAAGATGGAAGAATGTCTCCAGCTTGGTCAATACTCGTTCAAGAATATTATAAATATGGTCAAAATGGTAGATCAAATTGTTTCCTACAATTTGAGATCAAATTGATAATTTTTGAACTAATATTGACCGAGCTGGAGTCAAATTCAAATAGTTCATTCATATAAAGTACAGGTCAATGTAAATAAAAGAAAAGAAAATATGAATATAAATTCCCCGCTTGGATGACAGGTCCGTGTGCGGGGAGGAGTCGTTTAGCAAACAAGAGTTAATTTCTTAATGTGTATTAAAATATAACAATACAGAGAAAAATTGAGTTATGAAAGTATTTTATTATAAAATTAGTAATGTAAAAGAATTTCATCAAGATATGGTTTATGTTCATCAAGTCTATTCAATGATACAAATTCACCGATCCGACAGCAATCAGGGGTTATTATGAAATGAAGGTATTATACAAAACAATTAACGGTAAATGAGAAATTTTATATGTTCTAGGAGTCATCACACTATAAACATTTTGTAGAGGGTGTAATTGATGTTGTTCAAGTCAGGTTAGGTTTGATTGGGTTGAAATGAATTTTGTAGTTCTAAAAATGTACAATAAAAAAGTAGTAGAAGCAGTAAAGTAAAAAGAAAACTAATCAGGTTTAGGGTGAAATGAGGAGAGCGTCGGCTGCATCAGCTCCAATGCAAAGGAGCCACCCACAGTGTTAGTTCTGGGGGAACATTCCTGTATAGCCAGTGAGCTGAATGAAAGGAATTTGAAAGCTGGATAGAATTACATAGCCGGGGAACTTGAATGTTTGTATTCAATCTATTCCTTGTTGAGTAATTATGTTGTATTTCTGTGAAATTGATGCTATTTTTCCTGATGAAGATTAACATTCAATAAGTTACAGGGAACTCCTGAAAAAGTAAATAAGTAGGGAATCTCTGTTTTTTGCAAGTAGAGCCTTGATCAATGCTCTTTGTGCGACTGAGACTGGCCGAAGGGCATTGGCAGAGGCCCCTCCCCAAGCCACAATGCCATATTCAAGCAATGATTGGGCATAGGCAAAATAAGTGGACCTGCAATGTCTAAAACTCAGCACCTGTCCAAGCTGTCCAAAAGCATATGTTAATTCTCTAAGTCTTTGCTTAAGAAATTGGACATGAGCTGTCCAACTCAGCTTGTGATCAAGAACAATTCCCAGATATTTGTATTCAGTAACCTGTTCAATAGATTCACAGATGCAGGTAACAGATTTTGGGTCTCCACAGGAATGCATTTTAAGCACATCAAGTCCAGGACCACCACGAAGGTATATTGGAAGGCACTTTGTTTTTCCAATTTTAATTGATAAAACATTGTTATCCATCCAATTCTTGACCTTTGCCAAGTCTGATGAATCATTTTCAAATACTTCTGCCCATGAACAGCCAGAAGTCACAAGAGCTGTGTCATCTGCAAAGAGGAACAGGCGACTGTGTAGCTTTAATTTTGCAAAGTTGTTTATGTAGATAAGGAAGAGGAGAGGTCCCAACGTACTCCCCTGTACTACGCCATAATCAACATTGACCGAGTCGCTTTGTATGCCATTCAGACTAACTGTCTGCTTCCTATTCTCAAAATAACTTTTGAACCAGCCAAGAGTTTTATCTCTGAATCCTATTGCTTGAAGTTTGATTATAAGTTTGTTACTCAATTTAATAGTTATAAGTCATTTTCTCATTTTGTCAGAGGGTCTTCTTTGCTTGGACAGACTATAATAGACCATTTAACTGTAGACCTTACGCAGTCACCCATGTTCTCTGCATCCTTATAGCCCTGTCTGTTCAGAAGATACTTTCAGAGTGTGTGCTGATTCAGAAAGTCGGCGCGGCGAGAAATTCAGCTATTGTAATGAAAAACAATCATGCAAATTGATATATTCAATTGTATTGTTTTTTATATTGTAAATTTGAATTTTGCGACTTGAATATTGTTTGGATGTTGATAATGTATTGTAAAATGTTTTATGTTATGATTGATTGATATGTTAATGAATGAATGTCTCATTTCTTATATAACTTACCTACACATCGTCAATATCAACTCTACTAATTTTCTTAAATTCTATTGTATTTAGTGGCTAACCTGAGGCGGTGAGCAGAGTACAGCCTTGCACCATTTCGGATTGCCGTTATCGCAGACGCACAGCGTGCAGGTGTCAGGCCCGGGAACAAAATGGAAGCCGGGCGAAATTGTGCGTCCATTGATGTCGTAGCACTCTCCACCTCCAACACACTCAACACCTATGAATTAAAATTATTTTATTGTTGCCACAAAAGTATAACAATAACAAAGTGAATTATTTTTTTATGAATTTAAGGTTACTGCTTTTACTGGTGAAATATTTACTATAGCTAAGTTAAGTAGACCAACTAGTTGAGTAAATATTTCATTTGAACTATTTTTCTCGGCACTGCAGTCAATATTGTGCGATATATTGTCAATATATTGACCGACACTGCAGTCAATAATGTGCGATATATTGCCAATATATTGACAGCAGTGTCGTGGAAAATAGTTCAAGTGAGGAATTTACTAGCAGTTCGTCAGCATATTCTGCTGGTTCTTCTTAACGTACATCAGGCAGAGAAAATGGAATTGGCAGATCACTGTTTGAATGCTAAGTCTAGCAAAGAGAGGCTTGCAATGAGCACGATATTCTCTTGCTGTGATGATACGGACAGCCCGCTTTCTCTGAATGACCCCACATGAGAAGGCCACAGGAAACATGACAGTGTAAGAGCGCATGATACACCATAACAAGGTAGGCCTCAGTCACCTGACCCCTCAGCTTCATCAGCAGGAAACAGATTCTGGATAGTCTTGTGGTCACTTGCTGAATGTGGCTGGCACAGTAGAGTTCACTGTCCAAAGCAAAACCCAGTAGCTTATCTGGTTCTTGGTCACCAGGAAGGTTTCTTGACAGACTGCAGATGATATGCTTGGTCTTGTTTTCATTCAACTGGAAGAGATTTGCCAGGAACCAAGATGTTGAAGACCGCAAATGTTCAGCAGACATCTCCAAAACCTGCTGAAGGCTGCGGCCAGATGACAGGACAGCAAAGATGTGTATCATCTGCAAACAGGAGAGTTGAACCGTCGCTGTCCAGGTCGTTAATCATAATAATAAAAAAGATCGGACCCAGGATTGACTCTTGAGGTACACAATGGCCCACTGGGAGTGGACTGGAAGAAGCTCCACCAAGAGATGCCACTTGCTGCCTCCCAGCCAGATATGACTCCAAAATTGACAGTGCTGAGCCAAAAACACCATAGCGTCCCTCAAGTAAATCTGTGGACTGAGGGACAGATGGTCACCTTTGGCTAAGGTTCTATGAACACTCATTTTCTCTTAGGGCTACTGTATTTGTTGAAACTTTAAATAATTACTATCAAAATAGGCTACCCTTTTTTAAAATATTTTTATTTTACTTTAAATATAAAATTATATATTTTACACTTTATTATAAAAATATTTTTTAAAAAAGGGGTACTTTGATTGTAATTATTTAAAGTTTTTATGAACACTTTGGGATACGGAATAACTTCTACAATCTCTAGAAAATAAGGGGGCAGATTCGCTTAAAAATAATAATCAGTATCGTCATAACGATTACCTATATAATAACTTCCAATTCACTCACCAATACTACCCAGACAATAAGATGCAAATCCTATGTAAGCTAGTTTCTCGTACATTATTTTTCAAGAAGAACCACTGAACCACACTTGAGAAAAGTATTCAACAAAACATTGCTAGAAGCAATGTCAAACTCCAGTTTACATAAGCAACACGACATTTTTACAAAATCTTTTCAACATAATACACAATGAAACGAGTTCTAATTTATCTTGACTTGAAAAGATGGCACTATTATCCGAAAATAACATTGCACTTCTGATTTCAAAAACAATAATTTGTGTATTCAATCCGTTTATCGATCTTTGCTTGAAGGATTGCATCTGTCTGCGCCCAAAATACTAAATTTCCCTTCAATCCAAACGGATAAGAACTCATCAGTGATGTGTTTGGAAATACGTTACTTGTGTGAAATGTATTGCCAAGAATAAATAAATAATGTTCTAATACTCTTGTTATACACTACAAACAACAAACAGGAAATTCCACTGAGGTTATTAATGAAATGATAAGGAAAAGACTGACGGCACTGTATTGTCATATTGATAAGAGAATGTCTTTGTCAACAGTTGGGAAAGCGAAAATGTTATCCCACGTCCACACTCTCGCCTAGCGTAGGCGAGCAAAGGCGAGTGTGGATGTGCCGCTCGCAACCACTCGGGTCCGCTCCGCTCGTATTGCCGATATACTGTGGACGCGAGTGGTTGAGAGCAGATCATCTTTTTCTCTTTTCTTATATTTGATACTCTGTGTGGCGTAGGATTATTGAAAATATATATTTGAATTAATATTGAAATAGTAGCAAATTATCCATATCATTATTCAAACAAAACCAAAGGTTATTAAAAGTAGAAGTATCAAAAGATATACGGTTACAACATTTGAAAATATTTTGTATAATTATTGATTCTAAACGAGTACCTGGATGATTTTGATAAAGTGCGCGGGCCCAAACAGTTGAAAAAATGTGATTTTTTTTGTAAATCACTTTCACTTGTATAGACGACTAGCCGGCAGGCTCGATTCGCTTGCCTTCAGCATTGACAGCATCAGCTGAGTCAGTGAGTCAAACAGGCTCGTTTCGATCGCCTGCCAAACCGCTGTCAGTGTCAGCTGAAACAAACAGGCTCGCTTTGCTCGCCGGCAATTTCCGTTCAAAAGGATTTGCTTTGATTATCTATACTAAAGCATGGTTCTATGTCGGTAGAGTGAAAAGTGATGTAAGTGTGGACACTGTTAGAGAGTTTATTGTTGAATCTTTTCCTGGATCAGATCCAGTAGTTGAAAAACTAGCAAGCAACCCACATAGCACACAAAGTATCCGATACATATTAAGTACATATCAATGTAACCCTTAAAGTATGTATTACAAAATATGTACCTCAAACGTATCTGATACATATTATTTAAGGCAGAATTGATACGTATCTCCCAATACTTTCCGATACATATCAGATACATATCCGCTAAACCTACCCACAATGCATTATTAACTGCGTGTCTCTGCTCATGTGCTCTTTCTGAACTGAAATGTTCTGTTGTGAGAAGTGATGAAATGTAAGCTGATATGATTGTGGAGACAAAACCAGAATAGTACTTTTAAAAGGATGAAAATTGTTTATTTGAATGTGATATTATAATATATTTCTTATTATATTAATCTGTGTTTCATTTATGAATTGATTTGAATCTGATCCAATGCTAAGTATAGGCTATTGATTGCATTCAGTATTTTGAGGTTAAGTTTCTTATGATCTTTTTATGTCTTTCCAAATGGGATTAACTGGATTATTATGATTTTATTTCAACAATTACAAATATCAATATCATCATTTTGTTAATATCTATATCATTGATCAACAAAGTATTTTGGGAATTCTTTTTGTAAGTTACATATTAGATGTATATCCAAGACATGAGGGTGATACATATCGGATACGTATGATCAATACCTAAATAATATGTATCTCAAAAGCGGACATTTTCACATATCAGATACATACTAGATACGTAAATTTACGTATCCAATACATACTGTAAGTATTGATGGAACTTATCTAATATGTATCTGATATGTTCATGTGCTAAGTGGGAAGGGAGTTAATGCAAGCTTAAAGTTTGGAGTTAACTTTGATAGAAGAGAAGATATCCTGACTAGTCCAAAAAAAATCTTGTTTTGAAGCGTTTTTTGTTCAGGAGAGACCTTAACGGGCCAACCAGTTAACACATACATTGAATGTGATGAACGCACAGATCCGACTTTGACTCAGATCGAGTTATGAAAAATTAATTAAAGTGTGTTTATGTGAATGTTCAGTGTCTGAGAACTAAATTCAATTTGGTATCTCTATTTGTTGATAATGTATGTCCTGATATTTTTTGTGTTAGTGAGCATCATCTGATACAAGCTGAAATTGATTACTACTGCTCTATTTCTCATTTGCATCTAGCTGATATCTATATGCTAGGTCCAATCACAAAAATGGTGGAGCTGCTATTTATTTAAATGATGGCATGGATTTTAAACAAATTTATGTCCTACAGTTCTGTGTTGAGCTTGAAATTGAATTGGCCTGTGTGGAAATAGATGCTCTTTCCATCATTGTGGTTTTGATTTACCGTGCACCATGTGGAAGCATTGAGAATTTCCTGAACACACTTGATGCATGCTTGTTGTTCCTGTCTACAAGGGGAAAGTGTCTCATATTAGGTGGTGATATGAACATTAATCTTCAAGTTATGGATAAAAATTACACTACCTTCAAGTACCTCCTGCAAAGTCATGGGCTGTACATCACTAGCTATGCTCCTACCCATGGTGGCTCCTGCTTTGATACAGTTGCAACGTCCTTGAACACCTGGATATATATTGTATCAGTGATTGATCCTGTGATAGCTGACCATGATGCAGTGGTGATGGACCTATGTCTTGACTTGGTGAGTGAGTTGGTATGAAAACCTGATATTGGTCCAACCACATACTGGATAATAAGAGAGGGGCAACTGCCTGTCTTCAGTGCAGCCTTTGATGGGGTTGACTGGAGCATGTGTTCTGACTTGTTACCAGCCTGAGTCATCATTTGGTGCTTTCTTCAGCATATTTATGAATTTATTTGACAGTCATTTTCTTGTGAAAACCAGAACTTCAGTTGGACCTAGGCAGAGGAAAGGGAGATCTGACACATCTCCTTGTGACAGGTCTTGGTATTCACCCAGGCTGGCGCAGATAAGACTCTTGGACATTGCATTACATGCTAGGGCCAGGAATGGTAGTAATGAGAATGAGGAACTCCATCTTTATGGCCAATACCTGAGGGCAAAGAAGATATATTGTGCTGAAATTGATGCTGTAAAGAAGGCCGCCAATATAGCCAGAATTAAATTGGCAGAAAACCCTTGTAAGGCTGCATGGACCTGGTAAATTGGATCTCCAACAGCAGTGCAAGGCCCAAGTGTGATGCTACACCAGATTAATTCAACAACTTTTCTAATGATGAAGTTAATCAAATTATTGAGTCCTTGAGGAATGTGAGTCATGATCATCCCAACCCCAATGACAGCATGCTGCGGTTTGTAAAATGGAGGAGGATCAGGCCTTCTGATGTCATTTGCATAATATGCAGCTTCAAGAGCTCAGATAGTCTGGACATCTATAGAGTCACAATTGTTGTGCTGAAGTGTGTTGCAGAAAGGATTGCAGTGCCATTGTGTCATGAACTTGAGGTCTGCCTAAGTTGTGGCTACTTTACTGGCGCACTGAAGTTATCCTGTACAATTCCTGTCTTCAAGAATGGGGACCCTGAGTCTATGATCAATTACAGGCCTATATCTGTCATACCTGTGCTAGGCAAAGTTTTCAAGGCCCTAATGAAAGAACAGCTAATGTGCCACTTTGAGAGTAATAACCTTTTCTTGGCGGCACAACATGGTTTCAGAAGTGGAAGATCAACAGTCACAGCTGTTGCACAGATGATAGACTGCATCATTGAGGCTTTTGAGGAGAAGGATCTTGTTCATCTGATTCTGGCAGACCTGAGCAAAGCATTTGACTGCATTCCTCATGGGATCCTGTTGGAGAAGCTTTGAAGTTATGGAATTGGTGGTGATGTGCTGCAGACTCTTAGCTCCCACTTGTCTGGAAGAAAGCAGAATGTTTCTATTTGTGGTGCTACCTCACAACTATTGCTGGTTAGTCATGGCATGCCTCAGGGTTTGGCGTTGGGGCCCTGCTCTTCTTGGTGATGATTAATGATCTTGGACTCCTTGGGCCAGTGTTGATGTTTGCTGATGACACTACAATTTATTCAAGAGGGAAATCAGTCAAGCTTGCTGGCTTGCAGGCCCATAGAGTCTTCAGCAGTGCCAAGCAGAGATTTGTAGATAATTATCTATGCCTGAATGAGGGGATGACCCAGCAGTTGGTCTGTGGACTTCGCAGCCTTGCCAATTCAGCCTATCAGTCTGATGTCAAGCTGCTTGGTTTTGTCATTGACTCCAAGTTAACATGGGCTGGACACATTGATGGAGTTTGCACCAGGCTGGCCCAGGTGATCTACCTATTGCGCAGACTGAGGATGCTTCTTTGCAGAAGGGACTTGATCATGGTCTACTTTGCTCTCTTCCATACCCACGTTCTGTATTGACTCTTGCTGTGAGGGCATGCAGCAGGAGTTAAGAATGTACTGCTGCTCCAGAAGAGAGCACTGCAAGTGATCACCTCAGCAGGTTATCGTGAGTACTGTAGAGGCTTACTATTTGCCTCAGCTCCCTCTTTTCCAGGCTATCTACATTGCGGGAAGCCTTTGTTGAGGGTTTGATCAACATTTTTTATTGTTGTAGTCCTTCTGTCCTATTCCAAATCAAAATCTTCTTCTTTTCCTCCCATTCTTGGACTTTAGCTTTACAATAGCTAAAAAGAACCCCACAACCTGGTTCTGGTCCTACAAATGGAGAATCTGCACCTTTTTTTGCAAGGCAATCAGCTATTTCATTTCCATAGATACTCTTGTGCCCCAGTACCCACATCAGGCTAACCTGATTCCTGACAGCAAGTTCCCTTAGGGACTTTTGACACTGTGTTACCAGCTTTGAGCTACTGGAACAGGCCTGCATTGTCTTTAGGGCTGCCTGGCTGTCACTCAAAATAGAGAGCTTTGCCCTTCTCAGTCCTCTTTCAATGAGTTGATTAGCACACATCTCTATGGCCATTACGTCATCCTGAAAGACAGTTGCCGTTTTTCCCAGGGCCTTATAGAATTTAGTTCCTGGCCCATATATTCCAACTCCTGTCTTTCCTTCCCTACGTGATCCATCAGTGTACCACTTCAAGGCGTTTGACTACCAAGAATACTCTCTTCCACCCCTATCACTCTCCAGGATTGTGACTTTGTAGGAGCAATCCATTAAGTATTCCCTGTTTTTAAAGTCCGGAACAGCAAAAGCCATAGCTAGTTCAGGAAACTCCTTTAATATTGTCAAATGACCTTTCTCTATTCAGTTGTTGATATTTCTGTTACCAGTCATTTTGAGGGCACTTAGTACTGCCCTCTTCTTGACCTCCTGTGCCAGAGGCAACATTCCAAATATTGCATCTAGCGCAGCTGTTGGGCAGGAGCCTATGGCTCCACTGACGCCCAGACTTGCCAACCTCTGCAATTTTTGGAGTTTAGTTGCAGTAGTCTTCTGTTCCACCTTAGGCCACCAAACCAGTGCAGCATAAGTAACCATAGGCAGTATTACAGTTTGGTAAACCCAGAACTGCATACTGGGCCTCAGCCCCCATTTCTTACCACACAGCCTTCTGTAGGCCCCCATAGCCTTCATAGCCTTTGTAAGAGTCCTCTCAATATGTCTATTCCACAGAAGATTTTTGGTCGAGGACTATCTATAAATATTTCACTTCTGTGGAAAACGGAATTGTTGTTCCTCCCAGAGTTGGAGCTGTTAAGTTCAGCTTCCTTTTCCTGGTGAATGGAACAATTACCGTCTTTTCAGGATTGATCCAAAGATCCTTTTTTTCACACCACCTTCCTATGAAGGTGAGGGCCCTTTGCAGAAGGTCACACAGGGTGTCTGCTGATTTGCCCCTTATCATAAGGACCAGGTCATCAGCATAAGTTTGCATCCTGTATCCTCTGGCTGCCACTTGTTCTAGGAGATCATCAATAACCATAGCCCATAGCAGAGGCAAAAGAACCCCAAGGATCCTTTTCTGCCCCCCTCCTTGAGGGCAACCTTTCAGGGCTGTTACAGTTACTGACTCACTACCCATTTCAGCAGTTATCAGCCTATTCCTTCAGGATTTGCAATTACAAGGTAAGCCATTACAACATGCAATCAAGGAATTTCTCCCTCTAGCACCGCATTCAGTTTAGCTCCCTCCCAAGGCATTATTCTCTTTACTGCCTCTGTCAACTAGGTTGATGTTGGTTGATCATCACAAGTGATGATCATGTACCCTGGCTTCCTTCTCAATCCACTGAATGTGGGCTGTTCAGCACCTTCCACCTCTGTGATTTGAGCAATAACAGCTTCTTCCATGGCATTCATCTTCTCTACCATTAGGAGCTCATCTGGGTAATTTTAGTGGATAATGCTCACCCTTACCCCCTGCCAGCGCCTGCACAAAGCTCTTGCTGGGGGGAGGGTGATAACTGGCATTACCTGCTACCCTTGACGTTGAGGCTTCCTGAGTCTGTTTAGATCTCTTGGATGCCTTGTTGTCTGGAGTGGAGATGTTGGATTGATTTGTCTTTCCACTGGTCCCCTCCTGGTGCATAATTGTGATAGGCTGAAGACTGCGCTTCTGGGCCTCATCTTCAGCAGAGAGACCCTTTTTCAACCAGAACTTCATCCTCTTCCTCCTTGCACCTCCTAGTCTGGAGGTCTCAAAGCTGCTTTGAGACTTCTTCATCCAGACCATCAGCTATGGACCCACCTTTCTGAAGCTGTTCAACTTCTGTCAGGGATGGGTCCACACAATCCTCAGATTCCATTGCAGAATCTTCAGTTGTAGTGCCTTCCTCTACATGTACTGTTTCCCGGCAGTTTTGAGTCAGCAATAACTCTGAAACCTGTTCCAGGTCGGTAGAGTTTGGGGGAGATCCCCCATCCTTGTTAGATATTTGAGGCTGTTCAGCCTCTTTTGTTACTTTCAAATTGGTATCCATAAGATTTTTACAAGTAGTTGGAGACTTATTCAGTCACCCTGAGCAGAGCTCCACATTCACCCAAGGAAGGCTTCTTGAAACTGGAGGGCGCCTGGTATCCAGAGTTCACATACTTGATGTCAGGCACTCCCCTGACCAAGCAGCCGTTGGCGTATGCTGTTCCACCATATGTTGGCTTGGATTGTGCAGTTGATGCTTTAGGTGTTCCTACTTGAACACCCTACTTAGTGTGTTAACCTACATGTGTTAACCTACACCCTACTAGAACACCCTACTAAGCTGGGACGCAATGGTGTTGGTTGCCAATCAGCCTACATCTACCACTTGCATCAGGAACCCGGAGGATTGCCACACCCCAGACAGAATAAATTCTGCCCCCCTGCGGGCAAGAAGGCCGCTTGCAAGAGCAGAAAACAATACACAAAACAAATATACAATACTTAACAGATTCTTTTGAGTAATCGTTCTAAATAAGTTGTTCTATTAATACTCAGCTGAACCTGGGTACATGATTTGAACGTATTTAGTTCAGTAGTACCTAGTTTCCGTGAAATAAACAAACGTTGGTAAACCTTATTACTGGTGTAACCTCGGAAGGATTTCGAAATTTATTGAAAACAGCATTTCTAGACCTAATCTGGACCTATTTATCGAATTTCAATATTAATTAGATTTTTCAAAAACCAATTAGCAGATAAGAAAAACTCCAGAAATTCTGAAAAGTAGTGGAACGCTAATATTGAGCCTGTGAAGTAACAAACATAGTTTGATTCAATGTCTTCCAAAATGATTCATATATCTTACTGAACCATTAAATTCACAGGGTAAGGATTGGGCGTATCAAGGCGGAAGATATGCAACCCGCAATACGTCTACAATTATGAAAAAGTTATAACTGGCGTAATCTTGAACGAATTTCAAAAATATTCTAATACAACATCTTCAGACCTTATCTGAACCAGCCTACCAAATATCAACATTTTCAGTTTCTACCAAATTGGTTCTCAAAAAATTGAGAAAACACCGAAAAATCTATATAAAAACTCAAATGTTTGGCGTATCCTTATGAACTCTCAAAAATCCTTTCTTAGTTGATTGTGTAGAATATTTTTTGGCGAATTCCTTTTTTTCTCCATAACATAGTGATCTGATACTTGATACAATGGTATAGGATAGTCTGTACAAGTAAAGAATACTATCTGGCAAGATGGGAAAATGACTCAAACTCGGTCTCGGTCAATATTGGTTCAAAAATTATCAATTTGATCTTAAATTGTAGGAAACAATTAATCTTCTATTAAGACCACATTAATAATAATTCTTGAACAAATATTGACCAAGTAGCTGGAGTCATTTTCCCCATCTTCTTCATCTTCATTTTCCCAGAGGGTCTTCTCTGATTGGACTGACTATAAATCTGGATAAAGCTGAAATGTTGGTCTAGTTAGAATATTTGTATAGCTGGAAGACTGGTCAAGCTGATATAGGCCTACTGGCATTGCTGGGATACTGCTGCTTGGTATAGCTGGGAGGCTGAAGCTGCCCGGCTCTAGCTGCACTGCTCTAAGTATCACAACTCTTCACTTAACTATGATAATATAAAATAATTTATCGATTCATCATACATTAGTACTTAGCAGCCCTTATAACATTGTGTACATTATATTATAATATAGTTATATATGTAGGAAAAGTTAATTTTAATCAGTGAATATTCAGGTCTGATGAACTAAACAGGTCAAGCATACTCTAAACTCACATGTGTGTGTTTAACTCATGTGTTGATAAGTGAACCAACAAACTTCATTAGAAATATTTATCAGTCCAATAAGTAAGCTCAATGAGTAAACATGTATTAAAAAATAAACAAAAAGTTTATTGATGAGTGAAATAGGACGATTTTTATTTTAGAGAATAAGACTTCCTACATTTTGGGGGCTCGTCCGGGATTAAAGAGGAAAAAAATCCGGGATAGAAACGAAGAAGATTCGTTTGGGATCGTAATAGAAAAGATCCGAGATAGAACTGGGAAAGATTTGTCCGGGATAGTAACGTAAAAGATTTGTCCGGGTTTGAAAAGGAATTGAATTGTGAATTGGAAGAAAGTGAATTGTGAATATAGCATATTTAGCCAGAGCAAAAAAATGTGATTTATTGAAGGTAGCGGAAGAACTGGTTATTAATCTGCTTACTAATCCGAGAGTGGTACAATTATGTGCATTGATTACCGCATCAGTGGGTTATAATGAAGAAATTATTAGAAATTTGTTGGAGAGAGTAAAAGCAGATAGAGAACTTGATGAAGAGAAGGAACGAGAGGAGAGAATTCAACGCGAGGAGAGAATAATTCTACTTGTACGTGAGGAAAAGGAACAAGAGGAGAGAATTAAGGAACGAGAGGAGAGGATTAAAGAACGAGAGAAGAGAATTAAATAACGAGAGGAGAGAATTAAAGAACGAGAGGAGAGAATTAAGGAGAGAATTGAAGAACGAGAGGAGACAATTAAAGAACGAGAAGAGAGAATTAAGGAACGAAAGGAGAGAATTAAAGAACGAGAGGAGAAAATTCTACGTGAGAAAAAAAAAGAGAGAAGAGGATGTTTTCTTTGCAAGTTGAAAAGGAAATGGAACTGAAAAAATTGGAGCTAGAAATGTCAAGAGAGACAGTAGTTGACAATGCAAACGTGTAAGTAAATAGGAATAATGATTTTATGAAACGATTTAACATGGATAGTGATATAAGCAAATATTCAAACTCATATGAAAGACAAATTAACAGGAACAACATAATCAAAGAAAAATTGGTTCGTGTGGGAGGGAGTAATGTTGTAATGAGAGACGTTCGTCTGTTACTGAGGAGTTTTTCCATTCAGAATTTGAGGTGCAAACAAGTTTTAAATTATCCATGCTTTCTAAACAAGAAATAGAGGACGAATGCGATATTTATTGCGACTTGGACAAATTACCATTCAAAGAATTTGAGTCCGGAGGGTGCACGTCTTCTGACAATTATGAGGCTGTTAATGCATTGAATGTGGATAAAATTTCCAGCCACAAAATTGACAATATGATGAATAATTCCAGTGATAGTGGGAGGCCAGATTTTAAGCTCCAAACCAACTTCTGAACAAACCAAAAATTCCAAGAAAAGGGTCAAAATTATGAAACCATTGTATAAGAAAATCAAAAGTGTTGGTGAATATGTGTGTCGAGATGAAAGTTTGTTTGTTTGTTTATGAGGGTGAAGCCCACATAAGCTCATAGGCTTGTGCGTGGGTAATGGAATGGATGATAGATGACGACTACTTTTTAGGTAGTCGGGACCGACGGCTTATCGTCTCCTCCGAAAGACGGGGTGGTCGTATCTATGTGATTGTGCTGTGGTCAAAAATTGTTCTCCACTTGGGATTCGAACCAGGGTCCACCTGGTTATCAGACCGGCGCTTTATCACTCCTCCAACGAGCCACCCAAAGTGTTGTCGGATCTCAGGAATTATCAGAAAAAACAAAATCTAGACAAAGACAAGTACGCTTCATCATTGCTTGTACAGAATGTGAGTTCCATGGTATCTTCACGCTGTAGAAAGATAGGTTGAAAGATATTGAACTGCAAGAAGCACAGGAGAAGAGAGAAGAAATTGAGAAAGGCTAAGCGAAAGAAGCGGTGCAAATTTAGAAATAGGATATCTTGATTTGTTGTTTTTTGTTTATTTATGTTTCTTTTGTTTTATCATGTTTATTTTAATGTTAATGTGTGGCTTGAGGACAAGCCAATCCTCAGAATGGCCGAATGTAGGAAGAGTTCATTTTAATCAGTGAATGTTCAGGTCTGATGAAATAAACAGGTCATACTCTGAACTCACATGTGTATGAAAACTGAACTTTAAAACTTAGGGCTATTTAAAATAATTGAAAAATAAATGGAAATCAAACACCCTTTTGAAAAACTTCAAGGGCCAAATTCACCAAAATCATAAAGAACTAGCGTTACAGTATCTTCAGTTATCAGCCGGTTACGAAGTTCAACGGTGACCATCTGTGGATTAGGAATGAAATGGAATTCACCACGCCAAAAAAGGCGAGATTATGAAATCTCCGGATATCTCAGATCTCGAGCATATCGAAATGGCAGTGAACATGTGTTTCTCTGAATTTTATTTATTTTAACCAAAAAATGATAAGTTTGTTGATGTTGAAGTGAGTCTTCCGCTGAAAGAGATTTGGATAATTTTTTATTTTTATTTGAAATTTTATTCAGAAGTAGAAGCCTATTTGAAATGAAGATTTGAGAAGAAACTGTCTTTATTGTATTTGAGACTATTCGAAACAATTTTCTATGGTGAAGTGAAGTGGAAAATGTATATTGAAACATTTTTCGACTATGAAAATTTGCGAACACCTTTGTTTTGAGCGTTTTGTTCCTCTTCCTAATCATACTGTTTGTTATCTATTTTGCATTTATCTATGAATAAATCAGTAGATGAATTTTCAATGGATTAGCGTTATTTGTAGGATGAGTTAGTAATTATTTCATACACGTAGATTTATTTATTGATGTAATGTTTTACACATATTCTAGCCGACCAAATAATCAATAAAGAATGATAGAGCTTTTTGTTTCTTTGGCGCAATTGAAAATTGAAATCTTATAGAAAATCTGAACATTTTCTTGGTACATTACAATCCCAAAAAGAGAAATTTATAATTTTACATAATCACTGTAGATGACATTTATTATGAGCAAGATGAATGTATGAAATCTATTTTATACCTAGTATCTGTATTACACTGATTTACAAATGAATCTTCTGATGTAAAATAACGGACTAATTACTGTATTTATTAATTTTTTACTCAAGTTTTTTCTCCTTTGGAGTTAAAAATTACATGGGATATGGGATTGCTTGAACCATGACAATAGAAGAATGAGTGGTATAATGGACTTTCTAGTCCTAACTCCGCCTAATGAAGACTATTCTCATTTCATTTCAATAGAATGTTGAATAATTGTAATCTTAAAGTGCAATTTCTGAAAGGAAAATTGCACAGGAATTGAAATTGTAATTCTACTATCGTAGAATCATGTACCGTAATCTCATAGACGTAAAATCAATCAATCACAGAATAATACCATTATAAAGCGATCAAATTTCTGAATTGAATTTTCTTAAAGGAACAGTGGCATTATAGGAATTACTAAATAAGTCACATCACTTTTATTCTGCAATTTTTGTAGAAGAGAAATGTTTATCAAATGAGGGATACGTATGAAAATACAATTGTAATGTCCTTCAGACTATAATACTCGTATTTGTCAATTCCGTCAATGGTGTACCTTATTTGTTCCTATGAGCTTCAAAACTCATAGATAGTGATAAAAATTTATATCCCGTATTTATGTTCTGAAAACAATGTTCAACGGTTGAAATACTTTAATTTTTCTGAAAATTCTCATTTGTGTTACAACTTTATTCCATTAAGACGAATTATCAAAAAGTAATTCACTTTACAAATCTACAAAACTGTAATCAACAAGATTATTTCGAGAAAATTTTGATAATGTTATTTGAAATTCATAAATTTTCTTCAAAATTTGAATAAAAAATGTTAAATATTATTCACGTTTTGTGATTGAACAAATAATTTCACCTCAAATTATATAATAATCATGTAATAACATTATTGACCGAACGTAAGTGAGGTCTAAGATTCAAGTCGACGATTTTTCATTTGTTTGTATGTATGTATGTATGTTTATATGTATGTATGTTCCGCATTTACGACTGAACGCGGCAATACATTCTAATGAAATTTGACAGGGATGTTCCTCTTGAAACCGCGCGTCGATGTATATGTAAGGTTTTTCAACAATTTTCATATTAAGGACGAAAAAAGGAAAAAAGGATTGAACTTTTCTCTGATATAGGTATACTCCGTACATAATTCAATGATATATTTATTCTGATATTACTAAAACATGTGATATGACATTCAATAAAAAATGATTGATTGAACAGAATGATTATACAATCTCTGTACCGTGAAAGGGAATATTAAATATAAATTATTTATATTTAAAAAACTTCTAGGGGCACGGCCACATGGGCAGGTTTTCGCTGCAAATTTTGTCAACACATTTGAAGATGCTCCCGACTCTAGAATTTTGAATCTTTTGAATTTTTCATGGTATCTCTCACCATTATTCAGCTGTCTGAAATGAAACTGAAATCTCAACTAGCTGCTGCTGAGAAAAATGAATTGTGACCTATTTGTTTGCAGCAAATATTTGCAGAAGTTTTATGCTCGTCAGGCCGCACAAGCTAATAATATACTTAAAATATCATTGAAATAATAACAATCTCTAGTTTTGTTTTGGCATTTGTCTCGAGATGGGGTCCAGTCACCCCTTTTCAATCACTTTTACCCTAAAACGGGAAGGGCTAGAAATTTTTTGTTTGGTTGTTCAATTGATACAAAACTCAGTACTAAATTATGACGTAATTTTAATTAGAATCTGGAGAAAAAAATTCCTATCATCATTATTTGAAAATTAGCTGAAACATGTTGTGTGTGAAATAAAAAATATTTTTTAAAGGGTACTCTGATTTTACTCGTTTTTAAAGTTTCAGTAGCCCTAGAAGAAAAGAATGATTGTTAATATTATATAATATTTTATTGTCATTATTATATTTTAATATTATTTGTAATAGACATGAAAACAAATCAATCATCATCAATATACATTAAATTCAAACAAAATTTGAAGGTTCACTTCTTAATCTTTGCCAGTTTTGGTTTGGTCGGGATTTCTCCCTTAACTCTAGCAAATACCATTACAGTTGTAAGCTCTACAAATGTTTCTTTACACTGGATTTAGTTTCTATAGGTAAAAATGAGACTCATGCAAATCCATTAAAACTATAAATTTATTTGGTGAATACATAAAATAGAACATTCTCATAAATCCATTCTCATAATTATCATCACGTGACATATCAACCGTTAAATTCCCAGCTCTGATGAGCATTTTTGGATTGATAAATTGTGGAAGTTTAACCAAAGCCTCTACTGCAGTGCAAGTTGCAAGTCAATTTGACCTCTTCTGGGCGTGTTGAGAACAAATCCAAACTTGAATGCTTCGTTTCCTGAAGGCTGCAGGGAAGGTGATGGCCTGCCAAATTGCACTTGGAAGTCATTGATACTGTCTTCCATTGTTTCCTGGTGAATGGACCTTAAATTTGTAAACAGAAGCTACCAAATGCTCATTAACACTAAAATTGCTTGTATCTACCATTGCTAGACTGAAACAGAACAACAAGCCACCCATTGATGGGATTTGACCAAATAGGAGATGGCTTAAATCACTCCTATTTTAAGGGTTCAATGTAAGAAGCCTTTTTTCTTCTTCCACTCTTAGCTGCAACAGCTTCATTCCCTTGATGCGTGTAAGGCGGTCAAGGTTGAACCCTGGATCAATGAGTATGTCTATCAGCTTTTTTGCACGTGACAGTGCCACATATGTGCAGCCAGGTGCTAGCTCCTTCTCACCAATGTTTACTACTACCTTCTGTAAGGTTAGGCCTTGTGATTTGTGGATTGTTGTAGCCCAGGCAAGAATCAAAGGGAACTGAGTCCTGGAGCATGATATTCCAGAGGATTTCCATGATCTTGTCACTGCTGATACAGGGACACTGTTGTCTATTTTGGGTCCAGTATAGTTGTCAAATTGAACAAGGATAACAAGAGGTCTGTCATTGGGAGGAGACTGTCCTGGTTGATAGAGAATATCAGTCACTGTGCCAAGAGCACCATTCACAAGACCTTTTTCAACCCACAGGTTTGTTTTTAGCATAACTCTGCTTCCCAAGCACAGATATAAACACTTTTCAAGACCTTGTGCTACATCATAATCAGCCTTTGCTGCTTCCTCATTGTTATTATCAGCAGGTATTTTTGCAGTTGGTTGATTCAAAGACTCTAACTTCTGCAAATTGTAGCTTGCAACCATACTATTCTGTGGGTAGAGCCTTAGATGGCCATCAAATGTAGCAACATCTTCATGAGAAACATTACTTTTTTCTCTGTCCATCAGTAATTTCCAATCCTCTACAGTGCTTTCACCAGTACTCAATCTGTCTAATAGCTCTCTGAAAAGATATTGATCTTCTCCATGTTGTCTATAAGATGTGGTGAGAATGAAACAGCAACTGATAGATCTGTATAGAATTTGGCCTTGATCTTGTAATGAACCTTTAAAACTTGTGCCATAAAAAGGTCGGTCCAAGACTGGTGGAAGCTGTTTTATGTCTCCTAAAAGGTAAATGAACATTCCACCAAAGGGTCTATCAGCATGTCTTGGTTTGGCTTCTCTACATCTCAAGTCTATCTTTTTAAGAAGGGAACAACCAAGCATGCTCATCTCATCTATGATGATGAAATGACAGTCTTTCATATCGTTCTGAAATTTTTGAACCTGCTCTGCCCCAAGCTGAATGTGAGTTTTTCCAATGCTTATTGACAGACCTGAGTGAATAGTGGATCCACCTACATTCACTGCTGCAGCTCCTGTTGGTGCTAAAAGAAGGAAACTGTCTCTGCCTAGCTCTGCAGAGAGCTCAGCACACATGGCTCTTATCACAGTGCTCTTACCACTACCTGCTTTTCCCTGAACAATTGCCATTGAATGTTTCAACTCTACTTCATCACCTTTCACAGCTCGGATTTGCTGAGTAAGAAGTTCCAGTATTTTCTGTTGCTCATGGGACAGTTCAAGAATTGGGGCTTCCCATTCATTTTGATTGGTATTGTCCCTCTGCTTACTCTCAAAAACAAATGCAGGGAGATTCATTGGATCAGGATGATTAAGAAAACTTTCTGACCAATCAAAATTAAAGTCAATATCCCGCATTCCAATTTCAATTGGTGGCATTAGCTCTCCATCTGGTCCAATACCAGCTACCAGCATCCATTCTTCAGAAGGGTCTATTTGTTCTTCCTGGGATACATCTTCATATTCATCTTCTCCCAATTGAGGCAATTCAAGAGGTGCTGGGGTTTGAACCAAGTTGTTATAATGCTCTTCCCAAGTGCTTGCTTCAAACTCTCTCATGTCTCGCCATGGTACATTGAGAAGAACCTGTTGTCTATAGAATGCTTCTTTGTCATCACTGTTAATGCGTCGCTTTGGAAATACTCTTACAATTGCTGGTGTCCTTCTTTTCACCCATGTCACTCCTCTTTTATAGAATTTTGTAAAGAATTCTCTCAAAGAGACCTGTTCTTCTTCATCTGGTCTTTGAGGGTATGTGTCAATTACAGCTTTGACCACTGTGGTTCCACCATCAGGATTATCATGTTGTGGAATCCATTGGTTTGTGTCCACATTGAGCTTGACAAAACTCCTTGAGCAATGAAAAAGTGGCCAGCCCATAACAATATGAGATGTCTCCTGTGCTGAATAATCTCTTTCACTGCACATTTTTATGAAAATTTTTTGAATTGCAGTCTTGGCACTATCATCTTCTTTCCGCAATGCATTAGCCAACAATTCTTCCATGCCTTTAGACCTGGGCTCAGATTTACTGACATATTTAGCAATGTAATTCAAAACTGCATCAACACTGAGAATGCATTGAATGTCAGTATTGGCCCTCCATTGCTCTGTGATGAACCTATTGTGCCTATTCACCAAAGGATCATTTCTTTTTGTTATTATCTCCCATTGACCACTGGCCTTGGTCACTATTGTTGATTCTTGGAGAGCAAATGGGAATTTGAAACGACACTCTCCCAATCCAGATGATTTATTCTTACGGATGCATTGAGGCCCATGACGTGTGTGTCGTTGACAACAATTGATGAGATTCCCATAGTCCTCTTCATGGTTTTCTATGTCTGAATAGTGTTGCTGACATGGATGAACTATTGGCTGTGGAGCATTGATGTTAGGATTCATTGTTGTAACAATCTCATCAAAGTACCTAGCAATTCTTTGTAAGGTATCTTCATCAGCATCATCCAGTCTTCCAACATCAGGAGCATTTTTCAACCACAAGATACCATGTATGTGTGGAGATCCTCTGTGCTGATATTCAGTTCGGTACCAAAAATCTTCCACTTGGAATGTGGGAACCAAAATCTCTTTGATAAAATAATCAGCTCTTGAATGAAAAAATAATCAACCACCATAGGATTCTCATTCAAAAGCTTACTGCGTCTCTTGAAAGCTGTTTCTTTATTCAAATGAGAGTAGTCAGTCTCTGGGTCTAGAATCCTGTACAACTCAGGCCAATGGATGTCAGCTGCACTCAATGTAAAAAAAATGGTTGGTGGTCCCAATTGTTGAACCATATCCAATAACTCTCCACATCTGGCTTTCCAATAAGCAGTGGAACCTCGGATTGTGGAGTTGAAACATATTATTCTATTTATTAATCCTGGTTCTTCCCTTAATTTGCATTTAAGTTCAGCTGCAGTGAGATTCATCAAATCTGTATTTCTTTGTAAACAAATTTTTCCATTCTGTAGAGCAGCCCAACGGCTACTGCTGTTCATAGCAAAAAATCTAAAGCGTGGATGTTTTGCAAATCTTTCATCTTTGTACTTGAGTAGGTGACGAAAATAATCCAATGGTGTCACTTTGATTTGACGAGGAGACCTAAGATCAGCATCCCCTGTTGGGAAAAGGGTGGGAAATGCCATAGCAATGTAGCCAACTGTGCTGAACTCATTGACTGGTTCAGCTGAGATAGTGGGCCAAAGAATAGGTGAGTCATCTTCAATTATTTGTTGTATTTGGTGCACCTTTTCAAGAGGAAAAGTTGAGTTTGGTGCATCAGTGGTTACAACTATCTCACTTGAATCATCTGCATTTACTGATGAAGATTCAACTAAATTTTCTCCATCTTCATCAATGAAAATACTTCCACCTTCATTATTGTTGAAAATACTCCCATCTTCAGGCAAAGATCTCAGTTCATCTAAATCAATCTCAACATCTCTATAGAATTTATTATTTTCCTTCAAAAATAGTAAAGCTTCATGGACTCGTTTTCTGTTGACTCTAAAATCCAAAAAAGAATCAGCATTTTGTTTTCTCACAACTAAAATTGAAGTTAATGAGCTTACAGACCTTGGAAGCTTCTTTGCTATCGCATTCACGTCCTGAGGAAAGTTTATGACCTGCCCAGAGTAGCCCAGTTGCTGTCCTTTAATCTTATAGACAGATATAACTGGGTGAACTCTTGCTATCAACTGCTCCTCTACCATGGAGAGTTGTCTTAGCTGAGGCGGAACATCACCAGGGTCCATATTATTTCCGGCAGAAAAAGCATTTAATCTATCATTCACTTTCCGGCAGCGATTGCACACTCCATCAATTACTTTGAGAAGTATAAATTTTTCATTACACTGTTGGCAAGCATTCCATTTTATTTCCATTTGATATTTTTCAAATGGAGTATGTTGATCATGATTGATTTCAACATATTCATCAAGGTGCTCTCTGAACTGTGGTGCATGCTGAGATGAGGTTTCATTCTGCTGCCTGATCAAAGCTGCTTCTCTTGACTGTGACAAACGATGTGAATGCTGAGATGATGTTTCATTCTGTCGCCTGGTTGAAGCTGCTTCTCTTAACTGTGACAAACGATATGAATGCTGAGATGATGTTTCAATCTGTCGCCTGGTTGAAGCTGCTTCTCTTAATTGTGACAAACGATGTGAATGCTGAGATGATGTTTCATTCTGTCGCCTGGTCAAAGCTGCTTCTCTCATCTGAGACAATCGCTGAGATCGCTCAGATGAACTTTCATGCTGTGTCCTCAATGAAGCTGCTTCTCTTAATTGTGACAAACGCTGTGAATGCTGAGATGGTGTTTCATTCTGTCGCCTGGTCGAAGCTGCTTCTCTCACCTGAGACAATCGCTGAGATCGCTCAGGTGAACTTTCATGCTGTGTCCTCAAAGAAGCTGTTTCTCTTAATTGTGACAAACGCTGTGAATGCTGAGATGATGTTTCATTCTGTCGCCTGGTCGAAGCTGCTTCTCTTAATTGTGACAAACGCTCTGAATGCTGAGATGATGTTTCATTCTGTCGCCTGGTCGAAGCTGCATCTCTTAACTGCAACAATCGCTGTGACTGCTCTTGAGACGATTCTAAAGATCTCCGCTTTGCTGACTCTTTAGCTTTAGTAGCTTCACTCTTTCTTTTTGGAGGCATTATTCATGAGAAATCATTGAACAAGAACTGGAAAAAGTTTAAAAGATACAATTCAATCTACAACTGAAAAACAAAAACTGGATGAGGGAAACTGGTGACTGAAAAACTGAGAAATAATGGCCAAAGTTTTGTTAACTGGCCCATGTCGCTAGAGTCAAAATTCTTGTTGGAATCGATTCAGTATGTTATTCTGATTAAAAATTGAAAAAATTGGGCATTGCTGTCCAGTAGTTTTGAAATAAGTCAAGTTCAAAGTTTGGTCTGCAGTTGCTATAAACGTACTTACAAGTCTCATAACTCTGTTATTTGGAAATTAAAAAAAATAATATATACTGTACAAAATAGCAAACATTAAACACTAACTTTCCGCGTTGGAGTTCATGACAATTTATATTACTATTTTGCCATATAAACGTTGTGAGCTGTTGGAATGTATGTATTGCCTCAATGCACTGCCCTCTATGCACTCAAAATAAATGAGGTTTGGGATAAATTGTTGAAAATTATCATTCATTTTATTATTTCATGATTAATAATTTTATAGATTAGCTTAGTTTGTGAATCCTTTTTTAGACCCAATGATCACTTGAATTGTCATATACTCTAATAGGGGAAATGAGTGCTCAATTTTTGCTATTTTGTACAGTTTATATTAATTTTTTAACTTATCAAATAGACTAACTGAGTTATTAGACTTGTAAGCCGCGTTCATAGCAGCTGCAGATCAAACTTTAAACTTGATTTGAGTACTTCCGAGGAGGTTCATGGGTATGCTACTGGATAGCGATGGGTTTTTTATTTGTCATCAGATACAACATACTGCATTAGTGTCAACATACTGAGTTGATTCAGATTCTACCAAGAATTTGTTGAATAAAATAATATTCAAAATTATTTTATGTTATAAAATAATATTATTTATGAATAAATAAGATCTGTTTTATATGATGTAAAAATGATTCATGTGTAGGCTACCAGCTGTGACGTTGCCATGAAAAAGATTGGAATAAATAATGAACAGTTCGTTGTGAAATTATTTCAGCGCATTATTTCAGCGTGAACTCTGATATAATATTGTAAAATATTTATTTATCCAGTGAGACATACATACCATCATAATTATTAAAAGTTACGATAGGGAGAGAAAAAATAGGCACAGGCCCTTCACCATCTCGATCCCAATTTTGGAGAAAAATACAGTTCAGATATATATCAACTAAAATTGAAAAACTCAACAAATTTTGACTCTAGCGAGGTGGGCCGGCTACAGTACAGTATCTGGGGTAACTTTTATCGACCTTGAAAATCGATTAATCGAACTTAGCAGGCATTCGATGTATCGAATGTTGCCATTCAATGTCGATATTGATAATTCACTAATTTAAATCACATGTTTTATTAAATTAATTTATACTTCACTTTTCACTCGTTTGCAAGATAGAGGTTGTTGACAATATTGAATTTTAAATCACAAATCTTTATGTTTGAACAATTTAAATTCTACTCAAAATTGTGTTTCATTATAAGAAAAAAACTAATTCCAAAAATCCAAATTGTGGAATTTGCGTCCAGTTGACGAGGACCAAAATAAAAGGAGAGAATTCAATCCGATTTGTTTGTAAAATAAGGAAGGAAGGCAATACTCATGTATGAAAAATGCTCTGGTAAACACATTTTTCGAAAATTGAATATTTGGTTTGACAAGTAAGTTATTCCAAGTTTAATTTATTTTTTTAGTGTAAATTTTGTTAGATTTTGGTTATTCATTTACCAGGTTAGTTATTTATCCTTGGTTAGTTAAGTTGATTTTTTTTGTTGAGTTCAATAAAAAATAACCGTTAACAGATGTTTTCTTTCAGTGAAGGAAATCGATATCGGTAGTGATTATCGATATCGATATTGAATGGCAACATTCGATATATCGAATGCTTGCTGAGTTCGATTAATCGATTTTCGAAGTTGATAAAAGTTACCCCAGATACTGTACTGTAGCCGGTGGGCCAGTAAATAATACTTACACCAAAAACTAAAAACACCGTACCTAAGACAAAAACTGGAAAACTGAGAACTAACAATCTGTACTCTAAGTAACACAAAAACTGGAAACTGAGAACTAACAACTGAAAAAACTGAAAAACTGAGAACTAACAACTGAAAAAACTGGAAAACTGAGAACTAACAACTGAAAAACTGAGAACTAACAACTGAAAAAACTGGAAAACTGAGTACTAACAATACTGTGAAACAAAAACTGGAAAATTGAGAACTCGAATTTATCAAACTTCTTTGTAATTAGGTTACAACACCACATTGAAAAGTGTATGTGACATTGCATCAAGAAATTAATATTTTCAGAACAAACATTTGTAGTTGCTTTGGTTAAATATTGTAATATGGTCAAAACATATGGTTTTCAAGATTTTTTGTAATGCATTCATTTTTTCCAAATTCATCTATTTATAATCATTTATTGACCGAACGTGAGTGAGGTCTAAGATTCAAGTCGACGATTTTTCATTTGTTTGTATGTATGTTTGTATGTATGTATGTATGTTTATATGTATGTATGTTCCGCATTTACGACTGAACGCGGCAATACATTCTAATGGAATTTGACAGGGATGTTCCTCTTGAAATCGCGCGTCGATGTATATGTAAGGTTTTCCAACAATTTTCATATTAAGGACGAAAAAAGGAAAAAAGGATTGAACTTTTCTCTGATATAGGTATAGGCTACTCCATGAATGATTTGATAGTATATTTATGTTGATATTACTAAAACATGTGATATTATGACATTCATAATATAAAAATTTTCAAAAATTTCTACTTCAGATGGTATACTTTCATTGAAGTCAGCTGAGTTATTTCAGATGAATATTAAGGTAAGTTTTTCTTTATGCGAAACGGTCAGACGGTTGACCGCAGGCTAACAACAAGAGCTACAGCTGTTCGTCTGCAGCCGACGTCGGACCGTTTCGCATGAAGAAAAACATTATTATAATAATATTATAGAGACTGATGCCCGGTTTTTCAAGCACCCTCAAATTAATTTTGACGAATCGTGTCGAACTGATGCCGATATAGAGCGTGACTGTGGCCACTGCATTGCTGACCAGACTTCCTCGCGCCGACTTTCGGAATCGACGCACAATCTGAACGTACCGTAAATACAGACAGTGCTTTTATAATGCAGGGATCATGAGTGACTTCGTGAGGTCTACAGTTCACAGAACTACTAGTAATATTTTAAAGCCTACCGGATTTAACGTATTTTTATGCAAGGCGCTATATATACAATCCCGCATTACATTAAAAACTCTCGTTACGATCACTAACCCACCAAAATCGGGCAGTTATTTTGAATCTTCAGTTACGAGAAAACTGTTCGTTACCGGCTGTGGTGAATTCCACTTTTGAAAATTTTTTGCTCGGTTAGAGCCAGCTGACTCTAAAACTAATGATAAACTAAGTTCTCGTTTTTGGTGAATTCGGCCCTAAAGTTTTTTAAAAGGGTGTTTGATTTTCATTTATTTTTCAATCACATGTGTATGTTTAACTCATGTGTTAATAAGTGAATCAACAAACGTTATTATAAATATTTACCAGTTCAATAAGTGAGCTCAATGAGTAAACATGTATTAAGAAATAAACAAAATGTTTATTGATGAGTGAAATAGGAAGATTTTTATTTTAGAGAATAAGACTTCCTACAGTCTTAAAGAGTCTATAAGTCTTAAAGTTCAGTTTTCAAGACTTCCTACATATATGAATAGAGATGTGATGGTTAGAGCCGGGCAGCTCCAACAGCGCAGCTAAAGCTGTGACAGCTACAGCTTGGGAATCATACCATATAGCCATTGGCGTATAATTCCAATAACGGCGATAGAGAATGAAAGGTTTTGTTCTCTTCCTGAAACTTTGTTGTCTACAAACTAGTTCAACTGCTATTCTTGCTCGTGAATAATTTCTACATCGGTGCATTCACTTATTATTGATGGAAAACTAGAACTGGAAATTTATGTCACCAGCTATTGATGACCTGAAAACGCGCTTGTCGCTTTTCGTCATCACAATCTTCTGTTACAGAAAGAAATGGTGAAATCAAGAAGAGGGAATAGTGGACTAGGAGGATGACAGGAGGTGGAGAAGGAGGAAGAAGAAGAGGAGGATTGCTATTTTGGACTGCTGGTTTCCCTATTCATTTACAGCTTGACCCTATCCAAGCATTTAACCCTATCCAATACAAGCTTGCTAGAGTTATTGAGCGCATAAGAATAGTCCGATGAAACTGGAACAGCATAGTAGGCCTACAACCCCCCCTGCATCGATAGACGATGTTAAGTGTATTATAAATTATGAAACATAAATTATAATTTTTTCTATAATCAGCTGAATTATATACGTTGCATCACGTTTCACTGGACTATTTTCATGAGTTCAACTCTAATTTTCATAAGTTCCAGCTGAATAGATACCAAACAGCTGATATGTCAACTCAGCTGATTTTTAAGCTAGATGTCTTATTGGAGGTGGCTGGCTATAGGCTCTACAGTAGCCTATCCTATACATCATTGATATGTCAGAGTGGAATTATATAGATATGTCAGAGTGGAATTAATTATTATTAAAGTAGTCCAGTCACACTTGTTGCAACATATTACCAAACCAGCTGATGATTATGAATGAAAATTCATTTATCTTTTTTAGTGCATTTCATTCGAAAAAATTGCCCTGACAATCGAAAATTTATGATGTGATATATTTTTTACACGTTTCCGAGCTCTAGAACACGAATTTGATGTTCAGATTCATATATCTCTATATAAATATTAATATATATATTTATATATGTACAGATTCTTGTGAACACGATAACTCCCGAAGGGCTTGTCGGAAAGCGACCGAATTTCGCACAAAAATCATTAGTGCTAATATCTCGGTCAAGTTCGTTAACCAGCCAAATTGGTCCAAGGGTAGGGGGTGAAATTAGGGGATGAAAATTTTAAAAAATCACTTCAAATCGACCAATAACTTTATCGTTTTTAAAATTGGTGTGTATAATACCCTTATTATGCCCTACAATTTGAGCCATCAACGAAAAAAAATCCAATAAAAAATGGCGGAGAAAATGGCGAATAATATGCCAAAAATGGTGTTTTCATGGGTTTTTCGAAAACGGCACTTTTGAATTCATACCCTGAATAGCTCATTATAAGTCACATGATTTGAGCTATTATATCACAGAATTGCATTTGAAATGCACTCTTTCCGACCGCCAGCTGCCGGAGCGAATTTTTAATAAACCTGACGTATTATTGGTAGCGTCTCTGGGTGCTAGATAGTGGTGTTAGTTGGGGGAGGGGGTGGTTCTCTGCTGTTCCAGTTCCCATGGGACTACTTTCATCCATTTTACTGTAGTAAAAAAATTGTTGGATCTTTTTTCGAATTCTTTGTCTTTAATATTTTTGCATAGGTTCATCTCCAGTGATTCACAATTTCAGGTGGTGCATTGAGTGCTGTCATTTCAGTTGTTATAATTGATGAGAGGGAGAGAGAATATAGAAAGAGGAAATAGAGAAGCAAAGGGAGAATGAGTTAAAGATAAGGGTTGATAGAAAATTCACCCCTCGGCACAATCTATAGCTGACATCCAATCAGAAGGAAGCATTCCAAATGGCTTCGATTTCGACGAAAATTATATAGGTGGCACGCGCATGCTGAGAAGACACGCCGGTACTGTACACTTACAATGTTAAGGCGTGTCTTCTCAGGTTGCGTAAACTATGCCTGTAATTTATAAGTAATTTTAAGTCTGCTCTGAACCTTACTTACTTTCTGTCTGTCAGTCGGAGTTGAACATTGAGAGAGGCACTTCCAGTCTTTTGCCGCCGCTAACTATTTCCAAAACATTGTCCAGGACGTACAACAGGTGAGTAATTTTATTTCAAGTACAGAGTGACACAAACAAACGGGAACTTTAGAAGTAACACGTACTTGAATAAAGGGAATGTAATCATTAATTTTATTGTTAAAAATGTGAAGTAGAATAGTTGCCATTAATAGCTGTAACAAGAAAAATGCCAATATTCATGGACAATGTCTTTGAGATGACGACCATTCAAACGTATACATTCCTGGAGGCAAACAGTGAGATTTCCATGTAAGCATGGAATGTCGAAGCACTGTGTTCTTGTGGGACCATTTGAGAAGTAAAGCATAGCCTACGCTTTACGCTCAAAAAAAAAAATGTGTTGTAAACAAGGATTCATAAAGAAATCGCTGAAATTTGCATTGCAGTGATTCAACTTGCCGTGCAAAATCTCACTGTTTGCTTCCAGGAATCTATACATACGTTTGAATGGTCGTCATCTCAAGGATATTATCTACAAAAAAATAGCATTTCTTCTGTTAAAACCATAAATGGCACCTATTCTACATCACATTTTCAGCAATAAAAGTGATGATTACATTTCCTTTATTCATGTACGTGTTACTTCAAAAATTCCTGTTTTTTTGTCACTTTGTATATATTTTCTCGTTAAAGTGAATGAAATTTGATAAAGCCGCCAGAAAGTTGGGTGGTTGTATGCTTTACTAGCGGATGAAAAAAAAACCAGCAGGCTTAAGCCTTTACTATTCCTTCGCCAATTTGGATTAAAGAGTCCAAAAATAATAATAAATCAAGTTCACCTGCACTTGCATGACTTGAACACAGATATTTTTGGTCCCAAGGAAAATCACAATGCAATCTATGATGTGTAAACGTAAACATAAGAAAAACATTAATCAAAACAATTCAGTTTAATAATTGATTGAAAAATTTAATAGTACTGTATTGATTGAACCCCAGAAATAAGAAGTAGGGTACACGGGAAATTATAGAAATCTTGAATTTATGCCTATATATTTAAAATAGTAGAGAATTCATTATAATTTTGTTGTATTTTTGCTGATTACAGATAAGATGGAGCCAAGCATGAACGACCTTCTAAGCTGGAACAACGTAGTCTTCTGCTGCCTAGCGTTCTATTCCATGATTTTAATTCTGCAAATGTTCATTCTAGCCTTCTACACGGGGATAGTTCGCACGCAGAAACAGGTACGCGGTAAATCAACTACTTGATCTTCTATTGATGTGAAATACTACATAAAGAACAATTAAGTAAAAATATTGGGTGCAATACGTTGTACTATATAGCAGCGGGTTTAGGCTATGTAAGAAGGCTATGTAATAGGCTAGGTATAGAACTATAGTTCTAGTATATAGCCTACTCCACGGATACCTATACTATACACCGTCCACTGAGTGTTCGGACCTAAGCTCCTCCCCCGAGGTTCTGTCGTTATGATCCGACCAGCTCACAAGCGGCCGTAATTGACAGAAACGTATAGAAACTTCTAATCGATATTGGAACTTCAATATCGAATTTTTGAGTGGCCTTAGAAATATTGAAGTTTTAATAGTTGTTCGGCAAAATTTACATCCTACTAACATAAGAATGATAATTATCAATATCACTTGATAGAATTATAGTTGATTGAACATAATCCTTCATATTAATATTTTTGTTATTATTATTTTGACTGCTCAGTTCAAGCCGGGAATTTCAAAATCATCCAACTACACACTACTACAAATTCAAGTACATAAAACCCAATCTGAAGTTCGAATATGCAAGAAATTAATTAATTTGATAAGGAGAAATGGTTGCGGTATTGTCATTGGCTTACAAACTTCATTAGAAATGTCATATCTGTTCTGAACAAAGTTTTTTTTCAGAAATGAAACTTGGATTTTAGCTAGGATTATGCCAATAGTCAAAATTGCAGGATATAGTCTGCAGAGAATGAGAGAATCCACATGAATTCCATGAACAGTCATTATATTCTCAAAGAATCGGGGTGTGGTGTGGTGTTTATCTCGTCAGAGAACTGTCGGGCCTATCTTTTTAACAGAGACAATCACAGCAGACGTTATCAAGAAATAATCACTTGTAGCCATGTCTTCTCTGCTTGGACAGACTAAGGCTAGGACCACAAACTATAGTCGGCGACATCTAAGTTGACGAAAGCCCCTCCACCCGAGAAATAGCTACGTTGTCATGAAATTGAAACTTCTCCTAACGCAAACACATTCAACTGAATGTTAAAAGTGACAGCGTAGGTTCGGAAAAATCACGCGGTGTTGTAAAACGCACTATTTTTATGATAATTTTTTTATTTTATTTTTTTGAGGGTGATGCCCACATGGGCTCTTGGGCCTGTGCGTTATATGTTCTACAGTGAATAATACTGTTCAATTCATTGCTATAGTCTCAATATACTATTCGTTTGATACTATCAATTAGTCGACCTAGTTCTTCTCATCGATAATTTATAGTTTGTTGAACACAGAATGATATAAAACTAATCAGGTCAGAAGGAAGTAGAACAGAAAAATAAAGTAAATGTAACTTAGGGATTGAAGAAGAAGCAAAAAATCAATAGGTCGTTGCACACTGACTTAACAATGAACAGAAATAAAAATGGAAACAAAACGTTCACATTAACCGGTATCATATCAAGAATCAATGTTTTGAAATATTGATGAGTTTGCTAGCACTTTGTTTCACGCAAACCAACAGTTATCGGTCATATATATTATAAAGATCAATAACTATCCATATATACATAGTAATGATAGCTAACTAGGTGTAAATATAGTAATAGTACAGCATTGCTGTATGTCTCTATTTGAGAAAGCAAATGCGCTTCTGCGATTTTTGGGGGATTATATTTTTCAGCCCATATTCTATAAGTTGGGGTTATAATAGTCCCTAGATTTTTTTCTTGTTATATTCAAGCATTCGTAAAAATAATATTATATGTCTGATATTCTTTCATAACATTTTCAGGGAAAATGTATTTTCAGCTTTATGGCTGAGGCCGCACTGCCGGTGGGTAGAGCGTGTTGGTTGGAGGGTAGTTGGTAAATCTATAGAACATACACACCATCCACAGTAATACATCGTATGAATGGTATGACGTCATACTGTTTTTTAAGGTTATGTTGTCCATATTTAAGAATTTCAAGATGGCGGCTGAACACATACTATTCATACGATGTATTACTGTGGTTAGTGTGTGTGTTCTATAGATTTACCAACTACCCTCCCCAACGCTCTACCCACCGGCAGTGCGGTCTCAGCTTATAAGTTGTGGTGGGGGGGATTTTCATGATTAGCCCTAAAATTATTTCTTTTCATATTCATTAACACAAATTTCTTCTTTACTCTAGTTATTCTATTTTCGAGGGTGATTCCATTTGCAGCGTGGGCCTGTACCTTATAAGTTTGGGGGAGGTTTATAATTATCCCCATTTTTTTTTTTTTTTTTTTTTTTTGAATTGATAGATTATCAACACTCGTGAAAATTCTTCTTATTCTATTATCAGTGTATTGATACTTCTCAAGTCGGGGGAATGTTTGAGATTGAACTTCACAAGTTCATTGTTTTTTTTTATATCCCAATATTTTTTATAAGTACAACAGTAACTTATTCTGTTTTCATCTCAAAAATTATACTATTCAAGTTCTTTATAATAAGCTTCAATTTTCTGTATTTTATTCATTCATACACTATCAACACTTGTAGAGAGTTTTCCTCTTGATATTCAATTATTCAATTTATACGAGGGATTCCATTTCCCACTTCTTATCTTCCACGTTCTAGTGAAAGATTTATTTCTCCTTATTTGAACACTAGCCGGCAGGCTGGCTTTGCTCGCCTATCCGTCTAGCTGGACCCCTGGCATTGTCAACACTGTAAATGAAACGAACAGGCTCGTTTCGCTCGCCTGCGAATTCCGTTTAAACGGGTTTTCTTTGTTTAGCATATCACTCAACAGGGTTTAGCTTTACTTGCCAGTTATTTTGAATACTCAAACTCAAACTTCAAGACTCTTGATAAAAACATGGAAATATCCTATAATACCTCAGCTGAATCTGTGTATAAAATTTTAAACGATATTAGTAATTTTTACTTTCCTTGCCCTACCTACTACCATAGGTAAGGAAAGTATTGCTTTTTTCTTAATCTGTCATAACTCATCAAAACGCAGAAAATAACTGAGAAATCAAACATTGTTTCAGGCTTGATTCAATATCTTTCGCATTAGTTCATCTAATACTCACGCTGAATCATCGAATTATACAGAATAAAAAATATGAAGATTAGTCGGATCAAGGCGCAATATATGCAACCTGCAGAACATCTAAAATTTTGAAAATCCTGACTACTGGCATAATCTCAGGAGGAATTCGAAAATTTCTGAGCACAAAATTTCTAGAAATGAGCTAAACCTGTCTACCAAAATTTTAAAGTTTTCTGTTGATTGCTTCTCGAAAAGGTTACGTAAATGCAGAAAAGAGTAAGAAAAATGCAAATATTGGGCGTATCCTTAGGAAGTTGAAATATACATTCTTAGTGCGCGTCTAAAAGTCCAACTAAGCTTGCCTGTCAAATCAAAACGCATTAGGTTCAGTGGATTTATCCACACTTCATCCTCTCTTTAGGATAATATTCTGATGAATCAGTCAGTGCATTTCCGCTTTCAGATTCAAGGTAGCTTCCGTATAAAAATGAAATTAATGTTTTTTCGTGATATCAAATCATGATTTGATAGAGGAGACTATAATTATGTTTCACAATTTGAGCTTAAATGCGACTTCTCCCCATCAATGGCGTCTCAAGATGGGCGCATTCAAACACAAATGGTAGCATTTTTCTCGATACATGAGAATGAGTACTTAAGGTAGTAATGAATTTATTCAATTTTGATCAAATTCGATAAATTCTGAGTTTAACATCAGTGGTTTAGAGTATCAAGTAACCATCAGGGGTTCAGGGGGTCCAGCGTGAATCTGTATTATTAATTTCTCCTTGACAAAATTTGCCATTAATTTGTAAATTTTGTTTTACAATGCTATTTTGGAAATAGAAGTTTGCCTAAAAGCTCCCTTAACCAACCAGATTAAATAATGTTGAGGATTGAACCATATAAAATACCTACATTTACTTATTTATCTATTTCATTCATGTACAAAAATACAAGATGAGGAAAGAGAAAAGCAGGCCATCGCCCAAAACCTCTTTTTTCCCAATTTTTAAGAAAAAGAGAGCTCTAAAACGGTATTTTGTACTACACAATTTTAAAATTTTCCCGGGGGCCACCCCCCGGACCCCCCTTTCTTTGGGGGGAGATCCCCCCAGACCCCCCCCTCTGATCAGCTTTGGACCCTCCCCGAAATTAAATCCTGGCTACGCCACTGGTAACCATGTTAATCCTCTTTAACATTTAACTACAAACTATTTTCATATTTTGAAACATACTGCTGATAGTTTTTGAGATATTGACGATTTAATGACGATATGCAGGCCTATTTGAAAATATAGGCGATTCATTTTGTTAAAATCAATCAAAAATCAGTAGCATAGCTCTTTGAGCCTTTAAATGAATTTCATCAAGTTTCTTTCTTTAATATTTCGATGTAGCCTATATTCCACGTCAGTTCACATGAATTCTAGGTCAATTCTGGGAAGTATGTATATCAAATGTACGGTACATCATTAACTTTCTGTGTACATTTGATTCATTGATAAATAGGCCATGAATCACTCAATAATCAATGGAATCAATAAAAACCAGCAACAAGTCGTTTTAGCTCAACTACAACCGATATTCATTGAGTTCTTCATTTGAATATTTTCCATGTAAAGTAAGTCATTGAGTAAGTTATACGTATTTGTTATCACTTGATATGGTTTACCAAGATTGACCAAAAATAATTTATAATATACTGTAATACTTGATGTGCTGGCTAGGACAGTAAGATATAGTAAGAAGAGAAGGTGATGTGATGATTTGATCTCCCAATTAGAATCTTATTCTATTTCGTTTGTACAGGTGTCAGGCTCAGTTCGTTAAATCCTCTAGTTTTGAATCTTTAAGGACCCTACAGCTAGTTAGTGCCGAATAGAATTGATGAAAATCTCATTTTTGATTGTACAAGTGTGAGGCTCAGCTTGTAATTAATTCTTCGTCGACATTAATTTCAAGGTTCCAACTTTGTCATAGAACTGACCCGGATCTTATTCTGATTTTCCAATCATATCAAATTTTATTTTAAACTCTGATTTCATGGAAAATAAGATGATAAGGGTTACGCAATAAACACATATCCCATGCTAATCTTATGGGAAAACAGTCGCCGTCAGATTAAAAAAATGATAGAACTAGTTTTTCCAAACTTTCTCATTGAATTTACTGCACCGCGTGTTAAATATTTTTGTTGATATTGATAATCCAGAAGCATTGCTAGATTCCTGAAAATTCAGGTTTTTTTCTCATTCCTTTTCTGGGGTTTTCCAACAAAAAGTAAGGAGGAGGTTTGTTTGGGGGGGGGGTGAATACCAAATAGGAGAGGAAGCTGATTTAAAGCAGTTGAAATGGGGGATTTGTGCTTCTATCCATGGGGGCACCTCTGTGAGAAAGACAGTATCACCGCCGTCTATCAGATAATCAATCGTATTATCATATGGCTCCAGTTTCGGTGGGCAGTAGCACTATAATATAATAGAAGTGAGACATTTGCCAGACAGAAGAGCCATGTTTCATAGGAAAACAATTATGTAATTTGTAAAAAATATGTATCTATCTTGAAGCAGATAGCGCCGTCATTCATGGACAGATATTCATGTTTCATAATAATGTCATTGGAAAGAGAATTCGATTCTCCAGGCGCTTAACTTTTGTATCTTATTATTTTTTAAATATATTTTTAATTTTGGCATATTATGTCAGAATATTAGTTCTGTATATGAAACATATCATATCATTGATAGACCTTTTCAAGATAAATTCATTTTCTAATTAAACTTGTTTCATTATTTGATAAATTGTATTGTTGGATCAAAATAAGGAAATATTTGATTTGATTAGAATATGAGAATTTTTAATTTAGTTTAATGCATCAAATTAAAATAATGTTATAATAGAAAAGTGAAAGAAGAGCTTCTCTAGAACGTATGTATCTCTGTTCCTGAATAACTGCACTATGTGCTACGATACATTGATGAAAATTACATTGTTCTCATGAGAAATGATTTTCCTATTCAGTAAATGACCGACTACTACTGTCTACTGCCCACTCTTTATAGTCTGCATGAACTAGTAATTGGACATCACCTCAATCATTACTTATTTATTATTGCAGCAACTGTCACCTTCTAAATAACAGGTTATTCTATTATTGGAACCGGAAAAACTATAAAGTAGGCCACAGCATTGTTGTTCTTCTTATGGATGACGCAATCAGGATCGTGTACATGTCAATGAATTTTCATATATTCAAAATAATAGGCCTCTATATTTTTCTCTACCAAATTAGTTTTTTTCAAAATTTCATGCACACGGAGCAGATCGCGTCAACTATGATGTAATTATTGATCACTTCATCACCCCTTTAGAGAACTGCATCAGCTTATCATCCAGCACCAATTTTTGAAAAAAATATGTGATTGAAGGAAGTTACGTTGTCTCTTTATATAAAAACGAAATGGCACTGATTCATTCATTCATTCATCACCAGAACTGAAAATCCACTGAACCGAATGCGATCAAATTTGGCAGGCATGTTCAGTTTGACGTTTAGACGCGCGCTGAGAAACGATTTTTGAAACTTCATAAGGATACGCCGAATATTCGAGTTTTTCTGTACTTGTTTTTGTTTATAGTGTTTTCTTATTTTTTTCGAAATCCAATCTGTAGAAAATGTTTATAATTGGTGGGCAGGTTCAGTATAAGGTCTAAAAATGTTGTATTGAAATATTTCCTAAATCCGTTCAAGAGTACGCCAGTAATTACTTTTTCAAAATTTAAAATGTATTGTGAGTTGCATATCTCCCTCCTTACGACCAATCCTTAATGTAAATTCAATGGTTAAGCGAGATTGTAGATGTACTAATTTGGAAGATAAAGTTTCAAACTACTGTACATGTCCGATTCCTTTGGAATTTCCAGAGTTTTTCTTAGATTTTTCTAAAACCAATTGGGAGAAAATTTTGAAATTTGGTAAACAGATCCAGATAAGGTCTAAAAATGCTGTTTTCGATAAATTTCGAAGCCCCCACGATGTTACGCCTGTAATAAGGTTTTCCATTGTTTGGAATCTGCACTTCTGTTTATTTCACGGAAACTACTGAACTAAATACGTTTAAATCATATATACATAGGTTGAGCTGAGGTAATAGAACAATTAATTCAGAACGGTGACCTAAAAGAACCCTGTTAAGTGATATGATGATCAAAGCAAATCCATTCGAATGGAATTTGCAGGCGAGCGAAGCGAGCTTGTTTGACTCACACTGCAGATACTGTTGGGGGTCCAGGGGACGGAGCCTCCTGGCTAGGCGAAGAAGGCGAGGGAAGCGAGCTTGCCGGCTAGTACGGTATATAACTAAAGGGTACTTCTTCCACAATAAAATCTGTCAAATGAATATAAAAATGAGGCCATCATACATTATGTAGGCTAAGTATAGGCTAAACTAAATAATAATTATTAAATTATTTGTATAACCTCGATTCTCAGGGTTGAATAATTTAGTAAAATCAATAGACGATCTGACCTCTTTCTACATGGATTGGGGAGGAATGATGAGTAGGATGGATTTGAGTAGAACAGTACCATATATTATATAGAATTCATTTGAAGAAACCAAAGTAAGAAACTTAGAAATAAATAAATTACATTCTAATAGTAGCCTACAAGCAAGAAATGAATATTTCTCAATCAATAATATATTCAATATAAATCGAGGAAGGTGCGCAGAGGCCGAGTGTTCAAATAAAAAGCTATCTTAAAATATAGCTTTAGATCGGAAAGTACCTAACTACACAATTCAAATGCTATAGATAAATATCAATGAATGATTATAGTTTATTTCTGCTCAAGACTCCTTTGTCTCCTACGTCTGACGTAGAGCTGCTTACTTACTTATTACCTACTTACTGCAGTACCTACTAAATGTTAAGGAATAATATACTTCTGCTTGATTGAGCTCACTTACTGATTTTTATCCTCAGACCTCAGCACTCCTTATTGCTAAGACTCTGCCTTAGCACACTATAGGTACTTCTTAGCAAGACTTAGGAGACTATAATAAGGAGTATTACGAGTTCTAGCTAGGAGCGCCAAGAAAAAACAATAGTTTTCGATACGCGGCTGATGACAGTAAGTGAGCTGCACATCAAGCAGAAGTATATAATTATTAATTATACTATATTATTATTCATTAATATTCAGTACTGCAGTTAAAAGTATATGGATAATCTCTACAATCATATCAATAAATTCTATCAATATAGGAAATTTATGAAGCTTTAGATGCTGTTATTATTATTGATAAAACTGTATTATTGCTACTAGCCGGTAGGCTCGCTTCACTCGCCTTATCAGCCTAGCCAGGGGGCTCCGCCCCCTGGAGCCTGGACCCTAGATAGTATCAGGAGTGTCGGTGAATAAAACAGGCTCGCTTCGCTCGCCTACAAAACATCTGTCAATGTCAGCTGAGACTATCAGACTCGCTTCACTCGCCTGCAAATACCATTCAAATGAGAAATGACGTCTATAATGTGTAAAAACATTCTATGACATTAATGGATATTTAGGCCTGTTTATTTAATGGATTTTCTGTGATCATCATATCTTTTAAGTCATCGTTCTGAATTAGTTGTTCTATCACATTTCAACCTGGGTATACATGATTTGAACGTATTTAGTTCAGTTCTTTCCGTGAAATAAACAAAAGTGCAGATTCCAAACATTGGGAAATCTTGTATCAGGCGTAACCTCGGAAGGGTTTCGAAATTTATTGAACACATCATTATTTTCTAGACCTAATCTGGACCTTTCTACCAAATTGAAACATTTTCTGCTAATTGGTTCTCGAAAAATCTAAGAAAAACTCCGAAAATTCCGTAAAATAGTAAAACGCTAATATTGAGCGTAACCTTGCTGAGAAGTATAGGCTATCGGACAGGTAGTATGAAACCTTATCTTTCAAATTAGTTTATCTATAATCTCGCTGAACAATTGAAATTACAGTAAGGATTGGTCGTATCAAGGTGAAAGATATACTACCGCAATACATCCATAATTTTAAAAAACGTACTGATTACTGGCGTAATCCCAAAAAAATTTTCGAGCACAGCATTTCTAGACCTAAGACGAACCTCTCCACAAAATTTCAACATTGGTTGGTTAGAGATTGGTTCTCTAAATAAATAAAAAACGCCCAAAAATATAGAAAAACTCTAATATTTGAGTATCCTTATCAAATTTCAAAAATCCGTTTTTAGTATACATCTAGAGGTCCAACTGAACATGTCTGCCAAATTTGAACGCATTAGGTTCGATAGATTTTTAGTTCTGCTGATGAGTGAGTGAATGAATGAATGCGAGTGCTATTTTACATTTATATACATAGATGAGGCATTAAATACATTTTTAAATATTCATATAATGAAAATCATGTGTTGAAGCGATAATATCATAACCTTATTTTGGACGGACAACATTATTATTATTGACTCTATCAAAATTTATTCGGAGAGAAATAGATCAGGCTTTGTCTAGTTTTCCCTCCTGATCGAGTATTTTGTATTTCAGAGGCCCTGAAATTGATCAAGAGCGACCTGAAAACTCTGACACCAGACCTGAGCCAGCCAGGTTACACCTATATTATTATTATTTAGTAACTAATTGATATAAATTATGTTGATCGTAAATTTTGATAAAATTTATCTATTGACAGGCATTCGCCAATCCAGAAGATGCTGCAGCTATTGGTGCTGAGGTGAAAATCAATGATCCAGATGTGGAAAGAGTACGGCGGTAAGTAGCCTAGGCTATATTATAATTATAGCTGACGCCAAAAAGTTAGGCGGTTTCTCCCTCTCTTTTGTAAGAGATCTAACCTACTAACAGCTACTAAGCATTTATTGTCTCCTTTGATTTAAAAACATCATCTAACTAAAATAAAATTCTGATTGACAAAATCAGCTGTTGGAGCGCATAAGGAGTAGACGAAACAGCCTAACTTTTTGCATTAGCTATATAGAACAAACTATAGAGACTCAGAGAAAGGCAGTTAATAATAAAGTGTGGCAAATGGTGGAAAATGCTCCATATTAGTGAGTTGATTTCATACTTTTGAAAATGTTTTGAATTTCTATGTTTGATTACAAGTAAACTTGGACTCATTCACTGATTTTTTCCAAATCCATTCAATAGAAACAACATTTAGGCCAGGCGTGTATACTAGACGTGTACGCGAAGCATTCCACGCAAGCCAGCCAATCACAGCTCTTGTCTTGTCATTTAGCGTTAATAACAATAAGAGCTGTGATTGGCTTGGCTTGCGTGGGCTGCTTCGCGTGCGTCCCAGCATACGCCCGGCTTTCCTCAATTCGGATTTTGCAAAGCTATTGGCTTGGTAAATAACATCTACTCCTATACGTATTTTATAGAATGTGAATCTTATTGTAATATCAATAGAATCTGATTCTATACAATAGGTATACCGGTATATATAGGATCAGATGATGTTGTTTGAGCCCATAGCTTCGCTAAAGACGCATATTGTGGAGTATAAATTAAAGTGGGAAATTTTTTTACTGATTGATTAACTATAGCCTAGTTTAATTTCAAAATCACTCTTATAGCTTTTTTTGAATAATTAAAATTGAGTCCATATTTTTGTTTGTGGTTGCTGCATATAGAATAAATTCAGAAAGAATAATAATTGAATGGATATATGCAAAATAAATGGCTTTGAGAGTTTCTTGATTACAAAAAAGACATTCTTCTGATAGCATACACACCACTTGATATTCTTGACAACAACGTTTGCTACATGATCTATTCAAATCAAGTGCTCATCGATGGCTAATCCTGAAAACTTGGAAGAGCTAGCTTTATCTTGCTTGTTTGTTTTATAAGGTTAAAGCCCTCATGAGCTCATAGGCTTGTGCGATAAATTATCGTTTCAATAATTTACTAAATGGAATAGCCATTTAGTCTTCCACCAAAGAGGATTATCATAATAACTATTTTCTCTTTATTTCACGGTTCTGCAATAATGTAAATAATTTTCCAGGGTTCACAGGAACAATTTGGAAAATATTCCGGTTTTCATCTTGAGCGGCCTCTTCTACACTGCATCCAACCCAAATGTGATGCTGGCTATGATGCTTTTCCGTATTTTCTTCGTTAGTCGAATTCTACACACAATCGCTCAGCTCATTCTTCACATCAGAATGTTCAGATCCGTTGTATTCCTAATTGGATTTGGAATCAATATTTTCATGATCGCAATGGCCATGTTTTCATTTCATCAGTTCTAAGTAATTTGAATCAATTAATGAAGAACACTTAGGACCGACTACAGAGACTATAATTATTATACTCACAGTGTGGCCATTGATGTGATAGTCTACGCTTCATGACAGTAAGTTGTTGAGATCAAGGTAATTAAAATTCGTTCCGACAGCTGGCGGTCGGAAAGAGTGCATTTCAAATGGAATTCTATGATGGCTCAAATCATATGACTTATAATGAGCTATTCAGGGTATGAAATCAAAGGTGCCGTTTTCGAAAACCCCATGAAAAACACAATTTTCGGCATATTATTCGCCATTTTTTATTGGATTTTTTTCGTTGATGGCACAAATTGTAGGGCATAATAAGGGTATTATGCACACCAATTTTCAAAACGATCAAGTCATTGGTCGATTTGTAGTGATTTTTCTAAATTTTCATCCCCTAATTTCACCCCCTTCCCTTGGACCAATTTGGCTGGTTTACGAACTTGCCCGAGATATTAACACTAATGATTCTTGTGCAAAATTTGGTCGTTCTCCGACAAGCCCACATGTTATTTTATAATGACCACATCGGTTATTTTACAAATTTAGTACGCCATCTTGTATTTTTTATATGTCAAATTTGATGGAGCTGACCAATCAAAATATGACCACACTGCGAGACAGTCTCTGTAGGTTTTATAAAAGAGTATTAGAATAATTATTTCTTCTTAAATCTATGGTTGTACAATTAAAATGTCAATTATTTTCCAGGGTACACATGAACAACGTGGAAAATATCCCAATTTTCATCTTGAGCGGTCTCTTCTACACTGCATCCAACCCAAATGTGATGATAGCTCTCATGGTTTTCCGTATTTTCTTTGTTTGCCGAATTCTACACACTGTTGCTCAACTCTTCCTTCGCATCCAATTGTTCAGAACCATCTGCTTTTTCTCTGGACTTGTAATCAATCTTTTTATGCTGGTGATGGCCATGCTTGCGTTCCATCAAATCTAAGTCGTTTATGTAATCACATGCAGATTGCAAGGTTATTACCTACAAAGGATAATCTTGAGATCATTTGTGATTAACTTGTAAAAAAACGTCTAGGACAGCTACAGAGACTGAATAATCAAAGTTTGGCCATTGATGTCAAGTGCTCCATAATTGTAAACTCTCTCAAACTGGGATTTTGTTTGCTATACACAAAAACTAGCTGTATGAGCCAATCACATCCAGCTAGCTTTTGTCTTGAGGTGAATTCATAGTGGGTTGGATTCAAAGGCCTAGCCAGGATTGGACATAGTGTAGCTCGTCTATGGCTTTTTTTGGAAAGTTTTTTTTAAAGCTCTATGTACTTAACTCTAAAATTTATATATTGACATAAAATACAATTGATTTTTTTCTGTTGTGATGAAATCAATTATTTGTGTTTCTATAAATAACATTCTCAAATGTCAAGCACTTGATCTGTTTTGAGTGCAAGTTACTTTGTTACTTTCTGTAACATGTAAGTTAGACTATGATGATTTATTATTTATTGTCACTATTAATTAATGCTTGAACGATGTATGTACCTATATTTTTTCGCTTATTCTCTTGAAGTATTTCTCAATTTGAAACAAACAAGCCAGCGGGTACAATAGGATCATGATATCTGCCAAGATCCGAGAACAGAGAAGACGAGCCTTTGGCAACATGGCTGCCTTTCACTGCTGCCAGTAGTCGAAATGAAAATTGTTCTAACCAAATTTAGGAAGAAATAGTAGACTATTTTTTTCTGTCCTGCCTAGTTCATAATTATGTTATGATTTGTGATATCATATGTCAATAATTGAAGAAATGCATGAATAAAAAAAACATTTTTATTTGTGAAATCAATGATATGATATTATGATTAGTGTAAAAACTGTAAGTTGGCTGAAGTGATTTCACCCTGAAAATTTCAGTTCTGCACATGCGTAGTTACACTCTCACTTCCCTCCACCATCTTTCAAAAGGCTCTTCTGTTCTTGGCAGAACTATACTGTATCCAACGAACATTAAAGTACCTACTATATCTATATAATTATTACCTATCTATATAAGTGTGAAAATATAGGCCTTGATTGATTCATACACAATGTGAGTTATTAGAGTCATCAAAGACAATATACTACACTCTTTTTTATTGTTACAAATTAAATAGGCTAGATAATTAATAAAAACTGAGAAAATTGAATATATTCTATTTCATCCATTTCCAATTTCAAATCCAATTTTCAGTTATTTATTAATTTCAATCCATATGTACCCAATTCAATTTAATCCATCGCCAGTTTTAAATTCAATTTTAAACTGAAATTCATTACAGATTTATTATCTATTACCTACCTAATTTTATTGTATTGAATTAGTATCTAAAATGGTTTTGATGTGTGTGTTTAATGTTGGTAGCCATTGAAACTATTATACTGGAAATCAGTGTTTTATTATATAAATTCAGTTTTGTATGATTTCTTGTGTGAAGTTGTGTGTATATTTTTATTCTATATAAAATAGAATTTTCAAAATGGAATAATAGTGAGTTATAAAATTTTCAAGTATAAAATATTCAATTCGAATGTAATTAAGCCTAGCCTATATTTGTGTGTTTATTGCGATAATTGTGAGAAATAAAAACTTGAAGTATCTTATAGCTTCTTAATTATTGATTTTTTATCAATGATCTAAGTTAATGATTTTAACCACCTAATTGTCTTCTCCAAAATAATATTATTCATTTTTAGACATAGCCTACCGGTACTACTTTATTATGAGAGTGATCACTGATCCTAGCTGTTTTCAATAGAAGGTCTTGTCCTAATAAAATTGTAACGTCGCACCTTCAAATTCGTTATTTATTCATTAAGTTAACATATTTACAAAAAATATATAGGTGTATCAAATTACATGAATATTCTCCCTGCGTGGATGATTAATCCGTGTGCAGGGAGGAGTAGCATAAGTTGTCAGACAGAAAGTAAACACTAGTAATGAGAATTTACAATTAATAATGGTAATATAAAAATGAAATAATGTACTGGTACCTAATGATATATAATATCAATAAAATAAAAATAATATTCTTGTCAGTATCATAATAGGTAATGAATATTAAATGGCAAAAAATAACATTTATTTCAGCTTGATGGCGTTCAAGGGCTGAGTTGGCTGTAGTTTAATGGCTTTGTTAAATGATATTGTGTGAAGTATTTAATTCAATTTCGTGTAAATTGTAATATTTTATCTGTAAGGTGAGTGTAAAAGATCGAGCCTCTACAGCATCTGAACCAATGCAGAGCAGCCACCTGCTAACTCTTTGCTTGTAGACGTCAACACTCAATATTTTTACTATATTAGGGTAGTACTTTCTACTAAAGTCCAAACCTATTATTGGCTCTGGGAAAGTTTCTTCCCTCCGAACCTGCTACTTCATCTTTGAAGACAGTGGATAGGAGAAAAGCAATTTTTTCTCTAGTCTGCACCCTGAGGTGGAGGTTGGGGAGCTTGTATAGTATCTGCCCACAGAGGTGCCCATCCCCCCCCAAGGACAGAAGCGCAAATCCCCCCCCCATTTTCAACTGCTTAAAAACTCCCCCTCTCTCCAATTCGGTATTAACCCCCCTTTCCAATACTATCGATATGCCAACTGAGAGATACAAACCTCCTTCTTACCTTTTATTTGGAAACCCCCAGAAAAAGGAATGAGAATATAAACCTGAATCTTTGGGGATAGCCTATATCAATGCTTCTAAATTATCAATATCAACAAGAATATTAAATAGTTGTACGCTGTTCAACAATTACGTTGTTCAGTTAATTCAATGTGAAAGCTTGGCAATAATTCTGTTTCTATCATTTTTTTATTTTGACGGCGACCGGTTTCCTCCATAAGATTAGAATGGGACATGTATTTATTGTGTGACCCTTATCATCTTTTTTTTATAAAATCAGACCTTGTAATAAAATTTGATCTGATCAGAAAATCAGAATAAGATCCCGCTTAGTTTGACGAGAACTTCTGTCACTTATTATTGTTGAAAACTTGAAATGTCAACAAAGAAAATTGATTTCAAGCTATGTCTCACACTTGTTCAATCAGAACTAAGATTTTAATCAAGTCTTTTCAACACTAACTAGCTGTCGGGTCCTTGAAAATTCAGAACTAAAAAATTTAACAAACTAAGCTTCACACTTGTAATTTAAAAAAATTAATCGACTATATTTTTTGAAATAGGCCTACGGCCTACTTTTCTTCATTCAATCGTCAATACATCAAAAGCTATCAGTCAAAATCAAATTCTGAGGAATCTTACATTATAATTAGTTATAATGGTGTCAGACAAGCCAAAGTCGATTACTAAGCAGTATAGTATATTTCGTACCTAGGGTCGAAAATGTGCGTTTACCGGCTCGAAATCGGTTTTCAAGTCCGAGGCCGTAGGCCGAGGACTAGAAAAGATTGAGAGACGGAATATTACATTTTCGACCCGTGGTGTCGAACTTTATTTTTCGGCACACAACATCAATGCAAAGAAAACAAAATAAAAAATTAGTTAATCAGTTCCAAGAACAGCTAGACCAGTAACCTTATTATGCTATCTTCGCCTATACTGAATTTGGAGTAGGTACCATCTGCTACCGGCGTTAAGCTGGCCCCGCCATGTTGTACCCTCAATTTCAAACATATATCATAATTATGGGTTTTTTATGGGTATTCAACGTATATAACTTTCAAATTATGGGTTCAACTAGAAATATGTTTTATATCAATTTATATTTTGGCGGGCCAGAATCACGTTTAGCCCGCCACATTGCATGATTTCTGAAACAAATGTGTCATTCGATAGAGAACATTATGGGTATTCATTCTATACCATTTTCAAATTTTGGGATCAACAATTACGACCAGGAGAGACTTTCAAAGTGTAAGAATTTGGTGGGCCAGAATCACGCTTAGCCCGCCACATTGCATAATTTTGAAGAGAGATGTGTCATTCGATGGGGAAAATTTTGGGTTTTAATTCTATAACATTTTCAAATTTTGGGTACAACAATTACGATCAGAAGAGACTTAAAAGAATTCAACTGCCGCACCCTAGCGAGCATTTTTGGAACTGAGACTGTTCAGAAATTATTACGGTGTACTGTCCTTAGCCATCATGATATTCCTCAGCAGAGGAATTATTTCGTTCAGGTAACCAGGTCCCTTGCTGCCCCCGCGAATCTTTATTCAGACACTAACTGATTGAAACCTATGTATAATGTCTCTGGCCATCATAATATACCATTCAATATTAATGGGTATCATAAATGCATTCTCAGCAGAGGAAAAGAGTTCAGGTACCCAGGTCCCTTGCCGCCCCCAGTGAATCTCTTTTAAGGCTAAAAGTGATTGGAACCTCTGTATATTGTCTCTGGCTATCATAATAGAGCATTCAATAATAATGGATATGATAAATGAATCCTCGGCAGGGGAATATACTTCAGGTACCCAGGTCCTCTGCCGCCCCCGGTGAATCTTTTTCAGACACTGAGTGTTTGAAACCCATGTATACTGTCTCTGGCCATCATAATATACCATTAAATATTTATGGGTATCATAAATGAATCCTCAGCAGAGGAATTTAGTTCAGGTATCCAAGTCCTCTGCCACCCCCAGTGAATCTTTTTTTAAGGCTAAAAGTGATTGGAAACTCTGTATACTGTCTCTGGCTATCATAATATAGCATTCAATATTGACGGGTATCATAAATGCATCCTCGGCAGAGGAATATACTTCAGGTAACCAGGTCTTCTGCCGCCCCGGCAAATCTTTTTTCAGGCTAAAAGTGTTTGAAACCCATGTATACTGTCTCTGGCCATCATAATATACCATTAAATATTAATGGGTATCATAAATTAATCCTCAGCAGAGGAATATAGTTTAGGTAACCAAGTCCTCTGCCGCCTCCAGTGAATCTTCTTTCAGGCTAAAAGTGATTGAAACCTTTGTATAATGTCTCTGGCCATCATAATATACCATTCAATATCAATGTGTATCATAAATGCAATCTCATTAGAGGAAAATAGTTCTGGTACCCAGGTCCTCTGCCGCCCCCGGTGAATCTTTTTCCGGCTTAAGTGTGTTCGAAACCCATGTACACTGTCTCTGGTCATCATAATATACCATTAAATATTCTATGTTTGAGCATCTTTGTCTCAC